>CM060901.1:1192927133-1193552133 GCA_030737815.1 Allium fistulosum | reverse complement strand
AATTTGAGAATTTAATTTCCAGTGATTTCAAGCTTTGGTTTTTAAATTTTTAAAATGTATATTATTGAAGGTATTTTCAAATAGAAACCGTTTTCAAAGAATTTTAAAATGTCAAAACCAGTGCTCTTCGCTTTGTCGCTGGAAAATAATTTCGGTGATGGCGGCCGCATCATCGACATTCATTTTCGAGTTTCAAAGTGGAGATACTATTCTGTAGCTTTGCTACGGTTTTGTTTTGAAAAATATTTTGATTTGAATTTCTTCAGTATAATTTGATTTATATATATATAAGTATCTTATTTTAAAATTTAATTTGATTGATATAAATATATTATATATATTTCTAAATTGTTTAAAGTTACTCGGAAATCTAATGCTTAAATTTAGTTAAAGGATGATTTTAATTATAAATAAAACCAAAATTTGGAATAAATATTTAAACTTGAATAATTGAATTGGGAAAATTTTATTTGTATATTGTTCAACTGCATTCTAATACAACTTACCTAAATCATTCAGAAGTTGAATATGTAATTGGATAATATATAAGATAAATTGAATTTATAAATAAAATTTGAGTGTTTATAATAAATGTTTTACACTAAATTTTGATTATAAAGATGTTAATAGAGTTAGATAGGATAATAAGTAAACTCAGTTAATAATGAAATAAATTTGTTTTGGAAGAATTAATAAATTTGTTTTGAAAGAATTAATAAATTGAAATATGGTCAACATATGAAAATACCTTGAATTTAAAAGAAATTAATAGATGTAAATTAATTTAAATCGAAACTTTTATGGTTTAAACTAATATATATGGATTAAATATATGTGATTAGATATATTAAGTAGAATAAATTTAACAATAATTTGGAATTAAGAAGAATTTAAATTGCTGAAAAATATGATTATAATAAAAGACTATTCAAATTTATGGTTTTAGAAATTATAAATTGAAGATAATTGGATAATAAGATAATGAATTTAGAAATAGTTGAGATTGATTTTAGTGAAATCAAATGGATTAAATCAATTATTAAATATCAATTAATTTAAATTTGAATTTATATGGTTTAAATTAATTGTTATTTTGTAATTCAAATCTGTTTTTCTTTCTGGTTGTTTCTATTCTCCTACCTCGTTTCTTTTCGGGGACGAAAAGTTTTGAGTGGAGGAGAGTGTAACGACCCGTAAATTTCAACTGTTTTAATAACGTAATTAGTTGAAATTTTGTGAAATTTTAAACGATAAAATTTTAATATATAAACTTGATATTTGGAATGCGTTTAGTTAAACATAGCAACTGGTAAATTTTCGTCCGAAAATATGAAAGTTTATTTCGCGCGTAAATTTACTTCAATCTAATCAGTTAAAAAGCGATGAAAATAAAATGTATCCGAAACCTAAATATATTTACATAGAAAAATTCTAAACCATCTTCTGAGCAAGATGTTTGTTTGTTGTTTTTCCAAATTCGGACATCTTTGGCTACGTCGATCTTATTTTTCAGCGTTTTTCTTGCATTTTCCGCTATTAGAAAATTCGAATTTTTATAATCCGATCGTACCACTGATATCCGTATGCCGTTTTGATCGTCTCGTCGTACTGATCTCCACGGTATATTCATATGTGTATTTCGACGTCCGGTGGACGGCGGAATCTGAAAACATTGAACCGTATCGGTACCGGTTTTAAAATCTTCTGGTTTCTTACCCACGTGAATTGAAGAGCTTCATAATGTCAACCAGCTGTCAGCCACTAAAACTAATTATCTTTTGGAATTCAAAATTTCTGACTTTTGTTATTCTCAATGCAAGCTATATGCTGGTTCGTTTCACTTTCTGGTTTCTTTAATAAAGTATACGTTCATTTCTATTGGTACCGACTTCTCATTCCCCTCTTTCTCATTTCTTCTTCCAATAAAGATTTTTCTACAGCAAGTTTCATTCCTTTTTTTTTCCATTTTCTCTAAATCCCTTTACGCCTTTCTTTTTCTTGGGTTCGGCTCATTGGTTGTTGCACGTCCTTACTCCCTCGCATCTCCCCTACGCTCGCCCCAAAGCTGTGCCAAACACCACCCACTACTGACCGCATGGACCACCTCTGGCCACCAGATCGCCTCAAACCCATCTCGCCCCACCACGCTTCCGAGCGTGCAGCCAATCCCTTCCGCGAGCAGCTGACTGCCCTCCGCCGAGCTCCCTGCCTCCGTCCCCGCTTCACCGAGCCTCCGATGCCATGCACGTGCCTTCCTAGCCCAGCCTCTCCTCAGCCTTATCTTCCACCCTTGTCTCTACCGTAGATCCATTGCAAAATCCCAACCTTCGCCTGCAGTTCACCCTGACAACCAATGCTACAGCCCATTCCTCTGTCCTCCGCCCGAAGCCCTCCATGGTTGACCTCCTACCTTGGCCGAACGAGTACCAAGCCTTCGCCTCCACCTCAATAGCTTACACTTCGGCCTATACTTGACCTCGGCTCCATCACTCCTCCCATCTTTCTTGCATATCTCGGCCTCAACTATCACTGTGTATATATAAATGTATATATACGTACGGAAATTTTTGAAGGTATATATATATACATATGTCGTACAGTATGTATATGTGGTTTTGAAATTTTATGCTTTGAATTGATCTAGAAACAAATGCATATACATATATGAGTTTATAAGATTTTGTCTACAGTTATATATATATAGGTTGGATTTTGTTGAAGCCTATATATAAGTGTTTGCACATATTATATTATAAAGCAGTTACACATGTTGTCAGTTATAGTATATAAAAATATATTTTTATTTGTTAGTGTATATATAGTGTTTATATAAAGTCTGCTATATGAGCTGTTATATGAGTTAGTTTAGATACATATGTTCTGGCTGCTGTTTTATAAAAGAAGTTAGCATATATATATTTTTGTTATAAAGTTACATGTTAGTTTATAAAGCTTATATTAGTATATTTAGTCATAATATATTTATGTTTATATTGTAGTTATAAGTTGTTGATCTGCTTATGTATATATGTATGCAGTGTTATATATCCATAATTCTACAAACCATAATTATATGTTGATTTGTAAATGGGCGCATGTAAGGAAATGGTATGGGTTCACTGTATGGGCATTTTATTACAAACGTAAATTATATCTTTGAGTTCACAATATTATATTAGCTGCTATTCCATACATATTTTATTTTGCCTGTTTCCAAGTACACATATGTATTTGTACTTTTCTACCAGCCTATATATATTAGGCAAGTCAGATTGTTTTAAATTCATACATATTTTATTGTATAGATAATGTACTAGTGTTTGCAGTTCGGTCAATATGTTAGATCATGCATATAATATATTTTACTTCGTAAGTGAATTTTACTTTTGAATAAGTGAATTTTACTTCGTAAATAATTGAAATTGAGTTTCTTTATAAATTAAGTTTTTGAAAATTTATTTAAGTAAGTAAATAAGTGAAATTGAATTTCTTTAAACAAGAAATAAAATGTGATTTATTGAAATTAATGTAAGACTTGAAATTTAAAGAAATTGATTTGATGAATTTAATTTAATTCAATTTGTAAGTTTTGATATAATGAAGTTGAATTTAAATAATGGATTTAATGAATTGGAAATTTAATAGAAATTGTTTTGAATGGCAAATTTACTTAATGAATATTGAATGAAATCGATAAATGAATTTAAATTTGATTTGAATGTTAAATTAAATTAATTTAAATGTTTTCGAAATGAAATTATATACGAACTTGAATCAATATTTGAATGGTTTTAAATAAAGATTGAAATTGAATTATAAGATTTTGAAATGATAATTTGGAAGTTTTGAAACGTAAATTATTGGAAATTGGTTTTGAAAGACAAATGAAATGTTGATTTACGAATTCTATTTGAAATTGAAATTGATTTGGTTTTGAAATAAACAAACGACAAATCGGTGTAATAATTACGAAAGTTATTAAAGAGACCGGAATCGGTTATGGACATACTCTCTGTCTAAACTGAAAACCACTTTAATAACTATACGCGGAGTGGTGATCCAGAATGAAGTGGTTGGAATGATGTACGTGATGACTGATGAAAGAGAACGATAATGGATAGCCTTGACACTTGTGTCAAATTGGAAATGACTAAAACAGGAGCCGTGCCGGGCCAATGGAGGTCAGCTACCTCAAGTGAACACACTTCTTCGAACTACTCATTACTTGTTGTCGATTGGTGCACCCTTGATTTTGGGAGTGTTGTTGCGGGCGCTGCGGCATTGCGTTCTCACCAGTCCGGATCAGGCGAACGGTAGTGTCACTACCTTGGGTATTGCCTCATGTGCCTTGTCATACTTGTATTCCCTATTCGCGACCACTACGAAATTGTTTTGTACCTTTAGTAAATGGATTGCCCTCTGGTGACTTCCGGTTTTGGGGAAACTACGGTCTTGTATATGCTTTTGGGAATAAAAATGTGTTAAGGGTGGAATGGGCCATGACTTAACACTATTTTGATATCTTTATATTACTGATAGACATTATCTACTTATCGTACACTACTACATAGTAGATATTTTAACGGATCCTTAAAGGATGGTTATTCCAAACATCCTTTGAGTTACTTGTATTTCAATTGCTATTTCACTTGAGTTGGATTTATTAATATAAGAATGTTAATCCTGACTCGAGTGTCTTGTGTTTTGCTTTACGCTCGGGTCAGACTGAGTGTACCGGTATTCGAGACTCACCTTTGAAGTTGGAGCTTTGCTTGAAGATCCAGCCATCTATTTTGCTTTCAGTATTCGATGATTCCTGTAACGACCCCAGATTTAAATTTATTTAAATCGATAATTTATTGAATTTTTGATTAAAAATAGTAAAATAAATCGATAGAATGGAGCGAGTTTCCCCGATATCCAAGTATATTCTGTATAAATCATTTGAGATTAAAATATTAAGTAAATAATGATAATTTATATTTGAACTAGAAATTGAAATTAATATAAGGTAAGTTTTAATAAAAATAGAAGTAGAATATTTGTTAAAATCTAACAACAATTTAAAGTAGAACTTCTTTACATTTCAAAGTAGTAAGATAAATGGAGAAAACAAATAAACATAGAAATTGTCATTTTTAATTCTTGATAGATATATCTCTAGCATACAAAAGTATACCATAGCCTACAACACTTAGAAAATAAAAACAAATGCAAAATACTTAAGCTAATAATATAAGACAATAAATATGAAGTAAAATAATTATAGAATCTTATTTAAAATATTAGAACAAAAGCATAGAAATAAAACAATACATAAGTCAATTCTTTAAAACAACATATAAGAAATAGAAATATATGTAGATAAGTATCTTTAGCCACCAAATATCTTTATATATGTATACGGCTGGAGTATGGAACAAGAAACAAAGTTAAAGAAAGGAAAATAAAATATATACAAGTAAATTCCATAGTTTTGTAAATAATAAAACAAATGCATTTTATAATCAAACAATATGTTAGAATAACACCCACTTACATTCATTTGCCTTTAAACCAGTAACATATATTTGTATAGGACATAAGAAGATTGGCCAGCCCCTAATAAAAATCTGCAAAGTCAAAGCATCATAAATGCTAGCACCAATTACATCTCAGCCGAATTGAGAAAAGGTGGACAAAGAAATAAACAAAGTACATATGTACATACTTATATAAAACAAAGTATAAGCAAAAGATTACAAAAGAAACACAAAGTACTTGGCAATTAATGCCATCATCCTCTCAGCCACCAGAGTGAACGAATCAGCCACCAAGCAAAAGAAAGAAGAAAAAATCTCTGAAATGAATTGTACCAAACAGGAAAAAAATAATATAACATTACCCTGTACAAACATATTAACCTGTCAACTTCTTGTATATGTCAACCTCTTCATTTCATCTCAGTTTTTATTCATTCGAAACTAAAAAGAGAAACTGAAGTAAAACATCTCAAAGCTTAAAAACAATAAGAAGTATATCAAAGAAAAGGAATGTTGTTCAACATCATTTCCAGTTATAAACAAATATTATCAAAAGTGAAGCCTGAGAAGAAGGGAAGGTTTCCAGTCTCAAATTCAAAACCAGAAAAGAAAAAAATGTAGATATCATCATCTACAAACTCAAAACATCGTTTAGCTTAAAGAAAACAAAAACAGGGCTAAAGACTGATCAAAGCTGTAGTTTTCAAACAACAAAGCAGTTCTCTGTTCTTCTCTGCTTCAACAAAAACAGGTGAGCAACTTTAATTGTTCCTTTAGACCTCTTTATTCTTTTATCTGTGAGTAAACAATCTGATTCAAGTTTTAAGTTAAATTAAAGTTGTGTATGTATGATTTGGTTTAAGAATGTTTAGTTGAGTATCTTTCAAGTTTAACTCTGTCATATATATGCCTGTGTATCACTTGTTCTCTGTTTGGATTTCAAAGTAGAAAATCAACATGGTATTCAATAATCTCTTTAACTAATCCTCATTAGACTTTGAAGTTTAAACAAAAACAAGTTTTTTTCATACTTAAATTAAGGTCTGGAGAAGTTTTCCAGTAAAATAGAGTTTCAAACACATCTCAAAAATTTATTTTACATGAAGAATTTAACTTTGTGATATATTCGAGTGTCATGAAACTTAAATTTAATTACATTTCTCGTATTGCTATCAAAAGATAGGATTTTTAAATCGAAGATGGAAATTTTTCTTTGAGTATGTGAAGAGAAATTCGTAGATGATCGGAAAGTGGGTTCTTGGCA
Organism: Allium fistulosum; assembly: GCA_030737815.1. NCBI lineage: Eukaryota > Viridiplantae > Streptophyta > Magnoliopsida > Asparagales > Amaryllidaceae > Allium > Allium fistulosum. Next base: position 1,193,545,347 of record CM060901.1, on the reverse strand, counting down.
AATTCAGGCAATCGGAGGAACTGGGGGTGGTCGGGTTGTGCGAGGGGGTGGATGAGCTTACTGGGGTGGTAGGAAAAATAGGCGGGAATGGCCACGACCTCGGAGGCGACAGCAGCGATCGAATTTATTTTGTAAACCTAATTTTTCTTGCGCTCGAAATTGTGATCGCCATGGCCACATCCTTGCATCGAGTGGAGCAAGGCCTTGGGAAACGGTGGCTCGGTGGGTGACAAAGCCATGGTTGAGAGCTCGAGTCTTCAGATGGTCGGCGTCGCGTCGGCGAGAAGAATTGTGGTGGATGTCTGGGTTCGAGTTTCTCGAGCTATGCTCGATTTTGAATGAGGGCATGATTGAGTTGTTAGTCGATTTGAGGTCGATGGGGTGATTGATCATGACTTGCCGGAGCTAGTGGAGTTCGCCAGAAGTAAGTGGAGCTCCGGTGCACGTGCACGAGAATTTTCGTCTGCACTGGGAAATGGAGTTTGGAGGAGAAAGGGGCGACTCGGGGACGTACTCGAAGTAAATGATGGATTGTCTCGAGGGGAGGAGTGTACGCGAGTGTCTTAGGGTTGAACTCGGGAAAAACGTGAAAATGCTCGGGTTTCACTCGAATCTGTCTCGAGAATTGGTGTTTTGGGCTCGGAAACATTTTGTTCCTGTTTTAAACTTACCCAGATTTTAAACTAAAATGAATTGGGCTTCAAAATTCTTTTAAAATTCCTTTTATAAGGTATGTATTACTTTGACGAGTAATTACAAGGTTCACTAATTTAATTTAAGCTTATAAAATAAATTGGTGTTTATTTTAAACCTTGAAAAGAAATTGGATTGAATATAAATGTTTCCGATATATATCTATAAGTGATAATGAAATCATTAATGAAAATAAATTTATCTTAAGTAAATGAAAATTTGATGAATTGTAATTCATTTATTTGCTAAGATAGTTAATCATGATAATTAATGATTTGTATTAATTAAAGTAGTAATTGTAAGTTTAAAAAAAATATTTAAGTAAAGTAAAGTTGATTTAATTAAGGCATAATTAATTGGTACTTATGAATCATAAACTAGACTTCTAATAAATGATTGAAATTAATTAATTGTAAATAAGAACTAATTAAGTTACAGTTAGTACTTAATAAACTAAATAATTAGGATGCATTAATTAAAGGTAAACCAATGGTTTAAAAGAGTAATTAATCAAATTGATTGGTAACTAATTAATAATTATAATGGAATTCATAAGTAATAGATCTGATTGGAATTAATCCGATAATTAACTGACCTTACTTGTGAATGTTTAGGTCCTATTGAATGATTGAATTACTTGATATCCCTGATATTTGATGCTTTGTGATACGTCCTGATTTATGTCGTGATCTGTGATTCCTGTTTCTGTGATATATTACTATGTGAATATGAAACCCCATGGCCCGTAAAACGACACTTAAATTTCGATGCGACAGGGAGTCGGATTCCAGTTGGTTATCCGAAACCCACATCGAATTATAATAGTGAATCTTTGTGACTGATAAATTTATTTTATCTATGAATCTGTGAATGAAGATAAGCGTTATCGATTATACCGCTTATCGATATATCTGTGATGATTGATGTTGTGCACTATTGTGTTAAACCCCTGGACTACACTTTTACACACACAAATATGGATTTCACGTGGAAATCGGTTAAGTCACAGATAATTTAAATCTGATGTTTTTGAAATTGAAATTTTAATTTCAATTGATTTTGAAATTAGAAATTCGAGTTTAAAGTGAAAAGCTTTTGAAATAGAATTTCAAAGATAAAAGTTATTTTGAATAACTTAATCGAGTTTTGAAAATTTAAATAATTTGATTTAAATTTGAATTCAAGTTTGAAGTTGAATCCTATGATTTGAAACTAGAGATTGAAAATGTTATAAATGTGTTTATTTGGATTTAAACCATTTAAAAGTATAATTTTGAGAATTTGGATTTAACCCAAAGACTCTAACTCGTATGAATGAATCAGATTTTCTGAAATGAAACTGTTTGTTTTCAAAAGATAAAAGCTTTCAAATAAGCAATGAAATTCCAGTTTAATTAAAGGAATTTCAATATTGAAGTGAAGATGGTTTTCCAAGTTATGAATGAATTGTTTTGAAAAGCTATGATTTGAATCTGTTATCTTTAACAGATTTAAAATAATGTTTTGTTTAAATCATTTGAAATGGGATTGTTTTGAAAGCTATAAGTTAAATCTTTGTTTTAAAGATTTAACGAGTTAATCAAATTGAAATGGAAATTAATTTGGAAAATCTGTGAATGAATCTTTTATTTAAAAGATTAAAGTGTGGAAACTGTTTAAACCGTAAAGAATGAATCTTTTTGTTTAAAGATTTGAAAATGGTAAGTTGTTAAACCATTTGAAAGAAAGATTTTGGGTTATAAGTTGTGACTTAATTGAAATCCCATATCCATATGTTTTTAAATATTACACTCACTATTCGGTTTAGCCGGGAGAGGACCTTTGGGTCGTATAACCCATTCCGAATATGTGATACGTCGATATGGATAGCATTTGAAGACCGGTGTTGAAGACCGGATATTTTTGAAAACGGAAGGATTACCGTCGAGTTACTCTGCATCGGTTGATCCTCGATATAGAGGTTTTATCACCCTTAGTGACGGGAAGTCCGGACGTGCTTGGAAATTATCCGGATTTGCAAGGGCTTCGTGAGAAGTGCCTTCGGTTCTGTTCGATCCCGGAACAGACTTGTATGGATTGTATGTCTGACATTACACTTTGAGATATAAAGCCGATTTGTTTCAAATACATTTCTGTTGGTGGCGGAGAATTTATTCTCTTAGCTTAACACCCTTCTCTGAGACGTACGAGCTCAGAGGTTATGTAGTTGAAATTTATCAGCGATATATCCCAATTTGGTAATGTGGCATGCTAAGTGTTGCTGTGTGATGATCAGTGTTTGATCATTTGTGATATGATCATTTGTTTGATCATTTATCTTTGTGATCATAGGTTGATCATCTGTTGACCCAAAGCATGGCTTTGTGACAAAGCGTAGCTTTGTGGACGAGACTTCGTCAGGGCCTCACTACCCGGAAATGGTCGAAACAGGATCGTTGCGGCAAGGTTATGAGGGTCGCGCCCTTTAGGGTATGTCATTTCCTTCTGGAAAGGGGTGGTATTATGGTATGGAGCCCAGATACTTACTCATGTGGATACACTTTCTTTATGATGTGTGATGTTGGATACCGAGCTCGGATAAAGGTCCCAAAGGACCGGGGGATGGCATATTCGTGAGTTACCTATTACAGGGGTAACCCGGCCTTGTTTGGCAGAGAGCAGTTTGTCTCTCGGGGCGTCCCGCCAGAGGCGTTCCCATGCGGCGGAAGGAAGTTCCTTAGCCTGACCATTTGTTGGAAAATCCAAAGAAACAATACGAACCTTTACGGTTTTAGTTGTATAACCTGCTATGGAATGTGGCGGTAACCTGCTATTGAACATAGTAGCTATAGTAGGCATACGATACTGGTCGTATGTTGGCTAAGATTAATATTATACTTTCGAAATGTTTTCTGCACTATGCACTAATAATAATATCAAAAATGATTTGATTTGCGTAGTAAGCATTTTTGACTATCATAAGAAGAAAACTCCTCCAATTCTGCGTTTGCATTGTGTGTGTGGTGGGAGGTCTTATGGTAGTTTCATTCTCCAAAAGCATTGCGGATTTCAATGTTTAAAACCTTTTGTGTTTGTTTAAAGATAAACTGTTTTTGTTGCTCACACCAGTCCCATGACTGATCCGGAGTTTATTGTTCCCTTCCTAAACTCTAGGTGCTCATAATTTTCCACACGAGCAGTCTAGAGTTGGGTTTCTTTTCAGATATTCAGGTTTAGTAGATTATCTGGAGCTAGTTCATTCATCGGAGTTGCTTATCTTGGAGTTGTGGATTCATTCTTGTCTGAAGATCATTTTGGAGTTATCACTTCTATTGATATTGTTCCGCTACTGATGTTATCTTTTCTTTTCCGCTGCTATTTCTTGTATCATATCTCTGATGTATATTGATATTCATTGTATCACTCTGTTGTATCAGATATTATATATCAATGTATTATTATTTTCTTCCGCTGTGTTATTTACTTAATTGTGTTATAGCTCCGGCGAATCGGATTTGTACGGTCGAATCTGCGGCATTCTAGTACAATGTGAAGTACGGATGTTGATTTTCGAGCGGGCAAAACCCGAGCCGTCACATGCAGTGATGTATTCTGATTTGTATCTGATGTATCGTATTACTCTTCCGTTGTATCTGGTTTAACTCTGATGTAACTTATACATTTATATAGTAGCTTCATGAACTACTATCTCTTTTATTTCCGCTGCATTTATTACTCTATGTCTGTGATCTGTGATTATATTTATTTACTGTATATGTTCAGTTTTGCCAAATTTAAATTAACAACGCGGTATTTTGAGCAATTCAATTCTGGCATGAGTGTCTACCTATACACTTATAATGGATGCGAATGGTCCAAAATAGCGGGTCGTTACAGTTGGTATCAGAGCTTTGGTAGCTCTAGGCAAAACTTAACATATAGGGTAAATATATTTACAGAATCACTCTCATTCGAGTTTCAATCTCTTCCTTTTGACTCGATTCCTTGGAATTTCGGAACATTCCCTGCGGTTTCAAAATTCATTCGTGTCCCTCACTATTCGTCTTCTTTCAATTCTTGAGCACTCCATAACTCCATTATGAATGTTATCTATAATAGATCGGCGGTCTCGCCAATCTTAGAATGATTCGTAAAGGAGTAAACTCCTTTATAATAGGCATCGATTTACCGGAGATTTCTGTATCCTCGGTTTACGATGCTATCTATTACCTGCTATACCTGAATTCCATCTCTTGAGATCGAGTGTTGATTTACCTCGGAATTCTATACCGATCTTATTTTGAAGTCACGGTCGACCCGGTTAAGGTTGCCCGCGATTTATATAAACTTATCCATCGTCTTATTTTGTTATTTAATTATCTCGTCCTTGTTTCAAATCTATCTTCAAATCGAAATTCTCTTTGATTTGAGTCTATCAAAAATTTGAATCTCTATCCTTGCTTTGAAATCCATTATTGTATCGTTAAGTGAGGAAGTGTATTTGTAATAGATTTTAAAATGTATTTATATTGTGTTGTTTGAGTTGTTGATGTTGATTTGGGTTTCCGATCGATTCGTCTTATCAACGCTATCGATAGGATTTCCAAAACACTTGAACAGAGCAAACTGACACAATAGTATTTTCAAAATTTGGTAAATAAAATAATCTTGTATGATTATATTATATATAAGTATAAATTTTCTGAAATTGAATTGTTAACTGAATTGGTTGTCAGGAAGGTAATATTTGATTTTCACTATTTGTTCTGTAAACCATTGATTATTTCAACATAAAAATAAATGGAATTATAAAAGTTGGTTTATAGATTTATTTAGTAATTTAAATGAATTTAACATTTGGAATTTGAGAATTTAATTTCCAGTGATTTCAAGCTTTGGTTTTTAAATTTTTAAAATGTATATTATTGAAGGTATTTTCAAATAGAAACCGTTTTCAAAGAATTTTAAAATGTCAAAACCAGTGCTCGACGCTTTGTCGCTGGAAAATAATTTCGGTGATGGCGGCCGCATCATCGACATTCATTTTCGAGTTTCGAAGTGGAGATACTATTCTGTAGCTTTGCTACGGTTTTGTTTTGAAAAATATTTTGATTTGAATTTCTTCAGTATAATTTGATTTATATATATATAAGTATCTTATTTTAAAATTTAATTTGATTGATATAAATATATTATATATATTTCTAAATTGTTTAAAGTTAATCGGAAATCTAATGCTTAAATTTAGTTAAAGGATGATTTTAATTATAAATAAAACCAAAATTTGGAATAAATATTTAAACTTGAATAATTGAATTGGGAAAATTTTATTTGTATATTGTTCAACTGCATTCTAATACAACTTACCTAAATCATTCAGAAGTTGAATATGTAATTGGATAATATATAAGATAAATTGAATTTATAAATAAAATTTGAGTGTTTATAATAAATGTTATACACTAAATTTTGATTATAAAGATGTTAATAGAGTTAGATAGGATAGTAAGTAAACTCAGTTAATAATGAAATAAATTTGTTTTGGAAGAATTAATAAATTTGTTTTGAAAGAATTAATATATTGAAATATGGTCAACATATGAAAATACCTTGAATTTAAAAGAAATTAATAGATGTAAATTAATTTAAATCGAAACTTTTATGGTTTAAACTAATATATATGGATTAAATATATGTGATTAGATATATTAAGTAGAATAAATTTAACAATAATTTGGAATTAAGAAGAATTTAAATTGCTGAAAAATATGATTATAATAAAAGACTATTCAAATTTATGGTTTTAGAAATTATAAATTGAAGATAATTGGATAATAAGATAATGAATTTAGAAATAGTTGAGATTGATTTTAGTGAAATCAAATGGATTAAATCAATTATTGAATATCAATTAATTTAAATTTGAATTTATATGGTTTAAATTAATTGTTATTTTGTAATTCAAATCTGTTTTTCTTTCTGGTTGTTTCTATTCTCCTACCTCGTTTCTTTTCGGGGACGAAAAGTTTTGAGTGGGGGAGAGTGTAATGACCCGTAAATTTCAACTGTTTTAATAACGTAATTAGTTGAAATTTTGTGAAATTTTAAACGATAAAATTTTAATATATAAACTTGATATTTGGAATGCGTTTAGTTAAACATAGCAACTGGTAAATTTTCGTCCGAAAATATGAAAGTTTATTTCGCGCGTAAATTTACTTCAATCTAATCAGTTAAAAAGCGATGAAAATAAAATGTTTCCGAAACCTAAATATATTTACATAGAAAAATTCTAAACCATCTTCTGAGCAAGATGTTTGTTTGTCGTTTTTCCAAATTCGGACATCTTTGGCTACGTCGATCTTATTTTTCAGCGTTTTTCTTGCATTTTCCGCTATTAGAAAATTCGAATTTTTATAATCCGATCGTACCACTGATATCCGTATGCCGTTTTGATCGTCTCGTCGTACTGATCTCCACGGTATATTCATATGTGTATTTCGACGTCCGGTGGACGACGGAATCTGAAAACATTGAACCGTATCGGTACCGGTTTTAAAATCTTCTGGTTTCTTACCCACGTGAATTGAAGAGCTTCATAATGTCAACCAGCTGTCAGCCACTAAAACTAATTATCTTTTGGAATTCAAAATTTCTGACTTTTGTTATTCTCAATGCAAGCTATATGCTGGTTCGTTTCACTTTCTGGTTTCTTTAATAAAGTATACGTTCATTTCTATTGGTATCGACTTCTCATTCCCCTCTTTCTCATTTCTTTTTCCAATAAATATTTTTCTACAGCAAGTTTCATTCCTTTTTTTTTCCATTTTCTCTAAATCCCTTTACGCCTTTCTTTTTCTTGGGTTCGGCTCATTGGTTGTTGCACGTCCTTACTCCCTCGCATCTCCCCTACGCTCGCCCCAAAGCTGTGCCAAACACCACCCACTACTGACCGCATGGACCACCTCTGGCCACCGGCTCGCCTCAAACCCATCTCGCCCCACCACGCTTCCGAGCGTGCAGCCAATCCCTTCCGCGAGCAGCTGACTGCCCTCCGCCGAGCTCCCTGCCTCCGTCCCCGCTTCACCGAGCCTCCGATGCCACGCACGTGCCTTCCTAGCCCAGCCTCTCCTCAGCCTTATCTTCCACCCTTGTCTCTACCATAGATCCATTGCAAAATCCCAACCTTCGCCTGCAGTTCACCCTGACAACAAATGCGACAGCCCATTCCTCTGTCCTCCGCCCGAAGCCCTCCATGGTTGACCTCCTACCTTGGCCGAACGAGCACCAAGCCTTCGCCTCCACCTTAATAGCTTACACTTCGGCCTATACTTGACCTCGGCTCCATCACTCCTCCCATCTTTCTTGCATATCTCGGCCTCAACTATCACTGTGTATATATAAATGTATATATACGTACGGAAATTTTTGAAGGTATATATATATACATATGTCGTACAGTATGTATATGTGGTTTTGAAATTTTATGCTTTGAATTGATCTAGAAACAAATGCATATACATATATGAGTTTATAAGATTTTGTCTACAGTTAGATATATATAGGTTGGATTTTGTTGAAGCCTATATATAAGTGTTTGCACATATTATATTATAAAGCAGTTACACATGTTGTCAGTTATAGTATATAAAAATATATTTTTATTTGTTAGTGTATATATAGTGTTTATATAAAGTCTGCTATATGAGCTGTTATATGAGTTAGTTTAGATACATATGTTCTGGCTGCTGTTTTATAAAAGAAGTTAGCATATATATATTTTTGTTATAAAGTTACATGTTAGTTTATAAAGCTTATATTAGTATATTTAGTCATAATATATTTATGTTTATATTGCAGTTATAAGTTGTTGATCTGCTTATGTATATATGTATGCAGTGTTATATATCCATAATTCTACAAACCATAATTATATGTTGATTTGTAAATGGGCGCATGTAAGGATATGGTATGGGTTCACTGTATGGGCATTTTGTTACAAACGTAAATTATATCTTTGAGTTCACAATATTATATTAGCTGCTATTCCATACATATTTTATTTTGCCCGTTTCCAAGTACACATATGTATTTGTACTTTTCTACCAGCCTATATATATTAGGCAAGTCAGATTGTTTTAAATTCATACATATTTTATTGTATAGATAATGTACTAGTGTTTGCAGTTCGGTCAATATGTTAGATCATGCATATAATATATTTATATACACATGTTATATAACTTACTGTTTGCATTTATAAGTCTATATATGTATATTGTTATATACAGGTCAGTTTAAATGTTAGTACATATATGATAGTTCACAGATTCTATAATAATGTGAATTTTATCAAGTGGTATTACGTATGAAAAGTTCTGATATATATATTATATGTTAGATATACCATGGTCATTTCAGAGTATAAAAGTTATATAGTTTGCATATTCTCCATAGTTGCATGTGTGTGTTTCTTTTTATTAATTTGAGAAGGTGTATAATGATATAATTTACATTTCGTTTTAATTTACACCGAACCGGGTCTAATGGTTCATCGATTTTCATTTTCAGCTTTGTCATCGTATTCGTGCCAATTTTTCTTTACTCTGAAATTCATGCTTGGATTCGCGATTTATCCCATTCTCGTCTATCTCTAGCCTCGAAAGGTGAGCACTCACTCACGATTAACATTCTTTTATTTATTAAATTTGATTTCAATTGAAACGACAATGGAAATATGATGCTGTTAGTTAATTACACTGTTATATATGCTATTACCTGTATCAGTTCACCTGTGACATCTGACACCATTATCTGTTAATTATTTATGTGATGATAATACAGTTTGGCTGATAATTGATTGATTGTTGATGTTTATATCGGACGTTAAATTGTTAGTGATAAATGATAAATAGTATGAAAAATTGAAATGGATATAGGATAGTTAAAATTTTTAAAACTGATTTATATGTTTAATTTGATTAGTTGTATATGACCCCTTTTAATTGTCAAATTAATTGACATGTAGAATAGTGATAATTACACTTTGAACCATCGACGTATATTGGATTAATTGTTGTAGTATAAAATTGTAATTGAATGACAAGTGAAAACCGTAATGTAATAATCTTTAATCTACATGAAATGATAGTGTAGATTCTAGAAATAATTATATTAATTCGTACAAATAACAATGCGAATTAATACGGTTATTTCGGGATTATTTGAATTGATTATTGGATTGATATTGATTGTTGTTATTGCTTGTTTATTTACTTTGACACCATCCCAGTTATCACACTGCAAGTTCCCTTTAATATGCTTTGATTTTGAATTGAATTGGAATCGGGTTGAAATGATAAATACCCAAATTGAACTTTGACCTTGGATATAGAGAATTAAATAAAACCCGATTGGTCAAATAATTTGATTTAAAAATAAAATGAAGATTTTATTTGAATAAATAATATGGTTTTGAAATGAAGTTGAAATTTGAATTTTTATGAAAGGAAAATGTTAATGTTAATAATCTGAAACAAAATATTAACAATGTAATTGATGAAAGAATGTTGTTTAATTTGAGAAATGATTGAATTAAGTTTGAAATTATAATTTAGTTGAAATTATTAAACTTTGAAATGATTTAATAATAAAGTTTGAAATTATAATTAAGTTTGGAATTATTAAACTTTGAAATTATTTAATAATTAAGTTTTGAATTATTTAATAATTAAATAAGATTGAATTATTTAATGATTAAATTGAATTGGATTCTTTAATAAGAAAATTGAACTTTTGAATAAGTGAATTTTACTTCGTAAATAATTGAAATTGAGTTTCTTTATAAATTAAGTTTTTGAAAATTTATTTAAGTAAGTAAATAAGTGAAATTGAATTTCTTTAAACAAGAAATAAAATGTGATTTATTGAAATTAATGTAAGACTTGAAATTTAAAGAATTTGATTTGATGAATTTAATTTAATTCAATTTGTAAGTTTTGATATAATGAAGTTGAATTTAAATAATGGATTTAATGAATTGGAAATTTAATAGAAATTGTTTTGAATGGCAAATTTACTTAATGAATATTGAATGAAATCGATAAATGAATTTAAATTTGATTTGAATGTTAAATTAAATTAATTTAAATGTTTTCGAAATGAAATTATATACGAACTTGAATCAATATTTGAATGGTTTTAAATAAAGATTGAAATTGAATTATAAGATTTTGAAATGATAATTTGGAAGTTTTGAAACGTAAATTATTGGAAATTGGTTTTGAAAGACAAATGAAATGTTGATTTATGAATTCTATTTGAAATTGAAATTGATTTGGTTTTGAAATAAACAAACGACAAATCGGTGTAATAATTACGAAAGTTATTAAAGAGACCGGAATCGGTTATGGACATACTCTCTGTCTAAACTGAAAACCACTTTAATAACTATACGCGGAGTGGTGATCCAGAATGAAGTGGTTGGAATGATGTACGTGATGACTGAAGAAAGAGAACGATAATGGATAGCCTTGACACTTGTGTCAAATTGGAAATGACTAAAACAGGAGCCGTGCCGGGCCAATGGAGGTCAGCTACCTCAAGTGAACACACTTCTTCGAACTACTCATTACTTGTTGTCGATTGGTGCACCCTTGATTTTGGGAGTGTTGTTGCGGGGGCTGCGGCGTTGCGTTCTCACCAGTCCGGATCAGGCGAACGGTAGTGTCACTACCTTGGGTATTGCCTCATGTGCCTTGTCATACTTGTATTCCCTATTCGCGACCACTATGAAATTGTTTTGTACCTTTAGTATATGGATTGCCTTCTAGTGACTTCCGGTTTTGGGGAAACTACGGTCTTGTATATGCTTTTGGGAATAAAAATGTGTTAAGGGTGGAATGGGCCATGACTTAACACTATTTTGATATCTTTATATTATTGATAGACATTATCTACTTATCGTACACTACTGCATAGTAGATAGTTTAACGGATCCTTAAAGGATGGTTATTCCAAACATCCTTTGAGTTACTTGTATTTCAATTGCTATTTCACTTGAGTTGGATTTTGTAACGACCCTAGATTTTTATTTAATTTCAGTTAATAATTAAATAAATTTTTGGATAAAGATAGTAAAATAAATCGATAAAATGGAGCGAGTTTCCCCGGATTCAAGTATATTCTGTATGAATCATTTCAATTTAAAATATTGTAAGTATATATAGATATATATTTGACTTGAGTTTAAAGTGTAAATAAATAATTGATAATAATATTTAACTATTAGAATTGATGGTTAATAATAATTTGAAATTATAAATTAAATATAAGATAATAAATATATTAACTAAAATCTAACATGGTAGAATAAAAATAGAAATTGTTTATAGTATAAAGTAGAGTTTTAAATTCAATAAAGAAAAGAAATTCAAATAAATAAACAAAGGACAAACATGTTCAAGTACAAACAAATAAATGCAAGTATCTTTAGCCACCAAAATGTTTTCATATCAGCCGAAATATAAAGAAGAAAATATGATTCATAAGAATGATTCCCAGCTTCAAATATAGATCTGCATAGGATAAAACAATGTTCGAATATGATATATATACCTGCAAAACTTAAGAGCAATATGAATCAAAGCAAAATGTAAAATGTTATAGCTTTTAATGAAGTCACAGGCAAGTAAAAGAAAATGAGATATGTATAAAGTATGAAACATAAGTACAATAGCATTAAATGCTCCATATCTTAACAGCATAACAAAGTCATTTCGAGTTGTATACAAATTTCTTTCAGCCACCAAAATATAAAAAATCTCTGAAAATTGGTACAAAGTGTACACTGTTTTGCCTAAAGAAATGATACCCTGTAACTTGTTTTAAAAACATCAACCTGTGAACTATTTTCCCATACCAGTTTCATTTTCAGTTCGAACTAAACAAAAGTAAGATAAAACTCCATTTGAAACTTAAACAAAGATTCAACAACCATCAGCAACTCAACAAAACAGAGATCAAGAGGAGCTTCTGTTAGAAAATCCAAAACTGTTTTCAAAAGCCTGTGCTAAGCAAAACAAGATTGCTCTGTTCTTCTCTGCAAATTGGTGAGTAACAAATGTTTTAAAAATATAAGTATATAGTTAAAGTGCATGATCATCTCTGAATATAATATGCCTGTGAACATGTTTTATCTCTGTGAATATATGTATGTACATGCTTGTGTATGGTCTGGATGTTCACTGTTTTCAAATTCCAGGTTCTAAACTCATTTATAAATCAAATACCCTGATTCAACTTCACTTGTACCTTAGTTTAGAACAATATAGTTTGTTATACCATGGACTTTAGATTACAAACTAGTTTAAGATTTAAACCATTTGAATTTCATCTGAAACCAAAAGAAAATACAGAGCATATTTAAACAAGTCAAAAACCAAGTATTAAAATTCTTATATTCAGGTATATAAATCGAAACTTCATACAAAATTAAGATTTTTAAGACAAAAATTGTAATTTTAAAAGCTTGGGTTGAAGAGCAGTTCCAGTTTCACTGTTTCAAGCATTTTAAGTTGTCGTGGTCGAGATAGTCGACCGGGAATGTTGGGTCTTGGTCGAGAGGTAGAGGAGCGACCAGGGATGTTGGGAAAAATGGAGTCGTGGTCACCAGATCAACGTGGAGAAGTTGGCAATGTTTTCTTGCCTGTAAACCTAGTTTTTAAGTGCCATAGTTAATTGTCTCGTTTGAAGCCATTGAGTGATCGAGTGTGACGAGTTTTGGGGGTCGTGTACAGGGAAGGTAGGCGAGGCTTTGGCAGGAGTGCGGTGGTCTCTAGTGATCGGAGGTAGGAGCAGCGGCGAAGTTTACAGGTGGTGATTGTTTTCTGGTTTTGGGTTCCAGGTGATCGAACTCGATTTCGATCGAGTGCCCGAGAGGATGATCAGAGGCCGAAGAGGGGGTGTCGAGTTAATCGCCGATGTATGGAGATGGACGTGGTCGACCGGAGATGATGAACGGAACTGTGCATGTGCACAGTCGAGTGACCGGTGGCTGTAAATCTGGGCTGGTGACACTCGAGAATTCACCGAGTATATTTTAGTTTGGTCCGGGTAGTTTTATATTTTACTCGAAGTAGAATATGGGGATTTCGAGTAAGATTGGTTTCCTCAGTTTTTAACAGTTTTCAAATTGTTAAGTTTTAAAATTGTAACCAATGTAAAGCTGAGTCTAAATTAAATGTTTAAAATTCCCGGTTTTTGAAATAAAAGAAAGTTATAAAATTTAAATACTTTAAATAAGTAGATATTTGAAATTGTAGGGGATTTGATTTAAATCCCTTCATAACAAAGAATGGCTTTAATTTGTAAATTTAAAGGTTTTAAAAGTTAGTTTTATAAAGGGATTGAAAATGTTCAAGTTAATTACTTAAGTTTAAATTAATAATCACTTGACAATTTGGTAAATAAAAAAAATTACTTAGAGAAGTAATTAAAAGAAATTAATTATTGATTAAAGGTTGATAAATTAAGTGATTGAACAATAATTAATTAAAGGATAATTAATTAATGTGATAAATTAATTAAGGTGATTAATTTGAGGATAATTAATTAAAGGTTAATTAATTAATGGAATTGATTGGGGATAATCACTTATTGTAATTAATTTAAGGATAATTAATCAAATGGTAATTAATTAAGGGTAATTAATTAATTAAAGAATAATTTAATAATTTTGAGTTAATTAATAAAGGATTAAATGTTAATTAATTAAAATGGTTGGTAATTAATTAATGTTGATTGAACCAGGATCAGTGATTAATCTGATTTAATTTGATCAGATAAATAAATTGACCTTACCTATGTATATTTGGATTCTATTGAATGACTTGATTGTTTGATATCCCTGATATATGATGCTTTGTGATACATCCTGATTTATGTTGTGATCGGTAGTTTACTTATCTGTGACCTTTATATATCTATGATCTGTGAATGAACGATAAGCGTTGTTCTTATACCGCTTATCGAATTATATTTCTGTATTCTGATATGTGATGATTTATTGTGTTGCACTATTGCGTGAAACCCCTGGACTACACCTTTACACACACAAATATGGATTTCACGTGGAAATCGGTTAAGTCACAGATAATGTAAATTTGATGTATTTGAAATAGAAATTTTATTTTCAAATGATTTTGAAATTTGAAATTCGGGTTTAAAGTGAAAAACTTTTGAAATAGAATTTCAAAGATAAAAGTTATTTTGAATAACTTAACCGAGTCTTGAAAAATTTAAATAATTTGATTTTAATTTGAATTCAAGTTTGGAATTGAATCCTATGATTTGAAACTAGGGATTAAAGATGATATAAATGTGTTTATATAAAGTTAAACCATTTAAAAGTGAAATTTTGAGAATTTGGATTTAACCCAAGAACCTTAACTCGTATGAATAAATCAAATTTTCTGAAATGAAACTGTTTGTTTTAAAAGAATAAAAGTTTTCAGATAAGCAATGAAATTCCAGTTTAATTAAAGGAATTTCAAGATTGAATTGAAAAATGGGTTTTCAAGTTATGAATGAATTGTTTTGAAAAGCTATGATTTGAATCTGTTTATTTTTAACAGATTTAAAATAATGATTGGTTTAAATCATTTGAAATGGGATTGTTTTGAAAGCTATAAGTTAAATCTTGATTTAAAGATTTAACGAGTTAATCAAATTGAAATGGAAATTAATTTGGAAAATCTGTGAATGAATCTTTTATTTAAAAGATTAAAGTGTGGAAATTGTTTAAATCGTTGAAGGTTGTTAAAATAAATCTTTTTGTTTAAAGATTTGAAAATGGTAATTTGTTAAACCATTTGAAAAGGAAGTTTGGGTTTAAGTTGTGACTTAATTGAAATCCCATATCCATATGTTTTAAATATTTCGCTCACTATTCGGTTTAGCCGGGAGAGGACCTTTGGATTGTATAACCCATTCCGAATATGTGATACGTCGTATATGGATAGCATTTGAAGACCGGTGTTGAAGACCGGATATTTTTGAAAACGGAAGGATTACCATCGAGTTACTCTGCATCGGCTGATCCCCGATATAGAGGTTTTATCATCCTTAGTGACGGGAAGTCCGGACGTGATTGGAAATTATCCGGATTTGCAAGGGCTTCGTGAGAAGTGCCTTCGGTTCTGTTCGAACCCGGAACAGACTTGTATGGATTGTATGTCTGACATTACACTTTGAGATATAAAGCCGATTTCTTTTAAATACATTTCTGTTGGTGGCGGAGAATTTATTCTCTTAGCTTAACACCCTTCTCTGAGACGTATGAGCTCAGAGGTTATGTAGTTGAAATTTATCAGCGATATATCCCAATTTGGTAATGTGACATGCTGAGTGTTGCTGTGTGATGATCAGTGTTTGATCATTCGTGATATGATCATTTGTTTGATCATTTATCTTTGTGATCATAGGTTGATCATCTGTTGACCCAAAGCATGGCTTTGTGACAAAGCGTAGCTTTGTGGACGAGACTTCGTCAGGGCCTCACAACCCGGAAATGGTCGAAACAGGAATGTTGCAGCAAGGTTATGAGGGTCGCGCCCTTTAGGGTATGTCATTTCCTTCTGGAAAAGGGTGGTGTCATGGTATGGAGCCCAGATACTTACTCATGTGGATACACTTTATTATGTGTGATGTTGGTTATCGAGGCCTCGGATAAAGGTCCCAAAGGACCGGGGGGTGGCATATTTGTGAGTTACCTGTTACAGGGGTAACCCGACCTTGTTTGGCAGAGAGCAGTTTGTCTCTCGGGACGTCCCGCCAGAGGCGATCCCATGCGGCGGAAGGAAGTTCCTTAGCCTGACCATTTGTTGGAAATCCATTTCTCCAATACGGAACTTGTACGGTTTTAGTTGTAGAACCTGCCATTTACGTACGGTGGTCACCACTGTTTAGATGGTAGCTATAGTAGGCATACGATACTGGTCGTATGTTGGCTAAGATTAATATTATACTTTCGAAATGTTTTTTCTACACTATGCACTAATGATAATATCCAATGATTTGCGTAGTAAGCATGTTTGACTATCATAAAAAGAAATCTCCTCCAATTCTGCGTTTGCATTGTGTGTGTGGCGGGAGGTCTTATGGTAGTTTCATTTTCTAAAAAGCATTGCGGATTTCAATGTTTAAAATCCTTTTGTTGTTGTTTAAAGATAAACTGTTTTTGTTGCTCACACCAGTCCTATGACTGATACGGAGTTTATTGTTCCCTTCCTAAACTCTGGGTGCCCACAATTTTCCACACGGGCAGTCTAGAGTTGGGTTTTTCAGATATTCAGGTTTAGTAGATTATCTGGAGCTAGTTCATTCATCGGAGTTGCTTATTTTGGAGTTGTGGATTCATTCTTGTCTGAAGATCATTTTGGAGTTATCACTTCTATTGATATTGTTCCGCTGCTGGTGTTATCATTTTCTTTTCCGCTGCTATTTCTTGTATCATATCTCTGATGTATATTGATATATGTTGTATCACTCTGTTGTATCAGATAATATATATCAATGTATTATTCTTTTCTTCCACTGTATTATTTACTTAATTGTGTTATAGCTCCGGCGAATCGGATTTGAACGGTCGAATCTGCGGCATTCTAGTACAATGTGAAGTACAGATGTTGATTTTCGAGCGGGCAAAACCCGATACGTTACATGTGGTATCAGAGCTAAGGTTGAACTTTAGCTCAGGAGTATAACACATTAAGTAGCTCATTAGAGATAGGGTGAAGTATACCCTAGAATGAGTAATTCTCAGATATCCGTCCGTACGCCTCAGTAAATTCTCTTACTATCCACTGATAGTGAGTATGAGTGCAAGAAGAGGATGAGATAGGGGACAGGGGAATACGACTAAAATGGTCGATACTCTGTAACAATAGTGGAAACAAATTTTCTCTATCAATCTCTTTTGTTCAACATCTCTTTTCTCAATTCTTCGATAATTTCTGGTAGATCCAGAAAGAAGATTCGATATATTAATATGGGACATAAACTCCAGATAGGCCAAAATTGTTTGTTTGGATGTATTGGTTGCCTTGGTTGCTTTGATTGCTATAGTTGATAGGTATATTTTGATTTTTAAACTAAAAATTTTGAAATTGTATCTATGTATCTATCTATCCTTTGGGTCCCGATATGTTCTACGAATGGTTAGTTATCCCTTCGAACTAACTAATGCCACTGCATACTTCGTAGATCTGGGTAACCCGAATATTTTGTGAAAGAATTCAACAGATTCGATCTTGTATCTATTTTTGATATTCTGATTTGGTGAGCCAAATGCAGAATAAATATTCAGTTTGAGTTGATGAAATATTCTTCATCTATCTTTTTGTCTCCTTGGTAATTTCGAGGACGAAATTCTTTTAAGGGGGGAAGTCTGCAACGACCCTAGATTTTTATTTAATTTCAGTTAATAATTAAATAAATTTTTGGATAAAGATAGTAAAATAAATCGATAAAATGGAGCGAGTTTCCCCGGATTCAAGTATATTCTGTATGAATCATTTCAATTTAAAATATTGTAAGTATATATAGATATATATTTGACTTGAGTTTAAAGTGTAAATAAATAATTGATAATAATATTTAACTATTAGAATTGATGGTTAATAATAATTTGAAATTATAAATTAAATATAAGATAATAAATATATTAACTAAAATCTAACATGGTAGAATAAAAATAGAAATTGTTTATAGTATAAAGTAGAGTTTTAAATTCAATAAAGAAAAGAAATTCAAATAAATAAACAAAGGACAAACATGTTCAAGTACAAACAAATAAATGCAAGTATCTTTAGCCACCAAAATGTTTTCATATCAGCCGAAATATAAAGAAGAAAATATGATTCATAAGAATGATTCCCAGCTTCAAATATAGATCTGCATAGGATAAAACAATGTTCGAATATGATATATATACCTGCAAAACTTAAGAGCAATATGAATCAAAGCAAAATGTAAAATGTTATAGCTTGTTAATGAAGTCACAGGCAAGTAAAAGAAAATGAGATATGTATAAAGTATGAAACATAAGTACAATAGCATTAAATGCTCCATATCTTAACAGCATAACAAAGTCATTTCGAGTTGTATACAAATTTCTTTCAACCACCAAAATATAAAAAATCTCTGAAAATTTGTACAAAGTGTACACTGTTTTGCCTAAAGAAATGATACCCTGTAACTTGTTTTAAAAACATCAACCTGTGAACTATTTTCCCATACCGGTTTCATTTTCAGTTCGAACTAAACAAAAGTAAGATAAAACTCCATTTGAAACTTAAACAAAGATTCAACAACCATCAGCAACTCAACAAAACAGAGATCAAGAGGAGCTTCTGTTAGAAAATCCAAAACTGTTTTCAAAAGCCTGTGCTAAGCAAAACAAGATTGCTCTGTTCTTCTCTGCAAATTGGTGAGTAACAAATGTTTTAAAAATATAAGTATATAGTTAAAGTGCATGATCATCTCTGAATATAATATGCCTGTGAACATGTTTTATCTCTGTGAATATATGTATGTACATGCTTGTGTATGGTCTGGATGTTCACTGTTTTCAAATTCCAGGTTCTAAACTCATTTATAAATCAAATACCCTGATTCAACTTCACTTGTACCTTAGTTTAGAACAATATAGTTTGTTATACCATGGACTTTAGATTACAAACTAGTTTAAGATTTAAACCATTTGAATTTCATCTGAAACCAAAAGAAAATACAGAGCATATTTAAACAAGTCAAAAACCAAGTATTAAAATTCTTATATTCAGGTATATAAATCGAAACTTCATACAAAATTAAGATTTTTAAGACAAAAATTGTAATTTTAAAAGCTTGGGTTGAAGAGCAGTTCCAGTTTCACTATTTCAAGCATTTTAAGTTGCCGTGGTCGAGATAGTCGACCGAGAATGTTGGGTCTTGGTCGAGAGGTAGAGGAGCGACCAGGGATGTTGGGAAAAATGGAGTCATGGTCACCAGATCAACGTGGAGAAGTTGGCAATGTTTTCTTGCCTGTAAACCTAGTTTTTAAGTGCCATAGTTAATTGTCTCGTTTGAAGCCATTGAGCGATCGAGTGTGATGAGTTTTGGGGGTCGTGTACAGGGAAGGTAGGCGAGGCTTTGGCAGGAGTGCGGTGGTCTCTAGTGATCGGAGGTAGGAGCAGCGGCGAAGTTTACAGGTGGTGATTGTTTTTTGGTTTTGGGTTCCAGGTGATCGAACTCGATTTCGATCGAGTGCCCGAGAGGATGATCGGAGGCCGGAGAGGGGGTGTCGAGTTGATCGCCGATGTATGGAGATGGACGTGGTCGACCGGAGATGATGAACGGAACTGGGCATGTGCACAGTCGAGTGACCGGTGGCTGTAAATCTGGGCTGGTGACACTCGAGAATTCACCGAGTATATTTTAGTTTGGTCCGGGTAGTTTTATATTTTACTCGAAGTAGAATATGGGGATTTCGAGTAAGATTGGTTTCCTCAGTTTTTAACAGTTTTCAAATTGTTAAGTTTTAAAATTGTAACCAATGTAAAGCTGAGTCTAAATTAAATGTTTAAAATTCCCGGTTTTTGAAATAAAAGAAAGTTATAAAATTTAAATACTTTAAATAAGTAGATATTTGAAATTGTAGGGGATTTGATTTAAATCCCTTCATAACAAAGAATGGCTTTAATTTGTAAATTTAAAGGTTTTAAAAGTTAGTTTTATAAAGGGATTGAAAATGTTCAAGTTAATTACTTAAGTTTAAATTAATAATCACTTGACGATTTGGTAAATAAAAAAAATTACTTAGAGAAGTAATTAAAAGAAATTAATTATTGATTAAAGGTTGATAAATTAAGTGATTGAACAATAATTAATTAAAGGATAATTAATTAGTGTGATAAATTAATTAAGGTGATTAATTTGAGGATAATTAATTAAAGGTTAATTAATTAATGGAATTGATTGGGGATAATCACTTATTGTAATTAATTTAAGGATAATTAATCAAATGGTAATTAATTAAGGGTAATTAATTAATTAAAGAATAATTTAATAATTTTGAGTTAATTAATAAAGGATTAAATGTTAATTAATTAAAATGGTTGGTAATTAATTAATGTTGATTGAACCAGGATCAGTGATTAATCTGATTTAATTTGATCAGATAAATAAATTGACCTTACCTATGTATATTTGGATTCTATTGAATGACTTGATTGTTTGATATCCCTGATATATGATGCTTTGTGATACATCCTGATTTATGTTGTGATCTGTAGTTTACTTATCTGTGACCTTTATATATCTATGATCTGTGAATGAACGATAAGCGTTGTTCTTATACCGCTTATCGAATTATATTTCTGTATTCTGATATGTGATGATTTATTGTGTTGCACTATTGTGTGAAACCCCTGGACTACACCTTTACACACACAAATATGGATTTCACGTGGAAATCGGTTAAGTCACAGATAATGTAAATTTGATGTATTTGAAATAGAAATTTTATTTTCAAATGATTTTGAAATTTGAAATTCGGGTTTAAAGTGAAAAACTTTTGAAATAGAATTTCAAAGATAAAAGTTATTTTGAATAACTTAACCGAGTCTTGAAAAATTTAAATAATTTGATTTTAATTTGAATTCAAGTTTGGAATTGAATCCTATGATTTGAAACTAGGGATTAAAGATGATATAAATGTGTTTATATAAAGTTAAACCATTTAAAAGTGAAATTTTGAGAATTTGGATTTAACCCAAGAACCTTAACTCGTATGAATAAATCAAATTTTCTGAAATGAAACTGTTTGTTTTAAAAGAATAAAAGTTTTCAGATAAGCAATGAAATTCCAGTTTAATTAAAGGAATTTCAAGATTGAATTGAAAAATGGTTTTTCAAGTTATGAATGAATTGTTTTGAAAAGCTATGATTTGAATCTGTTTATTTTTAACAGATTTAAAATAATGATTGGTTTAAATCATTTGAAATGGGATTGTTTTGAAAGCTATAAGTTAAATCTTGATTTAAAGATTTAACGAGTTAATCAAATTGAAATGGAAATTAATTTGGAAAATCTGTGAATGAATCTTTTATTTAAAAGATTAAAGTGTGGAAATTGTTTAAATCGTTGAAGGTTGTTAAAATAAATCTTTTTGTTTAAAGATTTGAAAATGGTAATTTGTTAAACCATTTGAAAAGGAAGTTTGGGTTTAAGTTGTGACTTAATTGAAATCCCATATCCATATGTTTTAAATATTTCACTCACTATTCGGTTTAGCCGGGAGAGGACCTTTGGGTCGTATAACCCATTCCGAATATGTGATACGTCGTATATGGATAGCATTTGAAGACCGGTGTTGAAGACTGGATATTTTTGAAAACGGAAGGATTACCGTCGAGTTACTCTGCATCGGCTGATCCCCGATATAGAGGTTTTATCATCCTTAGTGACGGGAAGTCCGGACGTGATTGGAAATTATCCGGATTTGCAAGGGCTTCGTGAGAAGTTCCTTCGGTTCTGTTCGAACCCGGAACAGACTTGTATGGATTGTATGTCTGACATTACACTTTGAGATATAAAGCCGATTTCTTTCAAATACATTTCTGTTGGTGGCGGAGAATTTATTCTCTTAGCTTAACACCCTTCTCTGAGACGTATGAGCTCAGAGGTTATGTAGTTGAAATTTATCAGCGATATATCCCAATTTGGTAATGTGACATGCTGAGTGTTGCTGTGTGATGATCAGTGTTTGATCATTCGTGATATGATCATTTGTTTGATCATTTATCTTTGTGATCATAGGTTGATCATCTGTTGACCCAAAGCATGGCTTTGTGACAAAGCGTAGCTTTGTGGACGAGACTTCGTCAGGGCCTCACAACCCGGAAATGGTCGAAACAGGAATGTTGCAGCAAGGTTATGAGGGTCGCGCCCTTTAGGGTATGTCATTTCCTTTTGGAAAAGGGTGGTGTCATGGTATGGAGCCCAGATACTTACTCATGTGGATACACTTTATTATGTGTGATGTTGGTTATCGAGGCCTCGGATAAAGGTCCCAAAGGACCGGGGGGTGGCATATTCGTGAGTTACCTGTTACAGGGGTAACCCGACCTTGTTTGGCAGAGAGCAGTTTGTCTCTCGGGACGTCCCGCCAGAGGCGATCCCATGTGGCGGAAGGAAGTTCCTTAGCCTGACCATTTGTTGGAAATCCATTTCTCCAATACGGAACTTGTACGGTTTTAGTTGTAGAACCTGCCATTTACGTACGGTGGTCACCACTGTTTAGATGGTAGCTATAGTAGGCATACGATACTGGTCGTATGTTGGCTAAGATTAATATTATACTTTCGAAATGTTTTTCTACACTATGCACTAATGATAATATCCAATGATTTGCGTAGTAAGCATGTTTGACTATCATAAGAAGAAATCTCCTCCAATTCTGCGTTTGCATTGTGTGTGTGGCGGGAGGTCTTATGGTAGTTTCATTTTCTAAAAAGCATTGCGGATTTCAATGTTTAAAATCCTTTTGTTGTTGTTTAAAGATAAACTGTTTTTGTTGCTCACACCAGTCCTATGACTGATCCGGAGTTTATTGTTCCCTTCCTAAACTCTGGGTGCCCACAATTTTCCACACGGGCAGTCTAGAGTTGGGTTTTTCAGATATTCAGGTTTAGTAGATTATCTGGAGCTAGTTCATTCATCGGAGTTGATTATTTTGGAGTTGTGGATTCATTCTTGTCTGAAGATCATTTTGGAGTTATCACTTCTATTGATATTGTTCCGCTGCTGGTGTTATCATTTTCTTTTCCGCTGCTATTTCTTGTATCATATCTCTGATGTATATTGATATATGTTGTATCACTCTGTTGTATCAGATAATATATATCAATGTATTATTCTTTTCTTCCGCTGTGTTATTTACTTAATTGTGTTATAGCTCCGGCGAATCGGATTTGAACGGTCGAATCTGCGGCATTCTAGTACAATGTGAAGTACAGATGTTGATTTTCGAGCGGGCAAAACCCGATACGTTACAGATTTATTAATATAAGAATGTTAATCCTGACTCGAGTGTCTTGTGTTTTGCTTTACGCTCGGGTTAGACTGAGTGTACCAGTATTCGAGACTCACCATTGAAGTTGGAGCTTTGCTTGAAGATCCAGCCATCTATTCTGCTTTCAGTATTCGATGATTCCAGTGATGTATTCTGATTTGTATCTGATGTATCGTATTACTCTTCCATTGTATCTGGTTTAACTCTGATGTAACTTATACATTTATATAGTAGCTTCATGAACTACTATCTCTTTTATTTCCGCTGCATTTATTACTCTGTGTCTGTGATCTGTGATTATATTTATTTACTGTATATGTTCAGTTTTGCCAAATTTAAATTAACAACGCGGTATTTTGAGCAATTCAATTCTGGCATGAGTGTCTACCTATACACTTATAATGGATGCGAATGGTCCAAAATAGCGGGTCGTTACAGTTGGTATCAGAGCTTTGGTAGCTCTAGGCAAAGCTTAACATATAGGGTAAATGTATTTACAGAATCACTCTCATTCGAGTTTCAATCTCTTCCTTTTGACTCGATTCCTTGGAATTTCGGAAGATTCCCTGCGGTTTCAAAATTCATTCGTGTCCCTCACTATTCGTCTTCTTTCAATTCTGGAGCACCCCATAACTCCATTCTGAATGTTATCTATAATAGATCTGCGGTCTCGCCAATCTTAGAATGATTCGTAAAGGAGTAAACTCCTTTATAATAGGCATCGATTTACCGGAGATTTCTGTATCCTCGGTTTACGATGCTATCTATTACCTGCTATACCTGAATTCCATCACTTGAGATCGAGTGTTGATTTACCTCGGAATTCTATACCGATCTTATTTTGAAGTCACGGTCGACCCGGTTAAGGTTGCCCGCGATTTATATAAACTTATCCATCGTCTTATTTTGTTATTTAATTATCTCGTCCTTGTTTCAAATCTATCTTCAAATCGAAATTCTCTTTGATTTGAGTCTATCAAAAATTTGAATCTCTATCCTTGCTTTGAAATCAATTATTGTATCGTTAAGTGAGGAAGTGTATTTGTAATAGATTTTAAAATGTATTTATATTGTGTTGTTTGAGTTGTTGATGTTGAT
Source organism: Allium fistulosum (assembly GCA_030737815.1). Taxonomy (NCBI): domain Eukaryota; kingdom Viridiplantae; phylum Streptophyta; class Magnoliopsida; order Asparagales; family Amaryllidaceae; genus Allium; species Allium fistulosum. The sequence goes on along the minus strand of CM060901.1, from coordinate 1,193,520,463 downwards.
TTGGGTTTCCGATCGATTCGTCTTATCAACGCTATCGATAGGATTTCCAAAACACTTGAACAGAGCAAACTGACACAATAGTATTTTCAAAATTTGGTAAATAAAATAATCTTGTATGATTATATTATATATAAGTATAAATTTTCTGAAATTGAATTGTTAACTGAATTGGTTGTCAGGAAGGTAATATTTGATTTTCACTATTTGTTCTGTAAACCACTGATTATTTCAACATAAAAATAAATGGAATTATAAAAGTTGGTTTATAGATTTATTTAGTAATTTAAATGAATTTAACATTTGGAATTTGAGAATTTAATTTCCAGTGATTTCAAGCTTTGGTTTTAAAATTTTTAAAATGTATATTATTGAAGGTATTTTCAAATAGAAACCGTTTTCAAAGAATTTTAAAATGTCAAAACCAGTGCTCTTCTCTTTGTCGCTGGAAAATAATTTCGGTGATGGCGGCCGCATCATCGACATTCATTTTCGAGTTTCGAAGTGGAAATACTATTCTGTAGCTTTGCTACGGTTTTGTTTTGAAAAATATTTTGATTTGAATTTCTTCAGTATAATTTGATTTATATATATATAAGTATCTTATTTTAAAATTTAATTTGATTGATATAAATATATTATATATATTTCTAAATTGTTTAAAGTTAATCGGAAATCTAATGCTTAAATTTAGTTAAAGGATGATTTTAATTATAAATAAAACCAAAATTTGGAATAAATATTTAAACTTGAATAATTGAATTGGGAAAATTTTATTTGTATATTGTTCAACTGCATTCTAATACAACTTACCTAAATCATTCAGAAGTTGAATATGTAATTGGATAATATATAAGATAAATTGAATTTATAAATAAAATTTGAGTGTTTATAATAAATGTTATACACTAAATTTTGATTATAAAGATGTTAATAGAGTTAGATAGGATAATAAGTAAACTCAGTTAATAATGAAATAAATTTGTTTTGGAAGAATTAATAAATTTGTTTTGAAAGAATTAATAAATTGAAATATGGTCAACATATGAAAATACCTTGAATTTAAAAGAAATTAATAGATGTAAATTAATTTAAATCGAAACTTTTATGGTTTAAACTAATATATATGGATTAAATATATGTGATTAGATATATTAAGTAGAATAAATTCAACAATAACTCGGAATTAAGAAGAATTTAAATTGCTGAAAAATATGATTATAATAAAAGACTATTCAAATTTATGGTTTTAGAAATTATAAATTGAAGATAATTGGATAATAAGATAATGAATTTAGAAATAGTTGAGATTGATTTTAGTGAAATCAAATGGATTAAATCAATTATTGAATATCAATTAATTTAAATTTGAATTTATATGGTTTAAATTAATTGTTATTTTGTATTTCAAATCTGTTTTTCTTTCTGGTTGTTTCTATTTTCCTACCTCGTTTCTTTTCGGGGACGAAAAGTTTTGAGTGGGGGAGAGTGTAACGACCCGTAAATTTCAACTGTTTTAATAACGTAATTAGTTGAAATTTTGTGAAATTTTAAATGATAAAATTTTAATAGATAAACTTGATATTTGGAATGCGTTTAGTTAAACATAGCAACTGGTAAATTTTCGTTCGAGAATATGAAAGTTTATTTCGCACGTAAATTTACTTCAATCTAATCAGTTAAAAAGCGATGAAAATAAAATGTTTCCGAAACCTAAATATTTTTACATAGAAAAACTCTAAAACATCTTCTGAGCAAGATGTCTGTTTGTCGTTTTTCAAAATTCGGACATCTTTGGCTCCGTCGATCTTATTTTTCAGCGTATTTCTTGCATTTTCCGCTATTAGAAAATTCGAATTTTTATAATCCGATCGTACCACTGATATCCGTATGCCGTTTTGATCGTCTCGTCGTACTGATCTCCACGGTATATTCATATGTGTATTTCGACGTCCGGTGGACGGCGGAATCTGAAAACATTGAACCGTATCGGTACCGGTTTTAAAATCTTCTGGTTTCTTACCCACGTGAATTGAAGAGCTTAGTAATGTCAACCAGCTGTCAGCCACTAAAATTAATTATCTTTTGGAATTCAAAATTTCTGACTTTTGTTATTCTCAATGCAAGCTATATGCTGGTTCGTTTCACTTTCTGGTTTCTTTAATAAAGTATACGTTTATTTCTATTGGTACTGACTTCTCATTCCCCTCTTTCTCATTTCTTCTTCCAATAAAGATTTTTCTACAGCAAGTTTCATTCCTTTTTTTTTTCCATTTCCTCTAAATCCCTTTACGCCTTTCTTTTTCTTGGGTTCGGCTCATTGGTTGTTGCACGTCCTTACTCCCTCGCATCTCCCCTACGCTCGCCCCAAAGCTGTGCCAAACACCACCCACTACTGACCGCATGGACCACCTCTGGCCACCAGCTCGCCTCAAACCCATCTCGCCCCACCACGCTTCCGAGCGTGCAGCCAATCCCTTCCACGTGCAGCTGACTGCCCTCCGCCGAGCTCCCTGCCTCCGTCCCCGCTTCACCGAGCCTCCGATGCCACGCACGTGCCTTCCTAGCCCAGCCTCTCCTCAGCCTTATCTTCCACCCTTGTCTCTACCGTATATCCATCGCAAAATCCCAACCTTCGCCTGCAGTTCACCCTGACAACCAATGCGACAGCCCATTCCTCTGTCCTCCGCCCGAAGCCCTCCATGGTTGACCTCCTACCTTGGTTGAACGAGCACCAAGCCTTCGCCTCCACCTTAATAGCTTACACTTCGGCCTATACTTGACCTCGGCTCCATCACTCCTCCCATCTTTCTTGCATATCTCGGCCTCAATTATCACTGTGTATATATAAATGTATATATACGTACGGAAATTTTTGAAGGTATATATATATACATATGTCGTACAGTATGTATATGTGGTTTTGAAATTTTATGGTTTGAATTGATCTAGAAACAAATGCATATACATATATGAGTTTATAAGATTTTGTCTACAGTTAGATATATATAGGTTGGATTTTGTTGAAGCCTATATATAAGTGTTTGCACATATTATATTATAAAGCAGTTACACATGTTGTCAGTTATAGTATATAAAAATATATTTTTATTTGTTAGTGTATATATAGTGTTTATATAAAGTCTGCTATATGAGCTGTTATATGAGTTAGTTTAGATACATATGTTCTGGCTGCTGTTTTATAAAAGAAGTTAGCATATATATATATATTTTTGTTATAAAGTTACATGTTAGTTTATAAAGCTTATATTACTATATTTAGTCATAATATATTTATGTTTATATTGTAGTTATAAGTTGTTGATCTGCTTATGTATATATGTATGCAGTGTTATATATCCATAATTCTACAAACCATAATTATATGTTGATTTGTAAATGGGCGCATGTAAGGAAATGGTATGGGTTCACTGTATGGGCATTTTGTTACAAACGTAAATTATATCTTTGAGTTCACAATATTATATTAGCTGCTATTCCATACATATTTTATTTTGCCTGTTTCCAAGTACACATATGTATTTGTACTTTTCTACCAGCCTATATATATTAGGCAAGTCGGATTGTTTTAAATTCATACATATTTTATTGTATAAATAATGTACTAGTGTTTGCAGTTCGGTCAATATGTTAGATCATGCATATAATATATTTATATACACATGTTATATAACTTACTGTTTGCATTTATAAGTCTATATATGTATATTGTTATATACAGGTCAGTTTAAATGTTAGTACATATATGATAGTTCACAGATTCTATAATAATGTGAATTTTATCAAGTGGTATTACGTATGAAATGTTCTGATATATATATTATATGTTAGATATACCATGGTCATTTCAGAGTATAAAAGTTATATAGTTTGCATATTCTCCATAGTTGCATGTGTGTGTTTCTTTTTATTAATTTGAGAAGGTGTATAATGATATAATTTACATTTCGTTTTAATTTACACCGAACCGGGTCTAATGGTTCATCGATTTTCATTTTCAGCTTTGTCATCATATTCGTGCCAATTTTTCTTTACTCTGAAATTCGTGCTTGGATTCGCGATTTATCCCATTCTCGCCTATCTCTAGCCTTGAAAGGTGAGCACTCACTCACGATTAACGTTCTTTTATTTATTAAATTTGATTTCAATTGAAACGACAATGGAAATATGATGCTGTTAGTTAATTACACTGTTATATATGCTATTACCTGTATCAGTTCACCTGTGACATCTGACACCATTATCTGTTAATTATTTATGTGATGATAATACAGTTTGGCTGATAATTGATTGATTGTTGATGTTTATATCGGACGTTAAATTGTTAGTGATAAATGATAAATAGTATGAAAAATTGAAATGGATATAGGATAGTTAAAAATTTTAAAACTGATTTATATGTTAAATTTGATTAGTTGAATATGACCCCTTTTAATTGTCAAATTAATTGACATGTAGAATAGTGATAATTACACTTTGAACCATCGACGTATATTGGATTAATTGTTGTAGTATAAAATTGTAATTGAATGACAAGTGAAAACCGTAATGTAATAATCTTTAATCTACATGAAATGATAGTGTAGATTCTAGAAATAATTATATTAATTCGTACAAATAACAATGCGAATTAATACGGTTATTTCGGGATTATTTGAATTGATTATTGGATTGATATTGATTGTTGTTATTGCTTGTTTATTTACTTTGACACCATCCCAGTTATCACACTGCAAGTTCCCTTTAATATGCTTTGATTTTGAATTGAATTGGACTCGGGTTGAAATGATAAATACCCAAATTGAACTTTGACCTTGGATATAGAGAATTAAATAAAACCCGATTGGTCAAATAATTTGATTTAAAAATAAAATGAAGATTTTATTTGAATAAATAATATGGTTTTGAAATGAAGTTGAAATTTGAATTTTTATGAAAGGAAAATGTTAATGTTAATAATCTGAAACAAAATATTAACAATGTAATTGATGAAAGAATGTTGTTTAATTTGAGAAATGATTGAATTAAGTTTGAAATTATAATTTAGTTGAAATTATTAAACTTTGAAATGATTTAATAATAAAGTTTGAAATTATAATTAAGTTTGGAATTATTAAACTTTGAAATTATTTAATAATTAAGTTTTGAATTATTTAATAATTAAATAAGATTGAATTATTTAATGATTAAATTGAATTGGATTCTTTAATAAGAAAATTGAACTTTTGAATAAGTGAATTTTACTTCGTAAATAATTGAAATTGAGTTTCTTTATAAATTAAGTTTTTGAAAATTTATTTAAGTAAGTAAATAAGTGAAATTGAATTTCTTTAAACAAGAAATAAAATGTGATTTATTGAAATTAATGTAAGACTTGAAATTTAAATAATTTGATTTGATGAATTTAATTTAATTCAATTTGTAAGTTTTGATATAATGAAGTTGAATTTAAATAATGGATTTAATGAATTGGAAATTTAATAGAAATTGTTTTGAATGGCAAATTTACTTAATGAATATTGAATGAAATCGATAAATGAATTTAAATTTGATTTGAATGTTAAATTAAATTAATTTAAATGTTTTCGAAATGAAATTATATACGAACTTGAATCAATATTTGAATGGTTTTAAATAAAGATTGAAATTGAATTATAAGATTTTGAAATGATAATTTGGAAGTTTTGAAACGTAAATTATTGGAAATTGGTTTTGAAAGACAAATGAAATGTTGATTTACGAATTCTATTTGAAATTGAAATTGATTTGGTTTTGAAATAAACAAACGACAAATCGGTGTAATAATTACGAAAGTTATTAAAGAGACCGGAATCGGTTATGGACATACTCTCTGTCTAAACTGAAAACCACTTTAATAACTATACGCGGAGTGGTGATCCAGAATGAAGTGGTTGGAATGATGTACGTGATGACTGAAGAAAGAGAACGATAATGGATAGCCTTGACACTTGTGTCAAATTGGAAATGACTAAAACAGGAGCCGTGCCGGGCCAATGGAGGTCAGCTACCTCAAGTGAACACACTTCTTCGAACTACTCATTACTTGTTGTCGATTGGTGCACCCTTGATTTTGGGAGTGTTGTTGCGGGCGCTGCGGCGTTGCGTTCTCACCAGTCCGGATCAGGCGAACGGTAGTGTCACTACCTTGGGTATTGCCTCATGTGCCTTGTCATACTTGTATTGCCTATTCGCGACCACTACGAAATTGTTTTGTACCTTTAGTAAATGGATTGCCCTCTGGTGACTTCTGGTTTTGGGGAAACTACGGTCTTGTATATGCTTTTGGGAATAAAAATGTGTTAAGGGTGGAATGGGCCATGACTTAACACTATTTTGATATCTTTATATTACTGATAGACATTATCTACTTATCGTACACTACTACATAGTAGATAGTTTAACGGATCCTTAAAGGATGGTTATTCCAAACATCCTTTGAGTTACTTGTATTTCAATTGCTATTTCACTTGAGTTGGATTTATTAATATAAGAATGTTAATCCTGACTCGAGTGTCTTGTGTTTTGCTTTACGCTCGGGCAGACTGAGTGTACCAGTATTCGAGACTCACCTTTGAAGTTGGAGCTTTGCTTGAAGATCCAGCCATCTATTCTGCTTTCAGTATTCGATGATTCCAGTGATGTATTCTGATTTGTATCTGATGTATCGTATTACTCTTCCGTTGTATCTGGTTTAACTCTGATGTAACTTATACATTTATATAGTAGCTTCATGAACTACTATCTCTTTTATTTCCGCTGCATTTATTACTCTATGTCTGTGATCTGTGATTATATTTATTTACCGTATATGTTCATTTTCGCCAAATTTAAATTAACCACGCGGAATTTAGAGCAATTAAATTCTGGCATGAGTGTCTACCTATACACTTATAATGGATGCGAATGGTCCAAAATAGCGGGTCGTTACAGTTGGTATCAGAGCTTTGGTAGCTCTAGGCAAAACTTAACATATAGGGTAAATGTATTTACAGAATCACTCTCATTCGAGTTTCAATCTCTTCCTTTTGACTCGATTCCTTGGAATTTCGGAACATTCCCTGCGGTTTCAAAATTCATTCGTGTCCCTCACTATTCGTCTTCTTCCAATTCTGGAGCACTCCATAACTCCATTCTGAATGTTATCTATAATAGATCGGCGGTCTCGCCAATCTTAGAATGATTCGTAAAGGAGTAAACTCCTTTATAATAGGCATCGATTTACCGGAGATTTCTGTATCCTCAGTTTACGATGCTATCTATTACCTACTATACCTGAATTCCATCTCTTGAGATCGAGTGTTGATTTACCTCGGAATTCTATACCGATCTTATTTTGAAGTCACGGTCGACCCGGTTAAGGTTGCCCGCGATTTATATAAACTTATCCATCGTCTTATTTTGTTATCTAATTATCTCGTCCTTGTTTCAAATCTATCTTCAAATCGAAATTCTCTTTGATTTGAGTCTATCAAAAATTTGAATCTCCATCCTTGCTTTGAAATCCATTATTGTATCGTTAAGTGAGGAAGTGTATTTGTAATAGATTTTAAAATGTATTTATATTGTGTTGTTTGAGTTGTTGATGTTGATTTGGGTTTCCGATCGATTCGTCTTATCAACGCTATCGATAGGATTTCCAAAACACTTGAACAGAGCAAACTGACACAATAGTATTTTCAAAATTTGGTAAATAAAATAATCTTGTATGATTATATTATATATAAGTATAAATTTTCTGAAATTGAATTGTTAACTGAATTGGTTGTCAGGAAGGTAATATTTGATTTTCACTATTTGTTCTGTAAACCATTGATTATTTCAACATAAAAATAAATGGAATTATAAAAGTTGGTTTATAGATTTATTTAGTAATTTAAATGAATTTAACATTTGGAATTTGAGAATTTAATTTCCAGTGATTTCAAGCTTTGGTTTTAAAATTTTTAAAATGTAAATTATTGAAGGTATTTTCAAATAGAAACCGTTTTCAAAGAATTTTAAAATGTCAAAACCAGTGCTCTTCGCTTTGTCGCTGGAAAATAATTTCGGTGATGGCGGCCGCATCATCGACATTCATTTTCGAGTTTCGAAGTGGAGATACTATTCTGTAGCTTTGCTACGGTTTTGTTTTGAAAAATATTTTGATTTGAATTTCTTCAGTATAATTTGATTTATATATATATATAAGTATCTTATTTTAAAATTTAATTTGATTGATATAAATATATTATATATATTTCTAAATTGTTTAAAGTTAATCAGAAATCTAATGCTTAAATTTAGTTAAAGGATGATTTTAATTATAAATAAAACCAAAATTTGGAATAAATATTTAAACTTGAATAATTGAATTGGGAAAATTTTATTTGTATATTGTTCAACTGCATTCTAATACAACTTACCTAAATCATTCAAAAGTTGAATATGTAATTGGATAATATATAAGATAAATTGAATTTATAAATAAAATTTGAGTGTTTATAATAAATGTTATACACTAAATTTTGATTATAAAGATGTTAATAGAGTTAGATAGGATAATAAGTAAACTCAGTTAATAATGAAATAAATTTGTTTTGGAAGAATTAATAAATTTGTTTTGAAAGAATTAATAAATTGAAATATGGTCAACATATGAAAATACCTTGAATTTAAAAGAAATTAATAGATGTAAATTAATTTAAATCGAAACTTTTATGGTTTAAACTAATATATATGGATTAAATATATGTGATTAGATATATTAAGTAGAATAAATTTAACAATAACTCGGAATTAAGAAGAATTTAAATTGCTGAAAAATATGATTATAATAAAAGACTATTCAAATTTATGGTTTTAGAAATTATAAATTGAAGATAATTGGATAATAAGATAATGAATTTAGAAATAGTTGAGATTGATTTTAGTGAAATCAAATGGATTAAATTAATTATTGAATATCAATTAATTTAAATTTAAATTTATATGGTTTAAATTAATTATTATTTTGTATTTCAAATCAGTTTTTCTTTCTGGTTGTTTCTATTCTCCTACCTCGTTTCTTTTCGGGGACGAAAAGTTTTGAGTGGGGGAGAGTGTAACGACCCGTAAATTTCAACTGTTTTAATAACGTAATTAGTTGAAATTTTGTGAAATTTTAAACGATAAAATTTTAATATATAAACTTGATATTTGGAATGCGTTTAGTTAAACATAGCAACTGGTAAATTTTCGTCCGAAAATATGAAAGTTTATTTCGCGCCTAAATTTACTTCAATCTAATCAGTTAAAAAGCGATGAAAATAAAATGTTTCCGAAACCTAAATATTTTTACATAGAAAAATTCTAAAGCATCTTCTGAGCAAGATGTTTGTTTGTCGTTTTTCCAAATTCGGACATCTTTGGCTCCGTCGATCTTATTTTTCAGCGTTTTTCTTGCATTTTCCGCTATTAGATAATTCGAATTTTTATAATCCGATCGTACCACTGATATCCGTATGCTGTTTTGATCGTCTCGTCGTACTGATCTCCACGGTATATTCATATGTGTATTTCGACGTCCGGTGGACGGTGGAATCTGAAAACATTGAACCGTATCGGTACCGGTTTTAAAATCTTCTGGTTTCTTACCCACGTGAATTGAAGAGCTTAATAATGTCAACCGGCTGTCAGCCACTAAAACTAATTATCTTTTGGAATTCAAAATTTCTGACTTTTGTTATTCTCAATGCAAGCTATATGCTGGTTCGTTTCACTTTCTGGTTTCTTTAATAAAGTATACGTTCATTTCTATTGGTACCGACTTCTCATTCCCCTCTTTCTCATTTCTTCTTCCAATAAAGATTTTTCTACAGCAAGTTTCATTCCTTTTTTTTTCCATTTTCTCTAAATCCCTTTACGCCTTTCTTTTTCTTGGGTTCGGCTCATTGGTTGTTGCACGTCCTTACTCCCTCGCATCTCCCCTACGCTCGCCCCAAAGCTGTGCCAAACACCACCCACTACTGACCGCATGGACCACCTCTGGCCACCAGCTCGCCTCAAACCCATCTCGCCCCACCACGCTTCCGAGCGTGCAGCCAATCCCTTCCGCGAGCAGCTGACTGCCCTCCGCCGAGCTCCCTGCCTCCGTCCCCGCTTCACCGAGCCTCCGATGCCACGCACGTGCCTTCCTAGCCCAGCCTCTCCTCAGCCTTATCTTCCACCCTTGTCTCTACCGTAGATCCATCGCAAAATCCCAACCTTCGCCTGCAGTTCACCCTGACAACCAATGCGACAACCCATTCCTCTGTCCTCCGCCCGAAGCCCTCCATGGTTGACCTCCTACCTTGGCCGAACGAGCACCAAGCCTTCGCCTCCACCTCAATAGCTTACACTTCGGCCTATACTTGACCTCGGCTCCATCACTCCTCCCATCTTTCTTGCATATCTCGGCCTCAACTATCACTGTGTATATATAAATGTATATATACGTACGGAAATTTTTGAAGGTATATATATATACATATGTCGTACGGTATGTATATGTGGTTTTGAAATTTTATGCTTTGAATTGATCTAGAAACAAATGCATATACATATATGAGTTTATAAGATTTTGTCTACAGTTAGATATATATAGGTTGGATTTTGTTGAAGCCTATATATAAGTGTTTGCACATATTATATTATAAAGCAGTTACACATGTTGTCAGTTATAGTATATAAAATATATTTTTATTTGTTAGTGTATATATAGTGTTTATATAAAGTCTGCTATATGAGCTGTTATATGAGTTAGTTTAGATACATATGTTCTGGCTGCTGTTTTATAAAAGAAGTTAGCATATATATATTTTTGTTATAAAGTTACATGTTAGTTTATAAAGCTTATATTAGTATATTTAGTCATAATATATTTATGTTTATATTGTAGTTATAAGTTGTTGATCTGCTTATGTATATATGTATGCAGTGTTATATATCCATAATTCTACAAACCATAATTATATGTTGATTTGTAAATGGGCGCATGTAAGGAAATGGTATGGGTTCACTGTATGGGCATTTTGTTACAAACGTAAATTATATCTTTGAGTTCACAATATTATATTAGCTGCTATTCCATACATATTTTATTTTGCCTGTTTCCAAGTACACATATGTATTTGTACTTTTCTACCAGCCTATATATATTAGGCAAGTCAGATTGTTTTAAATTCATACATATTTTATTGTATAGATAATGTACTAGTGTTTGCAGTTCGGTCAATATGTTAGATCATGCATATAATATATTTATATACACATGTTATATAACTTACTGTTTGCATTTATAAGTCTATATATGTATATTGTTATATACAGGTCAGTTTAAATGTTAGTACATATATGATAGTTCACAGTATCTATAATAATGTGAATTTTATCAAGTGGTATTACGTATGAAAAGTTCTGATATATATGTTATATGTTAGATATACCATGGTCATTTCAGAGTATAAAAGTTATATAGTTTGCATATTCTCCATAGTTGCATGTGTGTGTTTCTTTTTATTAATTTGAGAAGGTGTATAATGATATAATTTACATTTTGTTTTAATTTACACCGAACCGGGTCTAATGGTTCATCGATTTTCATTTTCAGCTTTGTCATCGTATTCGTGCCAATTTTTCTTTACTCTGAAATTCGTGCTTGGATTCGCGATTTATCCCATTCTCGTCTATCTCTAGCCTCGAAAGGTGAGCACTCACTCACGATTAACATTCTTTTATTTATTAAATTTGATTTCAATTGAAACGACAATGGAAATATGATGCTGTTAGTTAATTACACTGTTATATATGCTATTACCTATATCAGTTCACCTGTGACATCTGACACCATTATCTGTTAATTATTTATGTGATGATAATACAGTTTGGCTGATAATTGATTGATTGTTGATGTTTATATCGGACGTTAAATTGTTAGTGATAAATGATAAATAGTATGAAAAATTGAAATGGATATAGGATAGTTAAAAATTTTAAAACTGATTTATATGTTAAATTTGATTAGTTGAATATGACCCCTTTTAATTGTCAAATTAATTGACATGTAGAATAGTGATAATTACACTTTGAACCATCGACGTATATTGGATTAATTGTTGTAGTATAAAATTGTAATTGAATGACAAGTGAAAACCGTAATGTAATAATCTTTAATCTACATGAAATGATAGTGTAGATTCTAGAAATAATTACATTAATTCGTACAAATAACAATGCGAATTAATACGGTTATTTCAGGATTATTTGAATTGATTATTGGATTGATATTGATTATTGTTATTGCTTGTTTATTTACTTTGACACCATCCCAGTTATCACACTGCAAGTTCCCTTTAATATGCTTTGATTTTGAATTGAATTGGAATCGGGTTGAAATGATAAATACCCAAATTGAACTTTGACCTTGGATATAGAGAATTAAATAAAACCCGATTGGTCAAATAATTTGATTTAAAAATAAAATGAAGATTTTATTTGAATAAATAATATGGTTTTGAAATGAAGTTGAAATTTGAATTTTTATGAAAGGAAAATGTTAATGTTAATAATCTGAAACAAAATATTAACAATGTAATTGATGAAAGAATGTTGTTTAATTTGAGAAATGATTGAATTAAGTTTGAAATTATAATTTAGTTGAAATTATTAAACTTTGAAATGATTTAATAATAAAGTTTGAAATTATAATTAAGTTTGGAATTATTAAACTTTGAAATTATTTAATAATTAAGTTTTGAATTATTTAATAATTAAATAAGATTGAATTATTTAATGATTAAATTGAATTGGATTCTTTAATAAGAAAATTGAACTTTTGAATAAGTGAATTTTACTTCGTAAATAATTGAAATTGAGTTTCTTTATAAATTAAGTTTTTGAAAATTTATTTAAGTAAGTAAATAAGTGAAATTGAATTTCTTTAAACAAGAAATAAAATGTGATTTATTGAAATTAATGTAAGACTTGAAATTTAAAGAATTTGATTTGATGAATTTAATTTAATTCAATTTGTAAGTTTTGATATAATGAAGTTGAATTTAAATAATGGATTTAATGAATTGGAAATTTAATAGAAATTGTTTTGAATGGCAAATTTACTTAATGAATATTGAATGAAATCGATAAATGAATTTAAATTTGATTTGAATGTTAAATTAAATTAATTTAAATGTTTTCGAAATGAAATTATATACGAACTTGAATCAATATTTGAATGGTTTTAAATAAAGATTGAAATTGAATTATAAGATTTTGAAATGATAATTTGGAAGTTTTGAAACGTAAATTATTGGAAATTGGTTTTGAAAGACAAATGAAATGTTGATTTACGAATTCTATTTGAAATTGAAATTGATTTGGTTTTGAAATAAACAAACGACAAATCGGTGTAATAATTACGAAAGTTATTAAAGAGACCGGAATCGGTTATGGACATACTCTCTGTCTAAACTGAAAACCACTTTAATAACTATACGCGAAGTGGTGATCCAGAATGAAGTGGTTGGAATGATGTACGTGATGACTGAAGAAAGAGAACGATAATGGATAGCCTTGACACTTGTGTCAAATTGGAAATGACTAAAACAGGAGCCGTGCCGGGCCAATGGAGGTCAGCTACCTCAAGTGAACACACTTCTTCGAACTACTCATTACTTGTTGTCGATTGGTGCACCCTTGATTTTGGGAGTGTTGTTGCGGGCGCTGCGGCGTTGCGTTCTCACCAGTCCGGATCAGGCGAACGGTAGTGTCACTACCTTGGGTATTGCCTCATGTGCCTTGTCATACTTGTATTCCCTATTCGCGACCACTACGAAATTGTTTTGTACCTTTAGTATATGGATTGCCCTCTGGTGACTTCCGGTTTTGGGGAAACTACAGTCTTGTATATGCTTTTGGGAATAAAAATGTGTTAAGGGTGGAATGGGCCATGACTTAACATTATTTTGATATCTTTATATTACTGATAGACATTATCTACTTATCGTACACTACTACATAGTAGATAGTTTAACGGATCCTTAAAGGATGGTTATTCCAAACATCCTTTGAGTTACTTGTATTTCAATTGCTATTTCACTTGAGTTGGATTTATTAATATAAGAATGTTAATCCTGACTCGAGTGTCTTGTGTTTTGCTTTACGCTCGGGCAGACTGAGTGTACCAGTATTCGAGACTCACCTTTGAAGTTGGAGCTTTGCTTGAAGATCCAGCCATCTATTCTGCTTTCAGTATTCGATGATTCCAGTGATGTATTCTGATTTGTATCTGATGTATCGTATTACTCTTCCGTTGTATCTGGTTTAACTCTGATGTAACTTATACATTTATATAGTAGCTTCATGAACTACTATCTCTTTTATTTCCACTGCATTTATTACTCTGTGTCTTTGATCTGTGATTTTATTTATTTACCGTATATGTTCATTTTTGCCAAATTTAAATTAACCACGCGGAATTTAGAGCAATTAAATTCTGGCATGAGTGTCTACCTATACACTTATAATGGATGCGAATGGTCCAAAATAGCGGGTCGTTACAGTTGGTATCAGAGCTTTGGTAGCTCTAGGCAAAACTTAACATATAGGGTAAATGTATTTACAGAATCACTCTCATTCGAGTTTCAATCTCTTCCTTTTGACTCGATTCCTTGGAATTTCGGAACATTCCCTGCGGTTTCAAAATTCATTCGTGTCCCTCACTATTCGTCTTCTTTCAATTCTGGAGCACTCCATAACTCCATTCTGAATGTTATCTATAATAGATCGGCGGTCTCGCCAATCTTAGAATGATTCGTAAAGGAGTAAACTCCTTTATAATAGGCATCGATTTACCGGAGATTTCTGTATCCTCGGTTTACGATGCTATCTATTACCTGCTATACCTGAATTCCATCTCTTGAGATCGAGTGTTGATTTACCTCGGAATTCTATACCGATCTTATTTTGAAGTCACGGTCGACCCGGTTAAGGTTGCCCGCGATTTATATAAACTTATCCATCGTCTTATTTTGTTATCTAATTATCTCGTCCTTGTTTCAAATCTATCTTCAAATCGAAATTCTCTTTGATTTGAGTCTATCAAAAATTTGAATCTCTATCCTTGCTTTGAAATCCATTATTGTATCGTTAAGTGAGGAAGTGTATTTGTAATAGATTTTAAAATGTATTTATATTGTGTTGTTTGAGTTGTTGATGTTGATTTGGGTTTCCGATCGATTCGTCTTATCAACGCTATCGATAGGATTTCCAAAACACTTGAACAGAGAAAACTGACACAATAGTATTTTCAAAATTTGGTAAATAAAATAATCTTGTATGATTATATTATATATAAGTATAAATTTTCTGAAATTGAATTGTTAACTGAATTGGTTGTCAGGAAGGTAATATTTGATTTTCACTATTTGTTCTGTAAACCATTGATTATTTCAACATAAAAATAAATGGAATTATAAAAGTTGGTTTATAGATTTATTTAGTAATTTAAATGAATTTAACATTTGGAATTTGACAATTTAATTTCCAGTGATTTCAAGCTTTGGTTTTAAAATTTTTAAAATGTATATTATTGAAGGTATTTTCAAATAGAAACCGTTTTCAAAGAATTTTAAAATGTCAAAACCAGTGCTCTTCGCTTTGTTGCTAGAAAATAATTTCGGTGATGGCGGCCGCATCATCGACATTCATTTTCGAGTTTCGAAGTGGAGATACTATTCTGTAGCTTTGCTACGGTTTTGTTTTGAAAAATATTTTGATTTGAATTTCTTCAGTATAATTTGATTTATATATATATATAAGTATCTTATTTTAAAATTTAATTTGATTGATATAAATATATTATATATATTTCTAAATTGTTTAAAGTTAATCGGAAATCTAATGCTTAAATTTAGTTAAAGGATGAATTTAATTATAAATAAAACCAAAATTTGGAATAAATATTTAAACTTGAATAATTGAATTGGGAAAATTTTATTTGTATATTTTTCAACTGCATTCTAATACAACTTACCTAAATCATTCAGAAGTTGAATATATAATTGGATAATATATAAGATAAATTGAATTTATAAATAAAATTTGAGTGTTTATAATAAATGTTATACACTAAATTTTGATTATAAAGATGTTAATAGAGTTAGATAGGATAATAAGTAAACTCAGTTAATAATGAAATAAATTTGTTTTGGAAGAATTAATAAATTTGTTTTGAAAGAATTAATAAATTGAAATATGGTCAACATATGAAAATACCTTGAATTTAAAAGAAATTAATAGATGTAAATTAATTTAAATCAAAACTTTTATGGTTTAAACTAATATATATGGATTAAATATATGTGATTAGATATATTAAGTAGAATAAATTTAACAATAATTTGGAATTAAGAAGAATTTAAATTGCTGAAAAATATGATTATAATAAAAGACTATTCAAATTTATGGTTTTAGAAATTATAAATTGAAGATAATTGGATAATAAGATAATGAATTTAGAAATAGTTGAGATTGATTTTAGTGAAATCAAATGGATTAAATCAATTATTGAATATCAATTAATTTAAATTTTAATTTATATGGTTTAAATTAATTATTATTTTGTATTTCAAATCTGTTTTTCTTTCTGGTTGTTTCTATTCTCCTACCTCGTTTCTTTTCGGGGACGAAAAGTTTTGAGTGGGGGAGAGTGTAACGACCCGTAAATTTCAACTGTTTTAATAACGTAATTAGTTGAAATTTTGTGAAATTTTAAACGATAAAATTTTAATATATAAACTTGATATTTGGAATGCGTTTAGTTAAACATAGCAACTGGTAAATTTTCGTCCGAAAATATGAAAGTTTATTTCGCGCGTAAATTTACTTCAATCTAATTAGTTAAAAAGCGATGAAAATAAAATGTTTCCGAAACCTAAATATTTTTACATAGAAAAATTCTAAAACATCTTCTGAGCAAGATGTTTGTTTGTCGTTTTTCCAAATTCGGACATCTTTGGCTCCGTCGATCTTATTTTTCAGCGTTTTTCTTGCATTTTCCGCTATTAGATAATTCGAATTTTTATAATCCGATCGTACCACTGATATCCGAATGACGTTTTGATCGTCTCGTCGTACTGATCTCCACGGTATATTCATATGTGTATTTCGACGTCCGGTGGACGGCGGAATCTGAAAACATTGAACCGTATCGGTACCGGTTTTAAAATCTTCTGGTTTCTTACCCACGTGAATTGAAGAGCTTAATAATGTCAACCAGCTGTCAGCCACTAAAACTAATTATCTTTTGGAATTCAAAATTTCTGACTTTTGTTATTCTCAATGCAAGCTATATGCTGGTTCGTTTCACTTTCTGGTTTCTTTAATAAAGTATACGTTCATTTCTATTGGTACCGACTTCTCATTCCCCTCTTTCTCATTTCTTCTTCCAATAAAGATTTTTCTACAGCAAGTTTCATTCCTTTTTTTTTCCATTTTCTCTAAATCCCTTTACGCCTTTCTTTTTCTTGGGTTCGGCTCATTGGTTGTTGCACGTCCTTACTCCCTCGCATCTCCCCTACGCTCGCCCCAAAGCTGTGCCAAACACCACCCACTACTGACCGCATGGACCACCTCTGGCCACCAGCTCGCCTCAAACCCATCTCGCCCCACCACGCTTCCGAGCGTGCAGCCAATCCCTTCCGCGAGCAGCTGACTGCCCTCCGCCGAGCTCCCTGCCTCCGTCCCCGCTTCACCGAGCCTCCGATGCCACGCACGTGCCTTCCTAGCCCAGCCTCTCCTCAGCCTTATCTTCCACCCTTGTCTCTACCGTAGATCCATCGCAAAATCCCAACCTTCGCCTGCAGTTCACCCTGACAACCAATGCGACAGCCCATTCCTCTGTCCTCCGCCCGAAGCCCTCCATGGTTGACCTCCTACCTTGGCCGAACGAGCACCAAGCCTTCGCCTCCACCTCAATAGCTTACACTTCGGCCTATACTTGACCTCGGCTCCATCACTCCTCCCATCTTTCTTGCATATCTCGGCCTCAACTATCACTGTGTATATATAAATGTATATATACGTACGGAAATTTTTGAAGGTATATATATATACATATGTCGTACAGTATGTATATGTGGTTTTGAAATTTTATGCTTTGAATTGATCTAGAAACAAATGCATATACATATATGAGTTTATAAGATTTTGTCTACAGTTAGATATATATAGGTTGGATTTTGTTGAAGCCTATATATAAGTGTTTGCACATATTATATTATAAAGCAGTTACACATGTTGTCAGTTATAGTATATAAAAATATATTTTTATTTGTTAGTGTATATATAGTGTTTATATAAAGTCTGCTATATGAGCTGTTATATGAGTTAGTTTAGATACATATGTTCTGGCTGCTGTTTTATAAAATAAGTTAGCATATATATATTTTTGTTATAAAGTTACATGTTAGTTTATAAAGCTTATATTAGTATATTTAGTCATAATATATTTATGTTTATATTGTAGTTATAAGTTGTTGATCTGCTTATGTATATATGTATGCAGTGTTATATATCCATAATTCTACAAACCATAATTATATGTTGATTTGTAAATGGGCGCATGTAAGGAAATGGTATGGGTTCACTGTATGGGCATTTTGTTACAAACGTAAATTATATCTTTGAGTTCACAATATTATATTAGCTGCTATTCCATACATATTTTATTTTGCCTGTTTCCAAGTACACATATGTATTTGTACTTTTCTACCAGCCTATATATATTAGGCAAGTCAGATTGTTTTAAATTCATACATATTTTATTGTATAGATAATGTACTAGTGTTTGCAGTTCGGTCAATATGTTAGATCATGCATATAATATATTTATATACACATGTTATATAACTTACTGTTTGCATTTATAAGTCTATATATGTATATTGTTATATACAGGTCAGTTTAAATGTTAGTACATATATGATAGTTCACAGTATCTATAATAATGCGAATTTTATCAAGTGGTATTACGTATGAAAAGTTCTGATATATATATTATATGTTAGATATACCATGGTCATTTCAGAGTATAAAAGTTATATAGTTTGCATATTCTCCATAGTTGCATGTGTGTGTTTCTTTTTATTAATTTGAGAAGGTGTATAATGATATAATTTACATTTCGTTTTAATTTACACCGAACCGGGTCTAATGGTTCATCGATTTTCATTTTCAGCTTTGTCATCGTATTCGTGCCAATTTTTCTTTACTCTGAAATTCGTGCTTGGATTCGCGATTTATCCCATTCTCGTCTATCTCTAGCCTCGAAAGGTGAGCACTCACTCACGATTAACATTCTTTTATTTATTAAATTTGATTTCAATTGAAACGACAATGGAAATATGATGCTGTTAGTTAATTACACTGTTATATATGCTATTACCTGTATCAGTTCACCTGTGACATCTGACACCATTATCTGTTAATTATTTATGTGATGATAATACAGTTTGGCTGATAATTGATTGATTGTTGATGTTTATATCGGACGTTAAATTGTTAGTGATAAATGATAAATAGTATGAAAAATTGAAATGGATATAGGATAGTTAAAAATTTTAAAACTGATTTATATGTTAAATTTGATTAGTTGAATATGACCCCTTTTAATTGTCAAATTAATTGACATGTAGAATAGTGATAATTACACTTTGAACCATCGACGTATATTGGATTAATTGTTGTAGTATAAAATTGTAATTGAATGACAAGTGAAAACCGTAATGTAATAATCTTTAATCTACATGAAATGATAGTGTAGATTCTAGAAATAATTATATTAATTCGTACAAATAACAATGCGAATTAATACGGTTATTTCGGGATTATTTGAATTGATTATTGGATTGATATTGATTGTTGTTATTGCTTGTTTATTTACTTTGACACCATCCCAGTTATCACACTGCAAGTTCCCTTTAATATGCTTTGATTTTGAATTGAATTGGAATCGGGTTGAAATGATAAATACCCAAATTGAACTTTGACCTTGGATATAGAGAATTAAATAAAACCCGATTGGTCAAATAATTTGATTTAAAAATAAAATAAAGATTTTATTTGAATAAATAATATGGTTTTGAAATGAAGTTGAAATTTGAATTTTTATGAAAGGAAAATGTTAATGTTAATAATCTGAAACAAAATATTAACAATGTAATTGATGAAAGAATGTTGTTTAATTTGAGAAATGATTGAATTAAGTTTGAAATTATAATTTAGTTGAAATTATTAAACTTTGAAATGATTTAATAATAAAGTTTGAAATTATAATTAAGTTTGGAATTATTAAACTTTGAAATTATTTAATAATTAAGTTTTGATTTATTTAATAATTAAATAAGATTGAATTATTTAATGATTAAATTGAATTGGATTCTTTAATAAGAAAATTGAACTTTTGAATAAGTGAATTTTACTTCGTAAATAATTGAAATTGAGTTTCTTTATAAATTAAGTTTTTGAAAATTTATTTAAGTAAGTAAATAAGTGAAATTGAATTTCTTTAAACAAGAAATAAAATGTGATTTATTGAAATTAATGTAAGACTTGAAATTTAAAGAATTTGATTTGATGAATTTAATTTAATTTGTAAGTTTTGATATAATGAAGTTGAATTTAAATAATGGATTTAATGAATTGGAAATTTAATAGAAATTGTTTTGAATGGCAAATTTACTTAATGAATATTGAATGAAATCGATAAATGAATTTAAATTTGATTTGAATGTTAAATTAAATTAATTTAAATGTTTTCGAAATGAAATTATATACGAACTTGAATCAATATTTGAATGGTTTTAAATAAAGATTGAAATTGAATTATAAGATTTTGAAATGATAATTTGGAAGTTTTGAAACGTAAATTATTGGAAATTGGTTTTGAAAGACAAATGAAATGTTGATTTACGAATTCTATTTGAAATTGAAATTGATTTGGTTTTGAAATAAACAAACGACAAATCGGTGTAATAATTACGAAAGTTATTAAAGAGACCGGAATCGGTTATGGACATACTCTCTGTCTAAACTGAAAACCACTTTAATAACTATACGCGGAGTGGTGATCCAGAATGAAGTGGTTGGAATGATGTACGTGATGACTGAAGAAAGAGAACGATAATGGATAGCCTTGACACTTGTGTCAAATTGGAAATGACTAAAACAGGAGCCGTGCCGGGCCAATGGAGGTCAGCTACCTCAAGTGAACACACTTCTTCGAACTACTCATTACTTGTTGTCGATTGGTGCACCCTTGATTTTGGGAGTGTTGTTGCGGGCGCTGCGGCGTTGCGTTCTCACCAGTCCGGATCAGGCGAACGGTAGTGTCACTACCTTGGGTATTGCCTCATGTGCCTTGTCATACTTGTATTCCCTATTCGCGACCACTACGAAATTGTTTTGTACCTTTAGTAAATGGATTGCCCTTTGGTGACTTCCGGTTTTGGGGAAACTACGGTCTTGTATATGCTTTTGGGAATAAAAATGTGTTAAGGGTGGAATGGGCCATGACTTAACACTATTTTGATATCTTTATATTACTGATAGACATTATCTACTTATCGTACACTACTACATAGTAGATAGTTTAACGGATCCTTAAAGGATGGTTATTCGAAACATCCTTTGAGTTACTTGTATTTCAATTGCTATTTCACTTGAGTTGGATTTATTAATATAAGAATGTTAATCCTGACTCGAGTGTCTTGTGTTTTGCTTTACGCTCGGGTCAGACTGAGTGTACCAGTATTCGAGACTCACCTTTGAAGTTGGAGCTTTGCTTGAAGATCCAGCCATCTATCCTGCTTTCAGTATTCGATGATTCCAGTGATGTATTCTGATTTGTATCTGATGTATCGTATTACTCTTCCGTTATATCTGGTTTAACTCTGATGTAACTTATACATTTATATAGTAGCTTCATGAACTACTATCTCTTTTATTTCCGCTGCATTTATTACTCTGTGTCTTTGATCTGTGATTATATTTATTTACTGTATATGTTCAGTTTTGCCAAATTTAAATTAACAACGCGGAATTTTGAGCAATTCAATTCTGGCATGAGTGTCTACCTATACACTTATAATGGATGCGAATGGTCCAAAATAGCGGGTCGTTACATTTATTCAACATATGGTAGTGCTGGTAGCTATGGAAGGATGTGATGGGAAGGTGTTTCCAATTATACTTGACTAACTTAGCAGCGATGTGGTTTCAACAGTAAAAGGATGGATCCATCCGCATGTGGACCCAACTAGTGGATAATTTTATGAAATAGTTTAGGGTCATATTGCACGATCAAAGAATATAGTGATACTTTCTAGTGTGAAGAAGAGGGCTAGAGAGACCTTGCAGAGTTACCTAAACATATCCAATGTAGTAACTGCTGTTGTGTAGAAACAAGACCCATCAATAATTCTGATGGAAACGGTTTCCAGAATCGTGAGTAAAATGGATTTCAAGATTGCTTTGGTAGGAAAAATGTAAATGAATCTAGTGAATTTCTACTACCAAGTTGAGAGATTCCTATGCCAGGAGGACACTAAAGCAAATGAAGGTGCTGATGTAAATGCCATGGAGGATGAAGGACCATCTAAGGCAGGATACATGAAGGATAAAAGAAAGCGAAAGCTAATAATGGCATCGAGGGACCGAAGTGACAAAGAAGGGAACCGAAGTTTCCTCTTATTGAGTTAACAAAGACCTCAAAGAGGATCTACACGGATACGAAGGGGCAAATTTCGTACAAAAAACCAATAAAGAGAGAGTCCACAGATTGGGAGATAAAGTTTGGAAAATACTGCCTATTCCATGAGCTGAATAGGCATAGAACAAATGAATGCAGGCATCTGTGTGACTTGATAGAGGAGCAGGTTCAAAGTAATCGACTTTAACAATATGTAAAGAATCTAACAATAGTGGTGCAGCTGGAGAGACCACCATCTATGGTGGATGTGCCCGATTACTACCGTGCATCAGGATTGAGAATGATTACCCCATGATCGGTATGGATTGGAATCAAGTTTAATTTCCACACTTTTCTTTTATTTTAAATAAAATATGAACACTACACCAGAAAAGACTTTTGGTAGCGTTGAAAAAACGCTACCATAACTTATGGTAGCGTTTTAGAGAACGCTGCTATACGACATGCAACTAAAAGTCTAAAACTTTTTGTTGCGTTGTAGTAAACGCTACCAAAAGTCACTTTTAAATGCAACTATAGGTATTTTCTGTAGGATTTAAAAAACGCTACCAAAAGTCACTTTTAAATGCAGCTATAGGTTTTTTCTGTAGGGTTAAAAAAACACTACCATAAGTCTTCATTTTTTGTTGCATTTTTTGTTTGTATGCTTTTTTTGATTTTCAGTAGCGTTTTTAAAATGCAACTATATAATTTTTATATTAGTTTATATTTGTTTCTATAGCATTTCTGAAACGCTACTAAAAGTATATACAAACAATCAATCATATGATCATCATATTCAAATAATTACAAAAACATGCTAATCTCACAATTAAATATAATATCCATAATCAATTCGTAGTAGTTTTTCAACAAAATAAGTCACATACTACAAGCATTTACAGACAAGTTTCCACAAATGGTACTAACAAAATACGACAACATATATAACAATTAAATTCATGTTCGTTGCTTGATTACCAATAGTTCTTTGTTGTCGACAGTCTTCGCTTCGAAATAGCTAATTACCTACAAACGAGTTTAACAATCAACAATATATATATATATATGTATATGTATATATATACGTATATATATATATGTATATATGAAAATCATGTAATCTATAACTCGATATTCTATATTAACACATATTAACAAAAACTGTTCTATTTTTATATGCATCCTATATACTTCCCCAACGAATACACAATTTTTAATTTACACAGATATTCAGATCAAAACTGGGTTAGAAGTCTGACTGGATTTCATTCTATGTGCAGATTGTGTATTCAGTACTATGGGCAGATTGTGTATTCAGTACTATTATGTTTGCTTAACTAGATTATATGCTATGTATCTTTCAATGTCCACATGTTTGGCTTGAGATACTTAACACATAAGGAGGTGTATTGACAGTAATCACACACCAAGAGTTCAATAACAATGAAACATGTGTATGAATACTATGAGATCGCATATGTATTGCCAATTTGTTTATGGTAGTATATATGTGATTCTCCATTGCAATGAATGGATGATTCTGACTGTTTATACATTTTAATTACTATGTTGACTATCTAGATGTGACCTATACAAATATTTTGTGAATATATATGTATATATGTATATGTATATATGTATATGTATATATATATGTATATATGAAAATCATGTCTATAACTCGATATTCTATATTAACACATATTAACAAAAATTGTTCTATTTTTATATGCATCCTATATAGTTCCCCAACGAATACACAATTTTCAATTTACACAGATATTCAGATCAAAACTGGGTTATAAGTCTGACTGGATTTCATTCTATGTGCAGATTGTGTATTCAGTACTATGGGCAGATTGTGTATTCAGTACTATTATGTTTGCTTAACTAGATTATATGCTATGTATCTTTTAATGTCCACATGTTTGGCTTGAGATACTTAACACATAAGGAGGTGTATTGACAGTAATCACACACCAAGAGTTCAATAACAATGAAACATGTGTATGAATACTATGAGATCACATATGTATTGCCAATTTGTTTATGGTAGTATATATGTGATTCTCCATTGCAATGAATGGATGATTCTGACTGTTTATACATTTTAATTACTATGTTGACTATCTAGATGTGACCTATACAAATATATTGTGACCACCATTCATGTTGTCAATTGGATATGCGAGTAAGTTATTTTTTTCTTGTTTTTTCAATAATTTCAAATGAAAATAAAATGAAGCGAGACATTGATATGTTAAATAAGAGGGGATATGATGAATGTAACTCCTTACAAATTTCCAAAATAACAGTTGTAATATTATGGAAAATAAATAACATAACTTTTATACTATTGTCAATGATAGCCATGCATATTTTTATTAAATAAAAA
This sequence comes from Allium fistulosum, assembly GCA_030737815.1. NCBI lineage: Eukaryota > Viridiplantae > Streptophyta > Magnoliopsida > Asparagales > Amaryllidaceae > Allium > Allium fistulosum. The sequence goes on along the minus strand of CM060901.1, from coordinate 1,193,495,285 downwards.
GAAAAATGGAGTGAAATGTACCTAAATGAATTGTCATCACTTTAGCTATAAGAAATCAAATTATTACAGCTTCACTATGACACTCAGGTTTAAAATGCATTTTATTTAATAAAATTAATGTATATGATGAAAGGCAATGTAATCATAATCTTGTATTGTAGAAATATTATTTGATTTGTTTTGGAGGAAGTTCTTAGGAATGTTGATGTTTCATTCTTTACATTTTATAAAATCATCAATGAAACATAACCAACTAATATCTTTCTTAAGTGGTAAACTGAGAAAAGTCATAGGATAAATCTTTTAAATATCTTCTTTACACATTTCTTTTATCAAATACATGATGAAAGGTCTTATCACGCTGAACTGAAATCCAGTTATCAAGATCGGTACCAATCATTAAAATAAGACAAACTGTTCAAACAAAAAAGTTTAATGGTGAAGATGAAAGTCTTTTTCAGTAGAACTAACCTGCACATCCAAACTGTTTGCACACTTCTTGCTCTGTTAAATCTATTTCTGTAGAAGCAATCCATTGGGGAACAGTCATGATGTAAGTATGCCAATCCTCTTGCAGACCCTAGTGCAATTTTCATTCTTGCATTCCAATTCAAAGGTTGTTCTCCTTCATCGCTTTCTATGATCATAACAAAAAATTCAATGGTGTTGAATTTATCCGGACATTCAAATAAATAGTATCTTACATGTACAATAGTGCATACCATGAAGATAAGAATCCAAGCTGCCTAAATCAAGGTAGTCATATATGGGAAGCTTAGCAGTAGGAAGCCTGCAGTAACCTCTGAGATTTACTAAATTTATATGCTTGATGCTCCCCAATGCCTCAAGCTCTTTCTCTAAATCTTGATCTTGATTTGCACGGTTATAAATAATTCTTTTAACAGAAAAAGCATTAGAGTCATCCATCACCATCTTGTAGACAGTACCAAATCCTCCAGACCCTAAGATGTCCTCTTCATTGAGTAGGTCGAGCTTTTTTATGATCTCTTCTGATGAGTATGGTAGGTCTGATCGAAATGTGATAAGTTTAGCACCTAAGAAAGTATATGCAAGACATATATTCATATATATCCGGATCATGGGACATCCTACACGAGTACCCTCCCCTAGGCCCATTTCTTACAAAATCAACATTGTTACTGTACACGTCACCATAGTTAAACATGCGAGAGCTACAAGCATCCACTACACAAGATCAGGGTTCGTCAGAGTATGTATGCATTGAAAATAAAGTTAGAAGGAAGAACACTATTAGGTTATATGATTATAAACCTCGTAATATATATATATATATATATATATATATTTGATCACCCATTCATGCTTCAGTCTCTTATAATTCATATAATTCAAAACAAATTAACAGAAAGTATTAGAACTATAGACCACATTAGATGTGATAACTGTTGCATGGGATTCAAAAACTTAGCATATAACTGTGATATATAAGAGCTTGCAACACATATAACTTGTTTATCATAGTATCATGGTGGATTTGAAATGTATATTACTTTTGTATATGCACTTAACCATTATTCTGATACAAAATAATTATGGGCTGACATTATAAATGAAAGTGGAAAGATAAAACTTGGCTTCTATGTACATGCCAATGTTTCGCATATGCTAGTATTATTTTTTGAATCCAAGGTTACAAAACCAATTTATATACCGTGTCAAAATGTAATAGCAATAAAGCCAACCCCCTTCAAAGTTCAGCAAGTCAACATCATGACTATAAGAGGTATTACAAGGAATTTGTGCTTGTCTTCATATTCCTGACACCACATGTCTGTGTTTTACATATGCTAGTAGCATTTTTGAAATCATTGTTGAAAGGCTTACTTGTATACTAACTGTCTTGATTGTAATAGCAATAAAACTGACTCTCTTTACAAATTCAGTAAGTGAACATAATTATAGTAAACTAAATATAATCAGGCCACCACTATATATTTGCATAGCAGAACTTAGAAAAACAAAGGTTTTTTCCTTAGTATAAGAGTGTTAGTTTTTGCTTAGAATAAGACTCTTACAACATTCATTTTGATGTCTCTAAGGTTGAACCCATGACCTCTTAACATAGTCTAGAGCGCTTTACCACTCATCGTTCGAGCTAGTGGTCGTTGACCGTAATAATTAATTTTAATCTTAAAATATCTTTATGCAAGAAAAATAGACTGACAATTCAAGGCATATTGACTTACCAAACTCAAAGGGACAATATGTCAGCTTTTCCTAAACCACCCATATTTTATTGGGAATTATTCAAAAGTGATAAAAAATCTTTTTTTTTTATTTTGAAAAGCACATTCATGCTAAGCAAAGACAAAATGCTGAGTATGTAATCACTAAGAGTAGTTACCTAGAACAAACAATAGGATATGACTTGTAAAACTGAAGCAATAAAAGCAATCAACACCATTAGGAGATGTCCAGATGGAAATCTAAAAACACTTGGCAGTTGCACAATCATGAAGGGAAGAACATATAAAGCCATGATCCTTGCAGCATAGCTAGTTTGGATATCAATTGTGACACCAGATCCTGCATATAAGTGAGTGATACCATCATTTGTTAAAAGAATGAACAAAAGAAGCAACAAGAAAGAGGAAGAGTTGATGTCAAACAGTACAAAACTGAAAAAATTAATAAAAATAGATAGATATAAAAATAGCACAGTATCAAGATATTGCAACCTTATATTGCATAGCTACAAAATGAGAGAAATAATAAAAATATGGTCCTTGTTATTCAAAAATTGTTAATCTCCTCTCTGAGATCAACTTAACAAAGGGCCTAGCATCATGATGGTATTCAAGTTGAAAGATTTCATTCCCAATATATTTGATATAATTGACAAACTAGAGAAGTGAAATTAATTTGATTCAGATTGAAAAGCCAATATCGAGTAACATATTTTTTCCAATTCATATGAAGTATATTGGAAGTAGTTATTAAATTGGCAGTATATTGGAAAGCATACAAGTAAATAGAAGGAAGCATGACTTCGTAATATAACCTTTAGAATAGTGTAATAGTCAACTTAAGTACATTATTGGATGTCAACTTAAGTACATTATTAAATTGGAAAACAGATATTGGATGTCAAAAATAAAAGCAAAATGACACTAAAACATACCTAAAAGGCTGAATCTCTTGGTGTCTTGCAAATCTATAGAAGTTGAATTTTTAGAAAGATTGGTTTTGCCAACAACAATACATGAACCCTATAATATTGTCAAAAGTATGACAGTGGAACCAGCCAGTAAACCAATTCCAATCAAGACCTGACTTTGAGCAGTTTCTTTACTTCTAGAAAGCCCGGACACTGCCAAAGGCAATGCACAACATTTTATTCACGACTACAAATGGATAAATTATGCACACTAACAGCAAATTTTCATCATATATAAAAAACAATGGGAGCAACATGAAATTAAAATTTCATACATATAATCAGGGCCACTTCAATTCAAATTCATGAGTTCACATATAATGTAAACAATGTGTTCACCTGTGCCAGATCTACGATGAGTTAAAGTAAAATCCAATTTATGTACTTAACATTACACAATATGGAACAATATAGAGCAAGTATTATTTCAAACAAACAGCAAGTATTAATCTAATTCAATAGAATAGTTTTTGCTTGTTAACTATATGTATCTGTAGGAATTCCCAAAAACAATCAGTATCACTTTAGAACATTAGAAAATGACCCACATTTCTTTCCAATATAGTGATTAGTATATCCTCAAATATCAAAAATTTTGGAAGAGAAACATATTATACAGATGATTTCATCAAAATAGAAAAAAAAACTCAAATGTGGTTAAATATTTTGGTGCGTTTCCAAATAAATTCAGCCAAAAATTCTAAAGAATATAAGTTGATTAAATAAATATTTTGAAGGGCGATAATTATAAGAGGAACATGATATGCAATCACAGTGCTAGCCTACTTAACTTAGTTGGCTGTTAAAAAATTAATAATAATAGGAATTCAACAATTACTCGACATAATTCTGAAATATAAAATATAATATCATTACAAATAAATAAAGCAGGCAAAAAAAATCAATTTACTGAGAAATCAATGCGCTCTTTTTCAAATAGACCATTATAAGAAATGAAAGTAAAATAAAGAACTTAAAAACCAAAGCCAAAAATTTCTAATTAAAACCTATAAACTTGATAAAACCTTCAAATAATCAATTTCAATCATCACTGAACAATAATATCATACTGAAAAGTAAATAAATCACCTACCAAAACAGATGTAACCGAAGGGTTTTAGATAAGTGTTGATAGTGGAGGAAGCATAGATAGGAAACGAAAAGATACTAGCGAAAGTAGCGACATGGTGGAAGTGGAGACGAGGTAGAAGAGGGAGTTGGAGAAGGAGGTAGTTTTGGATGTGTCTGCAGATTAGAACTAGGGTTATGGAAGGAGTAAGAAGTGGGAAATGAAAAATAGATGGTGCGGAAACTAAAAAGGCGCGGGAACTAAAAAATATGGGTCGCAGTTTGCTAAGATAAAATTCGTTTTTGGATGCGTTTCTTTTGGAGGAGAAATGTCAATAGTTGCCTTTCTACAACAAACGCTGCCATAAAGTGCAACTAATACCTACTTTTCTTGTAGTGGAAGGATTATTATAAGGCTACTTACTCATGTAAGAGATCTCGATCGATCCTGAAGCATGCTCGAGGTTAGGATCCAAGAATAATCCTTGACTAGATTAGATTTTTGATTTTTGCTTGATGCATTTAATTTAAACTTTATAGATAATTGATTAGTGGATATTTGGATTTAAATCACCCTAACAGAATTATTTATATTTATATTACAATGGGATACCGATGGAGTTTGATTATTCCTTAAGGCTAGTATATAAAGTTTCAGGATATGGATCCCCCAATTGGAGTCTTATAGTGATAAATTACGAAATGGGAGTCCCCTCACCAGAGATAAGTAGATGGACTCATATAGGATGGCAAGCCACCTCATCGAAGAGTGAGCAGATGGGCACGCTTGTATAGTTATTTTGTAACGACCTAAAAATTATTAATTTGATAAATTATATTTATTTATAAATATACAAATATAAGGTTTTTGAACATAGATTATGATGTCTTGAATAATAAATAATAATGGTAATCTTATTTTGAACAAGTATTTAACAAAATATATACTTTGGGAAAAATATCGATAAAATGGTCGAAAACTATTTTATCAATAAATAGCCCTATAATTATCAAAAGTCACGCACGAAGCTAGATACATACACTTATTTATCCATATAATCAAGAATATGAAATAAATTTATTAATTTTATTTTTGAGAATAAAATGTATTTATAACATCACTAGAGATGTCATTGTTTTTATATATTTCTCCAGAAATTCAAGTTAAGTTTAAATAATCAAATAGTTGTTTTAATATGCTAAAAATTCCTTTTGATTAGTTATAAAGTCACAGTAATCATTTATAATAGTTTTGTGAAGTAATATACTTGATTTAAAATTATAAAAAAAATGATATCGCTTTATCGATGCGATAGAACTTTTTGTAAACATTTGTTTAATATTAATATATATGGTTTTATTATTCAAGTGAGATCATTTTAATTCATTTAAAATGATGAGAAATATATTCTTAAGTTTTGTTTTTTAATATATATTGTTTAACTAAAAACTGGAAATGTGACTGACAATTAGAATCAGAATTCGTAACGATTTAACGTATAGAAGTTGTACAACGTTGTTTATATCACTTAAACACATATCTAACATGCAAATGCATACATTAACTCATATATATGCAATTAACACATGTAGAAAAGTAAAAGCATACTCACCATTTACACAAGAATTTATATATAGTGAAAAGTATAAATATCCAAGATATTTTCTACCTTAAAAAGCAAACACAAATCACTTATACACCATCATCACCACACATATGGCAGACAACATGGGAAGGATGACATGGGGGGAGTCGTGTGCCTTGATGGGAGAGAAGGGGTGTAGGCAAGGGAAAAAAGAGTAATTACACATTTGGATATATATTTTCAAAGTTTTTCCTATAAATACCCACCATTCTCTTCATAATTTTACTTCTACTTCATCTTCTTCCTTATTCTCAAGCTTTTCAATGACTTCCTACCTTAAATAAATTATGAAATAAATTAGAAAAAAGAAAACAAATTTATATAAGTATATACATATTTGCAATCCACTTAAAAACAAGCTCAACTCTACTCCTTCCCTCACTCAAAACCCATGGCCACTACCTCCTACCACCAAGGCTGAGCCCATCTCCACTTGCAAGCATTAGTTGAGCCTATTCAAGGGTCCAAGCTCGATTACATGAGCTTTGATTCGATCATAGCGAAGCTATAGTCCGTTTTCATAAGCCCAATATTCAATGAAGGTGAGAAACTCTATTTATATTATGATATATATGTTTGGTTATGCTTGGTTGTGGTGATTGTGAACCATGTTTGGATGTGATAATATGTCTGTTTGGATGTGTAAACAATTCACGTTTAATACACGTCGAAAGTCACAAAAGAAATCACTTTCCTTTGATAAATGAATGGTGTATATAAGATTGGTAAACCTCTTTAAAATGGTTTAAAATGATTTATAAATATTTTATAAACACTAAAATCCAATTTGGTGAAGTTTTGACAAATTATGAAAATGCGCGTAACGACAAATCGCTATTTCGCACCATAAAAATTTAATATCCATTTATATGATGGATTCGGAGTCGAAATACTTTGGAATAAGAAATTTTCAAACTATCATAATCATAGTTTTCAAAAAAAAAGATCAAGATTTCGTTTAGTAGATTTTGAATAATCGGCAAAATAAGTTTTCAAAATAGTCGCGGTTTAGCAGTTCGGACCAAAGCGACAAATTCTTTAAAATTGATATTTTTAATTATTTAAAAATATGGAATAAATTCTACAAACATTTTAAAATATTATAAAATAGATTTGAGGTATAAAAATGGATTTCTAAATTATCGAAAAGTTGTTTTGATCAAATAAGCCTTAAAAGCATTATTCGCAACATTTTTTGCAGCACTTTTAATAACTTTTGAAATATGGCTTTAGGCTTAAGTATTCTTTTCCAAATATTTTACAAATATTTTCAAATAAACAATTAAGTATTTTAAAGATAATTTGGAGGTTTTATTATTTATTTTAAAGAGTTTAAATAAATGATTTAAAGAAAAGTAATATAATCAAGTGATTTAATCTTGGCTCTAAAAGCCGATGAGTAGACTGGATTTTTCTATTCGTGAGATCCAGATGTGAGGTGCTTAAAATAAGGAGATGTTCAGTAGCAACCAGTGCCCTGGCTCACCTGGCCTCTTTCCTAGATGAGGAATAGATAAGGTCGAAATGTCGAAAACGAGGCAAGTATAAAAGATTTAATTTTTCCAAATTTAATACGACCTGGATTGTATAGAAATAATCTTCTTATACTTGATATTAAATTCCAAGGAGGGAACTTGTACCATCCATGTGAATTTAAAAGGCAATTTCACCGTTATTTGACGAATAGCAAAGTTCGAATACGAAAATTGATGTTGAGTAGAATATAGTTTCTATCGATCCTTTTTACTCCATAAGATTTTGCGACGTGATTTATGAGAAATGTTTTTGATTTGGTATTTACAATGTTAAAGAGAGGTTTAATGATTCCTTATATACTGGAAAACAATATGATTTAAAGATTTATATCTCTAAAAGTGATATTTTATTTGATAAAGGATATTAATAAATGAGATGATAATCACCCTCAAACTTAACATCTTTTTATCGATGATTGCTTCGAAAGAACCGGGATCGGATTTGGATGGTTCCTATTTGAAAATCACTTTGAACCAATTTACATGTTCGAAGGTGAAGACAAGGAATGATAAGATGAAATATAGGGCTGCTTGTCACCGACCCTTAGGGAAAATTTCCCATATCATACATATATGGTAGTAGTACCTGTCACGTACGGGAATTTTCGACTTTCGAAAATTCGACATCGATACTCACTTTATCGACTGCCGAGCAATCGAGTGCCGGAAACTCCAGTAGTGAGGGTTTTAGAAAGAAGAAAAAGGTAGAAGAAGAAGAAAGAAAGAACAACAGAACAACAGAAACAGAACAAAATCAGAATCTCACATATCGCAGCGGAACAATATATAATAGGTAAATGAATAATCTTTAAACAAAGAACTATATCGTTTTATACATACATCAATCAGAGTCATATACAACAATGGACAGTTATATAACTTGTCCTCATACAGAATACACAGCGGAATAAATACTATCAGATACAAATACTACGTCTCGCCATCCAGCTTGCTTCCAAAGCTCCAGAATATCCAGTTCAATATCCTGATAACATAACTCTAGGCTGCCCGTGTGGAAAATGGTGGGCACCCAGAGTTTAGAAGGGAAACAATAAACTCCGAGTCAGTCATGGTGACTGGTGTGAGATCGTAAAACAGTTATTTTTTTTAACGACAAAATAATTTTAAAGGCAATTCGAAATGCTTTTTGGAAAATGAAACTACCATAAGACCTCCCACCACACACACAATGCAAACGCAGAATTGGAGGAGATTTCTTCTTATGATAGTCAAAGATGCTTACTACGCAAAATCAAATCATTTTTGATATTATTATTAGTGCATAGTGTAGAAAACATTTCGAAAGTATAATATTAATCTTAGCCAGCATAGGCATTCCGCACTTATGCCTACTATAGCTACTATGTTCAATAGCAGGTTACCGCCACATTCCATAGCAGGTAATACAACTAAAACCGTACAAGTCGCGTATTGTTTCTTTGGATTTCCAACAAATGGTCAGGCTAAGGAACTTCCTATCCACGATGGGTACGTCCCTGGAATAGACGACACGAGAACCTAACCGGATCTCTGCCAACACAAGGTCGGGTTACCTCTGCAAAAATAGGTAACTACTGACATGCGTATGCCATCCCCCGATCGTAAACGATCTTCCCGAGGATCCCCGATTTCCAACAAACCACATAGATAATAATGCAGCAACCACATAGGTTAAGTATCTGGGCTCCATACCATGATACCACCTCTATCCAGAAGGAATGACATACACTAAGGGGCGCTACTCCCTAGAACCTTGCCGCATCCTTCCTGTTTCGACCATTTCCGAGGTGTGAGGCTCGACGAAGTCTCGTCCACAAAGCTACGCTTTCTCAAAAAGCCCTGCTTCGGGTCAAACAAATGATCAACCTATGATCACAAAGATATAAGATCAAACAAATGATCATATCACAAATGATCAAACACTAATCATTTCACAGCAACACTCAGTATGCCACGTTACCAAATTGGGATATATCGTTGATAAATTTCAACTACATAACCTCTGAGCTCGTACGTCTCAGAGAAGGGTGTTAAGCTAAGAGAATAAATTCTCCGCCACCAACAGAAATGTATTTGAAAGAAATCAGCTTTATATCTCAAATTGTAACGTCAGACACACAATCCATACAAGTCTGTTCCGGGATCGAACAGAACCGAAGGCACTTCTCACGAAGCCCTTGCACATCCGGATAATTTTCTAATCACGTCCGGACTTCCCGTCACTAAGGGTGATAAAACCTCTAAATCGAAGATCGGTCGATGTAGAGTAACTCGACGGTAATCCTTCCGTTTTCAAAAATATCCGGTCTTCAACACCGGTCTTCGAATGCAATTCATAACGACGTATCACGTATTCGGAATGGGTTATACGACCCCATGGTCCTTTTCCGGCTAACCCGAATAGTGAGCGATTATTCAAAAATAAGTGTGGCATTCAAATTCATCCAATTCACAACAAATACCTACTCAAGGTAATTATTGATAGTCGGTTATTTAACTATCAATAAAGATGCGCAACATCATCAGATTCCAAATAATTTTCCAAATTATTTATCTTCAAAAATATCTTTATTAGATATAAAATTTCCACACTTCTAAAAATAAATCAACGTTTATTTTTAAACGAATTCCCATTTCTTTTTATAAATTCCATAGTGAATTTATATTTATCGAATATCTACTGATATTCGATTTTTTTTTAAATCGATTTCAATATTAAATTTCGATTTATCTTTAAGAAGATAAATTCTCAAAAACGTTCATTCCATATTGGAAAAGCAATTCCATACTTATATAATAATAAGTAGTTCACAAATCTATTTATTTTCAACACTTGAAAATATTCGACATACTTAAATCAAATTAAGTATATATTTCATTCTTTAAGGAAATCATTTATTTTAACAACATCTATTTGAGTCAAAACGAATGTTACGTAAAACATCGTTACGACGACTCAAGATCACTAGTATAGGGATTCGAAATTTAGATAGATATATAAATCCCAATACTACATCAAAACATTTCCTTTTGGAAATCATTTACTATAACAACAGTGTTATAGTCCACCATTTCCTTATTTTTCGAAAACGTCTATTTCAACAAGAACTGCGGAAATCTATGCTTTCGATTCATAATACATTTTAAAACATCTTTAAAATGTTTAACTTCACTTTTAATATTACTTCTTCAAAAATAAATCCATTTTATTTAATAATATATTCACTGTCCAAATCGTGAATATAATTCACTTAACCCAATTTCAATCATTTCTATACATTTTTATCTCAATAAAAATTCGCTATCCAAAATCGCGAATATATCTTCTTTAAAAATCTTCTATATTTAATTTCTCAGATTCAACTGATTTTGAATTTGTAGACACATTTATAAATTCTATTTCTATTTTAATAACAACTTCGACTTATAAATTTTCTTTTATTTAACTTTTATATTTTACTTGTCAAAATAAGTTATTCGGATTTATAAACAACTTTTATAAATTCCAATTCTATTTATAAAAACTTCAATACCAAATCAATTTCAATATTGATTTAAAAATTTATTTATCACTACTAAGTAAATTCCTCATTTTTTTCTCAAATGATTCAATATTCTGTTTTAAAATGGATTCTTCAAATTGAAATCATTTTACATTGATTTCCCAATTTATTTCAATTTACCAATTAAATTTCTAGTTGGATTTCCAGCTTATCTTCTTTTAATAAATTCCTTTTTAAGGAAATAAATTTCAATCGTTTCTTTCAATCTATTTAAAAATCCAAATTTAAATTAAATTCTTCAATTTATAATCACTGTTTTATGAAATCCATTTATTTAGCATTTTCACTTTATTCTGGAATTTATTCAATACGATTATAAAAATTTACTTTTTATACTTTAAAAAATTCCTTTCTTCAAAATTTCTTCAATTTCAAAAATTGATTCATTTAGAAATTTTCTACTTGAATTTAAAAAAATTCAATTTCGTTTATCTTTGGAATCCAATGATGTCAAACATCCATTCAGCTAAATTTTAGCTTTCAAATAATTTCCAGATATCAATATGATTAATAGCATCACTATAATCATTCACAGATTCATATCACAATAGAAATGAGTTCAATCAATGTGAGGGGTCCAGTTGGATCCCTCCAACCTGTTTCCCTGCATCCAAAGACGTTAGCACAATACCAATTCCGCTCCAGTACGGAATTATCGCGGTATATGGGTTTTTATAAATATCCGCTTACTAACGGCGCAATAGGGTCTCATCCGCTATACGAGGCGGGAAATCATCAATCCAATATATACATATGCCAATATGTATATATTGCTATATATATATATATAGATATATCCTACTATATCTAATATCACATCCAATAGCAATCATATCAGTCAAATCAATAACTGTAATACCAAACATATCTTGAGTGAGAAAAATCTCACCTTAGCTTTTTATTTTGCAATCCATTCCAAATCCAGATTTATTTTTCTTCGTTGTATTCGACCTTGTATAAACATTTTATACAATTTATTAATATTTGAACAATCGAATAAATCAATTACCATTGAATAGTTAAATTAACTGATAGTTTTTATTTAAACCAATTCTCCTTTAAATAAATTTATTTAACTAATGATTTAAATTTAAAACTAAATTTTTCCTTAATAAAATATTTTCTATTTACCAAATTCATTATTTAAAGTAAACTAAACTTTTTATACTTATAATTTTTTCTGAAACTGCTTAATAACAAAATTCCTTTACTGCAAAATAAAATAAGATTTCGTTCACTGTTTAAAATTCCAGTATGAATATATTTATATAAATTAAAATACCGCATTTTCTTCACTGACATATATACATTAAAAAAATAGGTTTAAATAAAATTCGAGAATACCTTACTGACGAACTTCCACTCAAAATCGTGACTACATGCTGTTTGACATCGCGATCCCCTGATTCGCGATATCGTCGAACTCGTGGTGGCCATAGCGATGCTCAACGATCCTTCTTCCCTTCTTGAATCGAACCACGTTGATTTCGACCTAACTTTCCCCTCCACGAACACGACGAACCCCAGCCCTCGCCTCACGACCGCAGTCCAACACCTTCGCGAGCTCGAAATCGAACGAATTGATGCCGCCTCGTCGACATTGATTTCGTGCTCGACTTTGCCCCATTAGAACGCGCCACCTCGTTGACGAACGCGCGCCTCACTCCGAGTCTTGCGACCTCGAACTCACGTGCCCAGATTCCATCTCGCGACCACCAACACGCGACATCGTACTCGAGCTCGACGAACTGCCCCACCGCGATTCTCGAAACTCAAATTCAGTCGCCACCCAACGCGCACGAGCTCGAGTCACCATCGTTTGAAGAAAAGAACGAAATTGATAACTTTATCCTTTGAACGAATCGCGCCCAACTCGGCTTCATTTTTCTTCTTCTTTGCCGTGATTTGAATTGTAAAGGAAGAGGCAGCCATTTTTTTCTATTGAATCTCGGCTGTGAATTTTGAACGAGATACTTGATTTTGATTTCTGTCTTCAGCCCCTTTGATTTTTTTTGGCGTGAATAAAGGAAAAGAAGAGGAGACAAGGGTACGCGATGCAGCAGAGAATAGGTACGAAGGAAACAATCCGGGTGCGTGATGTACGTATTGTCGTTTAACAAATTTTTAAGTTTAAATTCAAATATCAAAACGTCTCGATAAAATTTCCAACGCGTTTATATGTCGTACGTTCACATAACAACTCTGAAAAATACGAAATTTGAAATCCGACAATAATTAAATATTACGGACCCAATGAAACTGGTCTCGTCGAATTCCGAGACTGCGCCTCGGACGGCTATTTTTAAATTCGATTCGAACGATTTAATTTCAAAACTGAACGAAACACTTTGAAATACAATTCTGAAGTTTCTATTATCTTCAGTATTATCATTACGAATTTTAAAAGCTTCCGAAATATTTTTCTTCGGCTTAAAATTGAAGATTCAAATTTTTTTTTATCCAGTTCAATAGATTAAATTTTATAATTTAATCGCCAATTTCAAAGTTATATCGGGGATTCAAATTAAATCATCGTTCAAATATTTAAAATAAATTAAATATTCTCAATTTAATTTGTTCGAAATTCTGGGTCGTTACAAACTTCCCCCCTTAAAAGAATTTCGTCCTCGAAATTACAAGTTAGGAAAAATGGTCCTTAACTCGTCTACTGTTTTTTTTCCGACATCCAATAGTTTTATCAAATTCTCAAAACAAATTTTTCTACTAAAGATTTGTTATTAATTCAACTAACTTTCCAACTCTAATTATAAGTTTTAACAACTTCATTGTTTTACTCCTCTATTCAAATTTAAATTTAAATTCAAATTTAAACTTTCAAAATTTTCTTAAAAATTTTCTAACACTCGAAATTTTCAAAAAATTTCGCCAGCGTCTCCTTTGCGCGGCTAATACGGTACGACTACAAAACGTCCCTACGGACTCTCAGATTTCAAAAAGAAAAGGAAAATGCCAAGCGGCTAGAGAAGAAATCAGCAAATCTCATATTATAAATTAAAATACATACCTTTTCGAGCAAATTCAAATTCATCTTCAAAATTAAAATCCCAATTCCTTCATAAACCTGTATATCCTACTATCCATAATATCTAGTTACATATTCAAACTATTTTGCAAGTTTGATTACAAATTTCTAGTATAAACTGCCTATACATTTACTGTTGAAGTTATACATATTCATTTTCATTTTACATTTCACATTCATTTGAATTTTTAATTCACAATTTCAATTCTAATTTGGATCCAATTCAACTTCTGAATATTGAATTTCATTTTCTTGCACTTGCAATGGCAAATTTATTCACAAATTCATTCATTTACAATTTGAATCTCATTTCTATCAAATTTCAAATATTTCTACAAGTCTTTGACTTACTTACATTTTGATTTATAAAATCATTTATCCATTCACATTACTAATTCCATTATGAATTTTATCTTCAATTATCCTCTTTGAATTCTATTTTCATTTATGAATCATATTTACAATTCATATTCATAATTTTTGTTCATATATGAATTTATTTCCTTATACTTTCAATTCACATTTATAGATTTCATTTGTTAATGAACTTTAATTCCAATCACAATTACATATTTTACATTAACAATTTCTATTTGTATAAGTTATCAACTTATTTCTTATTTCATAAATATTTTTATATGGTATTCCAGAGTCTTACCAACATTTAAAAATCATTTTGAAAACAATTCAAATTTTCTTTGAATTTCAAAAACCAAATCCAAATTTTTCAAACAACTTCCATTTAAAACAATTTGGCAGCAATTCCTCTTTTGGAAACCCGAAAATGAACACCAACGATGCTGCGGTCATCATCGAAGTTATTTTCCAGCGACCAAAAAGAGTTTAGAGCCTTTCATTCCTTCAAAACATTTTTTTTTCCCAAAATCCTTTGAAATTCATTTTCAAATTCAAAAAGATTTAAACTTTCCAAATCTCCAAAATCTATAAATTCTTTTCAAAACATTTCCAAAAACTTCTCCGGAATCCTGTTTTAAATTACAATTCACATTTATAATTTAAATTCTTTAAATTTCATTTGTATATGTGAATTTTTCTCTTAACTTTGGAGTTATGATTTCTATTTCTTACTTAATTCCAATGGGGATAATTTAATATTATTACTTCTGGCAACCATGCAACCATATACTGTAATAATTTATAGAAAATCATTTCTTTTCTATACAAAAATAGTTTTGGGTAAAATTATTTCATTTACCCTATTCAAAACAATACTGTGCCGAATTGTTCTATTCGAGTGTTTAGAAACCCCTTCGATACAGTTTTGCAAGACTGTGCCGACGAAGGTTCATATACCACTCAATAAACCAATCATCACAATACAAAACAATTTTATATTAACTAACAAATACGCGCTCGTATATATTATTACACTCAACTCATTCTAGAGTACTACTGACTCTATCTCTAATGAGTAACACCCAACAGAGCAGGGTTGTCGCTTAACCATATGCTCTGATACCACGCTGTCACGTACGGGAATTTTCGACTTTCGAAAATTCGACATCGATACTCACTTTATCGACTGCCGAGCAATCGAGTGCCGGAAACTCCAGTAGTGAGGGTTTTAGAAAGAAGAAAAAGGTAGAAGAAGAAGAAAGAAAGAACAACAGAACAACAGAAACAGAACAAAATCAGAATCTCACATATCGCAGCGGAACAATATATAATAGGTAAATGAATAATCTTTAAACAAAGAACTATATCGTTTTATACATACATCAATCAGAGTCATATACAACAATGGACAGTTATATAACTTGTCCTCATACAGAATACACAGCGGAATAAATACTATCAGATACAAATACTACGTCTCGCCATCCAGCTTGCTTCCAAAGCTCCAGAATATCCAGTTCAATATCCTGATAACATAACTCTAGGCTGCCCGTGTGGAAAATGGTGGGCACCCAGAGTTTAGAAGGGAAACAATAAACTCCGAGTCAGTCATGGTGACTGGTGTGAGATCGTAAAACAGTTATTTTTTTTAACGACAAAATAATTTTAAAGGCAATTCGAAATGCTTTTTGGAAAATGAAACTACCATAAGACCTCCCACCACACACACAATGCAAACGCAGAATTGGAGGAGATTTCTTCTTATGATAGTCAAAGATGCTTACTACGCAAAATCAAATCATTTATGATATTATTATTAGTGCATAGTGTAGAAAACATTTCGAAAGTATAATATTAATCTTAGCCAGCATAGGCATTTCGCACTTATGCCTACTATAGCTACTATGTTCAATAGCAGGTTACCGCCACATTCCATAGCAGGTAATACAACTAAAACCGTACAAGTCGCGTATTGTTTCTTTGGATTTCCAACAAATGGTCAGGCTAAGGAACTTCCTATCCACGATGGGTACGTCCCTGGAATAGACGACCCGAGAACCTAACCGGATCTCTGCCAACACAAGGCCGGGTTACCTCTGCAAAAATAGGTAACTACTGACACGCGTATGCCATCCCCCGATCGTAACCGATCTTCCCGAGGATCCCCGATTTCCAACAAACCACATAGATAATAATGCAGCAACCACATAGGTTAAGTATCTGGGCTCCATACCATGATACCACCTCTATCCAGAAGGAATGACATACACTAAGGGGCGCTACTCCCTAGAACCTTGCCGCATCCTTCCTGTTTCGACCATTTCCGGGGTGTGAGGCTCGACGAAGTCTCGTCCACAAAGCTACGCTTTCTCAAAAAGCCCTGCTTCGGGTCAAACAAATGATCAACCTATGATCACAAAGATATAAGATCAAACAAATGATCATATCACAAATGATCAAACACTGATCATTTCACAGCAACACTCAGTATGCCACGTTACCAAATTGGGATATATCGCTGATAAATTTCAACTACATAACCTCTGAGCTCGTACGTCTCAGAGAAGGGTGTTAAGCTAAGAGAATAAATTCTCCGCCACCAACAGAAATGTATTTGAAAGAAATCAGCTTTATATCTCAAATTGTAACGTCAGACACACAATCCATACAAGTCTGTTCCGGGATCGAACAGAACCGAAGGCACTTCTCACGAAGCCCTTGCACATCCGGATAATTTTCTAATCACGTCCGGACTTCCCGTCACTAAGGGTGATAAAACCTCTAAATCGAAGATCAGTCGATGTAGAGTAACTCGACGGTAATCCTTCCGTTTTCAAAAATATCCGGTCTTCAACACCGGTCTTCGAATGCAATTCATAACGACGTATCACGTATTCGGAATGGGTTATACAACCCCATGGTCCTTTCCCGGATAACCCGAATAGTGAGCGATTATTCAAAAATAAGTGTGGCATTCAAATTCATCCAATTCACAACAAATACCTACTCAAGGTAATTATTGATAGTCGGTTATTTAACTATCAATAAAGATGCGCAACATCATCAGATTCCAAATAATTTTCCAAATTATTTATCTTCAAAAATATCTTTATTAGATATAAAATTTCCACACTTATAAAAATAAATCAACGTTTATTTTTAAACGAATTCCCATTTCTTTTTATAAATTCCATAGTGAATTTATATTTATCGAATATCTACTGATATTCGATTTTTTTTAAATCGATTTCAATATTAAATTTCGATTTATCTTTAAGAAGATAAATTCTCAAAAACGTTCATTCCATATTGGAAAAGCAATTCCATACTTATATAATAATAAGTAGTTCACAAATCTATTTATTTTCAACACTTGAAAATATTCGACATACTTAAATCAAATTAAGTATATATTTCATTCTTTAAGGAAATCATTTATTTTAACAACATCTATTTGAGTCAAAACGAATGTTACGTAAAACATCGTTACGACGACTCAAGATCACTAGTATAGGGATTCGAAATTTAGATAGATATATAAATCCCAATACTACATCAAAACATTTCCTTTTGGAAATCATTTACTATAACAACAGTGTTATAGTCCACCATTTCCTTATTTTTCGAAAACGTCTATTTCAACAAGAACTACGGAAATCTATGCTTTCGATTCATAATACATTTTAAAACATCTTTAAAATGTTTAACTTCACTTTTAATATTACTTCTTCAAAAATAAATCCATTTTATTTAATAATATATTCACTGTCCAAAATCGTGAATATAATTCACTTAACCCAATTTCAATCATTTCTACACATTTTTATCTCAATAAAAATTCGCTATCCAAAATCGCGAATATATCTTCTTTAAAAATCTTCTATATTTAATTTCTCAGATTCAACTGATTTTGAATTTATAGACACGTTTATAAATTCTATTTCTATTTTAATAACAACTTCGACTTATAAATTTTCTTTTATTTAACTTTTATATTTTACTTGTCAAAATAAGTGATTCGGATTTATAAACAACTTTTATAAATTCCAATTCTATTTATAAAAACTTCAATACCAAATCAATTTCAATATTGATTTAAAAATTTATTTATCACTACTAAGTAAATTCCTCATTTTTTTCTCAAATGATTCAATATTCTGTTTTAAAATGGATTCTTCAAATTGAAATCATTTTACATTGATTTCCCAATTTATTTCAATTTACCAATTAAATTTCTAGTTGGATTTCCAGCTTATCTTCTTTTAATAAATTCCTTTTTAAGGAAATAAATTTCAATCGTTTCTTTCAATCTATTTAAAAATCCAAATTTAAATTAAATTCTTCAATTTATAATCACTGTTTTATGAAATCCATTTATTTAGCATTTTCACTTTATTCTGGAATTTATTCAATACGATTATAAAAATTTACTTTTTATACTTTAAAAAAATTCCTTTCTTCAAAATTTCTTCAATTTCAAAAATTGATTCATTTAGAAATTTTCTACTTGAATTTAAAAAAATTCAATTTCGTTTATCTTTGGAATCCAATGATGTCAAACATCCATTCAGCTAAATTTTAGCTTTCAAACAATTTCTAGATATCAATATGATTAATAGCATCACTATAATCATTCACAGATTCATATCACAATAGAAATGAGTTCAATCAATGTGAGGGGTCCAGTTGGATCCCTCC
Source organism: Allium fistulosum (assembly GCA_030737815.1). Lineage (NCBI taxonomy): Eukaryota > Viridiplantae > Streptophyta > Magnoliopsida > Asparagales > Amaryllidaceae > Allium > Allium fistulosum. The sequence continues at coordinate 1,193,476,176 of CM060901.1, read as the reverse complement.
AACCTGTTTCCCTGCATCCAAAGACGTTAGCACAATACCAATTCCGCTCCAGTACGGAATTATCGCGGTATATGGGTTTTTATAAATATCCGCTTACTAACGGCGCAATAGGGTCTCATCCGCTATACGAGGCGGGAAATCATCAATCCAATATATACATATGCCAATATGTATATATTGCTATATATATATAGATATATCCTACTATATCTAATATCACATCCAATAGCAATCATATCAGTCAAATCAATAACTGTAATACCAAACATATCTTGAGTGAGAAAAATCTCACCTTAGCTTTTTATTTTGCAATCCATTCCAAATCCAGATTTATTTTTCTTCGTTGTATTCGACCTTGTATAAACATTTTATACAATTTATTAATATTTGAACAATCGAATAAATCAATTACCATTGAATAGTTAAATTAACTGATAGTTTTTATTTAAACCAATTCTCCTTTAAATAAATTTATTTAACTAATGATTTAAATTTAAAACTAAATTTTTCCTTAATAAAATATTTTCTATTTACCAAATTCATTATTTAAAGTAAACTAAACTTTTTATACTTATAATTTTTTCTGAAACTGCTTAATAACAAAATTCCTTTACTGCAAAATAAAATAAGATTTCGTTCACTGTTTAAAATTCCAGTATGAATATATTTATATAAATTAAAATACCGCATTTTCTTCACTGACATATATACATTAAAAAAATAGGTTTAAATAAAATTCGAGAATACCTTACTGACGAACTTCCACTCAAAATCGTGACTACATGCTGTTTGACATCGCGATCCCCTGATTCGCGATATCATCGAACTCGTGGTGGCCATAGCGATGCTCAGCGATCCTTCTTCCCTTCTTGAATCGAACCACGTTGATTTCGACCTAACTTTCCCCTCCACGAACACGACGAACCCCAGCCCTCGCCTCACGACCGCAGTCCAACACCTTCGCGAGCTCGAAATCGAACGAATTGATGCCGCCTCGTCGACATTGATTTCGTGCTCGACTTTGCCCCATTAGAACGCGCCACCTCGTTGACGAACGCGCGCCTCACTCCGAGTCTTGCGACCTCGAACTCACGTGCCCAGATTCCATCTCGCGACCACCAACACGCGACATCGTACTCGAGCTCGACGAACTGCCCCACCGTGATTCTCGAAACTCAAATTCAGTCGCCACCCAACGCGCGCGAGCTCGAGTCACCATCGTTTGAAGAAAAGAACGAAATTGATAACTTTATCCTTTGAACGAATCGCGCCCAACTCGGCTTCATTTTTCTTCTTCTTTGCCGTGATTTGAATTGTAAAGGAAGAGGCAGCCATTTTTTTCTATTGAATCTCGGCTGTGAATTTTGAACGAGATACTTGATTTTGATTTCTGTCTTCAGCCCCTTTGATTTTTTTTGGCGTGAATAAAGGAAAAGAAGAGGAGACAAGGGTACGCGATGCAGCAGAGAATAGGTACGAAGGAAACAATCCGGGTGCGTGATGTACGTATTGTCGTTTAACAAATTTTTAAGTTTAAATTCAAATATCAAAACGTCTCGATAAAATTTCCAATGCGTTTATATGTCGTACGTTCACATAACAACTCTGAAAAATACGAAATTTGAAATCCGACAATAATTAAATATTACGGACCCAATGGAACTGGTCTCGTCGAATTCCGAGACTGCGCCTCGGACGGCTATTTTTAAATTCGATTCGAACGATTTAATTTCAAAACTGAACGAAACACTTTGAAATACAATTCTGAAGTTTCTATTATCTTCAGTATTATCATTACGAATTTTAAAAGCTTCCGAAATATTTTTCTTCGGCTTAAAATTGAAGATTCAAATTTTTTTTATCCAGTTCAATAGATTAAATTTTATAATTTAATCGCCAATTTCAAAGTTATATCGGGGATTCAAATTAAATCATCGTTCAAATATTTAAAATAAATTAAATATTCTCAATTTAATTTGTTCAAAATTCTGGGTCGTTACAGTACCTTTATTTGATCTTCGATGTAAGGGCTACTCGCTACTAATCCTAGGGATGATTCCCAATAGTATGTGGTAGGAGAGTTCCTTCGGTCTGTCGTGTTCCTAGACAACTTATATGGACGAATATATGACATTGCATTTCTAACATACACGTATATTGACTTTTACAAATGTACATCTGTTTGGTGGTGTAGGAATTAACTCTCTTACACTTAACACCCTTCTCTGAGACGTACAAGCTTAGAGATTGTACATTGATGGAAATCAATAGTGTGTGATGGAATTGGCAATGTGGCATTCAAAGTGGAATGTGCTATGTGAAACTTAATCATTACCTCGGGCCTCATCACTCGGAAATGGCTTAAACATAGCATGCTGTAAGGCTATGTGGTTCGCAACCATTAGGGTATGGTCATCACCTTTCTAGATTACCCTCTATATATAGGGTATGTTGTGTATGCTAAGAGAGCTCTCGGACAGGTCGAGAACGATTGGGGTGATGTCATATTCGGTTCTACCAAAAGATGGGTCTGCAGGTAGACCGGTCTTGCCAAGTGAAGAGGTTTCAAAGGTGTTGATCCTTGGTACATCCCTCTAGAGATGTATTGTACGGAAGGTAGTTCCTTACCTGCCATTGTATGTAAATCCATTTTTCAATAAATATCTTCGGACTTGATTGTAGAACCCAGTATGTTGGAATTTAATAATGTGATAATTTCAGCTAATATTATATAAGTTTACTTGAAAAGTAACTTCAAAAGAATGTCATTAAAAATAATATTACCATATTTTTTGTAGTAAAGATTTTAATTATCATAAGGTCAAAACCAGTTCTATGTTTATATGCGGCGTGGTTATATGGGATACCCTTTGTTTTCAAATATCTATATTTTGAGTTTTTCACACCTGTCTCATGACTGACCCGGAGTTTATTTTCTTTTCCCTTAAACTCTAGGTGCCCTATTTTTTATGGGCAGCCAAGTAGTCAGGTTTAACTTGGTGCATTGTGATGGAGCTTGATGTCAGGAGCCGAAGCTGTTCCTGTAGATAGTTCTCCATTTCCATTTCCACTGCATTAGTTTACTGGTTGTATTCAGCATTTATAAGAACAAAGATTTATAATGTCCAGGCTGATTTATGGGATAGACTCTGATAAATGTATTTAAAATTTCCGCTGTACAGATATAAATATTGAATAATATATGTTATTCCACTCGTGTAAGATTCTGTTCTGTCTTTATTTTCTTTTACTCCATGATAATCTGCTTCTCTAGCACTTGGATTTGCGGCACGTGAATACCGAGGATGTATTAGTGTCGATTTCCAAGGGTCGAGGAGGTGGGTCATCACATTTGGTATTAGAGCTTAGGCTGAGTGAACACCTGATCTAGATAGGGGTAAAGTCTTTTCGAAGATAGGGTTAGCAATACCCTAGGATAAGTAGCTCATTAGGGATAGAGTAAGTGATACCCTAGAATGAGTTGAGAGTATTATATAGGAGCGCGTATTTGTTAATGTTATTGTTTTCAACCAAATTGGTCATAAACACCCGAGAATAGATTTAAGTAGTGAAATAAATGAAGAAATTAAATGAAAATGGAGGAATAACGCTAGATATTAAGGAAAATACAGCAAAAAGCTAAAACAACAAGGTTTATAGTGGTTCAGCGCTGATTGCCTACGTCCACTCTGAATACTTTCTTTATTACTTCCAAACTCACTTGATTACAATTACAATTAATAGAGAATCACTTGAGAAAAAGGTTGAACAAAAGGAAACTGAGTACAAAAATGGCAGAGTTTAACTTGTCCGCCCAAAAAAATGAAGTGCCCCAAAATGGCCCCCTGCCACTGTATTTATAGATGAAGGTAGCCTCCAATCTGATCAAAACTTCGGCACCTGGAGCCCCTCAACAATATAAGCCCACCATAGGGAGGGCTAGGCCCAACTCTTCATGAGTAGGGGTCGGTACCGACCCCTCCATGGATCGAGTTTGGAATAATGACCCATATGGTGGCTTTCTTATATTCTACATTAATGTTGTTCCAAACATCATGGCACTTGGGCTTGTGAATCTCTGGTTCTCATCATGCTTCAGTCATAGCCCCAATCTGGTCAAGGTAATGCCGATCCAACCTCCTCGAATTAGGCTTCGTCGACCCCTCCATGAGTCACAACAACAAGTTGATGCCGACCATGTTCCATGCCGAACCAATACTTGGGAACACATCATGCCGACCTGATCCCTACCATGCCGATCCAATACTCGGGAACACATCATGCCGACTTGATCCCTACCATGCCGATCCAATACTCGGGGACACATTATGCCGATCCGATCCCTACCATGCCGATCCAATACTCGAGGACACATCATGTCGAGTCCTCCAATATGCCGACCCAATCCCTACCATGCCGACCCAATACTCGGGGACACATCATGCCGAGTCCTCTAATATGCCGACCCGATCCCTACCATGCCAACTAAATACTCAAGGACACATCATGCCGAGTCCTCCAATATGCCGACCTGATCCTTACCATGCCGACCCAATACTTGGGGACACATCATGTCGAGTCCTCCAATATGCCGACCCCTATCCCACCAAGCTAATCTCTATAATTCTGACGTCCTATATCATCTATTCGTCGACTTCACTTACCCTGGACTGGATATAACTGCTCGGATATCATACTCTTGTCATATTGACGTTGTCTCATGGCCATATTTCCCATCAATAATTAAATCTGGTCCCTGTAATCACCTTTGTGTAGCCGGGCCAAGGTACCGAATAACAGTTATATAAAGAAAAATGATTTTTGTATTGAAAAATTGATAAATGAAATAATTTTACCTAGGATTATATTTTGAATATAAAGGAATATCTTTCAAATGATATAGTTATTTATGTAGTGTTTGGTTGTTAAGGTAATTATAATATTCAATTATTATCCTTGATTGATTGGTTGTTTGATATAAAAGTTTAAATATAGACACCTTATGAATTAAGTTTCACGATTTAACTATAAGGTGTTTGATAATAATGTTGGGTTAAGGATAATGAATTTATATAAGATAATAAATGTGCATGTTGTATAGAAGTGTGTTTCACAAGAAAATCAAATGATTTTGTAAAAGATGAGTTTGGAAGATATGTTTTATAAAAGGGATTTTGAGAATTTAAATCCTACCGTTTTGAAATTTTTTGGCAAGGTTTAAAAAATTTGGAGAAAAGCCATCTAATATAAATAATTAAACGTTACATAAAGTGATATATATATACATACATACATATATATATATATATATATTAAGAGCAAAATTTATAAATGTGATATTTTAATAAAGTAATAGATTTATAAATGGTGTTTTACAAATATTAAAAATAAGTATAAGATAAAAGGATGTTTATATTATGATCTTTTATTTTAACTTCATTCATTTGCAAATATACAAGACACTTAATGGCAGAGTTTAACTTGTCCGCCCAAAAAAATGAAGTGCCCCAAAATGGCCCCCTGCCACTGTATTTATAGATGAAGGTAGCCTCCAATCTGATCGAAACTTCGGCACCTGGAGCCCCTCAACAATATGAGCCCACCATAAGGAGGGCTAGGCCCAACTCTTCATGAGTAGGGGTCGGTACCGACCCCTCCATGGATCGAGTTTGGACTAATGACCCCTATGGTGGCTTTCTTATATTCTACATTAATGTTGTTCCAAACATCATGGCACTTGTGCTTGTGAATCTCTGGTCCTCATCATGCTTCAGTCATAGCCCCAATCTGGTCAAGGTAATGCCGATCCAACCTCCTCGAATTAGGCTTTACCGACCCCTCCACGAGTTACAACAAGTTGATGCCGACCATGTTTCATGCCGATCCGATCCCTACCATGCCGAACCAATACTTGGGAACACATCATGCCGACCCGTTCCCTACCATGCCGATCTAATACTTGGGGACACATCATGCCAACCCGACCCCTACCATGCCAATCTAATACTTGGGGACACATCATGTCGAGTCCTCCAATATGCCGACCCGATCCCTACCATGCCACTAATATGCTAATCCATTTATACACCCTTCAATTTGTCAAATGTCTATGACGAACCCTATCCCACCAAGCTAATCTCCATAATTCTAACGTTCTATATCATCTATTCGTCGATTTTATTTACCTGGACTGGATATAACTGCTCGGATATCATACTCTGGTCATATTGATGTCGTCTTGTGGCCATCTTTCCCATCAATAGTTAAATCTGGTCCCCATAATCACCTTTGTGTAGCCGGGCCAAAGTACCAGATAACACTTGCCCCTCAAAGTACATCTTGTGAATAACATGACGTTCTTTGAATCAAAGAAAAATCCAGGTTCCTGGGAACAAGCCTACCCAAGTCATTGGTTGATCGTTGTCCTTTATTAATCTTCGATGAAACTGGTCTGACATCTCGTTCCATTTGAATACATAAATTTGGTCATATGAAGTCTTCAGGTTTCTTCCCGACTTAACCTTTTAAAAGGTTGAATTCACAAATCCCTTTTGTGCCCGTCCATACATATGTTTCTGGTGTACCCTAACCTTCATGATATCGGTTGCCATTTGGGTTTTCCAAATATTTACCATTGCCCTCTTGCTCCTCTTCCTATCTCATGTATACCCATTATTCAAGTACATCTCCCCTCCTCTTTCATTATTATTATATATATATATATATATATATATATATATTTTGAGGAGTCGGTATTTTGTATGCCGACCCTTGGTTATCATGCTCGGATAGCGGTCGGTAAGGCTCAAGGCCGACCCCTTTTTCAACCATATGACTGAGTCACTTGGAGTGACCGGTTCATATTCCCCTTCTATCGCCCATATAAAAGCTTATTCCCTTCCTGCTCTCCCCTTTACTCTAACTTCCCAATGCTCAAAAACTTTATCCACCTCTCTATTCCCAACCGAACGCTCCAAAGCAAGAATAGAAACCCACTTTCCTTAATTCGAATTCGACAACAAGATCGTATTTTTGACCTCCATTAACATCAGTTCACTTCTAATTCAAGTTTCAGCCTTGCAATCCAAATCGAATAGGTATAGTTTCTTCCTTGTTTGTGTGGTTGGGTCATGAGCCTTCAAGTTTAGATGTGTTTAAGTGTCGGTTAGGCGCGTTATTCAGTGGAGTTGATTATGCTATGTAGTAGAGGAGGAGAAGGCGAAGGAGTAGGAGAAGGAGGAAGAAGAAGAAGAAGGAGGAGGAGAGGAAAATGAGGATGAAGAAGGAGGGTTCGGCAGTAGGCGAGGGATCGGTGAGTGGTATTCGGTGGGAGGTTTGGAGTTAGAAATGGGAAGGGGTCAGTGTACGTAAGAATGTTTAGAGGGATCGGTATAGAGGTTCACTTATAGGGATCAGTATAGAGGTTGAAAAGGAGGGATGGTCTTAAAGAGTTAAGTGTAGGGATCTGCAATTTAAGCTGAAACATAGGGTTCGGTATGTAAGTCAATCAGAAGTGGTCGGTATTGTCAAGTATGTCTAAACGTAGGGGTCGCCTATAAGAGTAAGGCATAGGGATCAGTATCAAACTGTTGGGGTCGGCATAGAGCATAGGGATCGGTGTTGACACTAAAGACTAATCTAACCTAAGTTCTTTGAATACTTAACTCCATACGGCCTTGCCTGAATACAAGATGACTACGGAAAATGTGATTTGCACACTCGGACTGTTGAACTTAATCTTAAACGAACAAATTTCCGGACTTCTCAATATGAACTAAATAAGGAACTAGCTAATAAACTTGGACAATAAACTTCACAACTCAATATGTCGATAATCGATCCTAAAGCTCTTATCGCCGATCACCTTCCACGTCAGTTGAGACGGTCAGCGACGATGGTCTCTCTGGACGAAACCTCTAAGCTTTGACGTTTTACTTTTGCTTTTCTGATTTCAAACCGCTTACATCCATTTCATATTGCACTGCACTAGTCCACACACAGCACGGGGGGACAAGTTATTATTTCTAATATTGATTGTCTACTGTGTATAACTGACACAGATCCCAAGTTATACGAAGCATTCAACCATAATGTCTTCTGAATCGTTTATGAAATCAAGTTCCGCCACCTTGTCATACAAGCCTGTACCAAGCTAGCAGATGAAAAGAGTAGAGACATCTAATCCACAAGAAATTCTTTTTCCGACACCCCAGTTCTTCCGACATAATTATTGATCCAGCTCCTAATGTCGCAGAGGGTGCCGTTATTTTAGACAATCCGGTTGACTCGCGGGCATCTAGAATCGATGAGGCCGCTCTCCACCGACTATGTTCTATCCACGGGATTCCTTTCGAAGACGTTCTCAACCTGTCGAGGCAAGATAGACCTCACTTGCCCCAGCTGGATATACTGCATGCAACAAATTCATGTGTTGGGCTGGATGCGTGCCACCGTTTAACTCTTTCATTTAGGAAGTTCTGAGATTCATGGTAATAGCTCCTACTCAGGTACACCCTAACAACTATGCCTTTATTCATGGCACCTTTGTCCTCTTCATGAATGTCCTATTGCACCCGCCAACTCCCGAAGACATCAGATACATTTACAACTTCAAAAGACGGGTCGATAGTCCTTCATACGTCTTCCTTGAACCCATTCCCAAATGCCAGGTTTTAACGGGTGCATGGAATAAGCTCTCCTTATTCAAACATGAATGGTTCTATGTACGGTGTCCTTCTGTATTTGCAAGAAGATGGCTGGAATGACATAAGTACTATTCCTGCCTTTGCCTTTAATTAAGAGATTCAAATTGCAGCTTCTTTCTCAACCGTACTAATTCCTTCAATTCTTTCAGGTGTTTGCCCCTGACTTGAGGGCATTAGATACTCCAGGGCTGTTGTGGCTATTCGTGCTACTCCGATGGAGGACCGAGACATCAAACTCCTCGTCACCGATGAATTGCTCTCGCTGTTTGGGCTGTTAGATGACGACCGCAGAATTGGTCTTCCTAGAAGCAGAGCGATTCTGAAGACCATCTCCGAGAGAAGGGAAGAATTAAACGACCCTGTTGTGCCCCCTGCTGAGGGAACCCAAGAAGGCACCGAAGAGGGAGAAATAAAGGAATTAGAGGATGCAGGGCCAAGAAACAAAGATGTGGGCGTTAGAAAAACACCGACAGTTGATGCGCCACACACTAGCCAACCGCAACCTCCCTCGAAAATAGGAAAAAGTTTGGCGTACAGGATTCGAAGAAAGAAAACCGAGGAAACCCCAAACTTTGTCATAACTTCGGTCGAAAAAGGCTCATCTTCTCAATAGATGGAGAGCGTGTTGAAGGGACTTTCCGACATTTCGATCCCGGACGATTTATTAAATTACAACTTCACCAATCTTGATGTTGAAGGGCTTACCTCCCCCGCGAGAAGCGGTGAAGGCATGCAACCTTCAAATAGAGGAGAAAAAACTCCCATGAGTAAAGCAAATGTTACTGGTTCGTCAGGGGGAAACACTAGGACACACACAAGCAATTGCACTCCACCATTCACTCATGATTAACTCTTCATACAACAACTCCTAATATGTTCACGTTTGGTTCTTTTACAGGTGTAATGTCTCATTCACATGCCTTTGACCACCTCCGTGGCTCTTCCACTTACTATCGCTCGAGTCAGGATCCGGAAGGTGTTGAGTCAAAGATGAAGGATGGGATAGAGACTATCACTCTTGAGAATTTTCCTCTTCGTCCAGAAGGAAGTCTCAGACACATGTTCCGCGCCAAGGCGATCCATCCAACCCTCCTGCACTCAACGGAGACAAGTCAGCGCATCGGGGTTCCCAATCTACTGCTCCCCATGACTAACACTCTGGATCATCAAGTACCAGGCAATCTCGTGAGTGTCGCAAATATACAGTGGCTACGTCTGAACAAATCCCTCCGGTTCCTGCCCAAGATCCTACCACAGCGGAGAAACTAGCTGAACTCATGGTTACTTTCCCGAAAATCTGCTTTGATGGACTCAAATTCCTTCCCTCCATAGTCCATACACATCATTCCTAGAACTGCCAAGGAGAGCTCATTGGCATGTATGAATGATGTGTGTGTTCAGCATGAAGTGTTCATTCACTTAGCCGAAAAATTCTCCGAAGTTTCTATCGAATGCCAGCATGAGATTGATCGCCTTAAGCTAGAGGTCATCCACGATAAAGATATCATTAAACATCAAGATGCTGAGCTACTCGAATTTAAGGCTCAACTTGACGAGGCAAAGAAAAACGCGAAAGAGTCGGCTGAGGCAGTCAGTCGCCTAGAGGCTTCACATAAGAAGGAGCTGAATGATGCACTTCAACGCAGCGGCACCTTGGCTTGAAGGACTCCTTACAAAAGGAGAAAGATGTCTTAGCCCATCGCGTTGAGGAGTTAGAAAATTTGCTATCCAAGGAGAAGGAGGAGAAAATCGAGGCACAAGAAGAGTCGTAGAAATAATGCAAGGAGATTGTCGAAACAAGCAATTTAAAAATGAAACTTGATGAGCAACTCTCCCAAATTGAAGCCTTGAAAGAAGCCGCCCATGAAGAGGGCATGAAAGAGGTGCTCGCAGAATCCAACTCCCAAGTTGAGGCAGCGACTGAATCCAGCAGGGAAGAGATTAAATGCTTATTCGATCCACTCATCGCCGAATACAATGCAAAAGTTCTCCTTCACCGCGACTTAACTTTCCTAGGCGAGGGCTATCTCGAATCGCTCGCCGAAGCATGGGAGATCATTACAAGGATCAAGAAAGAGGAGTTAGGAGTGGCAGAGCTTGATGAGGGGGCTCTTGTGCAAGAAGTGCTCCATGGAAACGAGCCATCTGACTTAGCTACCACAAAACTTCAATTCGGCAAGACTCCTACACCGACTGAAGAAAAAGAAGATGTCGTAGGGTCTTTTGGAACCGAACCCAAGGGTCCTCCTCCTACACAGCTGGCTAGAACGTCATCCTCTCATCCCACAGAAGAGCACTTCGGTTATGATCCAGACAGGCCCGGACTTGGCCCGCACATGCTGTCTCCCATTTTCGAAGGGAGTACCCCGATGACTACCGAGAGCCAACCAGAGGCTAGTACCGTCTTGAACTTCTTCGAAAAAATTTATTGCTTTTGGCATACAACGACTGTAAACTAATGCCTGCGCTTTGATGAATTTTTGAAGGTCAGCCCGGTTCTGAATTAACTCCTAGGAGCTATGTCGCCACGGAGCATCAAGGAAAAATGGCCTAGGCTCCGGCAGCTACAGATACTCCAGGGCCTGATGCTCAAGTGATTGGGGCACTTGATGAGGACAAGCCCGAAGACCCATCCTTTGCCAAAGAGCTTGACGATGTTGTGATCACGGGCGCTTCGGAGCATACCACTAAAGTCAGCATGAAAGAACAAATCAAAGAGGAGGAAAAGTCAAAATGCGAAGTCAAGTTTGAACTCGATGTGGTGGCAGCCGAAGATCCTCTCCTTAGGCCCCAGCAATTCATCCCACCCGGCGGGACAACTCCTATTGAGGTTCCTCCTCCCTCCTCAAGTGCTTCCACTAAAGGTGGCAAAGGATCTCGAAGAAAGCGCTCGATCGATTCAACTCCTGAAAAACCAAAGGAGAAGAAATCGAAGAAATAGTTTGCGTCTTGCGTCTGTGTACATAGTCTGGATAAGTTAGATGTGTGTTCATTCCTCTTTTTTCCTTTTTAGTAGCAGATGCAAGGGCATGGATCTAAACTTTCAAATAATTTGTAAGAAATTTTTGAGATTGTAAATAAAAGTTTTTGCTTTCTTTGATTAATCATCACGTTAACTATTACTTCAATAGTAGAGTAATTTCCTCCCATTCCATGTACTTGTAATAATTTCCATACGTCTTGTGGATAATTCACTATCCCGATCTCAAAGCCTCTCCATAGGCGCCATCTTATGTCGTAAGCGATGTCAAGCCGGAATCTTAACTAACGATTGTATTTTGTTGCCAACAATTCAAGCCTCCCCCGTTGATATTGAGACTGGTACTCATGGGGCAGCGAACGACTGAAAGTTCATCTGTCCACCCATTGGGTTTTCGAGTTAACCTGTGATTTGGGGGTTTAGAGTTTTATTTAGCCCGCGGTATGGGACTTAAGATTTTTTGTCAAATCATTCATACTCTAGTCCACTTCAGGGGCTTAGAGTACTCCAGTCCGCTTCAGGGACTTGGAGATTTTTGTCAAATCGTTTATACTCCAGTCCGTTTTAGGGACTTAGAGTACTCTAGTCCGCTTCAGGGACTTAGAGATTTTGGTCAAGTCGTTTATACTCTAGTCCACTTCAGGGACTTAGAGTACTCTAGTCTGCTTCAGGGACTTAGAGATTTTCATCAACTCGTTTATAGTCTAGTCCGCTTCAGTGACTTAGAGTACTCTAGTCCGCTTCAGGGACTTAGAGATTTCCGTCAAGTCGTTTATACTCTAGTCCGCTTCAGGGACTTAGAGTATTCTAGTCCGCTTTAGGGACTTAGAGATTTTTGTCAAGTTGTTTATACTCTAGTCTGCTTCAGGGACTCAGAGTACTCTAGTCCGCTTCAGGGACTCAGAGTACTCTAGTCTGCTTCAGGGACTTAGAGATTTTGGTCAAGTCGTTTATACTCTAGTCCACTTCAGGGACTTAGAGTACTCTAGTCCGCTTCAAGGACTTAGAGATTTTCGTCAAGTCATTTATACTCTAGTCTGCTTCAGGGACTTAAAGTACTATAGTCTACTTCAGGGACTTAGAGATTTCCGTCAAGTCGTTTATACTCTAGTCCACTTCAGGACTTAGACTACTCTAGTCCGTTTTAGGGACTTAGAGATTTCCATCAAGTTGTTTATACTCTAGTCCACTTCAGGGACTTAGAGTACTCTAGTCTGCTTTGGGGAGTTAGAGTACTCTAGTCCACTTCGGGGAGTTAGAGATTTTTGTCAAGTCATTTATACTCTAGTCTACTTCAGGGACTCAGAGTACTCTAGTCTGCTTCAGGGACTTAGAGATTTTTGTCATTCTCCCACCGTCGGCGACCTTTGTTCCTCGTTGCGAAAATTGCCTTTTGATTCATCTACAAAAATCGCTCTGTTAACCGAGTGAACTTATAACACCCAACTTGTTCATTTTCATCGGGGACTGGTGTAGCCGATCGATTTTTAACCTTACGCATCTATCCATACATCGTAGATGCCGATATCAATCAGTTCCAACACAAACTTAGCATAACATGCAATAACAGTAATTTATGCAAAAGAAGCTTCAAGCTTTTATTCATTATAAAAATAGGGACATAATAACTTGTCTTATTACATATCAAAAAAGTCAAATACCAAAGCAAATATTGAAAGCAAATACTATTGAAATGCGAAAGAAAAAGTCTAGGTGAAATAGCATCGTAAATGCTCGCTATTCCACGCTCTTGGAAGTGTCACGCCATCAACAGTCGCTAGCTTGGAAGTTCCTTCTCCAAGCCTCTGTTTAATGACTTCTGGCCCTTCCCATGTCTGGTTCATGTACGATGGGACTGGAAAAATTCATTTTAGGACAAGGTCGCCAATTTCAAAGGTTCTCGGTCGGACTCTAGCATTATAGTACCGAGCGACTCGGTGTCGATGTGCAGCCGCTCTCAAATCGGCCTCCTCACGCTTCTTATCAATAAAGTCCAATGACTCCAATGAGAGATTTTAGTTTGTTCTGGGATCGTAGTAAGTTACCCGATGAGAAGGGACTTCGAGTTCTACAGGAATGACTGATTCAGCTCCGTAAGCAAGAGCGAATGGAGTGTGGCCGATCGTAGACTTGTGAGTGGTCATGTAGGCTCAGAGTGTCGTGTGGAGTTCCTCCACCCACTTGCCTTTAGCCTTTTCCAAACGCTTCTTCCAGACAGATTTTATAATCTTATTTACAGCTTCAACTTGTCCATTTGCTTGAGGATGAGCGACCGCCACAAATCTTTTCTCAATGTGATACCTTTGGCAAAACTCCTTAAACTCAGCACTATCAAATTGAGTCCCATTATCAGTTATGATAGTTTGTGGAAGACCTAAACGACACACAATGTTTCGAACTACGAAGTTAATGACCTTCTTGGTTGTGATCGTGGCTAATGGCTCGGCTTCGGCCCATTTGGTAAAGTATTCAACTGCAACGATCGCATATCTCGCGCCACCTTTGGAAATCAGCAAAGAGCCGATAATATCGATTCCCCATACGGCAAATGGCCAGGGACTAACCATTTGCGTGATCTCTATCGGCGGTGCTCTTGGGACTTTTGCATATATCTGGAATTTGTCGCATCATCTCACATGACCTGCGGCATCTCGATTCACAGTCGGCCAGTAGTACCCGTAACGAAGTATCTTTTTTGCTAACATTTGCCCCCGAGTGTGATCACCACATTATCCCTCATGGACTTATTTCAAGACACGTTTTATCTCATCGTGGGTGATACACCTGAGTAAGGGAACAGAAAATCCCTTTCGATACATAATTCCTCCTTGCATAATATACCGTGAAGCTTTATGAAGGACTTGTCGCTTTTCATTCCTCTTCTCAGGCAAGATTCCATGCAACATATATTCTTTAAATGGAGTCATCCATGACTCCCTTTCGGGTTCTGTTTCTGGTACTTGGTCAAATTCCATCACATGTATACTTGGGGTATGAAGTATCTCGACTGGAACAAATTCCATCTATTGCGCATCACCTGTGCTCAAGAACTTTGCCAATGAGTCGGCTTCTCTGTTATGCTCACACGGAATATGCGAAATGTCATAGTATTCGATATCCGCCAACAACTCCTGAAATTTGGTGAGATATGGGGCTAGCCGTTGTCCCTTTGCCTGGTAGTCCCCTCTAACTTGGTACACTACCAGCTGCGAGTCACAAAAGATTTTGATAGATTTCACCTCGAGCTCTCTAGCAAGCTTAAGTCCAGCAATTAACGCCTCATACTCGGCCTCATTATTAGTAGCAGGGAAATCAAGCTTCAAAGCATAGCAAATTGACCGGTTCTCAGGAGTTAAAAGAACGACGCCTGCTTCGGAACAATGATCATTACATGCTCCATCTGTATATAGCTTCCATCATACGGTAGGGATTACACCGCTCTCTAGGGCTCGTCCTGCATGGTAAACTCCGCTATGAAGTTGGCCAGTGCTTGTCCCTTGACAGCTCTTCGAGGTAGATATGAAAAGTCAAACTGACTGAGCTCGATGTTCCACTTAAGCAGCCTTCCGGACGTCTCGTTTTATTATAGGACCTGTCATAAAGGCTGATCGGTGTAGATGTTAATTGGATGTGCTTGAAAGTACGGACAAAGTTTGCACGATGCGATCACCAAGCGGTATGCTAAATTTTCTATCTTCGGGTAGTTTCTCTCTGCCCCGTTAATCGTTTATTGACATAGTACACTGGTCTCTGTATCCGGTTAACCTCACGAATCAGTGCGGCACTTATGGCATGTGGCGATACTGCTAAGTAAATGTGCAACTCCTCATGATCTACCGGCTTTGACAATACAGGGGGTCTCTCCAAATGATTCACCAAAGCTCGGAATGCACCTTCACAGTTTGCGTCCATTCGAAATTTCGTTTCCCTTTCCTTATCAAATCGAAGAAAGGAATGCATTTATCGGTCGCCCTGGAGATGAAATGACTCAGGGCAATGACCTTCTCGTTCAGGCTCTGCACTTGCTTAATGGTTCTAGGTGCATGTATATCCCGAATGGTTTGAATCTTCTTTGGATTCACTTCGATTCCTCGTGCATTGACAATAAAGCCCAAGAATTTCCTCGATGCAACACCGAATGAACACTTCAAAGGGTTGATTTTCATGCAATAAAATCGAAGGATATTGAACATTTCTGATAAGTCTCGAATGTGGTCATTTGATTGCTGTGACTTCATGAGCATATCATCCACATAGACTTCCATTGTCCTCCCGATCTGATCTTTAAACATTTGGTTAACCAAGCGCTGATAGGTAGGTTCTGCGTTCTTTAATCCGAAAGACATTACTACATAACAGTATAACCCAACGTCCATGACAAAACTGGTGTGCTCCTGATCTGGACATGCATCGGGATTTGGTTGTACCTCAAGTACGCATCCATAAATGACAACAATTCGTGTCCCGCAGTCAAATCAACTAGCTGATCAATTCTAGGCAGGGGAAAACTATCCTTAAGGAACACCTTGTTCAAGTCCGAATAGTCAATACACGTTCACCATTTCCCATTTTTCTTCTTCACCAGCACGGGGTTAGATATCCATTTGGGATAGAGGGCATCGCGAATAAACCCGTTGGCTTTAATTTTATCCACCACCTCCCTAAGAGCCATGGATCTCTTCGGATCCATACCTCGTCTAATCTGCTTCACAGGGACATACTTCAAATCAATATTCAATGTATGGCCGTGATGGCATGCGAGATCCCATACTTGTCAAAATGAGTCCAAGCGAATACATCCAGATTCGCTCAGAGGAAATCGGTAAGTTCTCTCATCATCGAAGGGCTGAGTTGTGATCCAATCTTCAACACCCGCGATGGGTCGTCGTGGCTGACTGAGATATCAATCCTCAATTCAGCCGGTGCTGCCTTAGCCTCCTTGGGTTCCTCTTCATCATCCCTCGGATCTATATCCTTATAGAACCGACTAGAGTGCCCAAGCCAAGGTTCTATTTGTCAATCTTCAGTAACCTGGGTGCGGACAGACTTGTCCACACCCTTTCCCCTCTCTTTCTGCTGAGCCTCTCTCAACTCAGCCACATAACAGGCATGGCCAGTTGCCTGATCACCATGCACAACACCCACTCCATTATTTGTTGGAAATTTCAACGTCAAACACCACGGGGCAAGGGCTTCCCGAAATTCAGCCAGGGACGGACGGCCTAGAAAAAAATTGTATGGTGAATCAACATCCAAGACAATGAACGGTAGGATCTGCACCCTCCTACGTTCAATTTCTCCCAACTCAACCGGTAATTCAACGTAACCTATCACCTCAGTAGCCACACCATTGAAACCATGTATACGAGCTTTAGATGGTTTCAAATCCTTAGCCTCCATCCTCATTTGATCATATGCCTTCTTAAAGATAATGTTCATAGAGCTTCTACAGTCAATCAAAATTCTCCTCACCAGAGCGGGTCCAATCATGGCAGAGATGACCATTGGATCAATAGTAGGGGCCTCTACTCTATCGGCATCTCTGCTTCTGAATACTATATCATCCGCCATTGTACACTGTTGCTTGGCCGGAGTTCCATCCTCCGTATTTGAACCACATTCAAAGTCCACATGTTTCACTAAACTAGCATAATGCTCCATTTACTTCCAACTCCGATCCGTAGGTTGCAGTCCACCAACTATCGCGTTTATCACCAACCTTCCACTGGTCTGAGCGGACACCTTAGCCCGACACAGAGCTTGCCCTCGATTGGGATCAGACGTTCCCTGTCCGCCCACCTGTGGAATCCTGACGAATTGCTGCAACTTTTTTTACCGAATCAATTTCTCAATGTCATCGTGAAGATGCCTACATTCGTCAGTATTATGCTCGTAGCATTCATGAAACTGACAGTACTTCTCGGTTTTCTTTTGTTCCTTGGTCGATTCTTTTGAACACGGCTTCCTATATTGGAAAGTATTATAGGCCAACAGATAGATGTTCTCCAGAGATGCATTCAGAGGTGTATAATCGTTATACGTAGGAATCCTTGACTTCCACTTGCCGGGCTCCCTTTTTCGATCGGGGTTTCCTTCTCCGCTTCTTTGTTGTTGACCCGGCTTGTTTTGAACATTAACCTGAACCTTTCTAGAAATTTTGCCAGATTGCTTTACTACGATGTTGCTTTGTACCGCTTCTTTGTTTGGACCTGCAGCATTGCTTCTTCTAGACAATCTGGCCTCTTCCTTTCTCATCAACTGGTTCGCCTTGGTGTAGAAATGCTCTAGCGTGGCCGGCAGTTTTCCAGCTAGCCAATCACTGAACTCAGATTCTGGGTCAACCCCCCTCGTTACAGTCATAAGTATGGCGTGGTCATTTGTGTTACTAACTTCAGTGGCAGCAACATGAAATCTCTACAAGTAATCCTTCAATGATTCCCCCGGAGCTGGGATTACACTAGATAGCGACATGACATCTTTGGGCGTGTGGCGAGAATCCGGAACTGCTCCACGAATCTCGTAGCCAGCTCGTCAAATCTTGAGATCGATTGTGACGACCTGCAAATCCGTACCCTTTTAATTGACAATAAACCACACATGTCCGACCCAAAAACAACAAACTGACGGAAAGTCATGAGAAAGAAAAGAAGGGAAAAGAAGAAAAGAGAAAAAAGAGAGAAGAGAAAACAAAACAGAACAATACAAAATCTCAGATCATAGCGGAAAACATATAATATCATATCAATGATCTTTACAAAATAGAAACTGTATATACATACATCAATCAGAGTTCAAAAATCAATCACCAGTTATCAACATGGACAGTTATAATAACCTGTCCTCACAATTGCCGATAATACAAACAAAAACTAAGCAGCGGATAATAGATAGATACGTGTATACGAAAATGAAGATCTCCAGCTCTCCTGCTGAAGCACCAAAAGCATCAAATCTAAACCTGTAAATATACTCGGTCTGACCCGAGCATTGAAAGGGAAGAATGCCCGGATCAGTGTGGTAAACCAACGTGAGAAATACACTCAACTGAATTTATTAGATTACCAAAACTTTTTCCTTTCAAAATAAAAGTATCTCGTAAGACACGCCCACACATAAACATGGACATGTTTTTACCTTATGATAACTAAAACATTTCATATCAAATCATCTGATATTATACTAGTGTCTAGTATATACTAATAATATTAATCATAGCTGAAATGGTTACCCATATAGCATTTCGGCGCTATTCGTTACGCCAATACAAACAAAATCGCAGCTTGTAGTGGAGTTTGGATTTCCATACAAATGACCAGGTGAAGGGACTACGTTCCGACAGTACATCTCTAGAGGAATGTACCGAGGAACATCACAAAGGAACCTCTACCAACACAAGACCGGCCCACCTTGATAACTAGATGGTATCGAATATATCATCCTCCGGTCGTTATCGACCTTTACCGAGGGCCCTCATAGCATACAAACCACAATAATCAGATACACGACGTCATAGCGTGTAAAGATATATCTAGAAGAGGATGATCATATCCTACTTGGAAGCGACCCACTTAGCCTTGCCGCATCTAACCCTGTTTCAATCATTTTCAGTTGATGAGGCCAAAGAGGTAACGATTACCTTTCACAAATCACATATCACATCACTTTGAATGCTACATGGCCATTTCCGTTGACTACTAATTGCCTTCCACAAAAATACAACCCTTGAGCTCGTACGTCTCAAGGAAGGGTGTTAAGCTAAGAGAAGTTGCCTTCTCCGCCACAAAACAGATGTACGTTTGTAAAAACCAATGTACGTAATCTTAGAAATGCAATGTTAGACAAACATCCATACAAGTTGTCCAAGAACAGGACAAACCGAAGGTACATTCCTACCACATCCTGTCGGGAAATACCTAGGATTAGTAGCGAATAGTCCTTGCATTGGATATTTCATAATGAAAAGTCTACTGCTACTGGATGTATATTGGGATTTTAACCCCAAACGATTAATAAGCAGTCCTCCACTATGAAAATCCTGAATATCAATATCATCACAACTGACCTACACAATCGTCGCATAAATGTTGGTCCGAAGTGGTTTTCAGATAAATCTAATCCTGGTCTCTTCGCACCAACAACACAAAAGCGTTTCTCAACCTCACACAGAAACTAAGTCTCATAGACTTATCATGTCTCCAACTTTCAACTTTCTATCCTTCGGCCAAGAAGGAAGCTCGATAGATTGGAGTAATACTCTGCACTATACGAATCAACATCCTCAACACAAACGATAATCAAGCCTACACAGAAGGCTATGTACTAAGTGTACGACTAAGTAGTTCCCACATCAAGTCGAGGAACTAAAATTTAGGCAAAATTTGATAGTCGGTTATTTAACTATCAAAGCAAACAAATAAATATTTAGCACCATAAGCAATCACTAGGCCATTTTAATTAATCTTTAATTAATTAATTTGCTTTCCAAATATTCACTTCAAATTATCTTTAAAAAGATATAATTCCAAAACCATTTCAATATTCTATATTGGAAAACATTTCCATATACTTATTTAATAATAAGTAATTCACAAATCTCTTTATTTTCATCACTTAGAAAATATTACATATACTTAAATCAGGATTAAGTATATATTTGTTCTGTAAGGAAAACATTCTCTTAACATACTTATTTGGGTCAAAACGAATGTTTCGTAAAACATCGTTACGACAACCCAAAAATATTAGTATAGGGATTCGAAAATAAGATAGATATATAAATCCCATATACTATACAAAACTTTCCTTTCGAAAATCATTTACTATAACAACAGTGTTATAGTCCATCATTTCCTTACTTCTCGAAAACGTCTATTTCAACAATGAATGTTGAAATCTATGGTTTTGATACTTAACATATTTTAAAACATCTTTAAATCATTTAACTCTATTTAAAAGATCAGTTTTCAAAACATCTATTTAATTTAAAAGATTATTCATTGTCCAAAATCGTGAATATAATTCCCTAACCATTTCATTGCTTCTACATATTTATTAAAGGATTATCCACTGTCCAAAATCGTGAATATAATCCCTTTACCCAATTCAATACTATTGCACATTTAATTAAAGGATTATCCACTGTCCAAAATCGTGGATGAAATTCCTTTAATAAGCTTCCATATTTAACTTATCAAAATCAATTAATTTCACATTTATAAAACAATGTTTATAAATTCCATTTATATTTATAAAAACTTCCATTTATAAAATTCCTTTATTAACCGATCTCGTTTATATCTCATTTACATGCCCAAATCCAAATTATAAGTTATTTCACTTATAATTCTCTTATTTACAAAATCCATTCTTTTTATAACTTTACAAATTATAAATCTTATTCACTTATAAGATTCATTTATAACTCCATTTTTAACATTTACTAAACTCCTTAATAATCCCATTATTTTTATTTATAAAATTCAATTTTATAAATCTGTACATATAAACCGTTAATAATAGTTCAAAAAATCAACAAAACATTTATTTTCAAAATCGCTCGAAAATCCTTTTTAATTTGAAATCATCACTTTAATATTTTTAAATTACCAAAAATAGGCTCAATGTTGCAACAACACTAAATACATCAATCACGACATCCAAAACATCATATATCACATGATAACAGCATATATATCAATATCTGTAAATAAAAATCAACACTGGCAAGGAATCCAGTTGGATCCCTCCAACCTGTCACCTACAACAAATATACATATGAGAATATGTGTACAATGTCCGCTTCGAGGCAGACGTGTGTACAAAAGTTCATCCGCTCATACACGGGAGCGTATAGGGTCTCATCTACTCCAATAGGCAGGAATATATCCAAACCAATCAATATATAGATAATATATCATATCATCGAAATAATCATCGATCATTATAAATAAATTTATTTTCGCTTATATAAAAATATGAGCGAGACCGAAAGAGCGAGTTGTACTCACATTGCTTCCAATAGCAGTGGCAGTGTTTTATTCCGAATAAAATTAAAAAGCATTTAATTTTACCCAAAATTTAACCTAGCTCCAATCAACTCCAAACCAACTCTAAAATGTAGTGCTCGTCAATACGGACCCAACGCAACTTGTTTCGTCAAAAACGGACCTTGTATGACAAAGTTATGCAATTTTAAAGTTTGTACGAATTTAAATATAAAATAAATTTACATTTTCTTTTTCATTTTTAAACCTTTTTCAAATCGGGCCGTTTGTTTTTGCTTCATCAAATCTGGCCGTGCGTCGTTTTCTTCCCCACTCCAGGTTTTCATACGCGCGCAAGAACCCATGGTCGCCGCTTTGCCATCAATTTTCGCGACCACCTCGATGCATTGAAGATGATCGGCGAGTGCCACACGAAGCGCCGAAGAAAGCTCACTAGTACAAAATAGATCAGTTGCTTTGCCTCATTTGTGTCGGTTGTCCATAAAACTGACACAAATAGTGTAATTTGTGTCGGTTGTTCATTAACAACCGAAACTATTGACTTATGGGGTAAGAAGAAAATGTTAAAAATGTAATTTGCATCTGTTGTTCTTAAGAAACCGACACAGTTGAAGGGAAGCAATAGATCTACTCGTGTCGGTTGTTTGAACAACCGACACAATTAAATACAATAGCATCGGTTGTCCAAAAACCTACACAATAGGCACATAACTTTTCCCCCCAAATCCATTTCAGCCGCCCCATCTTTTCCCGCGAACCATAAATTTTAGAGGAAAAATTTAGCTACCCGACCCGTCTCCTTCTTTTCTTCTTCGTAAAACAAAAAAAAAGAGAGAAAACATCAATCGCTTTTATTCCGTCTCCTTATGCTTCTCTCTCTTTTGAACTAAAGTCGAGCGATTGAAGAGTTTGCGCTGCGATTTCGTCTGCTTCTAGATCAAGATTATCGATCTTTTAGGTATGCCTTATTGAATTATTGAAGACTTTGGTTTTTTAGATTTGCGATTTTTTGGGAAGCAGTCTGTTCTTTTTGTAGATTGCACTGTTGAGTGTTTATGCGTGCGTGAGATCTACATCTACTTGTGCGTTGATTCTTCAGTTGAGTTTTGTTGTGAAATGTCTTGTCCAGCCATGGTCTCGAGTATGTTTATAGGAGTTTGTGTCACTGTTTGAATACCTAAACTGTAGTTTGTTTGTTGTATATCATTTACGTTCAATTTCAGTTTGTTTGAATACCTAACTTGCTTAAATTTCAAAACAAACAATCTGCCATCCAATTAAGTTAGTAAAAGAGGATTATCTTTCTTTCAGTTAAGCTGTCTTGACAATATAAACAAGTTCATACCAAATCCGTTTCATTTTATTTACATAACAAAGCAAACTATTACAAATGATCAATAGAGAATAATATTTGCACTCAACAATAGCAATTAGATATAAACATTAGCCTATAATAGTAATGGCCCTTAATGCTCCAGTAGATCCAATAGAAATTTTGTTGAACTAGTTGAAATATTTGCACTCAACAATAGCAATTTGCCTATTTCTCCATTTAACCCCCTCCACAGGCGAAACCCATAAGCCTGAAACCAATTATATGTATTCACTTTCAAACTAAGATATATAGAAGAATGATAAAATCATCAGTCTCCTTTAAGATATCATCAAAATGATCTTAACTTTCTTAGCCTGAATAATTAATATGCATGAAAAATAAATGTCATAAAGAATACACTGTGGTTAAAGCTAGCAAAACTTATATTATATATGTTTGATCTCGTAAGAAAGGTTGCTGCAAGTAATGCAAACGCATAGTAACTGCTTGTATTTAGAAATAGAAAAAGGTATACAGGTTTGTAACTTGCGCAGCTATTTATTTCAGATGGTTTTCCACATTTTCATGAGAACCAACTATTTCATGTGCATACATTACAGAAATTATAGAAAAAAGACTAGCTCACTTCCCCTGTTATTTTATTTACATGTCCTCATTTTTTTGTCTTTTGGTAATGGTTCTTAATTTGCACTTCCCCTGTTGTACTTGTGCACCTGACCTGATGCTTTATTTCATTGTTTGTATTACTTTTGTTCCTATATGCAAACAATTTCGTCCCTGCTACTGTTGAATTAAATGGATGACTGCTATATAATTTTGTATATCCATCCATGTTTTCTTGCCTTTGTGTCTTGTTCATATATAGTATCACTTGGTGTTCTAAATCAGATTCTTGGATACTAAGTAAAAACATTTTATGAACTTTGTGAATCTTCTTGCTTATGTATAACTACATATATATGAGGTATACTTTCTTAAATTTTGATTTTTTTAAAATCAGTTTAATCATGAATAATTAGTGAAGTATTTTGTAAATCAAATAAACTCAATTGTTTTGATGAAAACACTTTTAAATAATTGTCCATAGATTTATGAAGTTAAAGCTTTGGTAGATACAATCCCGCAGCAAAAGGGTTAATGTTATTAGGATGAAATTGATAATTGGGTTGAAACTACTCTATTTGTAATTATTCTTAGACTAATTCTAGATTAACAGTGTGTAACTAATGGATTGCTTGGGTATTTCACATTAATATAGGCATTTTAGACAAAAGAATTATCCCATGACGCATACACAACATTGCATTTTTGATTAAAACTATGATATTTTAATGTATAATGCACACTTTTTTAAACACATATGTTCCCGCTTAATTTAAAAGAAAGGCAGTGAAAGATGACTCGGCTATAGCTGATGGTTTTTATACTTCTATTCATACTCATTCTACTTAACCAATGATTTTTTATTTAAACGGTATTGAACTTCCATAGTTTTGGGTATGTAGAAAATATACCCGCATTAGTTTTATAATCTGATGTTAAGTTGTTTTCCATCTTTGGGTGTGTGCAATCAATGGGCTCGGCTCAAGAAAACGTTTAGATAGAATGAATTTGGTACTTCGGTTGCATAGCCTGATTTGTTGCAGTGGCTAGAAATAAAGCAAGGCTGATAAATAGTAATTTCTTTGTGTTTGAGTTGTAAGTAAGTGTGAGCAGCCCAATTAATTAAAACAACCATGTAATGTTAGTGTTTGATTATAATAGTTGACGTGATTACATTTATTTATTTAATAAAGATCATTTGTTCTTGAAAGCTTCCAGTTTTTTGTGATTACATTTATTTAATAAAGATCATTTGTTCCTGAAAGCTTCCAGTTTTTTGGTAATTTCGTGCGGTGTGTGATGGATAATGTATGTTCTAAATAATTTTAAAAGACATTAGTAGCATGTTTGTTGAACCTTCACATGTAGAACAATTTGTAAAAGCATTTTGAGAAGAATCCATGTATCGATATAAATTAATATATTAAGTGGTGTTTTAGCAATAATTCATAATCAAGTATATTTTCCATATTTTTGTCTAAGGTGAGAATTTTATAGTTTCCAGGCTTCAAGGATAATATTTTATCACCTGTTATGGATGAATTATCAGGAATACTTTATATTTTTGTACTCTAATTTGTAAGGTAGATCCCTTACTGCCTGTTTGTTGTCTAATTGCCAAGAAAGGGAATGGATAAAATTTTTAAAAATATAAATACTAGAGCAAAAAAATTGCATGTGTAATGATTTTAAATATGTCAAATCGAGTGATTACTTCATATCCTTCATAAAAAATTATGTCATGATTTGCATGTGTCATAAAAAATGCATACACTTGGTCTCACAAATTAGTATTCCCTATCGTATCCTTATTCCCTTCATATCCTTTTTGTTTGTTTGTTCATACATTTTTTCCTTCATTGTTTTATTTTTCTTTATCTGGAAATTTGGTGCACAAGAAACATTGGATCCATGTTCCCAATTCCTTTCCACTTACAAGTGGTCACTAGAAAAATTTGTATCTTTGTTAAAGTTGGCATAGTGAAAAACCACAATCAAAGCATCAACTGCTTGGTGCATCACTACAAATACTCCATTTCTTAACCCAAAATGTACCCGAAATTGTTTAAACTTTTCACCATCAACTGCTAGTTGTAGCCTTAATTTCTTCTCAGTTTGCAATAATTGTGTTACCTGTTCTGCATGTAACTGAACTTATGGGTGTAGAGCTATCGTTGTATATAACTTGGTTTATTTGATATTGTCTGAACCTTGCTGTATCTTTTAATGCAGTTGTTCCTGTCTTTGTTTCTGCATTTCTAAGTGCTTCTCTTAGGACTTAATTTTTTTCTTTCTTTTGGGAATGTTTTATAATTTTGTATCCATAGCAGTGGGGTGAAGAATAAATCTATGAAATATGGACACAACCATGCTTTCTACTTCGCATGACATAGTGAAAAACCACAATCAAAGCATCGATTTACAAAAGGTACTACTTTAGTTTTTTTCCTTCATATTATACATTAGCTACATTATAGGTATATTTCGATCAAATCATTGCTGAGGGATTATGTTAACGCGTGTTTATTAGTATCCCTTAAATCTCAATATTATCCGATTATTTCACAAAGAGTAATTATTCAATCTTATCGCGTGTCTAGTAGGTACATGTTAACATAACATTTTCTAGTTTAGAATGCTGCATAAGCTTGATTAGGTTGAATTTTTGTTTTACTAAAAGGTTTTTACATGTAAGAAATTCTTATTATAATATCTTTCTTTCATTGAATTCAGAATCAAATATTTGTGTTGTTTGTAGTGTTTGATCTTATATGATGCACTAATTTGAACAGATGAGTTTCAGAAATCCTTAATTGAAGTTCAAACACTTGTGCAATATCCTGATATGTTGAAAAATAATAATACATGTATATAAAATTACCCTGCCTGTGGGCTTCTTCAAGGCTGGAATAATAATGGCAACTGTTTTCAAAATATAGACATGTCACCATAATCCTTTACACATGCTCTACTATAAATACATAATACTTGCTCGGTCATGTAAAGTTGGAAATGAAGAGAAGGGTCATGGTTATTGACACAAAAGGAACCATGCCGGTCCTATTTACTGGATTTTCCCCCTTTCGTTTTCGGAAAACGTAAATGATTAAGCAATATGTATATTGTTGAATGCTTGTTATTTGGTAACACGAATACACAATACCATTCTTGTATCCATATGAATACCGACACAATTTAGTTTGATTTGTTCATCGAGTCTTAACCAACTTTGTGGTGAACAACATTTATATTTGTCAAAGTATGTTTCCGAAATCCAAATTTATACTAATACATGTACATTATACTATTTGCATAGAATTCGAGACATAACAAAAGAGGTGGCTGCAGCTGTAGTCCGAGAAGCTGTGGTTGAGGATCTGGCAGAGGGATACCGTGACATGGATGCAAAAGAGCTCAAAAGGCTGTCTAAGGTATCGATCAGTCAATCAATCAATAAAACCTGTGCTGACTGCATACCCTTTATCTTTTGTTTTTCCTTAACAATGTTTAACCATATGTATTAAAGGAGGAAACAATGGAATACGTGAAGAATAATATGTGGAGTCCGGTGTATCCCACACTGGTCTATCGGCAGGAGTAAGCTCAGCATTGTAAAGATGGCTGTATGATAATTTATGTGTTTATCTGTATATTCCCAAAATTGGCTTGAAAGCTGGCAATATGCGTAGGTTTTTGTTAAGGTTCAAGTTTTTGTATCCAGTTATTTGGTGGCATTGTATTAGTCCAATTAGTAGTTCAATTGGTCAACAATTTGACAAAATAAAGTAACAGACGTTACTGAAAGAGGTCATTCGTTAATGGTGACAAAAGATTTAAGGAAAACAAGTTATAAGATGTTGGAAGATATTACGAGTGATCTGTAATTTCTGTGCAATCCCGAAGATTTGTGCAGTATTTATGAATGATATTGAATGATGTATACATGTTGATTGCGATAGTAAATGTACCATTTGATTTGCTGTTCCTGAGTACGCTTTTGTCTTCATGGTTACCATTACATGAAATATATACGTGACTTTGCACAAGTATGTAACATGGCAACGTGTAAAACTGGAGTTGAACGAGTTAGAATGAAAGGGTATGTGGCGTATAATTATATTTTTTTTGTTCAATCAGTTCATGGTAACGTTCGTTTATAAAAAAATAAAATTCAATTTCATACTGTTTTTATAATCTTAAACGGTAATAATATTATTTTTTTGCTTCAGATATAACTTGTGTCGGTTGTTACTTCAAAGGGAACCGATACAACTGTATATCAATTGTGTTGGTTGAAAAAACAAAAATAACCGACACAAATATCAATCATTTGTGTCGGTCGTCAATAAAGAACCAACACAAAACAAGCAACAGTTGTGTCGGTTTTTCTAAAAGGACCGACACAATAAACGGTGGTTTGCTTCACTGCACAAGCTGATTTGTGTCGGTCCTATTAGAAAGGCCGACACAACTGTTCATAGTTTTGTGTCGGTTCTTTATTAACAACCGACACAAATGATTGATATTTGTGTCGGTCTTACAACCGACACAACAGAAAAATGTCTTTTGTGTCGTCTTCATATGAGTCGGTTGTAAAACCGACACAACAGCAGTTAGACAACCGACACAAATGACCAGTTTTGTACTAGTGGCTCCACCATTGCCGACAACCAGGTCGAACTCGGCTCCATCTCAGCCTCGAAATGCGTGCATGAATGTTGCGCCATTGAGCGAGGATTGTCGTTGATCCAATGCATTGTTTTCGATCATCACCGTATGGATTCAAAGTACTCGACGAGCTCTACAATATTGTAGTTGAAGCTTTTTGCTAATTGTTTATGGATTTAGAGATTTTGAGGGAAGAAAATTCGAAAATTCTCGGCCATTGAAATAGAACTGGCGGCTAGGGTTAGCTAGGTTTGTTGCAAATGTGAACAAAGTTGGCCTTATATAGAAAATTTCGCGACACTATTCACCCGAAATTTTTCCGAACTCCAAACAAAGCTTGCCACCTGGCGTTTATAATGTTTTATCCCTATTCTGAACACAATGGAATATATATCGGGAGCCAATTCGATCATATTTGGAAGATAGGTTTTCAAATCGACTTATTTAAATTTAAAATTTACTTAAACAAATTTCTACGCGTTTTAGCTTCCCACGACTAAAACGTAAATCCAATTGATACGAAATTTTAAATCCTACAATAATATAACATTACGGATCCGATGAAACTAGTTTCGTTGAAATCCAAGACCGTATGAAAATGGCTATTTTTACACATTAATTAAATATTAAAATATTCAATTTCTATAAATTTACTTTTAATTCAATTTCAAAAGTTCTCTAACATCATTCTAATTCAAATAGAATTTAATTCAACTTTATAAATCATTTTCATTCACATTAAATTCAAATTTCAATTATTTCTGAAATTTCAAATATTAAATTAATAATTAAATTATCCAATTAAATCACTATATTCGAAATATAAGTTATTCAGCTTATAAAATCAACTTATTGAATATTTAAAATTAATTAAATATCTGAATTTCAAATGATTTAAATTCTGGGTCGTTACATCGATCGTGGAGGTAACCTCGTGAACCACATTGTAGCAATCCCGGATAGAGTTATAGAGAAGCATCTGCATTTGGTAGCATCATTCGCTCTTGCCGAATCCATCAACCATTTGTACCCATGGTTTTAAATCTCCTATATATCGCCCGAAATCTCCTCCGAGATCTCCTTTTCACACTTAAACGAGACGAAACATCAAATCTCCTTCATATCTCCCTCGACATTCATCTCGTCCGAGATATTCAAATCTCGCCCGAAATATGGATCAAAATCTCAATCCGAGATCTCACCCGAAATTATACATTTTTCTTATTTTGCATAATATTTTTTATTTCCATATTGATTCAAAAGAAACTACCCAATCCAATTATAATTTACCAACTTCTTTAACATATTATTTACTTTTTATCTTAATAAGCCATATCGAAAGGTTTCACTTCTTTATTATGTTCAAATAAAAGGATATTATTCAATCATTACCAAATCAATCAAGCTAATCAAGCTACTACTCTTCTAAAAATATTCCTTTTTCCATGTAAATCAAGTATGTTACCATTTTTATTTTTACTAAGAAAGTTATAACCGTTAAATAATTTTTTGACACATCAATTTTAGACACATAAGCACATCCGAGATATTCCCGAGATGCATTATAAGACCCGAGATGTCAATCCGAGATGTACATCCGATATGTACTCATCTCGTCCGAGATCTCCCCCGATACGAGATAACTTGTGTAAAAATTCCAAGACGAAATGTGACCGAAATCCGATATTTAAAACCTTGTTTGTACCTAATGACGTGTTGCCAGGGTCAGTCTTTCCTTTATAAGTGGGCATCAAAGGCATGTTAAACCTCCTAGGATACTCTGCCTGCAAAATGTTCTCGGTAAATGGGGTATGACTCCTGGAGACTCCCCAGTCATTCTTTGTCAAACCTTGGTTTTCCCTCATCAACTGCCTGACCATTGCGGATAAATCTGGTGTTTGGATAGGTGGTGCCAGGTGGTGGTTGTGCCCCACCCCGTATGAATGTTCTGGCCGGTGCCTTTGGGGCATCTCATGCCTCCTTGGCCTATTATCTTCTAGATGTGTATCCTGAGTATTCGCCTCATTATCATTCTGGAGAGGTTGTTGACCAGCATACATGCATGCTTCAGTGTCTAAGTTCCCGGTTCCAAGCTGAGTATGACCCCCCAGTTGTAGTTGAGGAGCCGTGCCCTTGGTTGAGGGATCTGTACCAACCCCTAGGGAGGGATCGTCACCGACCCGGTTTGGCAGACCATGATGGTCTGCCAAATGTTGCTCCATCGCTCCAGCTCATGTTGTTTCAATCTTGCAGCACTTGCGCCTGTGGTGCTCGTCCGATGAGGTTGAGCTATCTGACGTCGAGTACGAAGCGAGACCTCCTCTAGTGCTTTGGCGTTGCTGTTGAGCAATCTGGTTCATCAGGTTGGCATTAGCCTGCATTTACTCATTTAGCTGCCTACGGCTCTCCATCAGCTCCCTCATCAAGTCATTAAATTCAACTCTAGTAACGAAATCAGAGGGGTCCTGGACTGCAGTAGGCTCAACATTCGCATTAACAGGCTGGTTGCTTGGGCCCCTTTGTTGGACACTGGCAGTTTCGTTGGCATCAACATTGTGTGAAGTAGATCTGGTGCACCTTACCATTTTAGATTCCTTTTCTTAGATCCTGAAGAATTTGAGTAGTATCTGCAAGCTTCAGAAAATGAACCTGGATCTCCTTCGGGGGATTCTTTAATCCAGTAGCAACAAAGGTGATCCTAATAGCCTGAAAATCGATGTTCTCAGTGAAAGCACCAAAACGTTTGCAACCAAATTGGTCACAAACACCCGAGAATAGGTTTAAGTATTGAAATAAATGAATAAATTAAATGAAAACGGAGGAATAACGCTAGATATTAAGGAATATATAGCAAAAAGCAAAAACAACAAGGTTTATAGTGGTTCGGCGCCGATTGCCTACGTCCACTCGGAATACTTTATTTATTACTTCCAAACTCACTTGATTACAACTACAATCAATAAAGAATCACTCGAGAACAAGGTTGAACAAAAGGAAACTGAGTACAAATATGGCAGAGTTTAACTTGTCCGCCCACAAAAAAAAAGTCCCCCAAAATGGCCCCCTACCCCTATATTTATAGATGAAGGAAGCCTCCAATTTGATCGAAACTTCAGCACCTGGAGCCCCTCAACAATATAGGCCCACCATAGGGTGGGATAGGCCTAACTCTCCGTGAGTAGGGATCGGTACCGACCCCTCCATGGATCGAGTTTGGACTAGTGACCCCTATGGTGGCTTCCTTATATTCTACATTAATGTTGTTCCAAACATCATGGCACTTGAGCTTGTGAATCTCTGGTCCTCATCATGCTTCAGTCATAGCCCCAATCTGGTCAAGGTAATGCCGATCCAACCTCCTCGAATTAGGCTTCGTCGACCCCTCCATGAGTCACAACAACAAGTTGATGCCGACCATGTTCCATGCCGAACCAATACTTGGGAACACATCATGCCGACCTGATCCCTACCATGCCGATCCAATACTCGGGAACACATCATGCCGACTTGATCCCTACCATGCCGATCCAATACTCGGGGACACATTATGCCGATCTGATCCCTACCATGCCGATCCAATACTCGAGGACACATCATGTCGAGTCCTCCAATATGCCGACCCAATCCCTACCATGCTGACCCAATACTCGGGGACACATCATGCCGAGTCGTCTAATATGCCGACCCGATCCCTACCATGCCAACTAAATACTCAAGGACACATCATGCCGAGTCCTCCAATATGCCGACCCGATCCTTACCATGCCGACCCAATACTTGGGGACACATCATGTCGAGTCCTCCAATATGCCGACTCCTATCCCACCAAGCTAATCTCCATAATTCTGACGTCCTATATCATCTATTCGTTGACTTCACTTACCCTGGACTGGATATAACTGCTCGGATATCATACTCTTGTCATATTGACGTTGTCTCATGGCCATATTTCCCATCAATAATTAAATCTGGTCCCTGTAATCACCTTTGTGTAGCCGGGCCAAGGTACCGAATAACAGTTATATAAAGAAAAATGATTTTTGTATTGAAAAATTGATAAATGAAATAATTTTACCTAGGATTATATTTTGAATATAAAGGAATATCTTTCAAATGATATAGTTATTTATGTAGTGTTTGGTTGTTAAGGTAATTATAATATTCAATTATTATCCTTGATTGATTGGTTGTTTGATATAAAAGTTTAAATATAGACACCTTATGAATTAAGTTTCACGATTTAACTATAAGGTGTTTGATAATAATGTTGGGTTAAGGATAATGAATTTATATAAGATAATAAATGTGCATGTTGTATAGAAGTGTGTTTCACAAGAAAATCAAATGATTTTGTAAAAGATGAGTTTGGAAGATATGTTTTATAAAAGGGATTTTGAGAATTTAAATCCTACCGTTTTGAAATTTTTTGGCAAGGTTTAAAAAAATTGGAGAAAAGCCATCTAATATAAATAATTAAACGTTACATAAAGTGATATATATATATACATACATACATATATATACATATATATATATATATATTAAGAGCAAAATTTATAAATGTGATATTTTAATAAAGTAATAGATTTATAAATGGTGTTTTACAAATATTAAAAATAAGTATAAGATAAAAGGATGTATAATATAATTATGATCTTTTATTTTAACTTCATTCATTTGCAAATATACAAGACACTTAAGAAAATTATAAGAATGCTTGATAAAGGAAACAAAGCTTAAAAGGAGAATTTTCTTTATAAGATAAAAGTTATGAAATAAATTTAGGAAATTAAAATTGGATTTATTGATAGAGAAATTTCAAATATATTTTGAATCATAGTTTAGATTTTATGAGACGTTTTCATAAAAATATTTTGGAAAGGTTAATAAGTACGTATGAGGTACATGGATTATTTCATCTCATGATTCTGATTTAAGATTCGAGTGCAGAACTTTAAGGTGGTTACACAAGTCCGAAAATGGATTTATCACTGATTCTTGATGATAAACATTGATGAGAGTTTGTGGTTGGAAACTTGAGTTTTCTATCATAGTTGAGAGCTATGCATGGAAATCTAAAATTCTGACCTGAAAGCCTGATCGGAGTCCGCACTAGAGGACCGAGGGATCAATACTAGTTCGGAAGTAAAGTTGTGGATCGAATCAGATATTGCATATGGATGATCTATATACAACGTATGGGTGTAAGCTTAAAAATAAATATTTTGTGCAAACACCTTTGGGTTTTTCGTTGTAATTTTGTGGACAAAATTCTTTTAAGGGAAAAGTATGTAACGTCCCGCAAATTTATCAATTTGATAAATTATATTTATTTTTAAATATTCAAATATAAGGTTTTTTAACATAGATTATGATGTCTTGAATAATAAATAATGATGGTAATCTTATTTCGAATAAGTATTTACAAAAATACATACTTTGGGAAAAATATTGATAAAATGGTCGAAAATCATTTTATCAATAAACTGCTCTATAATTATCATAAGTCATGCACGAAGCTGGATATATACACTTATTTATCCATATAACAAGAATGTGAAATAAAATTATTTACTTTATTTTTAGGAATAAAATGTATTTATGACATTACCATCGATGTCATCGCTTTTATATATTT
This sequence comes from Allium fistulosum, assembly GCA_030737815.1. Classification (NCBI taxonomy): domain Eukaryota; kingdom Viridiplantae; phylum Streptophyta; class Magnoliopsida; order Asparagales; family Amaryllidaceae; genus Allium; species Allium fistulosum. The sequence goes on along the minus strand of CM060901.1, from coordinate 1,193,442,242 downwards.
CTCCGGAAATTCAAGTTAAGTTTAAATATTCAAATATTTGTTTTAGAGTGCTAATAATTCCTTTTGATTAGTTATAAAGTGATAATAAATCATTTATAATAGTTTTGTGAAGTAATATAATTGATTTAAAAATATAAGGAAAATTGATATTGTTTTATCGATATGATAGCATTTTTTGTAAACATTTGTTTAATATCAATATATACGGTTTTATAATTCAAGTGAGATCATTTTAATTCATTCAAAATTATGAGAAATACATTCACAAGTTTTGATTATTAATACATATCGTTTAACTAAAAACTGGAAATGTGACTGACAATCGAAATCAGAATTCATAACGATTTAACGTATAGAAGTTGTACAACTTTGTTTATATCACTTGAACACATATCTAAGTACACATGCATACTTAACACATACATATGCAATTAACACATGTAGAAAAGTATATACATACCCGCCATTTACACTAGAATTTATATATAGTAAAAAGTATAAATATCTAAGATATTTTCTACCTTAAAAAGCAAACATCAACTCACTTACACACCATCATCACCACACATGGAAGATGACATGGGGGAAGCTGTGCACCTTCATGAGAGAGGAGGGGTATGGGAAAGGGGCAAAAGAGTAATTGCACATTTGGAAATTTATTTCCAAATTTTTTCAAATAAATACCCACCATTCTCTTCATAATTTTACACACCATTCTGCTTCATCTTCTTCCTCATTCTTAAGCTTTTCAATGGCTTCCTACCTTAAGGAAATTATGAATAAAAAATTGCAAAAAGAAAATAAATTTATATAAGTATGTATACATTTGTAATCCACTTAAAAACAAGCTTAAATCCACTCCTTCCCTTACTCAAAACCCACGGCCACCACCTCCTACCACCAAGGCCGAGCCCATCTCCACTTGCAAGCATAGGCTAAGTCCATTCAAAGCTCCAAGGTTCGATTCCATAAGCTTTGATTCGATCGTAGCGAAGCTATAGTCCGTTTTCATAAACCCAATATTCAATGAAGATGAGAAACTCTATTTATATTATGATATATTGGATGATATATATGTTTGGTTATGCTTGGTTGTGATGATTGTGAAGCATGTTTTGATTTGGTAATATATCATCACCACACATGGAAGATGACATGGGGGAAGCTGTGCACCTTCATGAGAGAGGAGGGGTATGGGAAAGGAGCAAAAGAGTAATTGCACATTTGGAAATTTATTTCCAAATTTTTTCAAATAAATACCCACCATTCTCTTCATAATTTTACACACCATTCTGCTTCATCTTCTTCCTCATTCTTAAGCTTTTCAATGGCTTCCTACCTTAAGGAAATTATGAATAAAAAATTGCAAAAAGAAAATAAATTTATATAAGTATGTATACATTTGTAATCCACTTAAAAACAAGCTTAAATCCACTCCTTCCCTTACTCAAAACCCACGGCCACCACCTCCTACCACCAAGGCCGAGCCCATCTCCACTTGCAAGCATAGGCTAAGTCCATTCAAAGCTCCAAGGTTCGATTCCATAAGCTTTGATTCGATCGTAGCGAAGCTATAGTCCGTTTTCATAAACCCAATATTCAATGAAGATGAGAAACTCTATTTATATTATGATATATTGGATGATATATATGTTTGGTTATGCTTGGTTGTGATGATTGTGAAGCATGTTTTGATTTGGTAATATGTTTGTTTGAATGTGTAAATAATTCGCGTTTAATCCACGTTGAATACCACAAAGGCTATCACTTTCCTTTAATAAATGAAATGGTGTATATGAGATTTTTAAACTTCTTTAAATTGGTTTAAAATGGACTATAAATGTTTTATAAACACTAAAACCCAATTTTTTGAAGTTTTGACAGGGTATGAAAATTGAGTCAAAAATTGGCGTGTTGCGTAATGGCAGTTCGTGATTTCGCACCGTGAAAGTTTAAAATTTTATACGACAGATTCAGAGTGAGAACTATTTGGAAAAAGATTTTTCTGAACTCTTATAATTATAGTTTTTTAAAAAAGAGAAAGATCGAAATTTTGTTTAGTAGATTTTGAAATATGAGTACAACAAATTTTCAAATAGTCGCGGTTTGGCAGCTCAAAAGCCAAAGTAACAAATTCTTTAAAATTGATATTTTTATTTCTTTAAAAATATGAAATAAATTCTATAGACATTTTCTAATTTTATAAAAGAGATTTGAGTTATAAAATGGATCTCTAAATGATCGAAAAGTTGTTTTGATCAAATAAGCCTCAAAAGCACTATTCGCGGCACTATTTGCAGCACTTTTAATAACTTTTGAAATATGGCTTTAAACTTAAGTATTATTCCCCAAATATTCAATAAACGTTGTCAAATAAATAATTAAGTATTTTGAAGGTAATGTGGAGGTTTTATAATTTATTTTAAAGAGTTCAAATAAACGATTTAAAGAAAAGATTTTATAATCAAGTGATTTAATCTTGGCTCTAATAGCGATGAGTGGACTAGATTTTTCTATTCATGAGATCCGGATGTGAGGTGCTTAAACTAAGGAGATATTCAAGAGCAACCAGTGTCCTGGCTAACCTGGCCTCTTTTTTGGGAGAGGAATAGATAAGGTCGAAATGTCGGAAACGAGACAAGTATAAAATATTTAATTTTTCCAAATTTAATATGACTTGGATTGTATAGAAATAATCTTTTTATATTTGGTATTAAATTCCAAGAAGGGAACCTGTACTATCTGTGTGAATTTAAAAGGTGATTTAACTATTATTCGACGGATAGTAAAGGTTGAATTGGAAAATTGATATTGAGTATAATTTCTATCGACCCTTTTTACTCCATAAGGTTTTACGATGTGATTTATAAGAAATGATTTTTGATTTGGTATTTCCAAAGTTAAAGGGAGGTTTAATGATTTCGTATATAATGGAAACGAATATGATTTAGAGATTTATACCTCTAAAGGAGATATTTTATCTGGTAAAGGATATCAATAAATGAAATGATAATCACTCTCAAACTTTACATCTTTTTATCGATGATTGGTTCGAAGGAATCAGGATTGGATTTGGGTGATTCCTATCTAAAAACCATTTTGAACCAATTTACGTGTTCGAAGGTGAAGGCATGGAATGAAAAGATGGAATGTAGGGCTGCTTGCCTCTGTCCCTTGGGGGAAATTTCCTATATCATAAATATGTGGTAGTATTATCTTCATTTGATCTTTGATGTAAGGGCTGCTCGCTACTAATCCTAGGGATGATTCCTGGCAGGATGTGGTAGGAGAGATCCTTCAGTTTGTCCTATTTTTGGACAACTTGTATGGAAGAATATATGACATTGCATTTCTAACATACATGTACATTGATTTTTACAAACATACATCTGTTTGGTGGTGCAGGAAGTAACTCTCTTACACTTAACACCCTTCTCTAATATGTACGAGATCAAAGGTTGTACATATGTGAAAATCAATAGTGTGTGATGGAATTGGCAATGTGGCATTCAAAGTAAAATGTGTTATATGAAAGGTAATCACTAACTTGGGTCTCATCAGTCGGAAATGGCTTAAACAGGGCATGCCGTAAGGCTATGTGGTTCACAACCATTAGGGTATAGTCATCACCTTTCTAGATTACCCTTTATAAATCGGGTATGTTGTGTATGCTAAGAGAGCACTCGGATAGGTTAGGAATGACCAGGGTGATGTCGTATTCGGTTCTATCCGCCACCAGATGGGTATGCGAGTAGACCGGTCTTGCCAGGCATAGAGGTTTCAAAGGTGTTGATCCTCGGTACATCCCTCTAGAGATGTACTACACAAAAGGTAGTTCCCTACCTGCCATTATATGGAAATCCATTCTCCAATAAGTGCCTTCGGACATGATTGTAGACCCTAGTATGCTGGAATTTAATAATGTTTATTTTTTGTGTTTTGAAACTCCTTTAATAAACTATCTTTGTATTTAAACCAACTCCCTACATAAACTTTAATTAATAAAGTTCCTTCAGTAATAATCAAATATTTAAGCCGTCTTTAACAATTAAGTTATTATTTAACATTCCTTGTTTAATTATCTTTAAACCTCTATCAAAATAATAACTTTAGAATACACTTAATAATAAATTAGATTAATTTTAAATAGTACTATTATACTAATAAATTAGCTATAAATCAATATTAAATAAATAAATAATTAATTAATTAACTTCCAACATTTTTAATATAATTATTAATTAAATGCACACATTATTGATATAATAATTAGTTTACTTTAAAATATAATTAAATAACTTAAACTTATGTAATTAAGCAACTTTAATTTAATAATTACAATATAACTAAAACTTTTTAAATAAATAATTAAATAACTTTAAAATAATAATTAAATATTCTTAAATAATTAAAAAAATCATATTAATGAAATGATTAACTTTAAATCATTATTTAATCAATTATTAATTATCTTTAATAAAACATTATTAATAAACAATAAATACCTTTTAAATCTTATTAATACATAATGATTATTCTTAAAATAATTTTGATTCACAAATTATCTTTAGAAAGAAACTTAGCAACTCCAATGGTACTTAATCAAGTCACCATTTATTCCATTAACTATCCAAGTTATAATCCAGGTATTTACATAATATCAGATATGTAAATTAAATCCATAATAAACAAGCAATTGTTAATATACCAATTAGCCAATATTAATCAACCGAAGGCACAAAAGTGTCTATACTAATGTAATAGTAGAACGAGATTTATTTCTAATAAATGCCCAAATTTAAACTATCCAGTTAATAATAGCATAACAGTGATTTATTCTGCTAAACAGATGTCCACTTAATTTAATATGCGGAATGATGTTTTATCTCGCTAAACAAATGTCCAATTGCCATATTCAACCCAATTTAACCCAACAGCAATTTATTTGGCCAAATAAACATTAATAGTTATGGTATATAAATTTAAATTACGTTATTAATTAAAATAGCGTAATTTAAATCTTGTTTGTTACCATATATCATAAAATTATACTTATCTAAAGTTATCGATAAGTTATACTAAAATGGTGTACTCGTCCATACGAGCCCAACGCAAAAATCCGAAGGTTAGTCGGTTTTCAAATGAGCAAGTCATCAAGTTTGAAAGTTAACAACATTTAATAATATTAAATAATCAATACTTATAAAATGTTTTATCACCAAATTAATTTGGGCCAAGCCCGCTTCCTCATAGACCCAAACCTACTTGCTACATGAGCTTCTTCCCCAAACACAACGAACGTTCTCCAGCCTTTCCTTCACCGTGCACATGCATGCATATGCACAAGTATCGCGACCGCCATTAGACAAACTTGAAGTCACCAACAAGTCTGCCTCGCCACTCTCATTCCAACCACCACCTTGTCTACCCCTCTGGCCATGTCAAATGAAACCCGACCCTCATAGCAGCGTACTAAAATGCTTCTAGGCGAACAAAGTCGCAACAATTTTTATCACCAAACTCCACCAAAAAGTCAGCACTCGAGCGCCTCTCCTCCGTGAACACAATGCCAAGCTCTAATTCGTGAATTGCCGCAAAAATCACCCGAATACATAAACCCTAGTCACCGTCCATCATCACGGAATCGCGCTGAAAATTCACCAAAAATTCTACATAGCCATATGATCCCAACGACACATACGACGTCGATCGATTCGAAGCAAATTGAGAGAATTAATTTTTTGAAGTTTAAGAACATTTTAATTCCCTTTCTGATTTTTGACGATAACTCGATCGATTCTCAACGAAATTGTGTGCCGTTAATTTAAAAAAATAGTATGGATCAATACGAACAACTTTCATGTTGATCGCTGAGGCTAATTTGAATGGATTGGGAGATAGTGGTTTTTGAATGAGGAAAAATCAACTATTTCATTACTGGAAACAAAGAAAAGGGAAAATTGGAGAAGAGAAAAAGGTGGAGTGTGTATGCATATATATATATATATATATAGACACACGCACAAGATCATCTTGACAAGGAGGCAAAATGGCTGCACCATTTCATGAATAAGTTGGGACAAGGTAGACAATGGTCGACATGTTTGTGTGCTAAGACAATATGGTGGCTATGGGGAAAAGGTTGTGACTGGATGCATATGTAAGTGTGTTTGTTTTCGGTATCCCGACACACCATATCGCATTCTCGTCTGAACCGTGAATGACAAAAAATCAAATACGATTGTGTGCAGAAATGTGACGCGATCACAAAACAGGAATAAAACACGTCGGTTATTTAATTTTGTATATTTCCAAAATGCCAACGTTTGATGTAAAACATGTCAAACGATAATTTAATTATTTTAAAAATTATGGAAAAATTCTATAAATTAAATTGAAAATACATCATTGAAAATAAGATCTTAATTTGAAACGTAGATTTCTATTATATTTTATAAAATCGCAAATTGAATATTTAAAATTCATTAAATATTTCTAAAAATCAAAGTGATAAAATTCTGGATCGTTACATTCTCCCCCCCCCCTTTAAAAGAATTTCGTCCTCGAAATTTCACCACAAGAACACCCAATACTATTCATAAGCCCACATAATGAACATAGATCATTCATATACAAAATCTAGTTCAATTCCAATTCAAATACATAACATTCCTTCCGAACTAGTATCGCTTACTCAATTTCCCAGTGCGGACTTCGATCAGGCTCCTTAATTAGAAACCTCTATCCTCTTTACATAGTCATATACTATGATAAAAAAAACCTTGGTTCCACATCCAGAACCCTCATTAAGTGCTCGCCGTCAGAAATCGATTAATAGATCCTTATTCAGAACGGTGTGAAACACCTCAAAGTCATATACTCGAATTTCAGATCAAAATTATATGGAAGGAGAAATGATCTATGTCCCTCCTATGCACTTATTTAATTAGTTCTCACTAATACCAATTCTCTTTCTACAAAATATTTATGACAACTTTTTCATAAAACACGGCTTAAGTTTAAAAATTGGTATAATACCCAATCATACCCTAAGGGTATACACAACTACGATTCAATCTTTTACTTGAATTCACTTAAGAATTTTAAACACCCGGGTTTTTAACCAGTGAAATGATATGTACATTTTAATCCATAGAATATATATATAGCTCGAGTAACCCCAAAATTATGTCAAGGAACTGGGTACTACCAAACAATATCATGTATTCCCTTATCAAGAAGGATAATACTCAAGAGAAATGTCTACCATCTAAACGCATCTTTTACCCAATTTTAGTTATTTTCGAGCCACTCGAACTAGTTAACTTAAAACCACTTCTTTCTTTTCTAATCCATTCCGAAACAGTATAAATATATTTCTAAATAATCAGTTTTTATCAAACTATCAATTTCCATCTTACTTTCGATTCGTTCGGATTCGAACCCATTTCGGTTGTACAATGACAAAAGGAATAATTTACTAAGTGCATAATACCGTTAGTTTAAGCAAACATCCGATCATCACTTAGAAGATTAATGATCACCACAAAACAAATCAGGACTCATTTCTCGAACCATATCCAAAGAAATACACATTTCTTTTAAATTCCTTTTTTCAAAAGAATTTATACTTAAAATATATTTTTAAGTAAACCGTCACTACTATTTTCCAAATCATTTGAAATAATGTACACAATATTTTCTTTCGTAAATCAAAACATGCTTTTAGGATCAAATCAAAATCTATTTTATCAAACAATTATAGCTAGATCCTTATGGTAGCAATCCCCTACATATAAACTCAAAAATGTAATCGTCGAAATTATTTTCCAGCGACCAAAGTGGGTTCAGTGCTTTAAATCTACTTGAAAAACCTTTGGAAATATTTTTATTCCGAAAATATTTTCAATTACTATTATTAAATTTTAAACCTTGAAAACCATTTTCCAAAAATATCGAGATTTAAATTCTCAAATTTCTTTTATTTCTACACACATTTTTGTAAATTAAATTTATAAAATATCTCCTTTTAAAGGGAATCGTTTCTCAAATATTTATTGTGAAAATATTCTAGCTTCCTTATATAAATCATTTTTCAAATATTTATTTCAGAAATATTTAAGTTTTCTTTTAATAAATCTCTTTTATTAAAACCCAATTTTATAAAATCATTTTCAAAATATTCAAAATTTCTTTTAATAACACATTCTTATCAAAAAGAAATTTTAACCTAACATTTAAATCGAATGCCTTATAGTCAAATTGTGAAATTTAATCCACAAGGTGTTCGTTTCAATGTTCTCAAAATTTCTATCTACCTAACCCGGATTACAAAAGGAAGATTCCAGATAAACCAACAGATAATAGTCAATGCTCAGACTAGGGGAGCATGACTAATCAAATCCTAGATGATAATGAAGAAATATTATCAAATTTCTTAACAAATTAACACAACCAAGAATAGTTATATTAAATTTTTGAAAAATTATTCTTTTATATATATATATATTATATTTCTAGGTAAAATTATTTCATTTACCCATTTTAAAACAATATTGTGTCGGTTAGCCTTGTTAATCCCTATCGATAACATTAGCCAAACGCATCGACCAACATTCTTAAGCCACTCAACATATTAAACAACGCAATATAAACATTTCTATATCACTAACAAATACGCGCTCTCATATATATACTCTCAACTCATAATAAGGCATTCCATTACCTTATCTCTTAATGAGTTACCCCACCAAAGCCAAATTTCTCGCTTAACCTTGCACTCTGGTACCACGCTGTAACGACCTGCCTTTTCGACCCTTAGAAATCGACACTAATACATCCATGGTATTCACGTGCCGAATATCCAAGTGCCGAAAAGGCAGATTGTTGGGGTGAAAGAAAGAAAAGAAAGAACAAAATCTCACATCGTAACGAGATAAATATATAATATGCACAAGATCTTTACCAAATAGAAATCATCTTAAATATGCATACATAACACAATAACAACATATCCTTACAATTTTCTAATGAATACACACAAAAGTCAAAAACAACAAAATAGTGGAAAATATATGATATGTGAGTACGTCTTGGAGAATCTAGCTTGTCTTCTAAAAGTTCCAAAGCATCCAGCTAAATTTGGAAAATATGCTCAGGCTGACCCGAGCGTTATAGAAAACAACGCCCGGATCAGTCTGGTGAAACTAGCGTAAGAAACTCAAATCAAAAGGAACATTATTATAATTTATAAAACCCTTTTAAAATCATAGGTATCTCGTAGGTTCATGCCTCACATAAACACTGATGGGGTTTTACCTTACAATACCCAAAACATTTTCTATAGAAAATCCAGTGATATTATGATAATGTCTAGAATACAAATACATATTAATCATAGCCGAAATTGTTACATTGTTAATGTAACGATCTGCCTTTCTTACATCTAAAGACGACACTTAATACATCCTCGGTATTCATGTGCTGATCATTTAAGCGTTTGAAAGACACGTCATTGGGATGAAAGGAAGAAAAGACAAAATAGAATCTCACAAAACGTGATGAGTAATATATAATATGAACAAGTCTTTATAAAAAAATTCCTTTATTATACACAACATCAGAGTACACTAACCTATTATCAGCTTGAACAGTTATAACATCATGTCCTTACAATTGCTGATAAATACAGCAAGAACAAAACAAAATAGAATAATGGAAGAATATAAGATACGCGAATACATCCGGGAGAATCTAGTTCGTCGTCTGAAAGCTCCAAAGAATCCAGCTAAATCTAGAAAATATGCTCGGGCTGACCCGAGCATTATAGGAAAACAACGTCCGGGTTAGTCTGGTAAAACCAGCGTGAGAAAATCAAATCATAAGGAATTTATTATAACTTGTAAAACACCTTTAAAATAAAAGGTATCTCATAAGACCACGCCGCACATAAACACGAACGGGTTTTTACCTTACGATAACCAAAACATTTTTATAGAAAATCTAGTGATATTATGATAATGTCTAGAATACAAATACATATTAATCATAGCTGAAATTGTTACATTATTAAATTCCAGCATACTAGATATACAATCAAGTCCGCACGACACTTATTGGAGAATGGATTCCACCAATGGCAAGGTAAGGGACTACATTCTGTACAGTACACCTCTAGATAAAATGTACTTGGGGTTAGAACTTGAACTTGGTCCACCCCTGCCAACACAGAACCGGCCTACCCCTGAACTTGGATAGTACCGAATATGTCATCACCCCGGTTGTTCCCAACCTTTATCGAGATCTCTCATGTACAACCAAATCCATAATATGATAATCTAGAAAGGTGATGACACACCCTAATGGGAGAGACACACATAGCCCTGCTACATCTAACCTGTTTTAGCCATTTCCTGGGTTGTGAGACTTGAGGCAATGCTTTACCTTTTCTCTTAGCAGACCATTTTGGAATGCTAACAGTGCCCTCCGGGTAGAAATGCAATGTCAACATTCATCCATACAAGTTTGTTATAGGTCTAAACGAAACCAAAGGCACTACCTCCACTACATCCATTTTGGAATCACCATCGGGATTAGTAGCAAGTAGCCCTTGCACTTCAAAAGCACCTTCTTCAATCATCTTTAAGGTATCTTCATTTCGAAACGCTTGAGTTGGATCGAAGTGGTTTTCGGATAATTTATACTTATCTGATCCCGGTCTCTTTGACACAACTTTCGATAGTTTCTTGTAAACTCAATCACGGTTCTTTAGGAAATAAGCAGATAAAAGATAAGGGCGGAGTTCACCTCCTAACCATTTATGTATGGATTTCCTTATCATCTATCCTAGAAGAACGAAACGTGATTCATACGCGTAGAGCAACATCATTGGGGATGACTGTGTCATATAACTCATGTGTTTCTCCTAGATATTTCCAAAGTTACGTTTTGGTCCAGATTTGATAGTCGGTATTCAACTATCAAATAAATAATCATTCAAACATTGATTTCATTCCATATAAGATCCACTAGCCTTTATTAATTAATCTTTTATTAATTAAAACACTTTGCAAATTTGATCAAAAGATCTTTTTAAAACACTATTCCTAAAACCCTTTACATCCCTTTTATACTTGGAAAACATTTTTACCTATCTCAAAAATATAAGTATTTACCAAAAACGATTGGAAAATTACCTTTTTCTCAAATTCCATATTAAATGGCCAAGAAATTCCCTTTTCAAAACATCACTTACTATAAAACCCATTCACTTATTCCTTATAAAAATTCATTTTACAAGTTTACTTCATATTTCAAACCTCCTTATAAATCTTCAAACTAGATTTAAACTTCTTTTTAAAATCTCTAAAATGATTTATAAAATCTCTTTCCATGTATAAAACTCTTTATAAAATATCCTTTATAAAATATTTTTGACATTACAAAATCTCATTTTAAATCACTTTAAATAAACCCTTTTATTTAGTAAAACTATAATAACCCTACTTTTGACTAACATTATTTAGGACATTTAATTAGATAAATGAAATGAAATAATGAAAATGGTTAAGGGATTGATATTTGTATAGTTATAAGGTAGCCGTGCCTTACTGAATGAATAAATGGAAATTTAATATGAAGTAAGTAAAGGTAATAAGATAAGGGAAAAATATGAATAGGTTATATTCTTATACCCTAAACCCTTATTCCAATTTCATTTACAACATTCACAAATAAAACTAAACCCAGAGCTTGGCTGGCCACCATTAGAAGTAATCTAAAAGAAGATAAGCAAGGATTCAAGTAGGAAGCTTAATCAAATCAATTCAAGAGAAAATCTCAACCTTCTTAATAATCAAGCTAAGGTGAATAATAGATTACATCTCATTTTATTGCTTTCGATTTCTTGATAAGATCCGAATTAATTTTTGCAAGAAAAATGCCATGTTTTGATTGTTTAAATGGTTATATATGATTGTTGATGAATTTTGTTGTTTCATATAGATTTTATGATAAGATTTGATTTGAAAAACCTATTAAATGATATCCAAATGGCTTGTGTTTTTGATATAATGTCATAAACATTATTTTAGAGATGAGTTTCAGGTTTCATAATTTTCTAAGTTAATGTGAATTTATTATGAATTTTCTAGTAAAGAAAATGGTTATATTGGTTTAAATTGTTTTCGACTATTATATGTTAGCTTTGGGTCAGAAATATAAATATGTTATAAAACATATTAAAATTGATTTATGGTAATTTTCGGAGAATTTTCCTAAGTATTTTATTAAAGATATAAAATTATTTAAGGTACCGAACTTAAATATTTTATATGTTTATAAAAAGAGAAGGGGCAATTTGCTAAATGTTTTAAATTGTTAATTACTAAATTCGGCAGCACTTTTAGAGAAGATTCTGAAAAAGAATTGGCAACCAATTATATGTTGACAAATAAGGCAAGTTAGTTGGAAAGGTATTACTTTAAAAGGTTAAAAACCAGTTTTGTAAAGGATTGCTGCTTTGCCACTTTCGGCAGCCACCTTTTGACCAAATACTGCCACCTCCAACCTAGTCGAAACTGATACACATAATACTAATGTCTTGGTACATAGTGGATTGGAGATAAGTGGAAGGAATAGAGTCGAAACATGCATTCGAATGGGTAGAAGTAGTCTTTATAAACTCAGAACTACTTTGGTTACAAAATGAGGATAGCTTTCGACTTAGTCAAATATGCCTTTGTTTTAGAAAAGGGCTTTCGAAAGAGGTTGCCGCCTTTTGTTTTTAAAATAAGCATTCGTAGGGGTCAAAACCCCTGCTGCCACATTCAACCTTTCGAATCAATGCCTTCGAAAGGGTTCTTTTGGCTTAAACTTTGAAGCCGCTTCTCTATGCTTTTGAAAGGACAGGTTTCGAAACCATCCACTTTCTTTTACTTAGGAATAATGCTTTCGAAAGAGTTGCTTTCGCCTTAGTTCTTTTAAGACCCTTAGATATATTAAAAGTTAAACCCAAAGGTTTTGAAAGAAATGGTTTTAAAAGATTTTGAAGTTATGTTCAACAAACTTTTACTTGAACCCAATGCTTTCGAAAGGTTTGTTTTAAGTAAGGAATTTTAATACTTTCAAAGGTATATAACGTAGGTTTCGAAGGGGAGGTACCCCAATGTTTTTGAAAGATTTACTTGAGTCTTTAAATGGAAGGTTTCCAATGCTTTCGAAAGGCAAGTTTATAGTGTTTTGAAAAGAGGATGTCTAAGGTTTATAAAGCTTTCAAAGGGATACCTTCAATGATTTCAAAAGGTTTATTTTAAAGGTTTCGAAAGGTATGTTTTGGCCTTTCGCCTATGTTTCAAGGTATAGTTGTTAACTTATTTTGAAAGGTGCACTTCCAATGGATTCAAAAGGTATTGTTTAAAGTTTTTAAGCAAGGGTTTCGAATGTTTTACCTTGGCTTTATGGCCTAAGATCTTTTATGTTTAAAAGGGTTTTTAACTTGCTTTTGAGGGATAGATAATCCCATTATATTTCATGAACATTGTTTTGTGTAAAGCATATATCATGGCAAAGATATTTGAGTAAAGCAAAGAGTATATTTTCCTTGTTTAAGTATAATTTAAAGGGTTAAATCAATTTGGAAGAAATGTTTTCAAGGAAAATTTAATGGGGTAGGTAACCCTAAGTAAATAACTCAGATATTAGAATACTAGATAGGACTGGTATAGGGTCGCGCCCTATATTTAGCTAATAAGCCCCTAGCTAATATAAGTCCAAAATTCCAGTGTGTAGGGCTTTGTCACATGTAAGACTAAAGTAATGTCACACACAGAAAGGAATATAGAGAGAGAGGATAGGTTATTGGTGAGCCTGCAAAACCATTAGGTTCAGTTGATCCTAGAAGAAGATAGTTAAGGGCAGATAGCCCAGAAGTATGTCTAACAGAAGTTAGATAATTGAGTATGTCTTGTAGGCCCGAGTTGGCCAATGGTTAGTAGTTAGCCAAATAATACTATATTGTTCGGACAGATTTTCCTTTGATTACCTGATTTATGTGAATATATGATACTGCTATTATTGCTTTAATCGGTTTGATTGCAGGATTATGATTTGCAAAAGATATGTTTAAAAAAGGATATTAGCAAGGTGAAACCCGTTTCCGCTAAGCGGCATGGTCTTACTTAATAGTAGATAACCGAGATGTAATAGTATTATTCACACCGGGCTTTATGTCTGACTCGAAGTTTATGTTTTCCCCTTAAACTCTTGGGTGCTCAACTTATGATTTGAGTAGGTTGAGTGTTGAGGTTTTTTAGGTTTAGTAGGTTGGACGAATAAGCTTCCGAAGATGTGCAGGAGGCAAAGCTAGCTATAAGAGTTATTAAGTTTTATTTCCGCTGCGATGTATTAAAACTGATACGTCTATTTAGTACTCTGATCATCCAAGGGGGCAGCTTCATATGTCGCTCTTGGCGTAATTTTTAATAATTAATTTTGATCAAAATCTGGGAATCGTTTGGGATTATGTGTCTGAATATGAAATATTGATTTGAAATGTAATCAAAAAAGCTATTTTAAATCCGCGATGATTTTATTCCATATTTATGTGCTTCTGATATTATGGATACCATTAACGTTATTGTATTTTGTCACCAGAAGTGAATACTATAGATGACTGCAGCATCTGTAGCACTTAGCTTCGGGGCTCAAGATAGGGGATGTTACAACTTGGTATCAGAGCATAGGTTTATGAAAAACTTAAAATAAATTTCAAACTTAAAATGATTTCGAAAACATAATCCTAAGGAATTAGGGAAAAGATTGGGGTATGGGATAACGCTATAGTAACGTACTTGTATTTGCTATATATAAGTATATGTATTATCTCTATTCTCCCATCTCTCTTGGGCTATTTTTCTGTATCTTACAAAGACTCGAATGAAGATTTTACGAACGTAAGATATGGATGCTAGATGGGGAAGAGTTGACATTGGTGGAGGAAGCACCACAACTAATGGAAATGCTAGACCAAACACTAGGAGAAATCCAGGTTAGGCTCAAGATGCTAATATGGGTGCTGGAATACCGCAAGTTGATATGGGAGCTATGTATCAGTTCTTCGTTAACATGATGCAGGCTGGAGTTGCTGCAGGTTTAGTTGGAGGAAATGCTAAAGGAGGAAATCAGGGATCCCTAGTGGTTAATAACTATGCTGTGTTGAGTAGAGATTATGCCAGGCTGGGAGAAAAATCGTTTATCGGGACTGAGGACGCAATTGAAGTGGAGAATTGGTTACTTCATTGCAAGAGGATTTTTGCTGATTTGGGACTTAATTATGAGCAGAAAAGGAGGTTTGCTTCTAGGCAGTTACAGGGAGCAGCACTGTATTGGTGGAACAGTGTTATGGTCGGAGTCGATGAGACTATGACTTGGGCTGAGTTCAGAAGGAGGTTTGAAGAAAGGTTTATGTTGGAGATTGCAAAGTCAACTCTGCTTAGGAAGTTTGCCAAGTTGGAGCAGCTAGATATCACGGTGCTTGAGTATGCAACCAGATTTTAGGAGCAATCGAAATACAGATGTGCTACGGTTGATACTGTCATTAAAAGGAATGGAAGTTCATTAGCGAGTTGAAGCCTGAGCTTGCTATGGCCACATTATCGCATAATAGAGGTCTGTGTGATGTACTTGTTGAGATGGCTTTAAGGAAAGAAGAAATGCTTGTTTTTCTTGAAGGAAATAAGGCAAGGGAAGCTCAAGGAGGGCAGAACCAAAAGAGGAAGTTTTTCCATAAGAAAGGAGCTCAGAAGAGTGGAGCTGCTAAGAAGAGAAGGCAGAAGTTGTCTTTTATAAGTGTGATAAGAAGGGACACTATGCTCATGAGTGCCGAACAGGCAAAGGAAAGAAAGCTGCTGACATGAAAGGAGTGAGATGTTTCAACTGCGATCAAATTGGACATTATAAGAACTAGTGCAAGAAGCCAGTCAAGGATGGAAAGGGCAAAGTGTTTGCATTGGAGCCAGCTACCCAGAGACCAACAATAGAGGAGAAGGGAAAAGCTATGTTGGGAGGTACGCATTTGACTCATGGTGTATCAGTTAGTTCTATTTGATACTGTGCATTGCATTCTTTTATATCTCATTGTTTGATAGAAAAGCTTAACCTAGAACCATCATACCTAGTTACTTCCTTAAGGGATGCGAATCCGATAAGAGGATATGCGACTCTTGGAATGAGATGTGACCACCTAGAGTTTGAATTGGTAGGTCATGTACTTGTTTGCAGTTTGCATGTGTTTGATTTCATAGGGTTCGGAAGTATTTTGGGTATAGATTAGATAAGTAAATATGATGCTAGGATATTTTGCCATGATAGGAAAATATCACTTAGACATCCTAGTTGTAGTGATCGGATAATATACTCTGTAGAAAACCCTAGTTTTGAGGTTAATGCTCTGTTGGGTGTTGTGGAGGCAGAAGACGAATTAAATTGAGTTTTTGCTGTTAGAGAATTCGCAGATGTCTTTGAGCCCGTAGTAGGGCTGCCGCCGAAACGAGCTATTGAGTTTCAGATAGATTTAGTACCAGAAGAAGAACTGGTGATCAGACCGCCAAGCAGAGTGACACCTACCGAGATGAGGGAGCTAAAGTGTAGTTGGTGGATTTAGAAGGTAAGAATTTATCAGGCCAAGCAGTTCACCTTGGGGAGCAGCCGTAGTGTTTGCAAGAAAACTGGACGGATCGTCAAGGTTATGTATCGATTATCGTAAGTTGAATGAGAAGACGATAAAGAATCGATATCTGTTACCTAGAATTGACGATTTGTTCGACTAGTTGAGTGGGGCCAAAGTATTTTCCCAGTTGGATTTGGCAACAGGATTCTATCATCTTAGAGTGGCTGAGGATAGTATTCCTTTGACGGCGTTTAGAACCATATATGGATCGTACGAATGGTTAGTAATGCTGTTCTAACTAACTAATGTGCCAGCATTCTTTGTAGATTTGATGAACTAGGTTTTCCGAGAGCACTTGGATAGGTTCGTATTGGTATTCATAGATGATAGTTTGATATACTCTAAAGATGAAAGAGAGCATGAAGTTCATCTTAGAGTGGTGCTTGAAATGTTGAGGCAGCATCAGCTGAAAGCCAAATTTTCGAAGTGTCATTTCTGGAAGAAAGAAGTGAAGTTTCTTGGTCATGTAGTCTCAGAGAAAGGGTTGTTTGTAAATCCAGCTAAGATTGAGGCGGTGAATAGTTGGAATAGACCCAAGACAGTGACTCGATTAAGAGTTTTCTTGGATTAGCTCGTTATTATCGGAGATTCATTAAGGATTTTTCACGGATAGTAGCACTGATGACAAAGCTAACTCGGAAAGGTGTGAAGTTTGTCTAGACTGATAAGTGCGAGGAGGCATTCCAGAAGCTGAAACACTTATTGACAAATGCACCTGTGTTAGTAGTTCCAGAGAGGAATCAGGACTTATTGGTGTACACGGATGCATGTGGGATAGGGTTAGGAGCCGTGTTAATGCAAAGAGGTAAAGCAATTGCCTACGCTTCTCGACAGTTAAGACAGCATGAGATTAGATATCCAACTCATGATTTGGAATTAACTGCAGTAATTTTTGCTTTGAAAGTGTGGAGACATTACCTGTTGGGAGAGAATTCAAGTTGTATATGGATCATAAGTCATTGAAATATTTATTCTATCAGAAGGAGTTGAGTATGAGACAGCAGAGGTGGTTAAAGTTTTAAGCCGCTTTTGACTTTGGTATTAACTACACACTAGGAAAAGGAAATAAGGTTGCTGATGCACTTAGCAGGAAACATCAGAATGCAGTATTGACAATGATAATTGAGTGGAATGATTTTGAAGCATTGACTACATGCAGAATACAGTGGAAATCGGAAGCTAGATCTAATAAGGAAACCGCTATGTTGTCATGTTCAAAAGTTCGACCAGTGATGGTCGAAAGGATTGCTTCTAAGCAAGGAAGGATCCAATATTAGTTGAACGGATCAAAAAGTTAAGGGATGGAAAGGAGAGCGATGACTTAAAATATTTCAGTCTTGACCAGAATGGGTGGTTGAGGAAGAAAGGAAGACTATGTGTTCCAAACGTGGGAAACAGTAGGAAGGAAGTTTTTGGACAATGCCATCGTTCGAAGTTCACCATTCATCGGGAAGGAACTAAGATGTATCAGGACATGAAAAAGAGTTTCTTCTGGGAAGGCATGAAAAGAGATGTAGGCTTATGGGTGAAATAGTGTTTGAACTGTCAATAGGTAAATGTTGAACATCAGAAACCAAGTGGGTTACTTCAGCCTTTAGAGGTTCCAGTTTGGAAATGGGATTCTATCTCAATGGATTTTATAGACGGGTTGCAAAGGTCGAGTAGAGGAAATGAAAGCATATAGGTTATAATAGACAGGTTGACTAAGAGTGCCCATTTCTTTCCAGTTAAGTCAATTAGGACGGCACCTGTTTTGGCAAAATTATTCATGAAGAATATAGTCAGGCTACATGAAATTCTTAGTAGTATAGTAAGTGATAGAGATTCCTTATTCACTAGCGAGTTCTGGAAGTGTCTACAGGAGACTTTGGGTACTAAGCTCAAGATTCGTACCGCTTACCATCCGCAGACAGATGGGCAAACAGAAAGAGTTAACAAAGTCTTAGAAGATTTGTTAGAGCTTGCATACTAGATTTTAGGGGATCATGGGAAGACAACCTACATTTAGTCGCGTTTTCGTATAACAATAGTTTTCAGACTAGTATAGGGATGACACCATTTGAAGCGTTGTATGGAAGGCCATGCAATTCTTTCGTTTGTTGGTTAGAGACCGGGGATAGGTTAGTTCTTGGTCTAGATCTAGCTAGAGAAGCTGTAGAAAAGATTGAGTTAATTCAAGCCTGAATAAAGGAAGCTCAGCCTAGGTAGAAGAGCTATGCTGATAGAAGACAGAAATACTTAGAGTTCTCAGTTAGAGATTATGTTTTCGTCAAGGTATCACCGATAAATGGTGTAGTCAGATTTGGAAAATCAGGAAAATTGGCAACAAGGTTTGTTGGACCATTTCCTATTGTAGAAAGGATCGGGAAACTCGCATATAGAGTAGAGTTACCGAATAG
Organism: Allium fistulosum; assembly: GCA_030737815.1. Lineage (NCBI taxonomy): Eukaryota > Viridiplantae > Streptophyta > Magnoliopsida > Asparagales > Amaryllidaceae > Allium > Allium fistulosum. The sequence goes on along the minus strand of CM060901.1, from coordinate 1,193,423,117 downwards.
TTTGGCAGGAGTCAACGATGTTTTTCATATATCTCATCTAAGAAGTGTATTCAAGATCCAGAAACTACTATTGCACCAACCGTGTTAGATGATTTAGTAGTGGAACCGGATATGACTATAGTTAGAAAGCTAGTTCATATAGTCGTGAGAGATGAGAAGAGAGTAAGAAACAGGACAGTCAGATTAGACAAAGTCTAATGGGGTGACGACGAGAGAGATTGTACATGGGAAACTGAGAGCAGGATTAGAGATACTTATCCTAACTTGTTTCATGGTATGTTTTACCTTTATGATTGATTATTATGAGTACTTTATCGTAATTTCGTGGACGAAATTCTTTAAGGAGAGGAGTCCGTAATGACCTTACTTTTGACTAAAATTATTTAGGACACTTAATTAGAGAAATTAAATGAAATAATGAAAGTGGTTAAGGGGTTGAGGTTTGTATAGTTATAAGGTAGCCATGCCTTAATGAATGAATAAATGGGAATTTAATATGAAGTAAGTAAAGGTAATAAGATAAGGGCAAAATAGGAATAGGTTATATTCTTATATTTACAACATTCACAAACAAAACTAAACCCAGAGCTTGGCCGGCCACCATTAGAAGTAATCTAAAGGAAGATAAGCAAGGATTCAAGTAGGAAGCTTAATCAAATCAATTCAAGAGCAAATCTCAACCTTCTTAACAATCAAGGTAAGGTGAATAATAGATTACATCTCATTTTATTGCTTTCGGTTTCTAGATAAGATCCAAATTAATTTTGCAAGAAAAATGCCATGTTTTGATTGTTTAAAAGGTTATATGTGCTTGTTGATGAATTTTGTTGTTTCATATAGATTTTATGATAAGATTTTATTTGAAAACCTATTAACTGACATCCAAATGGCTTGCGTTTTTTATATAAGGTCAGAAAAATTATTTTAGAGATAGGTTTCAAGTTTCATAATTTTCTAAGTTAATGTGGATTTATTATGAATTTTCTAGTAAAGAAAATGGTTAAATTAGATTTAAATTAATGTTTTCGGCTATTATATGTTAGCTTTGGATTAGAAATATAAATATGTTAGAAAATATATTAAAAGTGATTTGTGGGAATTTTTCCTAAGTATTTTATTAAAGATAAAAATTTATTTAAGGTATAGGACTTAAATGTTTTTTATGTTTATAAAAGGAGAAGGGGCACTTTGCTAAATGTTTTAAATTGTTAATTACCGAATTCGGCACTACTTTTAGAGAAGATTTTGAAAAAGAATTGGCAACAAATTATATGTTGACGAATAAGGCAAGTTAGTTGGAAAGTTATTACTTTAAAAAGTTAAAAACCAGTTTTGTAAAGGATTGCTGCTTTGCCACTTTTGGCAGCCACCTTTTGACCAAATATTGCCGCCTCCAACCTAGTCAAAACCAATACACATGGTACTAATGTCTTGGTACGTAGTGGATTGGAGATAAGCGGAAGGTATAGAGTCGAAACATGCATTCTAATGGGTAGAAGTAGTCTTTATAAACTCAAAACTATTTTGGTTACAAAATGAGGATAGCTTTCGACTTAGTCAAATATGCCTTTGTTTTAGAAAAGGGCTTTCGAAAGAGGTAGCCGCCTTTTGTTTTTAAAATAAGCATTCGAAGGGGTCGAAACCCCCGCTGCCGCATTTAACCTTTCGAATCAATGCCTTCGAAAGAGTTCTTTTGGCTTAAACTTTGAAGCCACTTCTCCATGCTTTCGAAAGGACTAGTTTTGAAACCATCCACTTTCTTTTACTTAGGAATAATTCTTTCGAAAGAGTTGCTTTCGCCCCAGTTCTTTTAAGACCCTTAGATATATTAAAAGTTAAACCCAAAGGTTTTGAAAGGAATGGTTTTAAAAGGTTTCGAAGCTATGTTCCACGAACTTTTACTTAAAGCCAATGCTTTCAAAAGGTTTGTTTTAAGTAAGGAATTTTAATGTTTTCAAAAGGTTTACTTGAGTCTTTTAATGGAAGGGTTCCAATGCTTTCGAAAGGCAAGTTTATAGTGTTTTGAAAAGAGGATGTCTAAGGTTTATAAAGCTTTCAAAGGGACACCTTCAATGATTTCCAAATGTTTATTTTAAAGGTTTTGAAAGGTATGTTTTGGCCTTTCGACCTAGTGTTTCGAGGTGTAGTAGTTAACTTATTTTGAAAGGGGTACTTTCAATGGATTCGAAAGGTATTGTTTAATGCTTTTAAGCAAAGGTTTCGAATGGTTTACCTACGCTTTTTGGCCTAAGATCTTTTAAGTTAAAAAGGGTTTTTAACTTGCTTTGGAGGGATAGATAATCCCATTATATTTCTTCAACATTGTTTTGTGTAAAGCGTATATCATGGCAAAGATATTTGGGTAAAGCAAAGAGTATATTTTTCTTGTTTAAGTATAATTTAAAGGGTTAAATCAATTTGAAAGAAATGTTTTCAAGAAAAATTTAATGGGGTAGATAACCCTAAGTAAATGACTCGGATATTAGAATACCAGATGGGACTGGTATAGGGTTGCGCCCTATACTTTAGCTAATAAGCCTCTAACTAATATAAGTCCAAAATTCCAGTGTGTCGGGCTTTGTCACAGGTAAGACTAAAATGATGTCACATATAGAAAGGAATATACAGAGAGAGGATAGGTTATTGGTGAGCCTGCAAAACCATTAGGTTCAGTTGACCCTAGTAGAAGATAGTTAAGGGCAAATAGCTCAGAAGTATGTCTAACAGATGTTAGATAATTGAGTATGTCTGGTAGGCCCGAGTCAGCCAATGGTTAGTAGTTAGCCAAACAAAACTATATTGTTCGGACAGATAGTCCTTCGATTACTTGATTTATGTGCACATATGATATTGCTATTGTTGATGTAATCAGTTTGATTGCAGGATTCTGATTTGCGAAGATATGTTTTAAAAGGGATATTAGTGAGGGGAAACCTGTTCCGCTAATCAGCGTGGTCTCACTTAATATTAGATAACCGAGATGTAATACTATTATTCACACCAGGCTTTATGTCTGACTCAAAGTTTATGTTTTCCCCTTAAACTCTCGAGTGCTCAAAATATGATTCGAGTAGATTAAGAGTCGAGGTTTTTCAGGTTTAGTAGGTTGGACGAATAAGCTTCCGAAGATATGCAGGAGGCAAAGCTAGCTATATAGGAGTTATTTAGTTTTATTTTCGTTGTGATGTATTAAGACTGATATGTCTGTTTAGTACTCTGATAATCCAAGGGGGCATCTTCATATGTCGCTCTTGGCATAATTGGTAATAATTATATTTGATCAAAACCTGGGAATTGTTTTTGATTATGTGTCTGAATATGAAATATTGATTTGAAATGTAATCAGAAAAGCTATTTTAAATCTACGATGATTTTATTTCATATTCATGCGCTTCTGATATTATGGATACCATTAACATTACAGTATTTTGTCATTGGAAGTTAATACTATAGATGACTGCAGCATCTGTAGCGCTTAGCTTCGGGCCTCGAGATAGGGGATGTTACAAAAGCCCTTTTTATAAATAAGTTATTATTTATAAATACTTTTATAAAATAATTATATAACTTTAAAATCATTTATAAACTTTCAAACCCCAAACTGATTGAAGAACCAGAGCAAATTTTAAAACCATACTTTATAATTTCAAAAGGAGGCTTAGCAATCTCATTGGTATTTATTTAAGTTACCATTTAGTTTCAGTTTCACTTTCAAGTCGTTCAACAATTTTATTTACAAAAGTCAACATATATGCATAAAATAACTTGTCAATATAAACTGACAAGTATAAACATGTCCAAATAACATCATAGCAGGATGGTGATTTGTCCTGCTAAATAGATGTCCAAACAATTCAATCAATTAACTTATAGCAAAGTGGGGATTTATTCTGCTAACAATTATGTCCATACAATCAAACAACCAATCTGTAACAACCCTGTATTTTGTGATTATTTTAATTATTTATTTTGGTTATTTTAATTGATTTCCTGATTTAAAAACTTTATTTTATTTATTAAAATGAATAAATTTTGTTATTTTAAATATAAATTTTGATTTTGATGTGAATTAGAATTCCAAACATGACTAGAAAGAATATTTTCCAGAAAAGTGAATTTTGGTCAATATAGTCAAACTTTGACTTTTAATTTAGAAATTTGAAAGTTTGAAAATTTGAATTTTATCTTTTATTATGAAAGTAAATAAAATTTTAAGAATAATGCTTTTCGTTTCGTTGAAATCTGATTTATAATGTGAACGTTATGCCTTTTTCAATATTGTGTGTAATTTGCTGTATTTAACAAATTGTTTATTTTAAATTGTATAAATAATATTTTATTTGGTCATGTAATGTTCTAATTTATATTTATATGGGTAAAATAACATGTTATGCATATATTTTGGTTTTAAAACATTTTTAAAAGTATAATTGACATTTTCCAGTGTTAGTTGTATTTTGCTTACAATTTCTAATTTCCAGTTTCAATTAATTAAAGTAATTCTTTATTTATTTTTCTATTTTTTTCTTAAAATCTTATTTTATTCTCATTCCCACTTTATTTTGTTCCTCATTTATTTTATTTATTTGACCTTTTATTTGTTTTAAAGTGAAATAGAAATTTTCTAAAACTAGTGATATTCTATTTGTAAATTTTAAGTCCTGTTTTGAATTTTTAAACAATTTCTTTAGTTCCTTTTCTAATTTCTCTAAATTTAATTAATTATTTCATTTTTAAAATATAAATGAATTATTTTACTTCACATTTTTTTTTTAAAAATATTTTTAAAATGAAGTTTTTAATTTTCCAAAGTCAATAGTGATTTATTTGTAATTTCTAGACCCTGTTTTCAATTTTTAAGCAATTTCTTATATTCTTTTTCCATTTTCTTTAAAATTAATTAATTATTTTTATTTTATATTACTTTGTTTCGGTTTTAAAGTCAATTTTTACTGATTTTATTTTTGTTTTATTTGAATTTAAAGAAAAAGAAATATGAAGAGTTTTAAAAGCTTATTTACCTTAAGTCCTTTCATCTCCTTTGTCCTTTCATTTGCCATAACTCCTCAATTACTATCTTGGCTGTGCATTTTTGGTTGTAGCCGTGATTTTTCAGCCTCCATTCACCCAAAAACATTTTACCTTCTCATTCATTCATGGCTTCAAGAAAATCTATGGGTAATGGCTACTTTTTTTACACTTTTCTTCTCATTTTTCATGTATTTTGCCTTGTTTTCTTTGCTTCTTCGAATGGCCTCCACTCCATATCCACGGCCACCACCCCCTACATCTCTTACCTGCCATCACCACCAGCTACTCCTCTAGTCTTGACCAAGGCCGAGCCACCATGATGCCAAAACTCCACAAAAATTGCAACACAAGCCATAAAAACATGTTGTTTGACCACTATTTGTTCACCACTTCATTTTCCACCACCACCACCACCTTAGGCCGCCTCCACCACCTCTGGGCAGACCACCACACACCTTTCCTTCCACTGACCTGATCCATACCTCTCTGACCTGACCACACAAGCCCATGGCCAAGCCATTTTTGTGAACAAAACCCACCAATTTTGCCTTAAACTCTTCATTTTCCTTTGTATAAACTTTCTCCTCATATTCTACTACCTAGGCCATGCATACACATGACCAAACCTGAGCCAAACTTGTTCAAACCAGAGCCAAAAACATCCCTAGGCCATGACAAAAGAATAGAGAAAGCAAGGCAAAAGATTTGGCATTCGTATCTCTTTTTATTTAAAAGTTATGTCATTTCTAGTGTATTGAAATTTATGGTTTGCTTTGATTTTTGTTTGGGTTGTAACACAAGATCTATATCATTGGATTTGCTCTCCACACTCAAATTGTATTAGAGTTGTCGTGCCTTCATAATCTTTGTGTTGTGAGCTTTGTTGGCAAATCTCCAGCTTAACAGGTGAGTTATTCTCACCAGACAATATGTACATATATAACTAGTGAATTGACCCCTTTTGAATCTGTAAAATGCATTATCATGTTACACTTGCTATGTTATGATTTTATGATGTTCACCCATGCTTAAACACCTATTATATTATATGTTACTGTTATATTATGCTGTTCTATTATTTTTATCAGTTTATCACACTGCAAGTTCCCTTTAGATTAGAATCACTATGGGTTGAAATGATACATACCCGAACGGACTTTAGAATAGGAGAAAATCATTATGGGCTGAAATGATAGGCCTGAATGATTTTCAATTATTTTTCATTTCCTTGGGATTGCGGGTTTGAAATGATCAAACCCGAGTTTTCTTTGTAAATTACGGGTTGAAATGATATATTACCCGTATCACTTTACCTAGACTAGAAATGAAATACAGACCCGTTGTTAAAATATGTTTTTATAAAAATCTTAAAAATATTTTTGAAATGTAAATATTATAATATTTGATTTAAACTAAATAAAAAAATGATTTATGTAAGCATTATTGATTTTTTGAAAATTTATAAGTGAAATAAATTATTGGTAAAACTAGAAAATTTGAAATGTAAGTTATTTTGGGAAATTTTAATTGGGTGATAATTGGAATTTAAATTAAATATGAAATGTGATAACTTCATGATAATTTGGATTAAAGTGAATTTAAATGATTTTTATATTATATTAATGATTTTGAATAAAGTTAAAATGTGAAATGAATGAATATTTAAGTTGAAATTTTGAAATATAACTAAAACTGGAAATTTGTGAATTTGGCTTAAGAGTGAACTTTAAGTTAAGTAAATAAAAATGGAATTAAGTTATTTTGAAATTTTAAAATTAAGTGTTAAGTTAATTTAATTTAATGAATTTATAATTTAAAATTGGAATTTAATAAGTGAATTATTATTAAATTTTGATTTTTGAATGGAGTTTTAACTTTATAAAATCATGAATATAAGGGTATTTGAATAATTGTTTTAAAAGTGAAATTATATGATTTTATAAGTAAAAAAAATGATTTATATAAAAATACAATTGTTTGTGAAATTATACTGAATATTTGAAGTTAGTTAAGTGCATTTCTGAAACGCTATTAAATTCTAATATAAATGATAATACAACATTTGTAAATGCTGTAGTTGATAATAATGAACCAAATGGCTAAATTTAATTAAAGGCTATTATAGCATTTTTGTAAATGTTATAATGGTTGAATTTAACTAAGTTTATTTGAAACTAATGTAACCATATTACAGAATTTTAAATGCTGTCTTTTGTTAAATTGAACTATTTTAAATGTGACTTTCCGTAGCATTTTCTAAATGCTGCGAAAGTTGAAATTTCATTGTTTTAATTAATTTAAGTGAACGAATGAACTTTGAAAAGTTAAATTTTTGGAAATTAAAAATTTTAATTATTAAATATACTAACTTCATTTTTATGATTTAAAATGAAGTAATTTGTTTCGAAATATAAATTATTTTGAAATATGATATTTTGATATTTTGAAATGGATTTTATAAGGATATTGAATTTTGAAATGATATTTGATTTCGAAGTATAAAATACCATTTTGAAATTTTAACCACGGGATGTATTTAATTTATAGTTTAACTGATCCTTAAAGGATGGGCGATCCCAAGCATCCTTTGAGTTATTGTGCATTTCTACTACAGTTCACTTGAGTTGGTTTACATTATATAAGTATATATTGTCCTGACTCGAGTGTTTTGTGTTTTACTTTACGCTCGGGTCAGCCTGAGTATTTACAGCTTAGCTTTGGATTTCTTTCTGGAGCTAGGAATCGCTGGAGATTCTGCTTGTCTAGTTATCTGTTCCTTTCAGTTCAGTTGTTCTATTTCAGTTCTGGTATTCATAAACTTCTATTTATTTGAGATGTCTATTGTATATGTTTTCAAGCAGATATTATGTATTATGTTTTGAGAGTTTGTTATAGTAGCTTCATGAACTACTATGGTTTTTTTATATTCCGCTGCGAGTTATTCTGATATGTTCTGTGTCTGTGATTCTGTGTATTTGATTTCATTTGCTCCAAATTTATTTACAATCTGTTATTTTGAATTATTCAAGCCAGACATGTGTGGATTATTGTCGATTTGAATGGTCCAAAAATACCGGGTCGTTATAGTTGGTATCAGAGCTTTGGTTTTAGGCAAACCTTAGCCTGCGGAGCAAAAACTCATTAGAGATAGAGTAGAAATACCCTAGAATAAGTGAAATCAATCTCAGAATCATTTCTTTGTGAGAGAACGTATTTTCGAATAATGATTTTCAAATGATTTTTAAAGAATTTTCAAAGATTATTTTGATATAAATTTCCTTGCTTTAAAAGTAAAATATTTCTTAAACTTCATTCCTTTCGTATCCACCTTGTTAGTAATTTCTTTGATTAGGATCCTCTAAATTTTTGAACTTCTCTCTTGATTGATCTAGATCCTTTGTTGATAGGAATCTATTTTGGGTATGGCAAAATCAGTAGTTTGTTAGGATGCTTTGAGTAAACTCTGTTGTATCTTTTGCTTAGCTAAAGTTGTCCAACTAAAGATATTTAAGCTTCTGTTTTCGTATGTTATGGATTCGAGTCTTTCCAAATTTTGAATGGGAATTTTTCTGTATCGATATAGGTTATATTTCTCTAATCTTCGTTTGGATTCTTATCGAATAAGATTCCTTTGAATTTTGGAATGCTCACTTGTTCTGAAATCCATTCCTATCTCCCCTAATTGTATTCTTTTGATTTTGGAGCATTGCATCACTCCACTTTGTATGACCTTTATAGGGTGGCGATTCCGCCAATCTTTGAATGATTATAATTGGCATTGATTCACCGGAGATTTCTGTATCCTCGGTTTACGATGTTTTCTATCTTCTGCTATATTTAGATTCTATCTCTGGCAATCGAAGGTCGATTTTCCTTAGATTTTCGCATCGATTATATTCCTGAAATCACGGTTGACCGGTTAAGGTCGCCCGCGATTCATATAGGCTTATCCATCTTGTATTTGGTAATTTAATTATCTTATCTTCGTTTGAGCCTATCTTTGAATTAGAATTCTATTTGATTAGAGTCCTTCTAAATTTGAATCTCTGTTTTGCTTTGAAATCCATCCTTGAATCGTCCCTTGGAAAGTTTGTGGTTGATTGTCTTTTAAAAATTTTGTATTCATCGTAGTTTTATTTTGATAAGGATGACCATATTTTTATATAAAGATGAAATGTTTTTGATAAGGATTATATACCTTTTAAAAAAATGAGAATTTGAAGTTTTGAAAGGATTTGAAATTGTGAAAATTTTATAAGAAATGGTTTCATATAAAATGATTTATAACTGAAGGTTTTGAATCTGAATTTAAGTGATTGAACTCCGGCATTTTGGAACTGGTTTTAAGATTTTGAAATAATCAATAATATGATTGAAATTATTTTTCCGAATAAGTAATGTTTCAACGATTTTAATGGGTTTTAATGATTTTGAAGGAATTTCAAAGAAGTTTTCAAAGTAAATGGAAGTCCAGAACTCACTTGTGTCGCTGGAAAATAATTTCGGTGATGAGTGCACGCATCATCGACATTGATTTTCGAGTTTCTGAGTGAGGGAGAGGCCACTTCGGTAGCATTGCTATGCGATTGATTTGTGAAACCAATTTAGATTTCAAATTCCGAAGTGTGATGTGATATTCGAAAGATATATGTATATATATTTGTAAAAATTGAAATGAGCCGGTGTTCAGTCCTTGAGTTTTGGATTTGATTTGATATAACCCTATTTTTGGAATGGATTTACTGATTTAATTGTGATTTCCAACTCTTGGATTGAAATATGATTTCTTCAACTATTTTAAAGGTTCGAGCACTTCCAAATCAAGGTTAACTTTTCAAAGCTAAGAAATTTTGAAAAGTAATTTGATAAAGTATATAAGTTTGTTTTGAATGTTTAAGTATGAAGTAATATGATTTAAATAAGTTGAAACTGTTTGGTTAAGTAAATGAATAAAGCAATTTTAAAATTTTCTAATATGAAATTTAGATTTGAAATGTTTTGAAAAGAATTTGGTCTTCAAAATATTTTGAATAAAATTTAGTTTAAATGTTTTAACTTAGTAACATCTTTATGAAACTATATATTTAACAAGTTGAAATAAATATATAAGTTGTACGTATGCTGTTTTATTCGCATAATTAATTTGATCCAAGTTTGAGTACACAAGTTCGAGGTGGATTACACCATTTCGTGTTAGGATTTTTCATTCGATTCTTGATGGCGAATATTTGATATGGATTTTGGGCTTGATTCCAGAATTCTCTATCATAGTATATGGCTATGCAAGGAGACTGATGGCTTCTAGTCGAGAAACCATATCGAAGTCCGCATTAGGGAAATCGAATGGACAATACTAGTTCGAAAGCGAACTTGTGTGATCGAGCGAGCGATCAAATGTGATTTTGCGAAATGATGACGTGTGTACATCTTATATTCTAATATCAGTGATATATTTTGACGCTGAAATTGAAAGCTGTCGGGTTAGAATATCTTTGCTTACTTTTCCAATTTAAATTACAAAGATATATAACCTATAAAAGCAAAGATATTCAAATCCCATATGGCTCTTCATACAACGAAATTTATTTTGGAAAATTTGATCCTTATATAAGACGGACCTTACGTAAGTATAAGATGATTTTGAAAACATTTGATTTTGGAAATGAATTGGTTGACTTAAATTATATTGATTTGGAAATTTGGATTTATTTTCAAAAATCTATTATTTTGGGAAACTTTGAAACTAAAGATATTTAATTTGAGAAGAAAATAATTTGGTGAAATTGTATATGATTTTGAAATTGAATTGATATTGAAACAAATTTAAATTTGAGAACCTTATGTTACTAAACACTTGATTTGGGAGTTGTCGAACTTATATAAAATTGATTTGTATGAGTATGAAATTGATTCGAAAACTATAGATTTGAAAAGGTACTCAATTTGAAAGTGAAATCTTATATAATTGAAGTCTATATAAGTATGATTTGATATACTATTGATTTTGGAAAGTATTTGATTTGAAAATTAAATCTTATATATAATGGATTTTATATAAGTACGATATTTGAAAGTGATTTGAAAAGGTACTATATGATACATATTTTCGAAGTAAAGATATGGAAAGTGCCTTCTGCTTGATATCCGATTTGTGGCCACATCTTGGATTCATTCTATCGATATTATTCTCTCTGATTTTTGGTTTTCCGGATATGATACTCGAGTGTCCTTCGAATTCCATGGCGTTACCCATGGTCTTACGATCGTGACTGCATAGCGCAACTGCCTGGCTGAGTCTTGCCTAGGGGTACGGATTGTTTCCTGAGGGATCCAGGCGTAACCATTGTGTATCCTGCAATCTGTGTAGGTCGCGAATAGTAGCGCAAATGCTTGGCTGAGTCTTGCCTGGGGGTACGGATTGTTTCCTGGGGGATCCAGGCGTAACCATTGTGTATCCTGCATTCTACTAGTCATCATGGCGTAACTCGCAGGGCTGAGAAAGCTTACGGATATGGATTGTTTCCTGGGGGATCCAGGCGTAACCATTGTGTATCTGCGAACCATGGTTAGACAAAGGTTTTGTTTGTTTTTGTTTGGATTGTACTTTCCATATCTGTTTTTAAAAGTTTTTCCAGTATTTTCACTGGGTGTTGAAACAAGTCTACTAAGTACCTGGAGAATTCTAGTTTTGCGCCTGATCAACGCACTACTAGAGTCTACAGGAACAAGGATAAACTTGTTAAGACATCGAGTTATAAAAGTATTTTGATAAAATATTATATAAATGATACTTTGATTAGTTATTTCCTTTTTAAACGATTTTAAAGTGTTTTAAATATTTTACCTCTTCAACCAACAATTTTAAATTAATGGCTCATCCTTGTCTTTCGTCCTATTTTCCCTTCTAGCTATTCCTATTCTCCACCTTATTAAACTTACCCATAACAATAGTTATCAGGTATAATTTTAATCTTCTTGTCATCTTGTCTTAATCCTATTCCATTTTATCTTTTCTGTGTTTTCCGTACCTCATTTCTTTTCGAGGACGAAAAGATTTGAGTGGGGGAGAGTGTAACAACCCTGTATTTTGTGATTATTTTAATTATTTATTTTGGTTATTTTAATTGATTTCCTGATTTAAAAACTTTATTTTATTTATTAAAATGAATAAATTTTGTTATTTTAATTATAAATTTTGATTTTGATGTGAATTAGAATTCCAAACATGACTAGAAAGAATATTTTCCAGAAAAGTGAATTTTGGTCAATATAGTCAAACTTTGACTTTTAATTTAGAAATTTGAAAGTTTGAAAATTTGAATTTTATCTTTTATTATGAAAGTAAATAAAATTTTAAGAATAATGCTTTTCGTTTCGTTGAAATCTGATTTATAATGTGAACGTTATGCCTTTTTCAATATTGTGTGTAATTTGCTGTATTTAACAAATTGTTTATTTTAAATTGTATAAATAATATTTTATTTGGTCATGTAATGTTCTAATTTATATTTATATGGGTAAAATAACATGTTATGCATATATTTTGGTTTTAAAACATTTTTAAAAGTATAATTGACATTTTCCAGTGTTAGTTGTATTTTGCTTACAATTTCTAATTTCCAGTTTCAATTAATTAAAGTAATTCTTTATTTATTTTTCTATTTTTTTTCTTAAAATCTTATTTTATTCTCATTCCCACTTTATTTTGTTCCTCATTTATTTTATTTATTTGACCTTTTATTGGTTTTAAAGTGAAATAGAAATTTTCTAAAACTAGTGATATTCTATTTGTAAATTTTAAGTCCTGTTTTGAATTTTTAAACAATTTCTTTAGTTCTTTTTCTAATTTCTCTAAATTTAATTAATTATTTCATTTTTAAAATATAAATGAATTATTTTACTTCACATTTTTTTTTAAAAATATTTTTAAAATGAAGTTTTTAATTTTCCAAAGTCAATAGTGATTTATTTGTAATTTCTGGACCCTGTTTTCAATTTTTAAGCAATTTCTTATATTCTTTTTCCATTTTCTTTAAAATTAATTAATTATTTTTATTTTATATTACTTTGTTTCGGTTTTAAAGTCAATTTTTACTGATTTTATTTTTGTTTTATTTGAATTTAAAGAAAAAGAAATATGAAGAGTTTTAAAAGCTTATTTACCTTAAGTCCTTTCATCTCCTTTGTCCTTTCATTTGCCATAACTCCTCAATTACTATCTTGGCTGTGCATTTTTGGTTTGTAGCCGTGATTTTTCAGCCTCCATTCACCCAAAAACATTTTACCTTCTCATTCATTCATGGCTTCAAGAAAATCTATGGGTAATGGCTACTTTTTTTACACTTTTCTTCTCATTTTTCATGTATTTTGCCTTGTTTTCTTTGCTTCTTTGAATGGCCTCCACTCCATATCCACGGCCACCACCCCCTACATCTCTTACCTGCCATCACCACCAGCTACTCCTCTAGTCTTGACCAAGGCCGAGCCACCATGATGCCAAAACTCCACAAAAATTGCAACACAAGCCATAAAAACATGTTGTTTGACCACTATTTGTTCACCACTTCATTTTCCACCACCACCACCTTAGGCCGCCTCCACCACCTCTGGGCAGACCACCACACACCTTTCCTTCCACTGACCTGATCCATACCTCTCTGACCTGACCACACAAGCCCATGGCCAAGCCATTTTTGTGAACAAAACCCACCAATTTTGCCTTAAACTCTTCATTTTCCTTTGTATAAACTTTCTCCTCATATTCTACTACCTAGGCCATGCATACACATGACCAAACCTGAGCCAAACTTGTTCAAACCAGAGCCAAAAACATCCCTAGGCCATGACAAAAGAATAGAGAAAGCAAGGCAAAAGATTTGGCATTCGTATCTCTTTTTATTTAAAAGTTATGTCATTTCTAGTGTATTGAAATTTATGGTTTGCTTTGATTTTTGTTTGGGTTGTAACACAAGATCTATATCATTGGATTTGCTCTCCACACTCAAATTGTATTAGAGTTGTCGTGCCTTCATAATCTTTGTGTTGTGAGCTTTGTTGGCAAATCTCCAGCTTAACAGGTGAGTTATTCTCACCAGACAATATGTACATATATAACTAGTGAATTGACCCCTTTTGAATCTGTAAAATGCATTATCATGTTACACTTGCTATGTTATGATTTTATGATGTTCACCCATGCTTAAACACCTATTATATTATATGTTACTGTTATATTATGCTGTTCTATTATTTTTATCAGTTTATCACACTGCAAGTTCCCTTTAGATTAGAATCACTATGGGTTGAAATGATACATACCCGAACGGACTTTAGAATAGGAGAAAATCATTATGGGCTGAAATGATAGGCCTGAATGATTTTCAATTATTTTTCATTTCCTTGGGATTGCGGGTTTGAAATGATCAAACCCGAGTTTTCTTTGTAAATTACGGGTTGAAATGATATATTACCCGTATCACTTTACCTAGACTAGAAATGAAATACAGACCCGTTGTTAAAATATGTTTTTATAAAAATCTTAAAAATATTTTTGAAATGTAAATATTATAATATTTGATTTAAACTAAATAAAAAAATGATTTATGTAAGCATTATTGATTTTTTGAAAATTTATAAGTGAAATAAATTATTGGTAAAACTAGAAAATTTGAAATGTAAGTTATTTTGGGAAATTTTAATTGGGTGATAATTGGAATTTAAATTAAATATGAAATGTGATAACTTCATGATAATTTGGATTAAAGTGAATTTAAATGATTTTTATATTATATTAATGATTTTGAATAAAGTTAAAATGTGAAATGAATGAATATTTAAGTTGAAATTTTGAAATATAACTAAAACTGGAAATTTGTGAATTTGGCTTAAGAGTGAACTTTAAGTTAAGTAAATAAAAATGGAATTAAGTTATTTTGAAATTTTAAAATTAAGTGTTAAGTTAATTTAATTTAATGAATTTATAATTTAAAATTGGAATTTAATAAGTGAATTATTATTAAATTTTGATTTTTGAATGGAGTTTTAACTTTATAAAATCATGAATATAAGGGTATTTGAATAATTGTTTTAAAAGTGAAATTATATGATTTTATAAGTAAAAAAAATGATTTATATAAAAATACAATTGTTTGTGAAATTATACTGAATATTTGAAGTTAGTTAAGTGCATTTCTGAAACGCTATTAAATTCTAATATAAATGATAATACAACATTTGTAAATGCTGTAGTTGATAATAATGAACCAAATGGCTAAATTTAATTAAAGGCTATTATAGCATTTTTGTAAATGTTATAATGGTTGAATTTAACTAAGTTTATTTGAAACTAATGTAACCATATTACAGAATTTTAAATGCTGTCTTTTGTTAAATTGAACTATTTTAAATGTGACTTTCCGTAGCATTTTCTAAATGCTGCGAAAGTTGAAATTTCATTGTTTTAATTAATTTAAGTGAACGAATGAACTTTGAAAAGTTAAATTTTTGGAAATTTAAAATTTTAATTATTAAATATACTAACTTCATTTTTATGATTTAAAATGAAGTAATTTGTTTCGAAATATAAATTATTTTGAAATATGATATTTTGATATTTTGAAATGGATTTTATAAGGATATTGAATTTTGAAATGATATTTGATTTCGAAGTATAAAATACCATTTTGAAATTTTAACCACGGGATGTATTTAATTTATAGTTTAACTGATCCTTAAAGGATGGGCGATCCCAAGCATCCTTTGAGTTATTTTGCATTTCTACTACAGTTCACTTGAGTTGGTTTACATTATATAAGTATATATTGTCCTGACTCGAGTGTTTTGTGTTTTACTTTACGCTCGGGTCAGCCTGAGTATTTACAGCTTAGCTTTGGATTTCTTTCTGGAGCTAGGAATCGCTGGAGATTCTGCTTGTCTAGTTATCTGTTCCTTTCAGTTCAGTTGTTCTATTTCAGTTCTGGTATTCATAAACTTCTATTTATTTGAGATGTCTATTGTATATGTTTTCAAGCAGATATTATGTATTATGTTTTGAGAGTTTGTTATAGTAGCTTCATGAACTACTATGGTTTTTTTATATTCCGCTGCGAGTTATTCTGATATGTTCTGTGTCTGTGATTCTGTGTATTTGATTTCATTTGCTCCAAATTTATTTACAATCTGTTATTTTGAATTATTCAAGCCAGACATGTGTGGATTATTGTCGATTTGAATGGTCCAAAAATACCGGGTCGTTATACAATCTATAGAAGAATGGAGATTTATTATGCTTATATATGTCCACAATAATCAAATCAATTACATTATAACAGAACGGGGGTTTATTCTGCTATCAACTGTCCACACAATCAAACAATTATATCATAAGTCATTCACAGACATTTGTCTACTTAATAGTATTAACATTTGAAATCCTTGAGTTCAAAACCATTTCTTAAAAAGAAGTACCTTTAAAACAATTTGATTCTTGGAGACAAAGGATTTAAAACTTAAAACTCCTTTTTAAAATAATTACTTACAAGTTAAACCCTTATTTAAACATAATTAATCTTAATTAAATCTGAACTTAATTTAATAATAAATTAAGAAAAATTAAACTTTTGATAACTAATTAGACAATGATTAACTATTATATAAATAATTTAACCTTAATTAATCCTTTACTAATTATTAAGTAATAATTTAAACCATCATTTATAATTAATATTAATTAATCTCTTTTAATTAATAAAATAACCTTTAATTAAAACTTAATTAATAAATTAAACCTTCAATAAATAATTTATTTAAATTTAAGCCTTAATTAATAAATAATTAAAAATAATTTAACACTCGATTAGTTAAATAAATAATTAATTAACCCTATATTTAATTAATAATTTATTAAAATTAATCTTATCTTTATAAGATAATTAATTAGAAACTAGACCTCATTAATTAAGTTAAATAAACCTTGTTAATACTTAATTAATTGTTAATTATCAAACTTAATTAATTAATAATTAATCATTGAAAACATAATTAACTTTATAAAACATCATTATTAAGTTCATAAAACATTTTCAAAACTCTTGTAAGTATAAAAACTAAATTTTCAAAAATATGATTTTTTTTTCGAAACTGCATCCATAGCGATTATCGCTACGGATGCAGTAACTTGAGTTTGTTTTATTCCAAGTTACTAACTTTCAAATTCTCCACTTCTAACCTTGTTTCATTTAAACCGTAAGGAAAAGTTTAGAGACTAAAACAAACCTTTTACTTTAAAGTTTTAAAAACTTAGATACTTTAAAACCATTTCCTTCCAAAGAATTCAAATCTCCTTTTAACATCTCAATGTTAACTTATAAACATACCACATCACAACCAAGTTCACATTCATATCATATCCAAACTTACAACCGACATCAAATCCAAAGTTTGTAAACTTTATCATAACCAAAGTTTACAAATTTGCAACAATACTAAGGTAGACTTCATTTCAAGTCCACTTTTTCCATCTCAAATCATCCATATCCACAAATAACCAAACATATAACAATCCAAACATGTTTCACACACATCATAAAGCAATTTATGCAACATATATCAAGTTAAAACTTTGAAATTTAGAACTAACGTTTACTCATCGAAAGCTTGGAAATTACAAAAATCCACTGGAAAATAGGTCATCTTCTCACTGATTGTTGATCATGTTAATCTCGAAATTGGACTAGTCAAAAAAAGAAAAGTTTTAGGAAATTCTTTTCTCTTCAATTTGGAAAAATGAATCACTTCATTTCGATTTGTTTTGAGGGAGATATGGTCAAAAGAAGGAGTGCTATTTTGGAGCTTGAAAAGATGGATCCAAAAATGAGTCAGAAAGAAATAAAATTTTGACCTAGAAATATTCGAAAATTTAAAAAGTTATTGAAACAAAAATTGTAACCACTGAAATTATATATGGTTTGAAAAAAAGAAAATCTTGATTTGGAGTAGCATGGAAGAAGTTATGGCCGAATAAATTGGGAGGAAAATGGAGAAGTTTTTATAAAGAAAAGGAGGAGATTTAACAAGTTTGAAATTATTTTAAAAGTTTAAACTTGGATTTTTAAAAATTTAAAATTATGAATGGAAGCCATTAAAAAGTTTCATAAAGCTTTTAGGAGGATGAATATGTTTGAAAAAATTGGAAAAAGTAAAAAGAATAAGGGAAAAGAAAATGGAGAAAAGCTTTTATATAAAATGCATAAAGGGAATTACCATTATACCCTTGTCCTTTGCCCTCCATTCATATGCTTCCACCTTATCACCAAGCCTCCCTCCCCTTGTACTCACTCCACCATAGCCTCCTACCCCTTCAAATCGAAGCCCACATGCCATAAATGCATGTACTAAATGTTTAAACATGTTTCCATGATGTGATGTGTACTTTTATATAATTTTATATTATATTATCTTAAGTATGTGTGTGTGTGTGTGTAAACACATACATATATACATACACTTAACTAATGCATACATGAATACATAAATATCCTAATTTACTTCTAAATGAATGTGTATATACTTATGCTATTTTGATTACAACATTTTCGATAACTTTTAGCCGATGAAAAATTGAAAATTCGGAATACGAATTCCGGTCACATTTTCTGTTTTTTATCAAACTATATATTTTTGTAAACAAAAATTTTAAAACTATTTCACTGTCATTATTTATCATTTAAAATAGTTTTTTATTTTCATTATAAAATCTATATATTGAATATTTAAAATAAATATTCGCAAATCAAAGCAGTGAAATTCCGGGTCGTTGCAATTAAATTCCAACATAACAGGTTTATAATCAAGTCCGCACGACACTTATTGGAGAATGGATTGCAACAATGGCAAGCTAAGAGACTACCTCTACCGTACAATACACCTCTAGATAAAATGCACCTGGGGTCAGATCCTGGACTTGGTCCACCCCGCTAAAACAGAACCGGCCTACCCGTGAACTTGGATAGTACCGAATATGTCATCACCCCGGTTGTTCCCAACCTTTATCGAGTTCTCTCATGCACAACCAAATCCATAATATGAAAATCTAGAAAGGTGATAACACATCCTAATGGGAGCGAATGACATAGCCTTGCTGCATCTACCTTGTTTTAGCAATTTCCCGGGTTGTGAGGCTTGAGGCAAAGATTTTACCTTTTCTCTTAGTAGACCATCTTGGAATGTAGGGGTGGGCATGGTCGATTAACCGAACCGAACGGTTAATTGACCAATTTAACCGACTAAATTATACGGTTCGGTTAACCGAACCGAAAATGAAAAGGGATGCTTTATACCGATCGAACCGCTCATTTTTAACCTCGGTTAACCGCCTATACCAATCGGTTAACCGATTAAGCTTCACTGGTTAACGAACAATCAGTTAACTGTGATTAACCGAATAATTAACTGTAACTGACAGTTAAAAATTAATGGAAACTGATACAAACAAGTACAACCAGTAACGCAGTAGCATTGTTATATTACAACTCAGCATAATAGTATACTACATATTAATCACCAACTCCACGTAACAAACCAGAGTCCAAAGAGGCAAAGACAGCACCTCAATGATTACATGGATTACATACATTACCAAAGACCAAAGTTACTACAAAGTTATCACAAAGTTAGCAAGTTACTACAAAGTTGAAACTCAGCACCTTGGCAACTCGACAAGATACTGATGATGAAGCTCACTGTGACAGCTAACGGTTCAGCAACTCAATAAGGAAACTCCAAGCTCCAAACTAATAATGAAACTAAATCATCAATGATAAAACACGGACGATAATCATAAAAGTGATAAGATTATATAAAACCCAGTAAAGGCTTGAATCTGTAAACTATAAACTGGAAACTTTATTCAATTTTCTACGTGTTGGCTATTGTGTGTGTTTGGATCAAATCCACTTTGGACAAATAGCCATACTTATTTAACTAATTTCAACTTAAACACAGAAATTAAAATAAGAAACCATCATTATGGTAACTGTAACATTTTGGCATTTGTCTGCTTCTATTTGTTAAACATAAAATTGTACATTATGTTTAAAGTATTAAATAGTTGTTGACAATATAATTTAAAATAGAAATGCATTTCCAAGCTAATAATGTACTGTCACCATGACCATATCATCACAACTAAGTACTAACTATGGACTAAAGAATAGTTTTAAAGAGAAATAACATTTTACTTAAAGTTCTTGTATGCACCTCCTTCAACTTCAATCACAGTGTCACTGTTAAACTGTTTGAGGATCCTTTAGCTGTTTTTCTAAGGAAAAAACATATATACCAAGCTTTATGATATTTTTGGTTAAAGAACCTTCATAGTATCAAATAAATGCAATTGACTGCATAGTATCAAATAAATGTATCAAGATAAATGGAAAAAGAACTCAGATACAAAGCAATTGTGTTGTATAATTGATAGATAGATAGTAGTTCCATTGGAGAGGGAGAAGAAAAAAGGCATGTATAATATGACACAAGGTGAGTTGCTTCTATATAAAATAATAATAATATATGAAAAATCATATTGAATAGACTATGCCAAAAGTTGATAAAATAGATTATTAATTTCAAAATATGCTACGTTAAGACTATTTGTTTGAACTTAATTTGGAAATAGTTATATACCTTTATAGCGAATTGAAAGATAATTAATAGCAAACATTTCATTGTTAACAAAAGTCTATCCAAAGGAATCATCAACGCTGCATTATTTGAAGAAAATGGTGATATATACCGTTCTCTTAGCGAACAAATTTTAAGCATAAATTTGTAAATCTAACAGATTCAGTAAATCAAAGCAGATTCATCTATTAAGTCACTATTTACACCGATTCACAACTTAATTACATATACATATCGAACTGAATTTGGTAAGTAACTAGACTAGAGTAGCAAAACTTAATTCAAATAAGTACAGTAGAAGTAGATCAATAGAATTGAACACGATAATTACTAATTGCACCAATTTAGAATTTAATGAATAGAAAAGTATACTCACATTCCCTCCGTTCCTTTTTGAAGCCATTAATTTTTGAACCATCTCAAATGGTGGTCATCACCATCGCAAAACGTTGCGAACATCAGTGATTAGTAGACGAGATGAATGTCGTGTAGATCTAAGTTTCGCCTTTTCTCGTTTTTCTTTTTTGATTATTAGAAATGAGAATTAGATCTGGAAAGGAGAATATTAGGGCAAGCTAGCTAATAACGATCGGTTCAGGTATGGGCTATTTACAACTTTACAAATAGGCTAATGGTGGTTTTGGACTGTATAAAAAAAGCTAAATTTTTTGGTCGGTTAACGGTTAACCGATAGATCAGATTTTGTTAAACGTTAACCGAACCGAAAATATTCGGTTATGTTCGGTCGGTTAACCA
This sequence comes from Allium fistulosum, assembly GCA_030737815.1. Lineage (NCBI taxonomy): Eukaryota > Viridiplantae > Streptophyta > Magnoliopsida > Asparagales > Amaryllidaceae > Allium > Allium fistulosum. The sequence goes on along the minus strand of CM060901.1, from coordinate 1,193,401,652 downwards.
ATGATGTCGGTTAACCGAAATTGTCGGTTAAGTCGGTTCGGTTGCTGTCGGTTAAATCGATTAAGTTGGTTAAATCGATTAAGTCGGTTAAATGCCCACCCCTATTGGAATGCTAACATTTCCCTCTGGGCAGAAATGCAATGTCAGCATTCATCCATACAAGTTCCTTCTAGGTCTGAACGAAACTGAAGGCACTACCTCTACTACATCTATTTCGGAATCACCCTCGGGATTAGTAGAATGTAACCCTTACACTTCAAAAGCTCCGTCTTCAATCATCTTCAAGATATCTTCATTTTGAAATGCTTAAGTTGGATCAAAGTGGTTTTCGGATAATTTATACTTATCCGATCCCGGTCTCTTCGAAACAACATTTGATAGTTTTGGTAAACTCAACCCCAGTTATCTTGGAAATAGTCAAACAATACACAGAAGCAGGGATCAACCCCTAGCCCTTAAAGTGGAGGGATCTCCCTATCCTTTGTCCTAGGAAAACAAAACGACATTTATACATGTAGTACAACATCATCGAAGCTGACTATGCCATATAACTCCCGTGTTTCCCCTAGATATTTCCAAAGTTATGTTTTGGTCCTAATTTTGATAGTCGGTTATTTAACTATCAAATAAACAAACATTCAAATAGAGATTACATTTCCCATGGAATCACTAAGCCTCTCCAAAATTAATCTTTCATTTCTTAAAATCACTTTCCAAATACTTGAAAATCACTTCCATATACTTATCTTAATAGGATAAGAATATTCACAGAAATACTATATGTTATCCAGGTTTTTAACCCAGTAGAATCCAAAGGAAGTCGGAACAGCTTGGTCGAGTCAAAATAGCTCAATAGCCTACCAAAAAGACTAGAGCATCTAACCAAAAGAAATTAGACGAAAGAAAAGCGAAAATACATAAAGGCAGTGGATCGCTAGCGATCCATCATCTATGGATCGCCAGCAATCTATGATCTCAGATCGAAGGTTCTTTAGTTCACTTGTATCATAGTCCAAAGTGTAGTCAAAGACAAAGCTCAGAAATACACTAAGTACATAGATTGCTAGCAATCCATGCACTATGGATCACTAGCGATCCATACCATTTCGCCGAGTTGCCATGAACTTCAAAGCCGAGGGTAGTGGAAGCATCTCAAGTCATTGGGTCGCCATCGAGCCAGTAGCTATGGATCGCTAGCGATCCATCAAGTTAGCTTGGTTCGTGATGAAATTTGCAGTGCGACTTCCTACGGTCATTTGCAAGCATCTGGAAAGAAGGCCTAGCCCGGTAGCTCTCCAACCTCTATAAATACTTACCTATCTGCAACATAGCCGGGATCCTCTAAACTGGCTGCTAAAACTCTACAGAAACTATTCTTCACTCTTCTCCTCCCTCCTCACAATAGTCATCCAAGGAGTTTACTGTGATTCTCCAGTAGACTCCAGCAATGGGGACTTAGTCTAATTCGGGATATTCAATAACTTTGTAATCCAATTCACCTTGTGACAACAGTCAGTTAATAATAAAAGTTATAAAGTAGACGTAGGCTTTATTAACAGCAGAACCACTATAAAAATCTTCTTATCTTCTTAATATTTCTGCTTTTTCTACATTTATTCTCTGTATTATTTCTCTATAAGAACAGGGCTGGTGCTTTCACGCTCAATCCAAGGTGTTGATCCATTTTTGGGTTAACATTTTGGTGCTTTTACAGAGAACCCAACTCAGGGTTTAGGTATAGCTATCTACTTTGGATCAGATAGGTTCAGAAGTTAGATCCCCAATCTTTGCTTAAAAAATGCGTTGCTTAGAATCAATGGCTCCGGGATGGAAAAGAACTGCCTCTGGAAGATCCATAGGGGTGGTAATAGATGGAGAGGAGATGAATCATCAGCAAACCAAAGTAAATGGCTCAAATGTAGGAGATCAAGTGCCAGAATCCTCCAATCAATGCGAAGTCGTAACAAGAGACGAATTGAATAAAATGGTTGATGAAATCCACCAGAAGATGGAAAGTAGTCAGAGAGCTCTGATGGATAAGCTTAATGCCCTCTTAACCATATAGTCACATCCTACTCCAAGAACTTTGGCCGAACCCGCGGCCTCCGTAGAACAAGAAAATTCTTTCGTTTCTGGTCTAAACAAAGGAAATGGAAAGCAGCCGCAAAAAGGAGTAACAGTTGGAATCGTGGGAGTCAACGTGGAAGGAAACACAAGTACTCCACCAAACGCAAGGCAACCAGCCATGAACTTGAACCAAGGAGCGAAGACCCCATAACCCCACAAGAGGATATAACCAATGACCTCTCCGACTCAGAAGATTGAGAGCAATTTAACGATGGCAAGTTGGAAGGAAATGCCAATGCATTTGATAATGCCATGAATGTCCAAACTGTCCCAGTCAGGCCAACCGCAAGCCAACGGTACCCCGAGGGAGTGGCTCTTCCAAAGACAGGAGAGCCTAGGCTTCAACCCACTCACCAAGACCATTTGAAAAGCCAAACGTACGGTGTGGTGACTTACAGCCGACCCTCGGACTACCGGACACCAGAGGCATTTATCGTGGATATGGTCAAGCAGTTAATGGATGAGAATAAGAATAGAAGAGATGATGAATGGGGATCCACTCCAACTCGTACTCCCTTCACTGATGGGATCTTGAATAAGCGGTATCCAGAAAAGTTTACTATGCCAACCATTCCATTCTATGATGGAATAAAAGACCCAAAACCCCATTTGTACAAGTACAGTTGGTACATGGACGAAGCGAATGCTTCGGATGTTGTTCAGTGTAGATGTTTTCCCATTTTACTGGAAGGAATTGCTTTGATGTGGTTCACTAGGCTTCCGCCAAGATCTATCTCTACTTTCGACCAACTAGCAACAAGATTCCTTGATCAATTTAGACTTCACACGGCATAGCCTAAAGACATGATGTCCTTGTCTGGCCTATTTCAGGGATGAAATGAATCTCTGAAGTCCTTCATGAACCGGTTTAATACCGCAGCGACAGAGGTAATAAATTCGAATAAGGATATGGTTTTCATGGCTTTGGACCGTGCCATCCACCTCGAAACTAAGTTCGGAAAATGGATCAAGGTGAAACAACCTACCACTAGGAAGGACTTCAACCGTAAGGCGAGTCGGTACTTGAGATTAGAAGAAGCGCATGAGTTAGAAAGGAAGTCCACTAGCGTGCAATCGATGAACATTGGGCAGAGTGACATGGCGATGAACCAGAACATAAATGCCTCCGGGACCGCTGAAGGAAGTGCAGGGAAAGACGAAAACCAAAAAAGGAAGAACCAAAATTCCAATAAAAGAGATGGCAACAATAAACGACTTAAAGGCTTTAGGCCCGAGGATTACACCCCGCTCAATGATACTCCAGAAAACATCTATCTCGCAACATAGAGGACATAGGAGTATAAAAAACACCCTAAGAAGGAAGCAACTGAACAACAAAAGCTCTTGGGGAAGTTATGTCGCTTCCATGAGACGCATGGTCACAACACAAACCAGTTTCGTCATCTAAAGAACTTGATCGAAGAGCTGATCCGAGAGAACAAGCTTTTACAATACGTGAGAAAACCACAAAATCCTGACCAGCCCGTGGCTCTCTAGGCTCCTAGGGATCGAAGAAACCAAGCTAGAACCAGCAAAAAAGGGTCAAGCGAACTGACCAAAGACTCATCATCGGAACGATATCTGAAGGACCACATCCCGCATAGAGAAGTTGGGGAGAAATGGAGCAGTATGTGAGTTCGTTAAAGCACGCTCCGAAGGAATCGTGCCTCGCAATCGAAGATGCAGCTCCAGCCAAGCAGTAGAATACTTTGAATGATGATATAGTATTCCAAAATCAGGACACCGAAAGGATTGAAGCTCCAAATCTTCATCCCATGGTCGTGACAATAGGGATTGGACCCGCCAAGGTCCGACGAGTATTGGTTGACAGCAGCAATTCTATGAATGTAACGACCCGTAAATTTCAACTATTTTAATAACGTAATTAGTTGAAATTTGTGAAATTTTAAACGATAAAATTTTGAAATAAAAATTTGATATTTGGAATGCGTCTAGTTAAACATAGCAACTGGTAAATTTTCGTTCGAAAATATGAAAGTTTATTTCGCGCGTAAATTTACTTCAATTTAATCAGTTAAAGAAAAGCGATGAAAATAAAATGTTTCTGAAACCTAAATATTTTTACATAGAAAAATTCTAAACCATCTTCTGAGCAAGATGTCAGTTTGTCGTTTTTCCAAATTCGGACATCTTTGGCTCCGTCGATCTTATTTTTCAGCGTTTTTCTTGCATTTTCCGCTATTAGAAAATTCGAATTTTATAATTCAATCGTGCCACTGATATCTATATACCATTTTGATCGTCTCGTCGTGCTGATCTCTTCGGTATACTCGTTTGTGTGTTTCGGAAAGCCGGGGAAACAGCGAAATCTGTGAATCGATTTCCGTATCGGTTTCGTATTTGGGCTTTTGGGTCAGTGCCTTTTCATTGTCCTCTGTGAAAGTTAATAGCCACTAGCCATTGATGATTCGTGAATGTGACTATTGACTTTTGCTTTTCTGATTTCAATTAATATTCGTTCCTACTTTCCTTTGTCATTTTCATTCTCTTGCTATTGTTCTTCTTCCACATTTTTCTCTCTGCACTTTTAAACTAAGAAAATAATATGTAGTTATGAAGCCTGCTGTCATCTCAAACTTGCCCACCCGTTTGCGTTCCTCCCCACCCTCTTTTCTTCTTTCTTGCGTTTTCCTTCATTTTCATGCCTTCTTATAAAAAAATATATATATAATATAAATAAAATATATTATATAGAGATATTTGCAAAGCTTTTACGTAATCAAAGCCTGCTCGTCTCCTATTCTTGCTCGACCGTTCATCCTCCCATTCTCTCTCTTCTTTTCAGTTTCCATTAAGCTTTGCCTTATATATAAAATAATAATGATAATATATTCAAGTTATATATATCAGATATTCGAAAGCCTGCTTGTATTCTTCTTGTGCCGAACGCCAGAGCACCACCTGTTAGCTCCGCCCTCTCTCTTTCTTCACCCCATCACCGAGCCTATGCTCCATCACCATGCTGCCGAACAACCCAGTCGCCACCCTGACCCGGCTTCTCAGATCCACATTCATCCTCCCTCCCTAGCTTAGCTTCGAGCCTTGCTCCACCTCTGCTGTTCTTTTGGGTTATATGCAGGTAGTATATAATGATATAGATATGTTGTATAACCTATAGTTGTATATATATAGTTTGTTATAAGGTCACATGTTAGTTTACAAATTTATATTAGTATAATATGTTGCTTACATATGTGGTATATATATATTATACAGTTTATAAGTTATAAAACCATAAAGGTTATGTGGTTAATATATAGTACATGCTATTTGATTTATAACAGGCTGTTATATGAATTTGCTTTTAGATGAAGTTGTTTATAACACTTATTCATATAATGGATACGAGTATGTATATTTATAGTTGAAATCTTAAAAAAATGTTTGTTTATATCTATTATTACATATACAAGTTAAGTATATGTATTAGCTTATATTATATATATTATATATGCAGTTGGCTTACAAAGTTTAAAAAGAAGTTATATTATATAAAATGGGTTGGTCAGGGAAATTTTTGGCCTCTGTTTCGTGGCCTCCGTTTCATCTTGTACAGTTTTAATATTGATGCTAGTATATTTCAGTATATATAAAATGTTGTATATGTTTGTACACAAAAAAAACAGGTCTGCTAAGCATCGTTTTTTTTAAGTATAAATAGTTACAGAGGTATGTTTCAAATCACACATAATTATATTAGTTTTTGCAAATATTGAAGTAAGTTGCCTGTTATAGTTATGCCGTACATATATATGTGTGTTAGTATGGGTTGTATTTAAATATATATATAGTGTAGCATTGCAGTAGCTTATATATATACATGCAGTTGGCGTATAAACTGTTTAGAGTTGGATTTCCTATATTTGATTTTTAATTATTGTTGCATTGTTATGTATGTTTCTGTATTGGGTTATATAAAATATATTTCATATTATGCTTTAAGGGTTATATATATTTATATAATTAAAGGGCTATCTTATCTATATGTAGATATGTTGATTTTTATATGTGTGCTTTATTTGAACCAACGATTTGAAATATATATATATATATATATATATTATGTTTCTATCTGGATGATTTTGATTTATTTCGTCAATTTCTTATCTATCAGCCCTATTCGTTGAACTCGAGTCCATCGTGCTCTGCTTCGAAATGCGTGCTTGGATCCGTAACTCGTCTCATTTCGTTCATCTCTCTCTAGCCTCGAAAGGTGAGCACTCACTCACGATTAACGTTCTTTTATTTATTAAATTTGATTTCAATTGAAACGACAATTGAAATATGTTGCTGTCAGTTAATTACACTGTTATATATACTATTTCCTGTATCAGTTCACCTGTGACATCTGACACCATTATCTGTTAATTATTTATGCGATGATAATACAGTTTGGCTGATAATTGATTGATTGTTGATATTTATATTGGACGTTCAATTGTTATTGTTAAAATGATAAATAGTATGAAATTGAACTTGATATAGGATAATTAAAATGTTAAATTTGATTACCTGACATTTGTATAATATGACCCCTTTAACTGTTAAATTTATTGACACGTAGGATTTGTTTAATTACATTTTGAACCACTGAATGTATGTTGTTAAATTGATGATGTATGAAATTGTAAATTGAATGACAAGTGAAAACCGTAATGTAATAATCTTTAATCTACATGAAATGATAGTGTAGATTCTAGAAATAATTATATTAATTCGTACAAATAACAATGCGAATAAATACGGTTATTTCGGGATTATTTGAATTGATTATTGGATTGTTATTTATTGTTGTTATTGCTTGTTTATTTACTTTGACACCATCCCAGTTATCACACTGCAAGTTCCCTTTGTTATACTTTGATTTTTGAATTGAATTGGAATCGGGTTGAAATGATAAATACCCAATTGAACTTTGACCTAGGATAGGAAATTAAATAAAAACCCGATTGGTCAATAATTTGATTTAAAAATAAAATGAAGATTTTATTTGAATAAATAATATGGTTTTGAAATGAAGTGAAATTTGAATTTTTAATGAAAGAAAATGTTAATATTTAATAATCTGAAACAAATATTAAAAATGAAATTGATGAAACAATGTTGTTTAATTTGAGAAATGATTGAATTAAGTTTTAAATTATTAAACTTTGAAATTATTTAATAATTAAGTTTTGAATTAATTAATAATTAAATAAGATTGAATTATTTAATGATTAAATTGAATTGAATTCTTGATATGTGAAATTGAACTTTTGAATAAGTGAATTCTACTTCGTAAATAATTGAAATTGAGTTTCTTTATTAATTAAGTTTTGGAAATTATTTAAGTAAGTAAATAAGTGAAATTGAATTTCTTTAACAAGAAATGAAAATGTGATATTTTTGGAATTAATGTAAGACTTGTAATTGAAAGAATTGATTTGACGAATTTAATTTAATTCAGTTTGTAAGTTTTGATTTAATGATGTTGAACTTAAGAAATTGATTTAATGATTGGAAATTTAATAGAAATTGTTTTGAATGATAAATTTACTTAACGAATATTAAATGAAATCGATAAATGAATTCAAATTGATTTGAATGTTAAAATTTAGTTAATTTAAATGATTTCGAATTGAAACTTATATACGAACTTGGATCAATACTTGAATTGTTTTAAATAGAAATTGAAATTGAATTATAAGATTTTGGAATGGTAATTTGGAAGTTTTGAAACGTAAATTATTGGAAATTGGTTTTGAAAGACAAATGAATGTTGATTTACGAATTGAAATTGAAATTGATTTGGTTTTTGAAATATATAAACGACCAATCAGCGTAATAATTACGAAAGTTATTAAAGAGACCGGAATTCGGTTATGGATATACTCTCTATCTAAACCAAAAACCACTTTAATAACTATACGCGGAGTGATGATCCAGAATGAAGTGGTTGGAATGATGTACGTGATGACTGAAGAAAGAGAACGATAATGGATAGCCTTGACACTTGTGTCAAATTGGAAATGACTAAAACAGGAGCTGTGCCGGGCCAATGGAGGATTAGCTACCTCAAGTGGACACACTTCTTCGAACTACTTATACTTGTTGTCGATTGGTGCACCCTTGATTTTGGGAGTGTTGTTTCACGGTGTTGCGGGCGCTGCGGCGTTGCGTTCTCACCAGTCCGGATCAGGCGAACGGTAGTATCACTACCTTGGGTATTGCCTCATGTGCCTTGTCATACTTGTATTCCATTTATGCACGACCACTACGATTTTGATTTGTACCTTTAGTATATGTATTGCCCTCTGGTGACTTCCGGTTTTGGGGAAACTACGGTCTTGTATATGCTTTTGGGAATAAAAATGTGTTAAGGGTGGAATGGGCCATGACTTAACGCTATTTTGATATCTTATTATTACTGATAGACATTATCTACTTAGCGTATATTACTACCTAGTAGATAGTTTAACGGATCCTTAAAGGATGGTTATTCCAAACATCCTTTGAGTTACTTGTATTTCAATTGCTATTTCACTTGAGTTGGATTTATTAATATAAGAATGTTAATCCTGACTCGAGTGTTTTGTGTTTTGCTTTACGCTCGGGTCAGACTGAGTGTACCAGTATTCGAGACTCACCTTTGGAGTTGGAGCTTCGCTTGGAGATCCAGCTATCTATCCAGCTTTAAGATATTCGATGATTCCAGTGATGTACTCTGATTTGTATCTGATGTATCGTATTACTCTTCTGTTGTAAACTCTGATGTATTTTATATATTCATATAGTATCTTCATGAACTACTATCTCTTTTATTTCCGCTGCATTTATTACTCTGTGTCTGTGATCTGTGATTATTTATTTACTGTATATGTTCAGTTTTGCCAAATTTAAATTAACAACGCGGTATTTTGAGCAATTCAACTTCGGCATGAGTGTCTACCTATACACTTATAATGGACGCGAATGGTCCAAAATATCGGGTCGTTACAATGAACATCCTTTTCAAGCGCACCTTTGATCAAATGAAAATCAGTATGAAAGACGTATCTACCTGCCAAACCAAAATTCAAGGATTCACCGGCGAGCCTAAGCAACATGTCGAAATGATTGACTTACATGTAATACTTAGGGAAGGCGACCGAAGAGTCACTCTCACATAAACATTTGTGATAGTAGACAAAATGTCGGCGTACAATGCCTTCTTGGGACAACCTGCAATGGCGGATTTTAGAATTGCTTTAGCCCAATGGTGCCTTACTATGAAGTTCCCAATGGAAAATGGAGTTGTAGTAATCAAAGGAGAACAAAGTCGCTAGGGAATGTTATATCGTAGAATTGTGTGAATCCAAAAGAAAAGAAAAAGGGAAGAATGTGGGGAGAACGCTTCACATTCGCGAACCTACCGAATAGAAACTACAGAGCCACCCTTGGCTTAGGGACCATAGCCGATTCGATAAGGCTTTAGACCCTAGGAAGAAGAGTTCAGGGGAGGATCGAGCAGCACCGGCAGAATTGATGATGTCTGTTCCTGTCGACATGGATGACTCAACATGGGTCTTGAAAATTGGATCGCACCTTGGAAATAAGATGCAATTAGAACTCACCAAATTTCTTCATGCCAAGTTGGATGCGTTCGTTTGGACACATACCGATATGTGTAGGGTATCACCATAAATTGCATGTTATGTGCTCAACATTGATCCTAGGTTTACACCACTAAAGCAAAAGAGGCGCAGTCTGGGCCCCGAGCGGTCTAAGGCATTGGGAGAAGAAGTACACAAACTGATGGCCAATGGTTTTATCCGAGATGTGACCTACCCCGAATAGGTATCTAACCCAGTTTTTGTCAAGAAGTCCAACGGGAAATGGTGAACTTGCATCGACTACTCAGACTTAAACAAAGCCTGCCCGAAGGATAATTTTCCACTTCCTAGAATTGACCAGCTTGTGGACGGAACAGCTGAGCATGAACTACTGTCATTTGTGGATGTGTACTCGGGCTACAATCAAATCCTGATGCACGAGCCCGACCAGGAAAACACCAGCTTCATCACCGACCTAGGATTATACTACTACAGGGTAATGCTATTCCGTTTAAAGAATGCAGGGGCAACCTACCAAGATTAGTAAACGCCATGTTCAATAGTCAGATTGAAAAAACCATGGAGGTCTACGTGGATGACATGTTGGTGAAATCGCGGGTAGCTGCCAACCACCTGGATAATCTCGCTAAAATGTTTGAAAACTTCAAAAGTATGGAATGAAACTCAACCCACTCAAATGTCACTTCAAGGTAGCCTCTAGAAAGTTCTTGGGATTCATAGTGAGTGCCGGAGGCATTGAACAAACCCAGAGCAAATAACTGCACTACGAGAAGTCCAAGCCCGGAAGAACAAGAAGGAACTACAAAGCTTGAACGGGAAAGTCGCAGTGTTAAGCCGGTTCATCTCGAAAGCCACCGACAAGTGTATACCATTCTTTGATGCATTAAAGAAAGGAAAGAAAAACTTAAAGTGGAATGAAGCTTGTCAAACCGCATTTGAAGAGTTGCTGTGACACATGGAAGCCCCGCCAATCCTATCAAAGCTAGTGGATGGAGAGGACTTGTTCATCTACTTAGCAGTCTCACCTCATGTGTCGAGCACTGCCCTTGTGCATGAAGAAGCAAAAATTCAGCGACCTGCATACTACATTAGCAAGCGGTTTACTGGAGCCGAGAAAAATTACCCAAAGATGGAAAAGCTAGTGTATTGCCTCTTAATCACGTATAGGAAGTTACGATAATATTTCCAGGCCCACCAGATCAAAGTACCAACTGATCAGCCTCTGAAGCAAGTGTTTTACCAACCCGAAACTTCCGGGCAATTCCTGAAATGGAATATCGAATTGAGCCAATATGATATCGCTTACCATCCGAGAAGGGTAGTGGCAAGCTCTGGTAGATGTCATCGCCGAGTTTACCATACGAGACGATGAGGAAGAAATACCGTTGGAAATTGTAACGCGATGGAAACTCTTCATCGATAGTGTGTCTAATAACCTCTGCTCGGGGCAGGGGTGGTGCTTGAAACCCCCGAGGGACGAGCCATTTGCTATGCCCTACGCTTGGAATTCCCCGCGACAAATAACGAGGCGTAATATGAAGCGTTGATAGTAGGACTGAAAATTGTGAAGGAACTCAGAATAAAGTCCATTTGCATCTACAGCAACTCTCAACTAGTCGTCTGTCAGGTGAAGGGCGAATACCAAGCTCAAGGGGAGAACCTTGCCCCATATCTATCTAAAGTGTAAGAGTTGCTTGACGACATCGAACATTACACTATAACTCACATCCCAAGGGAGCAGAACATGAAAGCTGACTATTTAGCCAAACTGGCTAGCTCTGGAGAAGCTTAATCGTTGGGACTAGTCCCGGTCGAGACCCTGACCGCTCCAAGTATAAGTGAAATGGATGTCAATTGGATTTTGGAAAACACCGTCGAACCGAAAATATGGATGACACCAATCAAAGACTACTTGCTTACAGGGACTCTTCCAATAGATGGAAACCAGCTGAAAAAGCTTCTCTAGAAAGCACCGCGATTCGTAATACAATATGGGATACTCTACCGAAAGGGATTCTTTACCCCTTGCTCAGATGCGTGATCGACAACGAAGCTTGGTGTATCTTGAAGGAAGTTCACGAAGGCGACTGTGGAGACCATACTAGGGGCAAACCCTTACAAAGAAAATCCTCCGGTATGGATATTTATAGCCAATGGTAAATCGTGATGCAACAGATTACGCCAGATGGTGCGATCGATGCCAAAGATTCAGCAAGATTAAAAGAGCTCCCTAAACAGAGCTAACACAGATGGTCAGCCCATGGCTGTTCGCAATATGGGGAATTGACCTAATTGGCGTATTGCTGATAGCTAAAGGAGGGGCTAAATATGTTATAGTTGCCATTGACTATTTCACAAAATGGGCCGAAGCGGAACCGCCGACCATCATTACCACAAAGAAAGTTATTAATTTTGTTACTAAAAACATCATTTGCTGGTTTGGTGTTCCATAAAAATCATCACTGACAACGGGACCCAATTCAAAAGCGCCAAGTTCTAAGACTTCTAGAAATGCTTTCGAATCGAGAAAAGCTTTTCCGCAGTCGCTCATCTGCAAGCAAATAGGCAAGTGGAAGAAATAAACAAGATCGTCAAGTCCACTATCAAAAAGCGGATGACTAAAGCTAAAGCAAATTGGGTTGATGAACTTCCACTTGCACTATGGGCCTATAGAACAACACACAAAGCTGCAACCAAGCATACTCTGTTTGCCTTTGCATATGGTTCAGAAGCAATGATTCCCGTCGAACTAGAAGTCCCCTCTGACCGAAGACAAAATTTCAATCAAAGGAAAAACGAGCAACTCCTACTCGAGTCGCTTGATATGATTGGCGAAAAGAGGGAAGAAGCTGAGCTGAGGACCGCTGCTCACCAAAAAAGGGTTGCACGGTACTTTAACTCTAGAGTTCGCAACCAAACCTTCGAAGTAGGAGACCACATCCTCCAAAGAGTCTATCATGCATGAGGAACCTTTTGACCGAACTGGGAAGAGCCATATGTGGTCAATCAAAAGCTGGGAGACAGAACTTTCAAACTGACAACCATGGACGGAATCTGAATTCCCGGAGCATGGAACAGCGAATCGCTACGTCCTTACTTTATTTGAAACTGTCTTATGTACTTTTTATTTTTCAACAACTAAGCCGACCTGGGATACATGGGGCATTATAAATAGGCAGAACTTGCCCAACTTTTCTTAATAAAATTGATTTGCTTTCTGAACCAATAAAACTGCATTCATAATAGTAACCTGCTGAGTTGATGGGGTCAAATCGGCTCAAAACCATTTAAGTGCTGCTTGAGATAGTGGAATCACGCTCAAGTATGCCCCACTTACCCGCCGGGTCGACGGAAGGAAATCAACTCAAACTGTTGGATCGGCGGATCCTGATCTCCGCCTTCTAAGAACCGGTGTTGCTCCGGCGGCATCGGGAAGGCTCAATTCAAAGTCGCGCATCCCATAAGTCGTGCACTACCTTTTCGATCCATAGAATCATGCTCTTAAAGCATAAACTCCTCACGTTGCCCGAAGATTGGCAACATCTAGAAGTTCCAAAACCATTCTAGATCGACAAGTCATATCGGTCCCAAAAAGCCGTGCATTCCATAAGCCACGCACTACCATTTCGATCCATGGAATCATGCTCCAAAAGCATAAACTCCTCACGTCGCCTAAAGATTGGCAACGTTGAGAAGTTATGAAACCATTCTGAATCGACGGGCCATATCTATCCTAAAAGTCGTGCATATTTCTAAAAAAGCTACGCACTTAATAATAAGCCGCGCACACTTTTAAGTACCAAAATTGCCCCGGCGATACCGGGAAACTCGTCCATTATAGGAATAACAAGGATCAACCTGCTCCTATTATCAGGAGTAATGGGCATGAATCACCAAAATCAAAGTGCTACAAATCGGCAGATAATTCCCAAGTGTCGACCAACAATGAATCTTTAATTAAGCCATTCAAATCATAAGTTTCCAAGGATAAGAACCATAAAGCAAGTCCAGTGATAAAGAAGACAACAATAAACAAGCACTCGGATCAACTGGTCATTTATCAGGCGTTCGAAGTAAACAGCCCTGTGAACTGAGGGACATACACCGGTACTCAAATAGAAATGCCATACACCGGTACTCAAATAGAAATGCTCAAGAACAAAAACACTTCACAAGTGTTGTTACTCCAAACAAATAATTTTGGCGTTAATCACAGGACTAGATAAATAAAATAGCAGTAAATGAAATAGACATAAGTACATAAAACACAGATAAGCAGACAGGTAAATTTACAATCAAAATGTCAGCATTGTATTACTTATAACATTTTTTTATAAGGTCAAAATGTTAGGGCCATTCCCACACAATACTGTAGAATACAATACCCTATGATTTTTGTTTGATGATAATAAACATACATATATATATATATTCGTTTAAATGTATTAGTTATTGTACTATTTTACTTTTCATATAACTAAATAAATATTTGTTGAAAAAAATAAATAACACATAATTCATATTCAAACAAATATTTTATTACAAATTCGAATAGTACAAATTTGAGCTCTCAAACCATTTACACATTTTCAATTACAATACAATTTAAATTATAAGACAAATTTCAATTTACAATTTTGACCTCACTACATATTCACTCGACACTCGTATTTGATTTTCAACTCTATTCCAGTTTGTATCCCGCATCTGAATTATTTGCAAAATAAACACTGACGCAGTAAAATTGAAAAAGAAATATTTTTGCAGTGTACAATGAAGTGTGTGTTTTGAAAACGTTATTTGCCTCAGTTATTTGGGTTGTTCGTCATCATTTTTCTTTTGAACTCATCTTACACGAACAGCTTGTAACATGCACAGTGTAACATTGTACATGTCACAAGGCCGTGCACACCGATATACACTTGCTTGTTAAAATCGCAGGGACAGGTGAGCACAAGGTCAAACCCAAGCATAAGCTGGATTCAACTCAGGTGCAATACAAAAAAAATAGAATGGTCAAGTACGAGTTTCAATGGTCAGCCAACATGAATAAAAGTTCGATACAATGGCCAGACTCATGCAACCAAGTCACATGAACCAGACTACACAATAGAACTCGAACCGATATAGGTCCAACCAAACAGAGTTCACTTCAGAACAAACCAGACATAAAGCAACCTAAATGAAACCATCACTACAATCAGACTTCACAAGCACTTATGTACACATGATGAATCAAGTAGAACCAACATATAAGTCTATACAACCAGAACCAGTAATGGAGATAGACCCCAAGTACAAAGCCGCATGCCTAGACTATAAGATCACATGACAATGCAGCCTAGACTCGGTTCAACAAACTTGACTCATGTGCACCAAACATATGCAACAAAGTGGATAGTGCAACCAAGTGCACAAATCAAAGTAACAAACATATGAAAGTGAGGAGGGTACAACAAAGAGGCCATCAAATCAGTACAATTGAGCTCGAAGCAAATGAAGACCAGACATGAGTGTTAACCAACACAATATACAACAACCAAGATCAATGAAGACATGAAACCACACACGAACATGGATGCAAAGCAATCACAGTTTCAAACTGAAGTGAACCAGACCAAGATCCAGACCATAATGTATTCAATCAGACTTCAAACATACAAACCAAAACTCCATGATGTAACTCTAGTCCTTCCAGTCACATTTCAAGCATGGATGAGCAAGATGAACTAAACCAGATCACGTGATAAGAGACTCCAACCTAAACTCAGTGCACAGTGATATGCAACAAGAAATTATATGATAGTAAACTCAAACCATTCAAGAAGCATATGCAACAGCAATGGGACATCAAGGCAATCAAGTGCATAAGCATACAAAACACACAGCGCGCATATATACATGCGTGAATACACATGTATACATATATGTAGTGCACCAGACATACTCCAATGGAACAAAGCCAGTGAAATCAAGTCAGAGATCACAACACACATTCAATCACAAATCAATGCAAGAGGACCCAAACCAGAACAAGGCAACTTTAGCAGTTCGAATAACAATTGCCAGCAAAACAAAGAGAAAAAATTTACATGAAGCCAAGTCAAAGTCAAAAAACTGCCAGCAACGAATGGAACAAACAAGTCAAAGAGGGTCACACGATGAACCAGTCAAAGAAGAAAATCAGAAAATGTTATCTCTAAAATTCAAAACACCGAAGTCATAGGAACCAACTCAAAGCAAGTCAAGCAAATTCAAATATATTAGAAGATGAACAAGTCAAAATAATCACAAGCATTCAAGCAAAATCGGATGGCCAAACAAAATTATTTGAAGAATTCAAATCAAAAATACGAACGCATATTTAGGAGTTTCGTTCCCTATAAAATCCCAACATCATCATCGGCAAAATATTTTTCGAGTTCAAGAAAATACCAGAGCTAGCCAATATCATGAACAAATTTATAACTCGAATCGAAGTCGAGCAAAATCAAAATCAAATAAGAAAATCACGTACCAATTCAAAGCTCTCAAGCTCGACAGAAATTAGAGCCGCCGTGAATTATCAAGGCCAGTGAATCAAAGCCAATCAAGTGAAAGCTATTTCGATCGATCAATTTTCCAAGTGGAGCTTCAATTTACAGCAAAACCCTAGTTTTTTAAAGAGGAACGAAAAAGAAACAAGGCGGTCGATAATACAAAAGAAGGGGAGATACCTATTGTCTCAAGTTTTAATTGAAGTGGGCCGTGTTTTAATTGTTGGGCTTCAATTATATAATAATAGGGTTTTGTGTTTAGTTGTATTTTGTTTTTAGTTTTTATTTTGATTTAATTTAAAATTTTGTAACTCTCTAGTCGTGTGACTAGGTTACGAACTACGATGGTGTAGTTCGAGAATTCGCAACTTAGTGGCTGAGTTGTGGCAAAGTTTTAAGCGTAGAGTTAGGTTAGTCGTTAGCGGGTGTCGCAAATTTACGTGTGTAAGCGTCTGACTACTTAATTTCTAGTAGAAACCTTGGGGGTAGCACGTAGGTAGGGTTTTGCCGAAGCTGGGTAAATTTGTGTGTGATCTCTTCTGCATTATTTACTGTTATTGTTTTTATTTCCGCATAAATTTTTATTAGTATCCGCATTAGTGTGATCGCTAAATGAACTTCAAAATCAACATCAACCACCTTGAATCAAGAATCAAAGGACAAAGATGATTGAAGTTTTTGACAGCGGCGATCCAGCGATCTAGAAGGGTAGGGTCGACGGCGATCCAAGAAACTAGATTTCAATAGCTAGGGTTGAATTCAAAGCGACGACGAGCTTCAATTTGATCAACGGCAAGAGGCTCTAGCGGTAAGTGGTTGGCAATGGTGATAGAATGGATGGATTTAAGGTTAGGTCGAGCTTTGGGTCGAGTCGCAAGAAGTAGCTCAAATCGCAAGAGAAGGCTCGGGTCGTAAGAAGAAAGTAATAATGAAGATAGATTGGCTCGAGAAAGTTAAATAGGAAATTACACGAAAAAAACGTCTAAGTCATTGGGTCGCTAACGATCCTTGTATTATGGGTCACCAGTGATCCACTAAATAGAAGCTATGGATCGCTAGCGATCTATAGCCTATGGATCGCCAGCGGTCCATCAAGTTGAGCTCGATCAATTCCGAAATTAGCCAGTATCATCCATGTGCTGTCAAAGGCATTCTGAAAGTTATGGGGCCAAACTTGGTTTGTTATGACAAGCAACAACAATTCAGGTCAAAACTTAACGAGCAACTGAATAGCCAAAGTCAAATTCACATGGTCCTAACATGATTACCTGAACCTCGCCAAGCAAAAATGGAAAGCAATTATTTCCAAAGAACACCTTGTTAGTCCTTGAGAAGGATGGTTTTGATGACAACAACCTTAGGACTTGTTATAAAATATAAATACTAACATTATAGTTTAGATATATATGTATATGCAGGATATAAACATGCATGTACCAAGAATGAAGACTGTACAGTATAGAGATACAAGACTGATGAATTTAAAGATCAAAGATATCAAGATTGAAGAATCATAAGTATCAAGAAATCAAGTTATCAAGAGTTCAAGATTTTAATAGTACAAGATAAGTATTGAGTCTAGAATTATGTTAAAACTTCATAATAGCACGAAAATCTTCACTCCATATTTCATTTGGGATGGAACCCATTTCTACCTTCTTAGTGGCTTACAAACCCACGACAAGTAGCTTACAAACCTACGACAAGTGGCTTACAAACCCACGAACATCTTAGTTTTGTACAAGTTCTCGAATCTTGATGTGCTGAGATATTCTACAGGAAGAAGCTTGCAAAACTACTTCAAAATGGTTTTTCAAAATGATTTTCAAAACTGCTTTTCAAAATATTTTAGCCTCAAAACTATCTTTATCATTTTTAATATTTTGATTTTAAAATTGTCATTGATTTTAAACTATCTCTTGTTTTAAATATTTAGCTTTAAAATATTTATTTACTCAAATTTTAAATCACTTTATAGATTAAGATTATATATATTAAAATTTACTTTCTAAACTCTTTTATATGTTTAAACTATATTCAAATATATTTACAAAGTTTAGAAATCGTTTTGACAAATTATAGAAACCAATTTTAATAAGAAAATCAAAATCATAAATTTTTCCTAGAGCATGTCGACATCCCTCAACCCCCCATGTCGACATGGTGTCCGTTAAATTCAAAATTCAAATTTTTAAAAGAAGTGTCTATTCGTCGTATCCTTTCACAAATAGATATGGCTGTTGATTTCTTATAAATACCAGTAGTTCTAAACGAATTTTTAACCATATTTCACTTGTTTTCTCTTCTCTTCATCTTCCACATTTATTCTAAAGAATTCCAAACTATACTCTGCCGAAATACCAAGTGAATCAAACTTGATTATCTCTTGTTTGATTTTCTGCCACTCTCTCCATAAGATCTCAGTGCTATTCAGAGTTATAGAATTATTTGAAAATCAAACTGTTGAGTAAAAGGTGCGGTTGAGCCTTGAAATCAATTGGGCGTGATTGTTACCCCGGAAATCGATTAGGTGATCTTGTGGCCTGGTAAATCAAGAGAGTTTGCCCTGGACTCGAATACAGGAGGGTGTACCTCGTGGCCTTGAAATCGAGGGTGTAATCTGGGAGATTATTTTTGATAAGAAATCCATACGTTTGTACGGGACTGGATGTAGGGTAACTCCGAACCAGTATAAAATCCCGGTGTGTTCTTTCCTTTACTGCTTTTATTTATTATTTGCATCTGTGTCTGATTCTGTGATTATATCTATGTCTGTGAATTGCATTTGTTGGTGATTAAATTTACATAAGTTTCAAAAAGATTTAGAAAATCCACAAAACACTATTCACCCCCCTCTAGTGTTATTCCAGCCTTAAGATCCATAATCTGCATTTCTCACACACCTTGTTTTCAACGAAGGCATACTCTAATGGGCAAATGTTATCCGGGTTTTTAACCTAGAAAAATCCAAAGGAAGTCGAAACAGCTTGGTCGAGTCAGAATTGCTCAAGGGCCAACCAAAAAGACTAGAGCATCTAACCAAAAGAAATTAGACGAAAGAAAAGCGAAAAAACGCAACGGCAGTGGATCACTATCGATCCATCATCTATGGATCGCCAGCGATCCATGATCTCGGCTCGAAGATTCTTTAGGTCACTTGCGTCATGGTCCAATGGGTAGTCCAAGACAAAGCTCATAAATACACTAAGTATATGGATCGCTAACGATCCATGCACTATGGATCGCTAGCGATCTATACCATTTAGCTAGGTTGCCGTTGACTTTAAAGCAGAGGGTAGGAGGAAGCATCTCAAGTCATTGGGTCTCCATCGAGCCAAAAGCTATGGATCGCTAGATATCCATAGCCTATGGATCGTTAGCGATCCATCAAGTTAGCTCGGTTCGTGATGAAATTTGCAGTGCGACTTCCTATGGTCATTTGCAAGCATCTTGCAAGAAGGCCTAGCCCAGTAGCTCTCCAACCTCTATAAATACTCACCTATCTGCAACATAGCGGGTATCCTCTGGATTGGCTGCTGAAACTCTGCATAAACTATTTTTCACTCTTCTCCTCCCTCCTCACAACAGTCATCCATAGTTATCCAAGGGGTTTACTGTGATTCTCCAGTAGACTCCAGCATTGGGACTTAGTCTAACTCGGGATATTCAATAACTTTGTAATCCAATTCACCTTGTAACAATAGTCAGTTAATAATAAAAGTTATAAAGTGGATGTAGGCTTCATTAACAACCGAACCACTATAAAAATCTTCATGTCTTCTTACTATTTTACTGTATTATTGCAATGTAAGAACAGAGTTGGTGCTTTCATGCTCAATCTAGGGCGTTGATCCATTTATTGGGTTAACACTATATTTCGATACTTGGAATATATAACTATATACTTATCTCAATGTTATAAATGTATTCACAAACCAATTTACTTTTAAACAAACTTGGTAAAACTACTTTTACATACTTACAAAATGGTATAAGCATATTCACTATCACATATGGATATTTCTTATTCAAAATCATATTATATGGACATATAAATGATACACAACCCAACTCCTTGCATAAATCTCTTTTATCTTATAAATATCTCATTTATAGATCTTTAAATCTATTTATAAACCCTTTACAAATCACCAAGTTAATTTACCAATCTCCTTTATAAATATCAAACCATTTATAATCCCATTATAAATATTCGAATCATTTACAAAACACTTTTCCAATTCCAAGATCTCTTTTTAATTTATAAAACTCCTTTAATAAACTTCCTTTGTTTTTAAACCAACTCCATACATAAACTTTAATTAATAAAGTTCCTTCGATTATAATCGATTATTTAAACCACCTTTAACAACCAAGTTATTATTTAACATTCCTTGTTTAATTATCTTTAAACCTCTATCAAAATAAGAACTTTAGAATACACTTAATAATAAATTAGATTAATTTTAAATAGCATTATTATACTAATAAATTAGCTCTAAATAAATAAATAATTAATTAACTTCCAACATTTTTAATATAATTATTAATTAATTTCAGACATTATTAATATAATAATTAATTTACTTTAAAATATAATTAAATAACTTAAACTTATGTAATTAAGCAACTTTAATTTAATATTTACATTATAATTAAAAAAAATTAAATAAATAATTAAATAATTTTAAAACTACAATTAAATATTCTTAAGTAATTTTAAAAGAATCATATTAATAAAATGATTAACTTTAAATCATTATTAATTATATTTCAAAAAATATTATTAATAAATAATAAACATCTTTTAAATCTTATTAATACATAATGATTACTTTTAAAATAACTTTGATTAAAAAATAGCTTTCAAATTTAGAAAGAGGCTTAGCAACTCCAATGATACTTAATCAAATCACCATTTATTCCATTAACTATCCAAGTTATAATCTTGATTTTACCTAACATCATATATGTAAATTAAATCCATAACTAACAAACAATTCTTAATATAACACTTAACCAATATTAATCAACTGGAAGGCATAAAAGTTTCTACACTAATGTAATTGCAGAACGAGATTTATTCTGCTAAATAAATGCTCAAATTTAAACTATCCAGTTAATATTAGCAGAACGGTGATTTATTCTGCTAAACAGATGTCCAATTAATTTAATTTATGGAATGATGTTATATCTCGTTAAACAAATGTCCAATTACCATATTCAACCCAATATAACCTAACAGTAATTTATTTGGCCAAATAAACATCAATAATTAAGATATATAAATTTAAACGATGTAACGTAATTTAAATCCTGTCTGTTACCATTTGTCATAAATTTATACTTGTCTAAAGCTATCAATAAGTTATACTAAAATGTTTTACTCGTCCATATGAGTCCACGCAAGAATCCAGAGGTTTATCGATTTTCAAACGAGCAAGTAATCAAGTTTCAAAGTTTACAACATTTAATAATATTAAATTATCAAAACTTATAAAATGTTTTCTCACCAAATCAATTTGGGCCAAGCCCACTTCCACATAGACCCGAACCCGCTTGCTACATGAGCTTCTTCCCAAGACATAAATAACATTCTCCAGTCTTTTCTTCAACGTGCACATGCGTGCATGCATGTATATGCACAAGTATCGCGATCACCATTCGACAAACCCAAAGTCACCAACAAGTCTGCCTCGCCACTCTCATTCCAACCACCTTGCCTACCCCTTCGACCATGTCAAATGAAACCCAACTCTTACAGCAGCGTACTAAAAGGCAACTAGGCGAACAAAGATGCGATAATTTTTGTCATAGAACTCCAGTAAAAATTAACCACTCGAGCGCCTCTCCTCCATGAACACAATGCCATGCTTCGATTCGCGAATCGCTGCCAAAATAACCCGAAAACTTAAACCCTAGGCCAGGACCATCGTCAATCATCGTCAAGGAATCGCGTCGAAACTTCACCAAAAAATATACATCACTATATGATTCCAATGACACATACGACGTCGATCGATTAGAAGCGAATTGGGAAAACTAATTCTTTGAATTTTAAGAACATTTTTATTCCCTTTCTGATTTTTGACGATAACTCGATCGGTTCTTAATGAAATCGAGTGCCGTCAATTTGAAAAATAGTATGGACCGATATGTACAACTTTCATGTTGATCGCTAAGGCTAATTTTGAATGGATTGGGAGATTTTGGTTTTTGAATGAGGAAAAATCAAAATTTTCATTACTGGAAACAAAGAAAAGGGAAAAATGGAGAAGAGAAAAAGGTGGAATGTTTATGCGTATACATACATATGTGATCATCTTGACAAGGAGGCAAAATGGCTGCACCATTTCATGAATAAGTTGGGACAAGGGAGATAATGGATTACAAGTTTGTGTGTTGAGACAATATGGTGGTTGTAGGGAAAAGGTTGTGTACTGGATGCATATGTATGTGTGTTTGTTTCCGGTATCCCGACACACCATATCGCGTTCTCATCTGAACCATGAACGACAGAAAATCAAATACGATCGTGTATATGACGCGATCATAAAAATGGGAATAAAACACATCGGTTATTTAATTCCATAAATTTCCAAAAATGCCAATGTTTGATGTAAAATAGGTCAAACGATAATTTTGTTATTTTAAAAATTGTGGAAAAATTCAATAAATTAAATTGAAAATATGTCATTGAAAATTAGATCTTGATTTGTAACCTAGATTTCTATTATATTTTAAAAAATCCCAAATCGAATATTTAAAATTCATTAAATATTCATAAAAATCAAAGCGATAAAATTCCGGGTCATTACAATTTTTTAAATGATTTAATACCCCATTCTCCGAAGAGGAGATCTTTGGGGCAGTCTATTATATGCCCAGTGATAAATCACCTTGACTGGATGGATTTCCAGTATTATTTTAAAAGAAATTTTGGCATGTTTTAAAACATGACTTAATTAAAATGTTTGATGAGTTTTATAGTGATGACCTACAAGTAGAAAGATTTAACTTTGATAATGTAGTTCTACTGCACAAGAAAGTGGGAGCAATAGAAGTAAAGGATTTTAGAACTATTTTAATAAACTATTCATTCAAAACTATTTCAAAGGTCTTAGTGAACAGGCTGAGCACCAAAATGAACAAGAAAATTGACACTGCAATTGTTATACCGTGGAAATTTTATTAACAAATTAAAATATTAAAAAGGATAAACATGTAATTTACGTAAAAGGACAAAATAGTAAATTGTTACAAATGAAGAAATTTGTGGAATTTGACCTTTTCATTCTCTCGGTAGATTTTTCTAGCTCAAATTGATGTATAAGTTGTTAGAAATGGATATCGTATGGAGAAAATACATATTATTTACTGCAATGCGCATTTCTTGTTTCACGCTGATTTTTGAAATCAAGTATAAGAATCAATTATGAGAATAAATTAGAACTTGCTATTAAGTAATAAATTAAATATGCATGGATTACTTTCAAAAGAGTACAATCTTGTTAGTGAACATTAAAAGAAAAGGAAAAAGGTATTTAATGCAAAGAAAGAAAGCGTTAATTATCATGTTATGGAATTTATTGCTAACTATTGAAATATATGTCAAATGTGTTAGAAAGAGAATGTAAAAAAGAAAAGAATACATCTAATGTTATATGTTTGAAAAAATGAATATGTATGGAAGTAAATGGTTATTTTAAAGGGAATGTATTTACATGCATATAGGTAAAGACATTAATTACCAGGTTAATAGTGGAATTTATAACTATATTTATGTTGCTTATGTTAGAAAAGATATGCAATAATATATTTAAGGAGAAAAGAATGCCTTGTAATGTTATAAAAATGAAGGTAACAAAATATGGAAGTAAGCCGTCATTTTAAAAGGAAGGTAAAATACGCTATTTCTTTATTTGTAAAGAATAAAGGAATTTTGGTTTTTGAATTTAAAAACATTAATAGCAATCAATTAATGTAATTGATTGCACAAATAAATGGTAAAGAATTAGGTTTCTAATTAATACCACACACATATACGTTTTAATACAAATCCAAGATTCTCCCATAGGTAAACTCCATATATATGTATGTGTGTGTGTGTGTGTGTATGTGTGTATGTTTGTACGTACGTACGTATGTGTATATATATGTATGTATGTTTATGTATGTATGTAAGTATGTATGTAGGTACAAGTATGTATGTAAAATACCAATTAAGGATGTTGATTGAAATTATAATTAATGACTTCCGTTTAATCGACTTAAATTATAATTACTGACATTAATTAGATTAATGTGACATTTATTTTAACAAAGGGAAAGGGAAAGAGATTTATTGGTATATAAGGGCAAGGGAGTATGAATAAAGGTAGGCTTTTCAATAGGCTTTTCTTAGTTTTCACCTATAAATACATAGCCAAACCTCATCCTTTTTATTCAAAAAACCCTAGTTTCCATCTTCTTTTTCCTCCTCCTCCTCGAAAGTTCTTAAATCTACATATTTTCTATTCTTTTATCCAAAACTTTTTAATAAAAGATTAATAATAATAAGAGTACACATCAAATTAAAGGAGGGGTATAATCAAATTAAAAGAAAATGAGAAGGAAAACTAATCAACAAAGAAGAGAAGCAGTGAAATCAAATCAAATTTGAAGTGGAATTCATTCGAGGTGAGTGGGTTTATTATTAATTATGTTAATTTACAAGCAATTTAATTTATTAATACACATATTTGATTTAGAAATTTTAGTAATTTAAATCTAAGATAAAAGTTTTCTATTTGAAGATCACGTATTCAGTAAATTAAAACTATATTGAGATACAAATATAAGTATAGATTGTATGGGTATAACTTCTAATTTATTCAATTTTGATTTAAGTGAAGAAGTGGATTTTTAAATATAATTAGAATTGATTCAACTTAGTTTTTATATGAATACAACCTTTTGTTCACCTAAAATTGAATATGGAATTTAATGTGTATATATCTATATCATGTTGATTTAACCCTTAACTAATTTGATACACAAATATACCTATGTAATTACTAAGTTGATTAAATTGAGATCGTGTAAATGAAATATCAGTGATACACGAAGATTATTGAAATTGTAGATTTATACAAATTCAATAATCTAGTCAAAAGATAGGATTTAATCACCACTAACAAAATAGGGTTCATTATTGAAAATTATAGTTAAAGGTATGATTAATTATTAAACAAATGGAAAAATTGCAGTTTACAGTAATAAAAACGGACCAATCGATGGGCTCACTATAGTTGGTCAATAGCAAGTGGTCGGTTGCTACAGTAGTCGGTGGTCGATCGGTAGGCGTCTTTTCTACATAGGCTAAACCTCGACCTATGGCCTAAATTTATGGATTTTTGTTTGAAAGATTAGATTTATGGAAATACATATATATATATATATATAACAGTATATTAGTAGGGAAAGTAGTTCCTTAATTCTTAACTTTTGGATGTTATAGGACTAGATAGATGTATACGTTGGTAATTTGGCATAGACATTATCTATTTAGCAAATTCGGAATTCGATATAAGGCAGTTCGATCACGAGTGGCACTCATAGGAGGTTCCTCGGTGAATGGGCAACACTATTGGTGGATGCCTGGAGAGGTGCGTAGCCCGGAACTAACAAGAGGTTTCTCGGTGCATATGAAAATTAGATCGTGACACTATTCGTGGATGCCCAGTGCTATGTAATTAATGGTGTTACCATTAAGAGGTGGATATGGATATAGTGGAACCGAAGTCATATTTGAAATGAGTTGGTATTGCGGGATCCCCTCAATGTGTAAGTATGACACGTCATAGTAGTAATTTGGGTAATGCAGTCCCGTAGGTAATGTGTTACCATTAAGAGGTGGACATGGATGTAATGGACCCTAAGTCATCTTTGACGCGAGTCGACATTGAGGGCTTCCCATCAATGTGTATGTATGATACTTTATAGTCATAGTTTGGTAATGTAGTCCTATAGGTGATATTTTATGCAATCGTATGATAGGAACAGTACCAGATATTATTATAATGATCCATTGATGTTTAGTGGTTTGATTAGTTGTTTGACTCCTAAGTATAAACCTCCATAAGATGTTTGGGTGAAGGTGTATTTGAAATTATATTCCTTAGGTTATATGACCAACCCTAGTAAGTAATGCACGAACACAAGTAGGATACTCTAGGTTACGTAGATTATAAATGAAGTCAATTGCATGTGATCATCGTACATTAGTAATACAACTCATTCACAAAACCTGGTTGCCTGTAGTTGCATCATGATAGGGGGTTCCCACATTGTGAACTATGCTGAAGCTTTGTCTCTTACCCCCATACATCTTTACAATGTGGGTTGGCCAGATAAGTTGTGGCCGAGGCAATCAAGAGGCAGGCCTTAAAACCAGTGTGTCTGGGGTAACAATTATGACCAGCTTCGTACTTTTTGGCAAAATGCGAGTCTGAAAGTCACACTAGGCTTTAGGTTGGTGTTTCTAGAGGCACGGGTTATCACATCTGGTACCAGATGTGACGACCCAACTTTCTGACCCCTTAACACATCCTCTGCATTCGTGTGCCCTTTCCCAAGCATTGGAAAGATGAATCGTCGTGGGGTAAAATAAAGAATAGAATAGAAAACCTCACAATGAAGCTGCTAAATAAAACATAATAGTAAATAGTACATCAGGTTACTCCTTAACAGGGAGTTATCAAAGTTACACAAAAGAACTAAAAATCAGCTTAGGCAGTTATAACATTTTGCCTTTACAAATGTTATAACACACTTACACAAACAAGAAAATACAGTGGAACAGATAACTAAGAAGATGAAAGCCTCCTGCTCGGATGTCGTCTTCAAAAGAGCCCACAAAGACCTGCTACTCTCGGACTACTCAAATAAAGTGAGTACCCAAAAGTTTATGGAAACAAACAACTCGGGTCAGACGGTATGTTTGGTATGAGTAAAACTTTAAGCAAAGGTATGTAACTAAACAAAACATGTGAGATCACGCCACTGAACTCGGAATGGTTTTACTCCCATATAAATCAACATCCATATAAGTGAATCGCTTTACAGAAATTAATTCATCTCCATAAACAATTCAATCCTTTTCTTTTAAAAACCCGAATTCGTACTTGGCTTCACATTACAAGTATTAGTTTTAAAAACTTTGTTAAAAGAGTTTAATAATTTTGAAACATCATTATAAAAAGGATTTAACAACTTAAAACATCCTTATTACATTTATTAATCAAATTTATAACTTTATTAATTAAGTTGATAAATTCACACTAATGCCTTTAATTAAAAAGGGTAAATCACCTTTAAATCATCGTTAATTCAATTAATTAATAATATAAATAATTAAATTAAATATCATTATTTAGAAGTGATTAATTAATTTAAACTTTATTTAAGAAAATATTTATTTAAGGTTGAACAGATTTATTATTTTTTAAAAGTCATTAATAGGGTTAATTAATTTTAAAATATCATTAACTAATAAATTAATTAATCTTAGTCCATCGTTATTATTAATTTTCCTTGAACATAATCACGTAAAATGATTAATTAAATTTAAAACATCATTAACTAAGAAATTAGTTAAGTTTAAATCGCATCATTAATAAGTTAATTAATTTACCCTAACGCTTATTCATTAAATAAATAATTAATTAAATTAAATCATCATTATTAAAATAAATAATATTTTTGAAAACATCATTAATCAAAAATTTGCTTAACTTGTAAAATAATTTCAAGCGCGATAATGAAACCGAACGGTTTCGATAAAACGTGATTTTCTGAAAGTGCCATTATAGCTACTATTGCTATACGAGCAGTTCGAAATTCAAGCATATGACATTTGCAACACACCATACATCACATAACAAAGGAATGAGTATACATACATGATGATTTGCAATAATACAACGTATGTCAAGCATTTATTTACAACGAGATTGATTTTACTACTAGATTTTCATATAACCAATGATTTGCTTATTAACTTTCCGAAGCGACTAGCTTTCGAGCAATAAACCAATCCATCAACCAAACCATTATCACAACTATAGAATAAGCATTTAATAGCTATAAATATGAGCATGAACATAGTTTTAAACTTTATTGTTCAAAGGTGGAAGCTTCACTCACCAAAATGCTTACTACTTGAATCGAACTCTCACTAACTCTTTGAACAACACTAGAACCAAGCTTTTCTATTTGCTTGACTTGATGTAGTGGACTTTGTGTGTCTTTATGGGCTCGGCTTAGACCATATCAGGCTCGGCCATGGTGGGAATATAACGACCCGCTATTTTGGACCATTCGCATCCATTATAAGTGTATAGGTAGACACTCATGCCGGAGTTGAATTGCTCAAAATACCGCGTTGTTAATTTAATTTGGCAAACTGAACATATACAGTAAATAGATATAATCACAGATCACAGACACAGAGTAATAAGTGCAGCGGAAATAAAAGAGATAGTAGTTCATGAAGCTACTATATGAATATATAAAATACATCAGAGTTTACAACAGAAGAGTAATACGATACATCAGAGTTAAACTAGATACAACGGAAGAGTAACAGATACAAATCAGAATACATCACTGGAATCACCGAATATCTGAAAGCTGGATAGATAGCTGGATCTCCAAGCGAAGCTCCAACTCCAAAGGTGAGTCTCGAAAGCTGAACTACTCAGTCTGACCCGAGCGTAAAGCAAAATACAAAACACTCGAGTCAGGATTAACATTCTTATATTAATAAATCCAACTCAAGTGAAATAGCAATTGAAATACAAGTAACTCAAAGGATGTTTGGAATAACCATCCTTTAAGGATCCGTTAAACTATCTACTATGTAGTAGTGTACGATAAGTAGATAATGTCTATCAGTAATATAAAGATATCAAAATAGCGTTAAGTCATGGCCCATTCCACCCTTAACACATTTTTATTCCCACAAGCATATACAAGACCGTAGTTTCCCCAAAACCGGAAGTCACCAGAGGGCAATCCATATACTCAAGGTACAAATCAA
The DNA here is from genome assembly GCA_030737815.1 of Allium fistulosum. Taxonomy (NCBI): domain Eukaryota; kingdom Viridiplantae; phylum Streptophyta; class Magnoliopsida; order Asparagales; family Amaryllidaceae; genus Allium; species Allium fistulosum. Next base: position 1,193,372,295 of record CM060901.1, on the reverse strand, counting down.
AATCGTAGTGGTCGCGCATAAATGGAATACAAGTATGACAAGGCACATGAGGCTATACCCAAGGTAGTGATACTACCGTTCGCCTGATCCGGACTGGTGAGAACGCAGCGCCGCAGCGCCCGCAACACCGTGAAACAACACTCCCAAAATCAAGGGTGCACCAATCGACAACAAGTATAAGTAGTTCGAAGAAGTGTGTCCACTTGAGGTATCAATCCTCCATTGGCCCGGCACAGCTTCTGTTTTAGTCATTTCCAATTTGACACAAGTGTCAAGGCTATCCATTATCGTTCTCTTTCTTCAGTCATCACGTACATCATTCCAACCACTTCATTCTGGATCATCACTCCGCGTATAGTTATTAAAGTGGTTTTCGGTTTAGATAGAGAGTATATCCATAACCGAATTCCGGTCTCTTTAATAACTTCCGTAATTATTACACCGATTGGTCGTTTGTTTATTTCAAAAACCAAATCAATTTCAATTCAATTTCAATTCGTAAATCAACATTTCATTTGTCTTTCAAAACCAATTTCCAATAATTTACATTTCAAAACTTCCAAATTATCATTTCAAAACCTTATAATTCAATTTCAATCTTTATTTTAAACAATTCAAATATCAATTTAAATTCGTATATAAGATTCAATTCTGAAATCATTTAAATCAATTTAATTTAACATTCAAATCAGTTTAACTTCATTTATCGATTTTATTCAATATTCGTTAAGTAAATTTATCATTCAAATCAATTATATTCAATTTCCAATTCATTAAATCAATTTCTTATGTTCAACTTCATTTAAATCAAAACTTACAAATTAAATTAAATTAAATTCATCAAATCAAATTCTTTAAATTTCAAGTCTTACATTAATTTCAATGAATCGCATTTTCATTTCTTGTTAAAGAAATTCAATTTCACTTTTTTTACTTTCTTAAATAATTTTCCAAAACTTACTTAATCAAGAAAACTCAATTTCAATTATTTACAAAGTAAAATTCACTTATTCAAAAATTCAATTTTACTTATTAAAGAATTTAATTTAATTTAATCATTAAATAATTCAATCTTATTTAATTATTAAATAATTCAAAACTTAATTATTAAATAATTTCAAAGTTTAATAATTTCAAACTTAATTATACTTTCCAACTTAATTATTAAATCATCTCAAAGTTTAATAATTTCAAACTTAATTATAATTTCAAACTTAATTATTAAATCATTTCAAAGTTTAATAATTTCAAACTTAATTATAATTTCAAACTTAATTATTAAATCATTTCAAAGTTTAATAATTTCAACTTAATTATAATTTCAAACTTAACTCAATAATTTCTCAAATTAAACAACATTCTTTCATCAATTACATTTTTAATAATTTGTTTCAGATTATTAAACATTAACATTTCCTTTCACTTAAATTCAAATTTCAACTTCATTTCAAAACAATATTATTTATTCAAATAAAATCTTTATTTTATTTCAAAATCAAATTATTGATCAATCGGGTTTTATTTAATTTCCTATCCTAGGTCAAAGTTTAATCTTGGGTATTTATCATTTCAACCCGATTCCAATTCAATTCAACATCAAAGCATAGCAAAGGGAACTTGCAGTGTGATAACTGGGATGGTGCCAAAGTAAATAAACAAGCAATAACAACAATCAATATCAATCCAATAATCAATTCAAATAATCCCGAAATAACCGTATTAATTCGCATTGTTATTTGTACGAATTAATATAATTATTTCTAGAATCTACTCTATCATTTCAAGTAGATTAAAGATTATAACATTTCGGTTTCACTTGTCGTTCAATTTCAATTACAACAGTTAATTCAATATACGTTCAACAGTCCAAAGTGAAATTTGTCAATTCTACGCGTCAATTAACTTAACAATTTAAGGGTTAATTCAATTAATCAATATTCATCATAAAAGGGGTCAAGTTAACAATCAAATGTCAGTTAATCAAATTTAACATTTAATTATCCTATATCAAGTTCAATTTCATACTGTTTATTATTTTAACATTTACAATTTACCGTCCAATATAAACATCAACAATCAATCAATTATCAGCCAAACTGTATTATCATCGCATAAATAATTAACAGATAATGGTGTCAGATGTCACAGGTGAACTGATACAGGTAATAACAGTGTAAATATCAACAGCAGCATATTTCAATTGTCGTTTCAATTGAAATCAAATTTAATAAATAAAAGAACGTTAATCGTGAGTGAGTGCTCACCTTCCGAGGCTAGAGAATGCAGAAGATGATACAGATATGCACACTGATACGGACACTGAAATTTGAATGACGAATCGAAGCAAAACAACATCGGCCCGAATTCAATGATCAAAGCTGATAACAGAATTAGATGGAACAAATCAGAACGGGGTCGGTGAAGGTAATTGGTATAAGTGAACTCATAAAATCATATTTGTTTCAAACACATTTTTAGTTTAAAATATATATGCGTTTCAAAATCCCCTTTTTTTTAATTAAACACATATATAGAATCAAACATATATACCTACTGAGTTTGGAATAATTACTTTACATATATATATATATATACTTATTTAAAAATGCGAGATACTAACATATTATGTATATTTATTAGTAAATGTCAGTATATATACATACAAACCAAAACTGAAAGTATGTGACTCAACGTGCATATATATGATGATTTAATACAATATTAAATAAAGCCATACAGGTTGCGTTACCCTATGATAAACTATATATATAAAACTGAAATGAATCATACATATACTGTAAATTGTTTGAAATCTCAAGTATAACGTATCAAGTACACTTGATCATTATATTCAGTCTTAAATAAACAACCCTTTTTTTGAAATCAATATAAAGTTACTTTATTATAACTATCAAAACATATATCACGTTATACAATCTAAACATATACATGTATGCCGTGTATTAAAGTCAATAATTATGTAATCTATCATTTATACTAAAATAAATTAAACAATACAAGTTACTATACTAAAGAGTATGAATAAGATCAGACCAATATATATACCTATATGTAGACCGCACGTCATATATGACTACATGTACAACTACTATACAATAATATATACCCTATAGTAAAATTTACAAAACTGAACACTATAAATATACACCTATATAGACAACAATATACTGATATATTAATAGTTTAAACAAGTAGACTAGTATAAACCTTATAAATAGTTTACAACTATCAAAAATCAAAACATATAAGTACTCTTGTTTATAATATAATATAGTTTACTATGATATACTAGTTTCGTTACTAATATATAAGAAAATATTAACAAACCTTTAACAAAATCTGTTTCAATACAATATAAACGTAAACCTTTAAAACCCGAGGACAATATAATTACACTCATACACTACATTAAAACTATAGATAAATGTAACTTTCAAATCAGTTTCATAAACATAAATACTCTTACAGATTGAAACCCAACATCATAATATATATACTTTATAACATATTGAAACAAAATATACATCATTAAAACAGATAAATATCTTAACAAGCTACGCATACAACTAACCTATGCAAAGAGAAGTGAAGAGCATGACCCGATGAGAAGATGGCAGGGCGGAGCTCGGGTATAGGCTGGAGATTGCTCGGTTGTGGGGTGTGCTGGTGGGTAGGAGGTTGCGAGGTAGGTGTGGTCATTTCTGTGCCTCAGAGGCTACTGGGGTGCTTAATGTACGGCCGAAGGTGGTTGAGAGGGAGGTCTCGGTGGGCGAAGTAGAGAGGGGGAAAAGGCGGAAGTGGGAACAAGGTGAGGACAGGCATTGTGGCTATGTGGTGGGTCTTGACCGAAGGGAAAGCGGTGGTGGAGGCTCACGGCGGAGACCGAAGTCTTGGTGATATGTGTGCTGTCCGAGATGGTTTGCATAGCATGGTGTAGGACGTGGCACGAGGATCAGGTGGGAGGTAGATGGGATAGCGTGGCTGACATTCGGTGAACAAAAATGAGGGAGGGGACAACTGGAAGAAGAATAGAGGCTACATGAAATATGAGTTTAAGGGTATATTCATTTTATTTTTCTATTACCAGAACATATATGAACGAAATAGATGAGTTGGCTCCAGTAGGAAATAGGAAGACAAAACGATCGAAATAAATATATTGAAATAGAGAAAAGCAAAAGTCACGTATTAAAGATCTGGGAATGGAGAAAATCACGCTTAAAAAATTCAAGAATTAATTAAAGCAACGGCGGTTAGGTTTTGAACAAGTGGGTGGCTTAACATATACCAGAAAGTCCCAAAAGTTTAAAATCGCGTACGGTACACTAAATCGTTTTACCGATTCCACCGTGCACTGATCATCAAAATGGACAATTGAATATACTGCGGAGATCAGTATGACGAGACGATCACAATGGTATAAAGAAATCAGTAGTACGATCATCCGATAAAAATCGATATCGGTACCAGAATGCTGCTTTTTTGCAGAAAATAAGAACGACGGAGCAATAGATGTCCGAATTTGGAAAAATGACGAACTGATATTTTGCTCAGAAGATGGTTTAGAATTTTTCTATGTAAAAATATTTTGGGTTTGAAAACGTTTTATTTTCATCGCTTTTTAACTGATTAAATTGAAGTGAATTTACGCGCGAAATGAACTTTCATATTTTCGGACGAAAATTTACCAATTGCTATGTTTAATTAGACGCATTTCAAATATATAATTTTTATTTCAAAATTTTATCGTTTGAAATTTAGCAAAATTTCAACTAATTACGTTATTAAACAGTTGAAATTTTACGGGTCGTTACATTCTCCCCCACTCAAAACTTTTCGTCCCCGAAAAGGAACGAGGTAGGAGAATAGAAACAACCAGGAAGAAAACAGATTTGAAATACAAAATAACAATTAATTTAAACCATATTCATTCAAATTTTAATTAATTGATATTCAAAAATTGATTTAATCCATTTGCTTTCACTAAAATCAATCTCAACTATTTTTAAATTCATTATCTTATTATCTTAATTTTACAATTTTTTTTTTTAAAAACAATAAATTTGAATAGTCTTTTATTATAAACATATGTTCTACAACAATTTTAAATTCTTCTTTATTCCAAATTATTGTTAAGTTTATTCTACTTAATATATTTTATCACATATATTAAACCATATAAATTAATTTAAACCATAAAAGTTTCGATTTAAATTAATTTACATCTATTAATTTCTTTTAAATTCAAGGTATTTTCATATGTTGATCAAATTCAATTTATTAATTCTTTCAAAACAAATTTATTAATTATTAACTGAGTTTACTTATTATCCTATCTAACTCTATTAACATCTTTATAATCAAAATTTAGTGTATAACATTTATTATAAACACTCAAATTTTATTTATAAATTCAATTTATCTTATATATTATCCAATTACATATTCAACTTCTGAATGATTTAGGTAAGTTGTATTAGAATGCAGTTGAACAATATACAGTAAAAAAAAAAAAAAAAAATTTTCCAATTCAAATATTCAAGTTTAAACATGTATTCCAAATTTTGGTTTTATTTATAATTAAAATCATCTTTTAACAAAATTTAAGAATTATATTTCCGATTTACTTTAAACAATTTAGAGATTTATATAACATATTTATCAAATCAAATTAAATTTTAAAATAAGATACCTATATATATAAATCAAATTATACTGAAGAAATTCAAATCAAAGTATTTTTCAAAACAAAACCGTAGCAAAGCTACATAATGGTTTCTCCACTTCGAAACTCGAAAATGAATATCGATGATGCGGCCGCCATCACCGAAATTTATTTTCCAGCGGCAAAGAGAAGAGCACTGATTTCAACATTTTAAAATTCTCTGAAAACCATTTATATTCGAAAAAACTTCCAATAATATATACTTTAAAATTTTAAAAACCAAAGTTCGAAATCACCGGAAACTAAATTCTCAAATTTTTGAATTAAATTCATTTCAAATTCTAATCAATTTATAAACCGTATTTATAAATTTATTTAGAACAATAAATGATAATCAAATATTTATCATTTCAAACAAACAATTTAATTTACCAATTAAATTCCAGAAAATTTTACTTATATTTTCACAATATAATCAAACAAATTTATTTCATTTTCCAAATTTGAAAATAATATTGTGTCAGTTTGCTCTGTTCAAGTGTTTTGGAAATCCTATCGATTGCGTTGATCAGACGTATCGATCGGAAACCCAAATCAACATCAACAACTCAAACAACACAATATATAAAACATTTTAATATTAATTTACAAATACACTTCCTCGCTCGACTATGCAAGAATGAATTTTCAAAATAAGGATAGGGATTCAAATTTGTTGACTCAAATCAAAGAGAATTTGATTCGAAGATAAGTTCGGACAGGAGATAAGATAATTATATTTACAGAATCGGGAGACGGATAAGCTTACTTAATTTACGGGCAACCTTAACCGGGTCGTCCGTAACTTCAAGAATAAAATCGATGCTGAATTCCGAGGTAAATCAACACTCGATCTCAAGAGATGAAATTCAGGTATAGTGGGGAATAGATAGCATCGTAAACCGAGGATACAGAAATCTCCGGTAAATCAGTGCCTATTGTAAAGGAGTTTTGCTCCTTTATAAATCATTCGAAGATTGGCGAGACCGCCGATCTATTGTAGATATCATTCAAAATGGAGTTATGGGGTGCTCCAGAATTGAAAGAAGACGAATAGTGAAGGACACGAATGAATTCCGGAACCGAGGGGAATGTTCCAAAATTCAAAGGAATTGAGTCAAAGGAAGAGATTGAAACTCGAATGAGAGTGATTCTGTAAATATATTTACCCTATATGTTGAGTTTTGCCTAGAGCTACCAAAGCTCTGATACCAACTATAACGACCCGCTATTTTGGACCATTCGCATCCATTATAAGTGTATAGGTAGACACTCATGCCGGAGTTGAATTGCTCAAAATACCGCGTTGTTAATTTAATTTGGCAAACTGAACATATACAGTAAATAGATATAATCACAGATCACAGACACAGAGTAATAAGTGCAGCGGAAATAAAAGAGATAGTAGTTCATGAAGCTACTATATGAATATATAAAATACATCAGAGTTTACAACAGAAGAGTAATACGATACATCAGAGTTAAACTAGATACAACGGAAGAGTAACAGATACAAATCAGAATACATCACTGGAATCACCGAATATCTGAAAGCTGGATAGATAGCTGGATCTCCAAGCGAAGCTCCAACTCCAAAGGTGAGTCTCGAAAGCTGAACTACTCAGTCTGACCCAAGCGTAAAGCAAAATACAAAACACTCGAGTCAGGATTAACATTCTTATATTAATAAATCCAACTCAAGTGAAATAGCAATTGAAATACAAGTAACTCAAAGGATGTTTGGAATAACCATCCTTTAAGGATCCGTTAAACTATCTACTATGTAGTAGTGTACGATAAGTAGATAATGTCTATTAGTAATATAAAGATATCAAAATAGCGTTAAGTCATGGCCCATTCCACCCTTAACACATTTTTATTCCCACAAGCATATACAAGACCGTAGTTTCCCCAAAACCGGAAGTCACCAGAGGGCAATCCATATACTCAAGGTACAAATCAAAATCGTAGTGGTCGCGCATAAATGGAATACAAGTATGACAAGGCACATGAGGCTATACCCAAGGTAGTGATACTACCGTTCGCCTGATCCGGACTGGTGAGAACGCAACGCCGCAGCGCCCGCAACACCGTGAAACAACACTCCTGTAACGACCCGTAAAATTTCGACTATTTTAATTACGTAATTTGTTGAAATTTTGTGAAATTTTAAAACGATAAAATTTTGAAATAAAATTTAATATTTGGAATACGTCTAGTTAAACATAGCAACTGGTAAACTTTCGTCCGAAAATATGAAAGTTTATTTCGCGCGTAAATTTACTTCAATTTAATCTGTTAAAAAGCGTTGTAAATAAAACGTTTTCAAAACCAAAATATTTTTACATAGAAAAATTCTAAACCATCTTCTGAGCAAGATTTCAGTTTGTTGTTTTTCAAAATTTGGACATCTATTGCTCCGTCGTTCTTATTTTCTGCAAAATAACAGTATTCTGGTACCAATATCGATTTTTATCGGATGATCGTACCACTGATATCTATATATCGTTTTGACCATCTCGTCGTGCTGATCTTCGCAGTATATTTATTTCTACGATTTGGTGTCCGGTTCGCTGCGAAATCCGTGAAGCGACAACCGTGTCGGTACCGGTTTCGTGTCCTTTTGTTCTGGTGGCTATTCAAAAAAATTCCCACCTTGTAAATTCCAACTTCCATTAGTTTTATTTCAGAAATTTATATCAACTGTCACTATTTCCAAAGTTCAAATTTATTATACGTTGGTTCGTTTCCACTTTGCAGTCTATCCATTTGCATTCCTACCTTCTGTAGACTATTCGTTTCTTTTCCCTCTGCCTTTTTATTATTCCAGAAATATATTGCTGACTTTCATTATTCCACCGTTCACTTTATAAACTCCGGTTCGTCCATTTACATTCCCCTCCTCTCCTTCACTCGAACAGCCATACCACTGCCTGCCATTCACGTAAACGACCGATAGCCGACTGCTTTTCCTCCTCCTTCCCTATTTTTCGAGTCACGCAAGCAATCTCCACGTTGGCCTCAACCTGCGCCAGCCCACTCCCACTCCGCCTCTTCTCTTGCCCGCCGTGACAGCCTTGTTCCACGTAAGCAGATCCAACCACCACCTCTTTGCTCGACCTTCAACCTCCACGCGCAAACCGAGCCTCCACCCACCACAACTCTGGCGACCCGAGCCCAGACCAACCTTACTCCCCTCCGCGTCAGCACGCCCCTCCACATCTCCACCGTGCAACTATCCCCTCCTCCATTCATTTATATGATCATTTTTCCAAAGCAAGCCTCCTCTCACACGTGTATATATATATGTGTGTCTATACATATATGTTTGTCCAAGTGAAGGTATATGCCGTCATTATATATATGTTGATTTTATATTAGTATATACGGGTTGTTTTTCTTTATTATGTAGTCTCTGCCCTATTTTAATTCTCAGAAGACTTGAGTTATCATCAAAACAGTTCATGACTACTTAAAGTTTTGTCCACAATAATTGTAGTTTATGTTTTGTTTAAGCAGTTACCACGTGATTGCTGGCATATGCCCGTATATATGTTTAGGTCACAAATAAAAAAAAATATATGATATGCGTTTTGTACAAGTTATATATTAGTTTATATTGTTCTGTTGTATAAAAATATATGATTTAGGTCCATTACAAGTAATGAGAATATCAAGTTGTTTATATTGAAAATGTATATGTATAACAGTTGGTTATGTTTTAAGTATGTACTGAGTTAAAAATACATATTGTTATAGTATATTATATTATAGAAAAGTAGAAACGGTTAGTTGTATTTACATAAGTGTATGTGTTGTGCATGAGTTGTACATATATTAACAAAATAAGTTCACATTATGAGTATGCCAACGTTTGTTTAAACTGTATAAGTATATATGTGAGGATATTGTCCACATAAGTATTGTTCGGTCTGCATAGGGTATGTTAGTCTAGGATATTTGCCTTCTTGGATGTACACAAGAGGATGATTGCAAGTTGCAAGTGAAACTAAAGAGGTTCAAAAGTAACGCTTACCATTCTTCCGAGTATACCTTAAAAAGTACAGTAATGCTTTATGGTACCTATAGGTGTAAAATAGGCTGTCAAATGTCTTTTTTCTAGTAAAAAAAAAAAAAAAATCATTATATTTTTTTTGTATATTTTGTTGTATACTTTGTAAACTGTGTCTGCATATGTTGTTTGTGGATCTAGTCTGTTTTTGCCGCATGTGTATATTGTGACTTTAGTTTAAATTCATACATACATTTATGAATATAATCTGCGAATTTTGTTTATAGAGTACATATACATTGATTTGGTGATAATATGTATGGGTCGATCTAATAATGATTTGAAAATTTTATTATTTCAATATTTGTCTTGAATTGAAATATTGAATATAATATATAAAATAATAATGTTATATATTTTCAGTTTATATCAAAACTGATTAAAATTTGTTTCATCGAATTCTGTTATCAGCTCCATCTCGAATTCGTATCAAATTAGCTTTGCTTAGGATTCGTGCCTGGATCGTAACTCAAATTTCAGTGTCCGTATCTGTGTGCGCATCTATGTCATCTACTGTTATCTCTAACCTCGAAAGGTGAGCACTCACTCACGATTAACGTTCTTTTATTTATTAAATTTGATTTCAATTGAAACGACAATTGAAATATGCTGCTGTTAGTTAATTACACTGTTATATATGTTATTGCCTGTATCAGTTCACCTATGACACCTGACACCATTATCTGTTAAGTATTTATGCGATGATAATACTGCTTGGCTGATAATTGATTGATTGTTGATGTTTATATTGGATGTTAAACTGTAAATGTAAATTGATAAATAGTATGAAATTGAACTCGATATAGAATAGTTAAATGTTTAAAAAAACTGATTAGTTAAATTGTATAATATGACCCCTTTTAACTGTTAAATTTATTGACATGTGGAATAGTGATAATTACACCTTGAACCATTTAAATGTATGTTGTTAAATTGATGATGTATGAAATTGTAAATTGAATGACAAGTGAAAACCGAAACGTAATAATCTTTAATCTACGTGAAATGATAGTGTAGATTCTAGAAATAATTATATTAATTCGTACAAATAACAATGCGAATTAATACGGTTATTTCGGGATTATTTGAATTGATTATTGGATTGATATTGGTTGTTGTTATTGCTTGTTTATTTACTTTGACACCATCCCAGTTATCACACTGCAAGTTCCCTTTATTATGTTTTGATTTTGAATTGAATTGGAATCGGGTTGAAATGATAAATACTCAAATTGAACTCTAAACTTGGATATAGAAAATTAAATAAAACCCGATTGGTCAATATTTTGATTTAAAAATAAAATAAGGATTTTATTTGAATAAATATTATGGTTTTGAAATGAAGTTGAAATCTGAATTTTAATGAAAGGAAATTGTAATATCTAATAAATCTGAAACAAAATATTTACAATATAATCGATGAAAGAATGTTGTTTAATTTGAGAAATAATTGTAATTAAGTTTGAAATTGTTAAACTTTGAAATGATTTAATAATCAAGTTTGAAATTATAATTAAGTTGAAATTATTAAACTTTGAAATTATTAAGTTTGAATTATTTAATAATTAAATAAGATTGAATTATTTAATGATTAAATTGAATTGAAATTCTTTAATAAGAAAGATTTAACTTTTGAATAAGTGAATTTTACTTCGTAAACAATTGAAATTGAGTTTCTTTATTAATTAAGTTTTGGAAAGTTATTTATGAAAGTAAATAACTGAAATTGAATTTCTTTAACAAGAAATAAAATGTGATTTATTGAAATTAATGTAAGACTTGAAATTTAAAGAATTGGATTTGATGAATTTAATTTAATTCAATTTATAAGTTGAATTTAAATAATGGATTAAATGAATTGGAAATTTAATAGAAATTGTTTTGAATGATAAAGTAACTTAACGAATATTGAACGAAATCGATAAATGAGTTTAAGTTGATTTGAGTGTTAAATTAAATTAATTAAATGATTTCGGAAATGAATCTTATATACGAACTTGAATCAATATTTGAATTGTTTTAAATAAAATTGAAATTGTATTATAGAATTTTGAAATGATAATTTGGAAGTTTTGAAACGTAAATTATTGGAAATTGGTTTTGAAAGACAAATGAAACGTTGATTTACGAATTCTAATTGAATTGAATTTGATTTGGTTTTTGAAATATATAAACGACCAATCGATGTAATAATTACGAAAGTTATTAAAGAGACCGGAATTCGGTTATGGATATACTCTCTATCTAAACCGAAAACCACTTTAATAACTATACGCGGAGTGATGATCCAGAATGAAGTGGTTGGAATGGTGTTCGTGTTGACTGAAGAAAGAGAACGATAATGGATAGCCTTGACACTTGTGTCAAATTGGAAATGACTAAAACAGGAGCTGTGCCGGGCCAATGGAGGATTGATACCTCAAGTGGACACACTTCTTCGAACTACTTATACTTGTTGTCGATTGGTGCACCCTTGATTTTTGGGAGTGTTGTCTCACGGTGTTGCGGGCGCTGCGGCGTTGCGTTCTCACCAGCCCGGATCAGGCGAACGGTAGTATCACTACCTTGGGTATAGCCTCATGTGCCTTGTCATACTTGTATTCCATTTATGCGCGACCACTACGAATTTGTTTTGTACCTTGAGTATATGGATTGCCCTCTGGTGACTTCCGGTTTTGGGGAAACTACGGTCTTGTATATGCTTGTGGGAATAAAAATGTGTTAAGGGTGGAATGGGCCATGACTTAACGCTATTTTGATATCTTTATATTACTGATAGACATTATCTACTTATCGTACACTACTACATAGTAGATAGTTTAACGGATCCTTAAAGGATGGTTATTCCAAACATCCTTTGAGTTACTTGTATTTCAATTGCTATTTCACTTGAGTTGGATTTATTAGTATAAGAATGTTAATCCTGACTCGAGTGTCTTGTGTTTTTGCTTTACGCTCGGGTCAGACTGAGTGGTTCAGCTTTCGAGACTCACCTTTGGAGTTGGAGCTTCGCTTGGAGATCCAGCTATCTATCCGGCTTTCAGTATTCGATGATTCCAGTGATGCATTTTGATTTGTATCTGATGTATCGTATTACTCTTCCGTTGTATCTGGTTTAACTCTGATGTATCGTATTACTCTTCTGTTGTAAACTCTGATGTATTTTATATATTCATATAGTAGCTTCATGAACTACTATCTCTTTTATTTCCGCTGCATTTATTACTCTGTGTCTGTGATCTGTGATTATATTTATTTACTGTATATGTTCAGTTTTGCCAATTTAAATTAACAACGCGGTATTTTGAGCAATTCAACTCCGGCATGAGTGTCTTCCTATTCACTTATAATGGACGCGAATGGTCCAAAATGGCGGGTCGTTACAGTTGGTATCAGAGCTTTGGTAGCTCTAGGCAAAACTTAACATATAGAGTAAATGTATTTACGGAATCACTCTCATTCGAGTTTCAATCTCTTCATTTGACTCAATTCCTTTGAATTTTTGGAACGTTCTCCTCGGTTCCGAAATTCATTCGTGCCCCTCACTATTCGTCTTCTTTCAATTCTGGAGCATCCCATAACTCCATTTCGAATGATCTTTATAAGGAATCGGCGGTCTCGCCAATCTTCGAATGATTGGTAAAGGGGTGAAACTCCTTTACAATAGGCATTGATTTACCGGAGATTTCTGTATTCTCGGTTTACAATGCTATCTGTTCCCTGATATACCTGAATCCCATCTCTAGAGATCGAGTGTTGACTTACCTCGGAATTCAGCATCGATCTTATTCTTGAAGTTACGGACGGTCCGGTTAAGATTGCCCGTGAATTTAATAAGCTTATCCATGTCCCGATTCTGTCAATTGAATCATCTTATCTTTTCTTTCGAACTTGTATTTAAATCAAAATTCTCTTTAACTTGAGTCCATAAAATTTGAAACCCTATCCGTATTTTGAAAATTCATCCCTGTATCGTCGAGCAAAGAAGTGTATTTGTAAATTTATATAAAATGTTTTATATATTGTGTTGTTTGAGTTGTTGATGTTGATTTGGGTTTCCGATCGATTCGTCTGATCAACGCTATCGATAGGATTTCCAAAACACTTGAACAGAGCAAACTAACACAATATTATTTTCAAAGTTGGTAAATGATATAAATTTGTTGATTATATTGTAAAAATATAAGTTAAAATTTTCTGGAATTTAATAAGTAAAATTTTCTGGAATTTAATAAGTTAATTAAATTGTTGTTGAAATGATAATATTTGATTATCATTTATTGTTCTAAATAAATTTATAAATACGGTTTATAAATTGATTTGAAATTTGAAAGGAATTTAATTCAGAAATTTGAGAATTTAGTTTCCGGTGATTTCGAACTTTGGTTTTTAAAATTTCAAAGTATATATTATTGAAGTATTTTCGAATAGAAACCGTTTTCAAAGAATTTTAAAATGTTGAAATCAGTGCTCTTCTCTTTGTCGCTGGAAAATAATTTCGATGATGGCGGCCGCATCATCGACGTTCATTTTCGAGTTTCGAAGTGGAGATACTATTCTGTAGCTTTCCTACGGTTTTGTTTTGAAAAATATTTTGATTTGAATTTCTTCAGTATAATTTGATTTATATATATGGGTATCTTATTTTAAAATTTAATTTGATTTGATATAAATATATTATATATATCTCTAAATTGTTCAAAGTTAATCGGAAATCTAATTCTTAAATTTTGCTAAAGGATGATTTTAATTATAAATAAAACCAAAATTTGGAATAAATATTTAAACTTGAATAATTGAATTGAGAAAATTTTATTTGTATATTGTTTAACTGCATTCTAATATAACTTACCTAAATCATTCAGAAGTTGAATATGTAATTGGATAATATATAAGATAAATTGAATTTATAAATAAATTTGAGTGTTTATAATAAATGTTATACACTAAATTTGATTATAAAGATGTTAATAGAGTTAGATAGGATAATAAGTAAACTCATTTAATAATGAAATAAATTTTGTTTTGAAAAATTTAATAAATTGAAATTTGATCAACATATGAAAATACATTGAATTTAAAAGAAATTAATATATGTAAATTAATTTAAATCGAAACTTTTATGTTTTAAATTAATTTATATGGGTAAATATATGTGATTAGATATATTAAGTAGAATAAATTTAACAATAGTTTTGAATAAAGAAGAATTTAAATTACTGGAAAAAAATATATGATTATAATAAAAGACTATTCAAATTTATGGTTTTAGAAATTGTAAATTGAAGATAATTAGATAATAAGATAATGAATTTAGAAATAGTTGGGATTGATTTTAGTGAAATCAAATGGATTAAATAAATTATTGAATATCAATTAATTTAAATTTGAATTTATATGGTTTAAATTAATTGTTATTTTACATTCCAAATCTGTTTTTCTTTCGGGTTGTTTCTATTCTCCAACCTCGTTCCTTTTCGGGGACGAAAAGTTTTGAGTGGGGGAGAGTGTAACGACCCGTAAAATTTCGACTATTTTAATTACGTAATTTGTTGAAATTTTGTGAAATTTTAAAACGATAAAATTTTGAAATAAAATTTAATATTTGGAATACGTCTAGTTAAACATAGCAACTGGTAAACTTTCGTCCGAAAATATGAAAGTTTATTTCGCGCGTAAATTTACTTCAATTTAATCTGTTAAAAAGCGTTGTAAATAAAACGTTTTCAAAACCAAAATATTTTTACATAGAAAAATTCTAAACCATCTTCTGAGCAAGATTTCAGTTTGTTGTTTTTCAAAATTTGGACATCTATTGCTCCGTCGTTCTTATTTTCTGCAAAATAACAGTATTCTGGTACCAATATCGATTTTTATCGGATGATCGTACCACTGATATCTATATATCGTTTTGACCATCTCGTCGTGCTGATCTTCGCAGTATATTTATTTCTACGATTTGGTGTCCGGTTCGCTGCGAAATCCGTGAAGCGACAACCGTGTCGGTACCGGTTTCGTGTCCTTTTGTTCTGGTGGCTATTCAAAAAAATTCCCACCTTGTAAATTCCAACTTCCATTAGTTTTATTTCAGAAATTTATATCAACTGTCACTATTTCCAAAGTTCAAATTTATTATACGTTGGTTCGTTTCCACTTTGCAGTCTATCCATTTGCATTCCTACCTTCTGTAGACTATTCGTTTCTTTTCCCTCTGCCTTTTTATTATTCCAGAAATATATTGCTGACTTTCATTATTCCACCGTTCACTTTATAAACTCCGGTTCGTCCATTTACATTCCCCTCCTCTCCTTCACTCGAACAGCCATACCACTGCCTGCCATTCACGTAAACGACCGATAGCCGACTGCTTTTCCTCCTCCTTCCCTATTTTTCGAGTCACGCAAGCAATCTCCACGTTGGCCTCAACCTGCGCCAGCCCACTCCCACTCCGCCTCTTCTCTTGCCCGCCGTGACAGCCTTGTTCCACGTAAGCAGATCCAACCACCACCTCTTTGCTCGACCTTCAACCTCCACGCGCAAACCGAGCCTCCACCCACCACAACTCTGGCGACCCGAGCCCAGACCAACCTTACTCCCCTCCGCGTCAGCACGCCCCTCCACATCTCCACCGTGCAACTATCCCCTCCTCCATTCATTTATATGATCATTTTTCCAAAGCAAGCCTCCTCTCACACGTGTATATATATATGTGTGTCTATACATATATGTTTGTCCAAGTGAAGGTATATGCCGTCATTATATATATGTTGATTTTATATTAGTATATACGGGTTGTTTTTCTTTATTATGTAGTCTCTGCCCTATTTTAATTCTCAGAAGACTTGAGTTATCATCAAAACAGTTCATGACTACTTAAAGTTTTGTCCACAATAATTGTAGTTTATGTTTTGTTTAAGCAGTTACCACGTGATTGCTGGCATATGCCCGTATATATGTTTAGGTCACAAATAAAAAAAAATATATGATATGCGTTTTGTACAAGTTATATATTAGTTTATATTGTTCTGTTGTATAAAAATATATGATTTAGGTCCATTACAAGTAATGAGAATATCAAGTTGTTTATATTGAAAATGTATATGTATAACAGTTGGTTATGTTTTAAGTATGTACTGAGTTAAAAATACATATTGTTATAGTATATTATATTATAGAAAAGTAGAAACGGTTAGTTGTATTTACATAAGTGTATGTGTTGTGCATGAGTTGTACATATATTAACAAAATAAGTTCACATTATGAGTATGCCAACGTTTGTTTAAACTGTATAAGTATATATGTGAGGATATTGTCCACATAAGTATTGTTCGGTCTGCATAGGGTATGTTAGTCTAGGATATTTGCCTTCTTGGATGTACACAAGAGGATGATTGCAAGTTGCAAGTGAAACTAAAGAGGTTCAAAAGTAACGCTTACCATTCTTCCGAGTATACCTTAAAAAGTACAGTAATGCTTTATGGTACCTATAGGTGTAAAATAGGCTGTCAAATGTCTTTTTTCTAGTAAAAAAAAAAAAAAAATCATTATATTTTTTTTGTATATTTTGTTGTATACTTTGTAAACTGTGTCTGCATATGTTGTTTGTGGATCTAGTCTGTTTTTGCCGCATGTGTATATTGTGACTTTAGTTTAAATTCATACATACATTTATGAATATAATCTGCGAATTTTGTTTATAGAGTACATATACATTGATTTGGTGATAATATGTATGGGTCGATCTAATAATGATTTGAAAATTTTATTATTTCAATATTTGTCTTGAATTGAAATATTGAATATAATATATAAAATAATAATGTTATATATTTTCAGTTTATATCAAAACTGATTAAAATTTGTTTCATCGAATTCTGTTATCAGCTCCATCTCGAATTCGTATCAAATTAGCTTTGCTTAGGATTCGTGCCTGGATCGTAACTCAAATTTCAGTGCCCGTATCTGTGTGCGCATCTATGTCATCTACTGTTATCTCTAACCTCGAAAGGTGAGCACTCACTCACGATTAACGTTCTTTTATTTATTAAATTTGATTTCAATTGAAACGACAATTGAAATATGCTGCTGTTAGTTAATTACACTGTTATATATGTTATTGCCTGTATCAGTTCACCTATGACACCTGACACCATTATCTGTTAAGTATTTATGCGATGATAATACTGCTTGGCTGATAATTGATTGATTGTTGATGTTTATATTGGATGTTAAACTGTAAATGTAAATTGATAAATAGTATGAAATTGAACTCGATATAGAATAGTTAAATGTTTAAAAAAACTGATTAGTTAAATTGTATAATATGACCCCTTTTAACTGTTAAATTTATTGACATGTGGAATAGTGATAATTACACCTTGAACCATTTAAATGTATGTTGTTAAATTGATGATGTATGAAATTGTAAATTGAATGACAAGTGAAAACCGAAACGTAATAATCTTTAATCTACGTGAAATGATAGTGTAGATTCTAGAAATAATTATATTAATTCGTACAAATAACAATGCGAATTAATACGGTTATTTCGGGATTATTTGAATTGATTATTGGATTGATATTGGTTGTTGTTATTGCTTGTTTATTTACTTTGACACCATCCCAGTTATCACACTGCAAGTTCCCTTTATTATGTTTTGATTTTGAATTGAATTGGAATCGGGTTGAAATGATAAATACTCAAATTGAACTCTAAACTTGGATATAGAAAATTAAATAAAACCCGATTGGTCAATATTTTGATTTAAAAATAAAATAAGGATTTTATTTGAATAAATATTATGGTTTTGAAATGAAGTTGAAATTTGAATTTTAATGAAAGGAAATTGTAATATCTAATAAATCTGAAACAAAATATTTACAATATAATCGATGAAAGAATGTTGTTTAATTTGAGAAATAATTGTAATTAAGTTTGAAATTGTTAAACTTTGAAATGATTTAATAATCAAGTTTGAAATTATAATTAAGTTGAAATTATTAAACTTTGAAATTATTAAGTTTGAATTATTTAATAATTAAATAAGATTGAATTATTTAATGATTAAATTGAATTGAAATTCTTTAATAAGAAAGATTTAACTTTTGAATAAGTGAATTTTACTTCGTAAACAATTGAAATTGAGTTTCTTTATTAATTAAGTTTTGGAAAGTTATTTATGAAAGTAAATAACTGAAATTGAATTTCTTTAACAAGAAATAAAATGTGATTTATTGAAATTAATGTAAGACTTGAAATTTAAAGAATTGGATTTGATGAATTTAATTTAATTCAATTTATAAGTTGAATTTAAATAATGGATTAAATGAATTGGAAATTTAATAGAAATTGTTTTGAATGATAAAGTAACTTAACGAATATTGAACGAAATCGATAAATGAGTTTAAGTTGATTTGAGTGTTAAATTAAATTAATTAAATGATTTCGGAAATGAATCTTATATACGAACTTGAATCAATATTTGAATTGTTTTAAATAAAATTGAAATTGTATTATAGAATTTTGAAATGATAATTTGGAAGTTTTGAAACGTAAATTATTGGAAATTGGTTTTGAAAGACAAATGAAACGTTGATTTACGAATTCTAATTGAATTGAATTTGATTTGGTTTTTGAAATATATAAACGACCAATCGATGTAATAATTACGAAAGTTATTAAAGAGACCGGAATTCGGTTATGGATATACTCTCTATCTAAACCGAAAACCACTTTAATAACTATACGCGGAGTGATGATCCAGAATGAAGTGGTTGGAATGGTGTTCGTGTTGACTGAAGAAAGAGAACGATAATGGATAGCCTTGACACTTGTGTCAAATTGGAAATGACTAAAACAGGAGCTGTGCCGGGCCAATGGAGGATTGATACCTCAAGTGGACACACTTCTTCGAACTACTTATACTTGTTGTCGATTGGTGCACCCTTGATTTTTGGGAGTGTTGTCTCACGGTGTTGCGGGCGCTGCGGCGTTGCGTTCTCACCAGCCCGGATCAGGCGAACGGTAGTATCACTACCTTGGGTATAGCCTCATGTGCCTTGTCATACTTGTATTCCATTTATGCGCGACCACTACGAATTTGTTTTGTACCTTGAGTATATGGATTGCCCTCTGGTGACTTCCGGTTTTGGGGAAACTACGGTCTTGTATATGCTTGTGGGAATAAAAATGTGTTAAGGGTGGAATGGGCCATGACTTAACGCTATTTTGATATCTTTATATTACTGATAGACATTATCTACTTATCGTACACTACTACATAGTAGATAGTTTAACGGATCCTTAAAGGATGGTTATTCCAAACATCCTTTGAGTTACTTGTATTTCAATTGCTATTTCACTTGAGTTGGATTTATTAGTATAAGAATGTTAATCCTGACTCGAGTGTCTTGTGTTTTTGCTTTACGCTCGGGTCAGACTGAGTGGTTCAGCTTTCGAGACTCACCTTTGGAGTTGGAGCTTCGCTTGGAGATCCAGCTATCTATCCGGCTTTCAGTATTCGATGATTCCAGTGATGCATTTTGATTTGTATCTGATGTATCGTATTACTCTTCCGTTGTATCTGGTTTAACTCTGATGTATCGTATTACTCTTCTGTTGTAAACTCTGATGTATTTTATATATTCATATAGTAGCTTCATGAACTACTATCTCTTTTATTTCCGCTGCATTTATTACTCTGTGTCTGTGATCTGTGATTATATTTATTTACTGTATATGTTCAGTTTTGCCAATTTAAATTAACAACGCGGTATTTTGAGCAATTCAACTCCGGCATGAGTGTCTTCCTATTCACTTATAATGGACGCGAATGGTCCAAAATGGCGGGTCGTTACAACTCCCAAAATCAAGGGTGCACCAATCGACAACAAGTATAAGTAGTTCGAAGAAGTGTGTCCACTTGAGGTATCAATCCTCCATTGGCCCGGCACAGCTCCTGTTTTAGTCATTTCCAATTTGACACAAGTGTCAAGGCTATCCATTATCGTTCTCTTTCTTCAGTCATCACGTACATCATTCCAACCACTTCATTCTGGATCATCACTCCGCGTATAGTTATTAAAGTGGTTTTCGGTTTAGATAGAGAGTATATCCATAACCGAATTCCGGTCTCTTTAATAACTTCCGTAATTATTACACCGATTGGTCGTTTGTTTATTTCAAAAACCAAATCAATTTCAATTCAATTTCAATTCGTAAATCAACATTTCATTTGTCTTTCAAAACCAATTTCCAATAATTTACATTTCAAAACTTCCAAATTATCATTTCAAAACCTTATAATTCAATTTCAATCTTTATTTTAAACAATTCAAATATCAATTTAAATTCGTATATAAGATTCAATTCCGAAATCATTTAAATCAATTTAATTTAACATTCAAATCAGTTTAACTTCATTTATCGATTTTATTCAATATTCGTTAAGTAAATTTATCATTCAAATCAATTATATTCAATTTCCAATTCATTAAATCAATTTCTTATGTTCAACTTCATTTAAATCAAAACTTACAAATTGAATTAAATTAAATTCATCAAATCAAATTCTTTAAATTTCAAGTCTTACATTAATTTCAATGAATCGCATTTTCATTTCTTGTTAAAGAAATTCAATTTCACTTTTTTTACTTTCTTAAATAATTTTCCAAAACTTACTTAATCAAGAAAACTCAATTTCAATTATTTACGAAGTAAAATTCACTTATTCAAAAATTCAATTTTACTTATTAAAGAATTTAATTTAATTTAATCATTAAATAATTCAATCTTATTTAATTATTAAATAATTCAAAACTTAATTATTAAATAATTTCAAAGTTTAATAATTTCAAACTTAATTATACTTTCCAACTTAATTATTAAATCATCTCAAAGTTTAATAATTTCAAACTTAATTATAATTTCAAACTTAATTATTAAATCATTTCAAAGTTTAATAATTTCAAACTTAATTATAATTTCAAACTTAATTATTAAATCATTTCAAAGTTTAATAATTTCAACTTAATTATAATTTCAAACTTAACTCAATAATTTCTCAAATTAAACAACATTCTTTCATCAATTACATTTTTAATAATTTGTTTCAGATTATTAAACATTAACATTTCCTTTCACTTAAATTCAAATTTCAACTTCATTTCAAAACAATATTATTTATTCAAATAAAATCTTTATTTTATTTCAAAATCAAATTATTGATCAATCGGGTTTTATTTAATTTCCTATCCTAGGTCAAAGTTCAATCTTGGGTATTTATCATTTCAACCCGATTCCAATTCAATTCAACATCAAAGCATAGCAAAGGGAACTTGCAGTGTGATAACTGGGATGGTGCCAAAGTAAATAAACAAGCAATAACAACAATCAATATCAATCCAATAATCAATTCAAATAATCCCGAAATAACCGTATTAATTCGCATTGTTATTTGTACGAATTAATATAATTATTTCTAGAATCTACTCTATCATTTCAAGTAGATTAAAGATTATAACATTTCGGTTTCACTTGTCGTTCAATTTCAATTACAACAGTTAATTCAATATACGTTCAACAGTCCAAAGTGAAATTTGTCAATTCTACGCGTCAATTAACTTAACAATTTAAGGGTTAATTCAATTAATCAATATTCATCATAAAAGGGGTCAAGTTAACAATCAAATGTCAGTTAATCAAATTTAACATTTAATTATCCTATATCAAGTTCAATTTCATACTGTTTATTATTTTAACATTTACAATTTACCGTCCAATATAAACATCAACAATCAATCAATTATCAGCCAAACTGTATTATCATCGCATAAATAATTAACAGATAATGGTGTCAGATGTCACAGGTGAACTGATACAGGTAATAACAGTGTAAATATCAACAGCAGCATATTTCAATTGTCGTTTCAATTGAAATCAAATTTAATAAATAAAAGAACGTTAATCGTGAGTGAGTGCTCACCTTCCGAGGCTAGAGAATGCAGAAGATGATACAGATATGCACACTGATACGGACACTGAAATTTGAATGACGAATCGAAGCAAAACAACATCGGCCCGAATTCAATGATCAAAGCTGATAACAGAATTAGATGGAACAAATCAGAACGGGGTCGGTGAAGGTAATTGGTATAAGTGAACTCATAAAATCATATTTGTTTCAAACACATTTTTAGTTTAAAATATATATGCGTTTCAAAATCCCCTTTTTTTTTAATTAAACACATATATAGAATCAAACATATATACCTACTGAGTTTGGAATAATTACTTTACATATATATATATACTTATTTAAAAATGCGAGATACTAACATATTATGTATATTTATTAGTAAATGTCAGTATATATACATACAAACCAAAACTGAAAGTATGTGACTCAACGTGCATATATATGATGATTTAATACAATATTAAATAAAGCCATACAGGTTGCGTTACCCTATGATAAACTATATATATAAAACTGAAATGAATCATACATATACTGTAAATTGTTTGAAATCTCAAGTATAACGTATCAAGTACACTTGATCATTATATTCAGTCTTAAATAAACAACCCTTATTTTGAAATCAATATAAAGTTACTTTATTATAACTATCAAAACATATATCACGTTATACAATCTAAACATATACATGTATGCCGTGTATTAAAGTCAATAATTATGTAATCTATCATTTATACTAAAATAAATTAAACAATACAAGTTACTATACTAAAGAGTATGAATAAGATCAGACCAATATATATACCTATATGTAGACCGCACGTCATATATGACTACATGTACAACTACTATACAATAATATATACCCTATAGTAAAATTTACAAAACTGAACACTATAAATATACACCTATATAGACAACAATATACTGATATATTAATAGTTTAAACAAGTAGACTAGTATAAACCTTATAAATAGTTTACAACTATCAAAAATCAAAACATATAAGTACTCTTGTTTATAATATAATATAGTTTACTATGATATACTAGTTTCGTTACTAATATATAAGAAAATATTAACAAACCTTTAACAAAATCTGTTTCAATACAATATAAACGTAAACCTTTAAAATCCGAGGACAATATAATTACACTCATACACTACATTAAAACTATATATAAATGTAACTTTCAAATCAGTTTCATAAACATAAATACTCTTACAGATTGAAACCCAACATCATAATATATATACTTTATAACATATTGAAACAAAATATACATCATTAAAACAGATAAATATCTTAACAAGCTACGCATACA
The DNA here is from genome assembly GCA_030737815.1 of Allium fistulosum. NCBI lineage: Eukaryota > Viridiplantae > Streptophyta > Magnoliopsida > Asparagales > Amaryllidaceae > Allium > Allium fistulosum. The sequence continues at coordinate 1,193,348,196 of CM060901.1, read as the reverse complement.
ACTAACCTATGCAAAGAGAAGTGAAGAGCATGACCCGATGAGAAGATGGCAGGGCGGAGCTCGGGTATAGGCTGGAGATTGCTCGGTTGTGGGGTGTGCTGGTGGGTAGGAGGTTGCGAGGTAGGTGTGGTCATTTCTGTGCCTCGGAGGCTACTGGGGTGCTTAATGTACGGCCGAAGGTGGTTGAGAGGGAGGTCTCGGTGGGCGAAGTAGAGAGGGGGAAAAGGCGGAAGTGGGAACAAGGTGAGGACAGGCGTTGTGGCTATGTGGTGGGTCTTGACCGAAGGGAAAGCGGTGGTGGAGGCTCACGGCGGAGACCGAAGTCTTGGTGATAGGTGTGCTGTCCGAGATGGTTTGCATAGCATGGTGTAGGACGTGGCACGAGGATCAGGTGGGAGGTAGATGGGATAGCGTGGCTGACATTCGGTGAACAAAAATGAGGGAGGGGACAACTGGAAGAAGAATAGAGGCTACATGAAATATGAGTTTAAGGGTATATTCATTTTATTTTTCTATTACCAGAACATATATGAACGAAATAGATGAGTTGGCTCCAGTAGGAAATAGGAAGACAAAACGATCGAAATAAATATATTGAAATAGAGAAAAGCAAAAGTCACGTATTAAAGATCTGGGAATGGAGAAAATCACGCTTAAAAAATTCAAGAATTAATTAAAGCAACGGCGGTTAGGTTTTGAACAAGTGGGTGGCTTAACATATACCAGAAAGTCCCAAAAGTTTAAAATCGCGTACGGTACACTAAATCGTTTTACCGATTCCACCGTGCACTGATCATCAAAATGGACATTTGAATATACTGCGGAGATCAGTATGACGAGACGATCACAATGGTATAAAGAAATCAGTAGTACGATCATCCGATAAAAATCGATATCGGTACCAGAATGCTGCTTTTTTGCAGAAAATAAGAACGACGGAGCAATAGATGTCCGAATTTGGAAAAATGACGAACTGATATTTTGCTCAGAAGATGGTTTAGAATTTTTCTATGTAAAAATATTTTGGGTTTGAAAACGTTTTATTTTCATCGCTTTTTAACTGATTAAATTGAAGTGAATTTACGCGCGAAATGAACTTTCATATTTTCGGACGAAAATTTACCAATTGCTATGTTTAATTAGACGCATTTCAAATATATAATTTTTATTTCAAAATTTTATCGTTTGAAATTTAGCAAAATTTCAACTAATTACGTTATTAAACAGTTGAAATTTTACGGGTCGTTACAGGGAATGTGAAATGACCCTCCCAATTTTGTATAATTTTTAATGAATTTTTTTTACATTCCTATAACTAATATTCTCAGAGTCATTTTCTTTTCAAACAATTTGTCCAGGATTCAAAATTCCTACTAATATAAGTATATTAGTTTAATCATAGAAATATACATATACATATGATGATGTATATGTCCCTCTTGTTTAAATCAGAGTGTATATGTATTAATTATATAAGCAAGAGCATATTCTGTTTGATTTGAATTGAATTTTGCATTTCCCATCCCATTATTAATTTTCATGTTTTTGATACTTATAATATATAAGTAGATCCTGCTCATATTTATTTATGGTGATAACTTTGATTATTCAAATTAGGATTTATCAATAATTTATCTTGACAAGATAATTTCTAAATGCTTGAGATTATAATTTTTTATACAGTTCAAATGCTTGATATCTGATTAAGGCCAGAAAATGATATTTACATATATCATTTTTGGCTCATAATTTTTCTTTGAGATTCATCTGTTTTTAACTTATCCCATAAATAAAACCATGTTTTGTTCTCATGCATATTGGTTTCTAAATTTTTCTGAAAGTGTTTGTAAATGGTGCAATCCCTGGATTTTTTGATGAGCCAGGTTTGATTGCAGAGTGTTTTTCTAGTTTGATAGTACAAACCAGTTCCAAAATGCACATATGTTTATAGTGTTTGAAAGGAAGTTTTGGGTTGAACACTTGCTAAATGGACAAGAGGTTTTGTAAAGCATTTCACTACTGAATTACAGATCAATATGATCAACCAGGCAAACATCAACCATGTCTCTTAAAATGTTATTCATATGCAAACTACTTGATGCCTTATTTAATATATATACATTTCACAAAACAGCTCACAATGGACTTGAATTCTCTTATAAAATTTTCCAATAATAGGTAACAAAATACTTGAAAGATTACCCCGAGTTAAACCATATTTTACCCCAAACTTAATGCTTTTTAAATAACACCAGATTGACTAATGAAAAGTAAAGAATATGTTAGTTAATTGCCCAAGTATATATATATACATATATTTTCTTTCAGATTTTTATAGATAATACTTTAAACTTGTTCTTTTGTTCACAACTCAAATAATCTTCCACTTCTCAAACCTTAATACATAACAAAATGTAACAGAAAACATCCAGTTCAGACCAACATAGCAAATTCATTACATAACAAGAAACTTTAAAAACATAAGTTTTCATGAATACATGCAGATAAATCATCCTATGCTCTTATTAAATCTAACAAGCATGCTCTTCCATTTTTCTCATTAGCCATAATCTTCTTTCCTACTTATGTCTTGCATCCCCTGAAAAAGCATTGGTGGCTGCCTCAGTTTGAATTGAGACACCCCATATGCCATGAGCAAATAAGGGTCAGATCAATGATCTGGTATGAGCAACATCAATATATTCATGATATTAAGCAAATGAATGATACATAAGCACTAACCAGTTGCTTAATCAATTTCTTAAATCAACTATGTTACTATATTTTAGATGAACTGTTATGCAAATGCAATGACTTCATAAATTAACCATTAGCACAAGCATGTTTATGCAAGCATTCACATCAATTTGTAGCAATCAGATGCCCTGGAACACTCATGGTTCCAAATCAACAAATCTAAGAAATACTCATATTCTTATTTCATAACTCTGCATAGCCTTTACAAATATACCACTTTAATCCTAGCCTCATCTGCTATCAAGGAATCATAGGGACACATTGCAATGAACTAATTCACATCATTGCACAAAGATCTCAGGGCTTAAATAAACCATGTGCCAAACTTGCATACTTCAAATATGACAAGCATTCCAGCAGCCTTCTTGGCTTACATTTCCTAGTTCATTTACTAATTTGTATTTATTTAATCCTATCATCAGATAGATAAGTGAACATGTCACTGTGTTCATTGAAACACCCCTGTAATATTGCAAGCATATTTTTCCAACGGCAACAATTAGTTATTTTCAAGAATATTGCTAACATATATATTGTCTTTGAATCAAGTTCAAGAATATTCACACTGAATATAGAAACATGGCATAATGAATTATTATGATCTACAAATAACTATGATTGAGCCAGATTCAAGATCTAGCTGAATCATAATTTTTGTCTTGTAGATTTTTTTTTGCTATTTGATCAGGGATTCAGCACATAGAAATTTCTATTGCATCCCTAATATCTTTTCTAAAGCCTCAGCACTTATACAATGTATATTGCAGCTTATTTTATTTTCTTTGTTGAGATTTACTTGCCATGATTCTATATCAGATATAAGTATTCTTCCCCTGATTCCAAGATCTGATGCCTTAGCTTTTTTTTTAAAATATAATAAAACAGTAGATTGTACATCCATAATAAAACATCTTATCAGATCAAGGCCATCCAAAGGGCATCCATAACAAAACATTGTATCAAATCAAAACCATTCAAAGAATATCAATAAAACCGCTTTCAACAAAAACCAGAAAGTATCAATAGCAACATAAAAGTTTGGCTGCCTCATATCAGGTCTTAATGCCATGAATCTAGTGAGATTACTCACCTAAGTATCCTCTTCTAGTAGATTCAGAAAATCCCTGAGTATATTTTTCTTTTTCTTTTTCTTCCTTTAAAATGTTTTCTTCCTTTCTTATTTTAAGTATCTCGGGTAAAAATGATTTCCCTGGCTATAACTACTTATTTATAAGCATTTTCACTAGGGTTTTATCAAGATAAAATTCCATTTCTGTCCTGGCTAGCATCATGCATTTTGTATCCACATTTCCATTCTTAATACCCCGGCCATACTTGTTAATTAAGGTTAGTACTTTCTTCCTTTTGCTTTTCCAGAAAATTGCTATTTTTGAATACTTGCTCAAATCATGTTAAATGTGTGACTTCACTATATTTTATATTTTATTCATTTCTGAAAACCTTCTTTACTATTTTTACCTACACATACTTACTTACTTATTATTATATCTCATACCATTTTAATGTTGTTTTTCTTGCTCAGTTCCAATATATTCCAGCTTCAAAGAAAATGTATCTGGGTATAAACATATATGTATTTTATTTAATTCTTCCTTACTTCCTGTAAAAATATTCATATGTTTCATATTTTTTTTAGTTTCAATATACTAATATATTTTTAATTTCAGTATGTATACATATTCAATTTCATAAAGAGTATTTAATTTCAATGTATATAGAAAAACATGTTTTAGTTGGTTTAATAATTCACATTTCAAAATCATATTTGAAATGCTTCCTTTCTTTGTTTATTTATTTTATTATCATTATTTTTTTCCAGAGATCTTAAACCTTTTCCTTGTGCCATTTCCAACGTGCATGTGCACACATACTCTTGCACATCATTTCATCAAGAAATCCTTCAACATTTTATCTAAATATTTTTAGAACTGAATTATTTTATTAAAATAATTTTCCTCAAAATTTTGGGGCATTACAGAATGTGGGGGATATAGGCCTTGTTTGATAGGTGGAGTGAAGTAGAGAAGTAAGGAACTAGTTTATGTGTTTTAACTTTAAAAGGAAGTGGAAAATTTGTGATTTTTTGTAACTAGAAGCCATGTATGAACATAAACATGAACATGAACATGAAGAGAAGGAAGTGAATATGAGAATAAAAATGTAAATTGAGAATGTGTGGAGGTGGTGGGTATTTATAGGCAAAGGAGTGGAATCTTATTTAAATTAGCTTAAACATTTAAATAATATAAATATTTTCATGTTACATGCTTGTCATACCCCTCCATCCCACCAAGTACACACATTACCCCCCCTTTAAGTCCACCTACACCATGCTTTAGGTCCTATCCTAGGTAGTTTATGTTTAGGTTATTTAATTAATTTCCTAAGGTAATTTAATATATTTTGTGCATTTTATGTCAAATCAAGGTTTATATTCAAACTAAGCTTGATTATTAACTCTAACACATTGATTAACTTATCACATGACATATGTGCATGTGTGTGCATGTGTATAATGGTTATGCAAAAGTGTGCACAACGTTTTCGAAAACTTTCTAAGGCCGAAAAGTCGAAATTTCGAAAAACGTTTTTCGGTCACATTTTCTATTTTTATCTGAACTTTTTATTTTGGTAAACAAAATTTAAAAATCATTTCAATATCATTAATTGATATTTAAAACATTTTTATTTGGTTATTAAAATCCATTATTTAAATATTTAAAAAATATTTAAATATTTTAATACAAAGAAAATAATTAACGGGTCGTTACATTCTCCCCCCTCCCAATTAGGAGAATTTTGTCCCCAAAATTAATACACAAAAGACAATCCAAAAGGTATGTATTATAACAAGAAATTCATATAATAATGCAAAACAACTATCCATAGAAGAATATACATAATAGATTCAAACAACAAACAACTAACCTAACATTACATCAGGGTAAATTCCCCTACTATGGTCCTGAGTCTCCCAAGTACAATCACGAGGATCATCACTCCATTGAACCTCCACAAGCTTAACAATCTTGTTCCTCAATCTCCTTTCATCCTGATCTACAATATGGACTGGATGTCGGACTACCGTCATATTCGGTTCTATCTCTAAGTCTTCCCGAACAGACGTCTCTACAATCAGCGACAGATCATGAACATGCTTTCTTAGATGAGATACATGAAAGGCATTATGAACTTCTGACAATATTTCAGGCAGTTCTACTCTATAGGCCAACGATCCAATTCTCTCGGGGATTCTAAATGGTCCAATGAATCTAGGTGCTAGCTTTCCTGCTCTTCTGAATCTCATAGCTCCTTTCATCGGGGAAACTTTCACAAATACCAAATCCCTGACCGCAAACTCCAAGTCCCTTCTCCTTAGATCGACATAACTTTTCGTTCGATCCTGAGCTTCGTTCATCCTTTCCTTGATCATAACCACTATCTCTAATGCTTCTCGAATCATTTCTGGTCCAAGAAATAAATGGTCTCTAGTCTCAACCCTATATAAAGGTGATTTACATGGCCGTCCATGCAAAGCCTAGTAGGGTTCTATGCCAACGTTAGCTTGGTAACTATTATTATAAGAGAATTCTATCAAATGCAGATGATCTTCCCAAGAACCTCCAAAATCCAAAATGCATGCTCTTAGGAGATCTTCCAAAATTCGATTCACTCTCTCGGTTTGACCGTCTGTCTGTGAGTGATAGCCTGGGCTCAAATTCAATTTTGTTCCTAAAGTGGCTTGCAATGCTCCCCACAATCGAATGGTGAAGAGGGGATTTCGACCACTAACTATACTTACTGGAATTCCATAAAGTCGAACGATCTCCCTCAAATAAATCCGTGCCAAAGAAGCTGCAGTTATTGTAGACTTCGCAAGAATAAAGTGGGCACTCTTCATTAATCGATCTATAATTACCCAGATGCCTTCATTACCTCTTCTTGTTTTGGGAAACCCATCGATAAAGTCCATGGATACTTTTTCCCACTTCCAATTTGGTATCTCCAATGGCTGGAGTAACCCAGCAATCTTCTGTTGGTCACTCTTGACCTGATGACAATTTGCACACCGACTCACGAAGACTGAAATGTCTCTCTTCATCCCTTTCCAACAAAAGTTTTTCTTCATATTCTGAAACATTTTAGTTACTCCCGGGTGGATAGATAACCTTGACCGATGGCACTCTCTCAGCACATCTTGTATAATTCTATTAACATTTGGCACTCAAATCCGACCATTCATTCTTAAAATGCCTCGGGAGTCAATTTGAAAACTAGAAATAATTCCATTTTCAACCTCCTTCTTAAGACAAGCTAAAATAGGGTCTTCTCCTTTGAAATATGCAATTCTCTCCATTAGAGCTGGCTTAACTCCCAAATTTGCAATCGTCGCCACATTCCTACTTAATGTATCGTCAACGGCGTTTTCTTTCCCCGAGTTATAAAGAATCTCTAGGTCATAAGACGTAAGTAATTCCAGTCATCTCTACTGCCTCAAGTTCAAGTCCTTTTGGGTAGAAAGTTACTTTAATGACTTATGATCTGTATATAACTCAAACTTTGCACCCAAAAGATAGTGCCTCCACACCTATAATGCGAAGACAATGGCCAAAAGCTCCAGATCATGTGTAGCATAATTCTTCTCATGAGATTCAATTGTCGACTCGCATACGCTATTAATTTACCATTCTGCATCAAAACTGCTCTCGATCAAATTGTACAAGCATCTGTGTAAACCGTTAATCCTTCGCTCCCATCTGGAATAGTTAAAATAGGAGCGCTAGTCAATTTCTCCTTTAGCTCACTAAATGTTTGATCGCACTTGGGTGTCCAAACAAACTTAGCATCTTTCTTTGTCAACTTTGTTAGATGAGAAGCAATTTTCAAGAAATCTTTAATGAACCTTCTATAGAAACCTGCCAATCCAAAGAAACTCCTGACCTTCGGCTCATTTTTAGATTTCTTCTAATCATGAACCGCAACTACTTTAGTTGGGTCCACTGATAAGCCTTCTCCCAAAACTACGTGCCTTAGAAATCTAACTTCGAATTTCCAAAAATAGCACTTATAAAACTTTGCTTTTAAAACATGACTTCTTAAAGTACTTAGAACAACATGAAGATGGTACTTGTGCTCTTCCTCCGTTTTGGAATAAACATGGATGTCATCAATGAAAACGAGAACAAACTTGTTAAGAAAATCCTGAAACACTCTATTCATCAAATCCACAAAATAAGCAGGTGTGAAACACCCCACACCACTTAATATACCCAAAAGGACACATTAAAAGGCGTGGTGCGTTGTAGGTATAAATAAAACTAACAGAGACTAAGATCCATAATACAAAATAGGTAAAAACAGTGGAAACTAAATAAGTATTAAGTAAACAAAGCCTCAGAATTAATTCATAAATAAGTCAAAAGCCAAATACAACATTCAAAACCCATAGTGTCTTATGAAATAAAACTTCATAGTCTCAAAATCAGAGTATGTAATATCCCTCATAAATAAACCAGTGCATACAAGAACAACAACTGAAAATAAAAGAAGTACATTGAAGAAATCTCCTTCAAGAAGAACTCCAAGCTGCAGCAATCTACTAGCTTCTTCCTTGATTGCCTAAGGGGGAAAAGGGGGAAATAGAGGAGTGGGTCAGACTAAAAGTCTAGTGAATGATAGTAATTACTAGAGTCTTTAAGCAAGATAAAAGTAATAGACTCTACAACATTTTTAGCATAAATAAGGATAACAAAGGAAACATAAAACAGATAAACTGGAAATAAATACGATTAAATATTGCTCAAGATAGGTTAACTTTGATTGCTTGCACTTGTTCTGATTTAATTAGGTTGAATTCCTAATCTTGTAGTTAGGATGTGACCCTAATTCTACACTTTTTTGATCGGCCTACTACTCCATAGACCTTTCTGTGGACCAGCCGCTATATAACTCCATGCACAACAGCCAATAGTATCTACGGAAGATGCACAAAGCAACTACTACGGATCCTGATGACATATATAGCTCCCTATACAGAAGGCAATGGTGTCTACTAAGACACCATACTAAGCGCTTGGAACTCATAGCAATTACTCAGCACCCGAATGGAAGTCGTACGCGTAACTGCCACCATGCCCATGCTACCTTTTTCTCCACCTATTGGGTCTTCTTATTACCTCCAACATACAGTATAGCGTGCCCCTCATCTCACTTCAGGCTAATACGAGATCACCATGTGTCCATAGAAAAATATGGGAAATGTTGTAGTACTGGCCCTTCATCCAAACAATATCTAGTTGCACCCCTTATCCAAATCCCTGTGATTTGGACTTCTATTTGACCAATTACTACCATTCTTAGCATAAGCGTGCCCTAGGGAATGCTATTTGGTATAGGTCCTACATTCATCTTTGCTTATTAACTTAGATAAATTATTTAAATAAGCCTTTATTACCATCTTTACTTTCTACGCTTATTAATTTATCCCAAGCCTTAAAATAAGCCCATTCTGTTCTTTTTCTTATTATAACCTATGTTATAATCATGCTTATTACTTAACCCAAGGTTTAAGTGTGAAAATAAGCTTCTTTCATCTTTTACTTCATTTAGTTATAATCCTAAGTTATAACTATGCCAATTATCTTTAATTAGTCCAATTCTAATTATAATTAGACGTAAATTCAGTCAAATTCCATTATTTATTACAGTCTCAATAATTTACATCTTATTTTCTTCATTTAATATTCTTACTTATAAAATCCATATCCGCGTTTAATTTAATCTAATGCATACGCGCAGAAAAGGGGGAATGAAGAGAATAGACGCTTGCATAAAATCCAAAACGTCGAAAAGATGTAAATAAGAAATAAATAATAGTAATTAAACTTAAATACTATAAATAGACTGTAAATTAATAAAAAGCTATGCTTAACAGTAATAATTTATAATTAGCAGAAATAATACTAAAATTACTGAAAGGAATAGCTGAATAAACTGGAAATAATTAAAAACTGTAAATAATTACTGAAAAAGGCTATTCTAAAAATCGTAGTAAAACTACAACTGTTGGAAACCCTATTATTTTAAATTACTTAAAGAAATCTTAAAATAATTACAATCACTCACCTCCGGTCCTAAGCTCTTCCTTTGGTCTTCCCGTATCTATTGGAGTTGTAAAATAATTTTTATTAAAAAGATTCTCACCTTGGAAAATTATTCCTTTTAGGGTCCTTCTTGAAAAGGTGAACCCAAGTGGAGAAAATCTAGAATGAGAAAAAGTGTTAGGTCTAGGGGTCTATTTATATGTGTAGAAGTGTATCTCGGACCGTTGGATTTGGAGATTGAATAGGATGCAACCACGTCATAGGATGAATAGGAGCCATCGGATGCAACAACGGAGGGACTGGATTAAACAAAAGGGTGCAAATGACGTGTTCTGACGTCTCTAATTCGATCGAACGAATTCTTGTTCGTTTGCCTGCCAAATTACAAGGCGGGTCGACCGCCCCCTCGTCCAGGTCGACCGGCCGGTCAACCTGACCGTGTATTATATATATATACTACGTTATATTTCTGCTTATTTTGTTTCTTTTATAACTTGGTCATATTAGCTCGGTTTTTGACGTTCTATATATGGAATTTGACCAGAAATTTACCACGGACACAATGGTGCAATTTCTGTGGCTTAATTATGATAATTTCACAAAGTTATTTTATTATTTAACTAATTAACAAATTAATTATCACCTGATAAATTTCGGGTAGTTACAGGGTGCATTAGTCAATCCGAACAACATGACTAACCACTCGTAAAAACTATCAAGGGTACGAAAAGCTGTTAAGGGTAGGCTCTCCTCCGCTACCCTTAATTGGTGAAATTTAGTGGCAAGATCCAACTGAGAAAATATCCGAGCTCCGTGGAGCAAGTCAAACATGTCACCAATCCTAGGTAAAGGATACATATTCTTGATTGTCCTCTTATTTAATTCTCGGTAATCCACATATAATCTAAGAGAGCTATCGGCCTTGGTAGCGAACACTACCAGCAATCCCCAACTCGATGTGCTACGTCTGATTAAACCCTTATGCAAGAAATCAAACGTCTGCTTCTCTAACTCTTTTCTTTCCTTTGGAGCCAACCTTCGAGGAGGTTGAACAATCGGCCTGGTTCCTAGAATTAAATCAACACGGAACTCTACTTCTCGATGGGGAGGTAAATCTTGCACTTCTTCAAAAATATCCTTCAAGTCCTAGACGATTGGTACATTCCTTATTCCTCTTTAGGTACTTCGAGCGAAAAGAGAAAACTGATGATTAACTTATTAGGCTCCCCACAATAAATATCTACCCCAACACCCCCAACATCACTAACTCTAACAATCATTTGATCGCAATCTATGATCACTCTAAACTTAGATAACCAATTTATCGCCAATAATACCCCAAAACCATAAACCCCAGAACAAAGAAATCAAAGGGGAAGGAGTAATTTTGATAAAAGATAGGCACATGCAGACACATTATGCAAAGATCTACTGAACCTCCAATTGGGTTTGATACACAAAGGGAATTATTTAGAAGGATAGGTTTAAGGTTAAGCTTATTAACAAGATCAATTGAAATAAAACTATGGGACGCACCGGTATCAAACAATACTCTAACAGGAATACCTGAGATGGATAGTGTACCTTGCAACACTTACTTCCCTTTTGGATCCATAGAAGTAGATGGTATCCTTCAATAGAAAAAGCTTGTCCTTGTGATCCCAGCTTTGGAAATGGGCACTTGTTCTTTATATTTCTAGGCTTGTGACAATTGTAGTAGGTTGGTTCACCATCAGGTTTCGGGCAATGATTTGCAAAGTGGCCCATTTTGTTGCACTTAAAACACAGAATTTGGGACAAATTGAACTGCTTCTTTTGTGCTAGAGCTCCACCCCAAGGGCTCTTTCCTGACCACTTCTTCTTCCCCTTGCGCTTGAAAAATGGCTTGCTTGCAACTAGGGTAACTGATAAAGGTAGGGCATTAACTGTCGGCACTACTTCTTTTTGAACTCGTTGCTCAATATTAAGAGCTTCAAACCTCAAAGCCATACTAATCAGATTGGTAAAGGTATCGTTGAGATGATTGGTCATTTTTCGATGGAACTACGGTTGCATTACTTTTACGAACATCTCATTCTTTTTAAGTGGCATATCAATTAATAATGGTCCAGAGCGGGACAAATCATTGAACCTATGCTCATACTGCTCATTGTCATCTCATATTGTTTCAAATCCATAAAACTTCTGAACAACTGAGTCCTTCCCACCTCTGGGATAAACTGAGCTTCAAAAACCTCTTTAAACTGCGCCCAAGGGAAATATTCTTCTGGTGTATTCATGGTGATGGAATCCCACCAATCCATGACTGCTTTCTGAAGCTAAGGCGATGCCAACAATCTCTTTTTAGCATTTTCCAACTTAAGATCCACGAATACCATTTCACATGAGCGGAGCTATGTCTGAACTACTAGAATGTCTTCAGTTCCATAGAAAGCTTACCACCTAAAGAAGTGTAATTCTTACATAAGGTTGCGAAGTTCTGAGGTGACTAAACTTGCATCACTGCTTCTACTACCGGCTCTACAACCGGCTCATTTCTAGGAGTTCTGCCATTTTTAGTCGTGCTGGTTCCAGATCCCCTCCCGCTTCTTCCTCTTTTACTCATTTTCAATAACCTGGATAAGTGATAGGTGCCATTAGTATACAAAGATAGGTTCAAAGATGAAAAAAGGTAAACTGTAATAAAGGATATATAACCAGACTTTTAGGGGAGAAACAGAATGCTATCTCAAGATTAACTCATTCTAGGGCTCGACTCGCCCTATCTCTAATGAGTTGTACCCCAATAAGGCAAAGGTCTTAGCTCAACCTTGCTGTGATACCAACTGTGATGAACCACCTTTCTGACCCCTAGGAATGACACTTAACACATCCTTGGTGTTCATGTGTTGTTCCCCAAGCATCGAAAAGATGAATCATCGTGGGGTAAAATAAAGAATATTATAGAAAACCTCATAATGAAACTGCTAATTAAAACATAGCAGTAATTAGTACATCAGGTTACTCCTTAATAGGGAGTTATCAGAGTTACACAAAAGTACTACAAATCTGCTTAGGTGGCTATATCATTCTGCCTTTACAAATGTTGAAACAAAATAAACTTACCAAAACTAGAAAATACAGCGGAATAGGTAACTAAGAAGATGAAAACCTCCTACTTGGATGCCATCTTCAAAAGAGCCCACAAAGACCTGCTACTCTCGGACTACTCAAATAAAATGAGTACCTGAGAGTTTATGGAAACAAACAACCTGGTCAGAGGATTTGTTTGGTATGAGTAAAACTTTAAACAAAGGTGTGTAATTAAACACAAACATGTGAGACCACGCTGCTGATCACGGAACGGGTTTACTCCTATATAAATCAACATCCAAACGTAAAGAATGGATAAATAATTAAACACCACAAAGAGTGGTTGACTCTTCCTGATGCAAATAAATTTGAAGGTTTGAATCAGATCAGAAAAGGAAAATCTCTAACAAATGACTAGGAGGGTGCATCCTCCTTAAAAGATGTATACCTCTAGATATATACTTGAAAACCCCGGGAAATACAAGCCGGACCCCGCCAATCCTTATCGAGAATCCGAGCATTTCACATCTAAGTGCGCAAAACCGAGTCCAACCTAGATGAGATATGAAAATAACCTAATAGGAACAACCCCACATAATTTGGCCCCCAAAAACACGTGCTTTGATTTAGTCATTTCCAACAAAGGATAACAAAGCTCAATGGAGCGACAAATCATCTTAGAATGATGATAATAAAGAAGCTGAAGTAAACGATAACCGATGAACCAATTATCGAAGATATAAAAGGATCATATATGGAAATTAAGTCTTGTATACTTATCACCACTCATCGAATTCAAACTTGTACTATTTCTTGGTTAATAATAATACTGGACAAGTCAACATAGTGTTACCTCGAAGTCATGTCCAATGATTATTCTTGACTTTTGAAATAGCCAAGTTTACTTCTTCGATTTTTAGTACTATTTATACAAATAAATCGTTTCCATACAAGTGAATCGCTTTATGGAAATTAATTCATCTCCATAAACAATTCAAACCTTATCTTTTAAAAACCCGAATTTGTACTTGGCTTCACATTACAAAGTATTAGCTTTAAAACACTTTGTTAAAAGAGTTTAATAATTTTGAAACATCATTATAAAAAGGATTTAACAACTTAAAACATCCAAATTACATTTATTAATCAACTTTAAAACTTCATTAATTAAGTTGATACATTCACTTTAATGCCTTTAATTAAAAAGGGTAAATCACCTTTAAATCATCATTAATTCAATTAATTAATAATATAATTAATTAAATAAAATAATAATTAAATACCATTATTTAGAAGTGATTAATTAACTTAAACTTTTTTTAAGAAAATATTTATTTAAGATTAAACAGATTTATTAACTTTTAAAAGTCACTAATAGGGTTATAATTTTAAAATATCATTAATTAATTAATTAATTAATCTTAATCCATCGTTATCAAAATATTAATTTTCCTTGAACATAATCACGTAAAATGATTAATTAAACTTAAAACATCATTAACTAAGTAATTAGTTAAGTTTAAATCACATCATTAATAAGTTAATTAATTTACGCTAATCCTTATTGACTAAGTAAATAAATAATTAAATTAAATAATAAATATTAAAATAATTGATTATTTTTGAAAACATCCTTAATAAAAAACTTTCTTAACTTGTAAAATAATTACACGCATGATAATGAAACCAAACGGTTAAGATAAAAGGTGATGTATCGACCCGGATTTTTCATCATTGATTTTGAATATTTAAATGGTTTTAAATATTGGATTTAGAATATAAGTTGATTTTGAATATGAAGATTTTGGTTGAAATTATAGAATAAATTTAAATTTCAAATATAATAATTTAAAGTAATACAAATTTTTTGAATAATTGAAATTTTAGTTGAATATGAATCGAAACGATTTCTAAGGTTGATATAAATTCTATATGAATTAGAATGGGGTATTTCACTAGAAGGACAAATTTTGCAGTCCAATTAGTTTCTAGGACACACATCTACAGAAATTAATTTCAAGGCCAAAGTAAGCAGAATAATTACTTTTAAGGACAAAGTCAGTAGTCCAATTACTTTCAAGGACAAATTTCATAGGTTTTTAGGCCTTATAAACTAATTATTTTGCATTTTGTCCTTAAAAGTTATTATTTCAGTTCTGTGTCCTAGAAACTAATTGCACTTGCTAAGAGGCCCTTGTGGCTAATTTCCACAATTAGAATTGAGTTAGTAAGTTCTAAATACTGAAATTTTAAGTAGTTTCGTCAATTTTAGAAATCGTCGATTTAATCGACGCGTTAAAATAGCCTTCCGGGGCACAGTCTTGGAATTCGACGAAATCAGTTCCATTGGATCCTATATTATTATCGGATTTCAAATTTCGTTGCATTTGGAGTTACTGTTTGGTCATACGGGATAGAAACGCGTTGAAAGTAATATTGAAAATTTAATATAATAATTGGACTCAAAAAGCTATCTTCCATATACGATCGAGTTTGGGCTCGAGACTTGTTCCTTTGGGGTTCGAAATAGGGGTATAACATTAGAAACGCCAGGCGGCACACCTCAATAGGGGTTCGAAATTTCGAAATATATAATATGAGATATTTTGAACAAAATAAAATAAAATTTTCAAATCATAGCCGACCTACTCTATATCGTAACCACCCTATGTTGACCCAAAGCCGACCTACTTCATACCCAAAGCTGCCATCTCCTGTTTTAAAATCATGTTATTTCCTTTCTTCCTCTTTCAAACGATCAATTTGATTTTAAAAAAAAGAAAAAAAATGTAAATTGTGACAAGGTCGTGAGTTCGTACTCGAGCACAACGATGTTGGGGAGTGGTGGTGGACGAAACGGTAGAGGCGAGCGAGGTAGAGGTCGCGTACGCAGGCACAGGCGGAGGAGCAGGCGCAGGCGAGCGTGGGGTTTTCATCGCGCCTAGGTGCGTAGGTCGTGGCTGCGTGGGAGGAGCAGTCGGGGTTTGGCAATCTCGTATCGCGTGCTGCAGAGTGAAGGCCTATGTCGCGAGTTGTATGGATGGACCGGCGTTGAAATTTTTGGCATGTTCGGGTAGTGCCCGCGACGAGAAGGGCAGTGGTTCTGGCACGTCGTCTTGAGTGCTTTGGCGGCACGAGGCGAACATGAGGGGTCGACGGCAGGCAGGGCCGATGTAGTGGTGGCTAAGGCTAGAGCTGAGTTCGGGCTAGGGTTAGTTGTGTGTGCAGCCTGGAGGTGATTTGCTTGACTAACTAAGGTAATTTAGATTTTTAAATTAAATAATTAAAATTATAATAGATAATTTGGTAATAAAGATATGATTAGTTAATTAATTTAATTAAAATCATTAACTTATATAATTCGAAATTGCTTACGAGGTTCAATCGAACGAAATTAGTCGTGTGGGATTCATAGCTGCGGAATCTACGCAATAGGATTAAAATTGTAATGGATTGCAAATAAAAATCAAGGTGAGTAAATCTCACTCAATTTAGTTGATTGGATTTAGTTTATAACAATTAAAAAATAATTTATTGGTTGATTGGATGAATTGATATATTATTATCAGTTGGATGTTATATTATATATAGTAGTATATATATATATATATTAGAAGTTGCATATTATTCCCGCCGACTAGAGTAGATGAGACACTATGCGCCCCGCATAATAGCAGATGACCCTATATTATCGCGATATCCCGTCTCGAAGCGGGATTGTTATTTTATGTTATATAACATCTGTGGATGCAGGGAAATAGGTTGGAGGGATCCAATTGGATTCCTCAAAAATGGTGATTTTTAAATTTCATATATAGTGATATATTATTTGTGTGAATAATCTGTTATAGATTATGTGGTGATTTGAATTATTGGATGCTATAATAGCACTAGCCTAAGTTTTGGTAATTTAAATATCATAAATATTATTATTTTTTAATTTGAAGGAATTAAAAGGAGATTTTGGATATAAAAATATTTATATCGAAATTTGGATTATTTTAAAGGAAATTGATTGGATAAAAACAATGATTTGATTTTGGGTTGTACTTAACTATTTATAAAATATTTTAAATGGTGATAATTAAATAATTTATATAAAGGATTTTTAACAATGGATTTTAAACAATATTTCTGAAAATATGGAAAAGAAGTTGTAATCTATATTTAAAATAGATTTGTAAAATAAATGGGATTTATAAAGAAATGGATTCATAAATGAAATTTTTATTAATGAGATTATTTTTATAAACGAGTGAATCCGAAATGAGTAATAAATGTATAAACGAGGTTTATAAATAAAGGCAAATGATTATCAGTTGATAAATTGGGAATGTAAATTTACAGTGTGAATTTATATGGAGATATGGAAATTAGTTTTTGAAAAAATAGTGGATTCTATTTTTGGAATGTGAGAATGATTATGAAATTGAAACGTAATCGATGTGATATGAATCGAGAGGGATTTTTTTTTGAGAAAGACGGTTGTGTAGTGATAGACTACACAGCCGGTTAATAATAATATTAGAATAATATGAAATAAAGTCCGGTTGACAAGCCCAACCGGTGGCCAAAAAAATAGGCTAAGTTAGCTAACATAGAAATGTACATAAGAGCTAATGGATTACAGGATGAGACAAAATCACCGACATCGATGATTCAGCAAACAAAATGGGGGCAGACAGAATCGCGCCGGAGCTGCTACCGCGGGGTGGCGCTGGTACTGGCCATTGATTCCGCCGAGTCAGCAGGAGCGGACCTCAGTCTAAATCTGAAGGGGGCCGAGCTGGTACCTGTCCAGTAGTTGAAAAGTTGTGAGAATCGAGAGGGATTTATAAATTGGAAATATTGGATTTTAAAAATAGATTTTTGTCGAGAATTAAAGTTTGTTTTAAAAATGGGATTTTTATTTATTAAACTATATAGTTAAAATTGTTTTAGTATTGAAATATTTCGAGAAATGGATTTTTAAAATATCTAATCTTATATTGAAATAAATCCTAACTTTTAAAATAGGCTTTGTGGATCAATTAGTTTATTTTAAAATGAAATGGAAAATGAATAGCGATGTTTATTTAAAGTGTTTTGATATTTTAAATAATTACTTAAACATGTTTTAAAAATAAATTATTATTCTTTTAAAAATACTTATTATATATATAGTGTTTTGAAATGATTGTAATTTATTTATAAATTCTCTCGAGATTTGTAAACGGGGTTTATTTAACAGATATGATTTTTATAAAAGAAATTTTGTAATGGAATTCTGGAAACTTATAGAAACTTCTGGAATGTTGAAATACAAGAACTTCGAAAATGAATTAGAATTCATAAAAGAGGTCAGAAATAGGTAGTTGGAATTATGGATAAGTGTAATCGACTTGGGAAATTTTAAAGGAGATTAATTAATTGATTCCAGGAACTTATAGAATCAGTTATAAATGAGTTAAGGAATTTACAAATAAATTGTAAAGGATTTTGAGAAATAGGAAATAAATGGAATCATTTCCTATGTACTGGAAATAAAATGGTTTTAGGAAAATATACTTATAAATATTTCCTAGGTATTGGACTAAAAGGATTTGAAATATTTTAACTACGAGATTATTATTATAGAAATATTTTTGAAGTGTTGAATTATAAATGGAATTGGAAGAAAATATTTCAAAGTATTGATAGGATTTAAAAAAAATCATGTTATGGATATAAGTATTTGAAATTGTTTTCATTTATGGAATATACTGGAGGAGATTTGAGTATATCTCTCTGTAAAAATATTTTGGAATGAGTTGTTTGAAAGATTTATAAAATCGGGCCTAGTGACTGCTTATGTGTGCAAATTTGATAGTTAAATAACCGACTATCAAATCTGGCCAAATTCGTTGATCATTTCGAAGAAACCCGGATCGGATTTAATTATCCGAAAACCACTTCAATCTGATTTGTGTGTTACGAATTGTGTTATCGTGAATATAATGAAAGCGGTGATTTTGGAGATTCGGTTTGTTAAGACCAATGAACAACTTGTATGGATGGATGCTATCATTGCATCGTTGCTTGAAAGGTAGTGTTAGCATTCCAAGTATGAATGCTATTCTAAAGGTAATACGTAGCCTCAAGCCTCATCAACCGGGTATGACTAAAACAGTGGAGATGTAGCAGGGCTAAGTGGATCGCACCCAAGTAGGGTATGTTAGCACTTTTCTAGATACCTTCGGATACATATTATAATTATGGAGATGGTTGTGCATGGAAAGGAGAGCGCTCGATTAGGGTGGGAACACCCAGGGCGATAACATATTCGATACTATCCAGCAAGCGGTAGGTCGGTCCTGTGTTGGCAGGGATCGTTACGTATGATCTCGATACATTTTTCTAGAGGTGTACTGTGATGGGCGATACCCCAGTAGCCTAGTCATTGTATGGAATCCAATATCCACTACAAGCCTTTACAGTTTTGATTGTAGAGCCTAGTATGCTGGAATTTAATTAATGTAACAATTTCGGCTATTTTAATAAGTATGTGTACTTAGACACTATTATAATATCACTGGATTTTCTATAAGAGTGTTTTAGTTATCGTAAAGTAAAAACCCATCGTGTTTATGTGTGACGTGGTCTTAAGAGATACCTTGGTTTTTCAAAGAATTTTGAAATGGTAATAATTCAAATTGAGTGTGTTTTCTCACGCTGGTTTTCTAGACTGACTCGGGTGTTATTTTATAATAATGCTCGGGTCAGACCGAGTATTACAGTTTCAGGTTAGGATGCTATGGAGCTCAGGAGACGAGCTGGAGGATTTCAGACGTATTTCACGTACTTGATTCTATTCCGCTGTGTGTGTTTTTAACTAAATGTTCAGTATTTGTGAGGACAAGTTATTATAACCGTCCACATTGATTTTTTGATTATTGTACTCTGATAATGGTATGTATATTAACAGTTACAGTTTGCCTTTGTATAAAGATCTGTTATTACATAAATTATATTTTGCTCCGCTGCGATTTTAAGACTCTGTCTTGTTGTTTATGTTTTATTATATATTTTCTTTTTCATCCATAAAGATTCGTATTTTTGTTTAATTTGAGTTCGACACGTGCGATTTATTGTCGACTCAAACGGTACGGATTTACGGGCCTTTGCACTTGGTATCAGAGCTGAAGGTTAAGCAAGAACCTTGGCTTTGGTGGGGATTACTTATTAGAGATAGAGTCAGTAGTACTCTAGAATGAGTCTGAGTGTATTAATAGATATGAGCGCGTATTTGTTAGTGAATATAAAATGTTTTATATTGTGTTGATTTATCAGTTGAGTGTTTATGAATTTTGGTCATTACGAGAAGTACAACTGTATCGATAGGGGTTTCTAAACTCTTAAACAAGATAAACTGACACAATATTGTTTTAAAATGGGGTAAATGAAATAATTTTACCCAAATTATATTTTGATATTAAGGAAATAATCTTTAGAAATTATTATAGTATATTTGGATTGTTTGGATGATAATAATCAAAATAAGATTATGAAAATTGAAATGGTTTGTATAACCAAATAAAAATTGTATAAGTATGATTATACATATGAGTTGTAATTAACAGTTGATTCCAACCAGAATTTGGGAATTCAAGTACCGGAAGCTTTGAGAAATGTTTTAAAGGGATTTGAACTAAGATTTAAGGAAGTTTTAAATCCCGGAGATTTTTGGAAATGTTTTCCAAAGTGTTTTGAAGTGAATAATGGTAATATTATTTGGAATATTTCTGAATGGAGATTGTTTTAAATGGATTTTGATGGCGATAAAAGCATTGAACTCACTTCAGTCGCTGGAAAATAATTCTGATGATAATCGCGACATCATCGGTGTTCATTTTCAGTTTTCTAAGTGACAGATTGCTACCATAGTAATTTGATATGGAGATTTTGGTTGAAAAACAAGTGTTGTTTTAGAAATTCCGAAGGAATTTGTTTTGGATAAAACCAACTTGATTTTGAAAATTCTAAAGGAATGGTTTGTTGAAACAAAAGAGACGTATACTTGTATGATTTCAAAAAGATTTGAAATAAATCCGGTTAATTAGATTCTGGAATTTCATATAAATGATGTGTGAAAGCATTATATAAAAAGTTTTGAACTTATAAATTGAGAATGGTATAAATAGGAAAGGAAAGTGTGAAACTTGAAGTTGGAATTAAATTTTAACTTAAGTAAGTTAAAATAAATTATATGAATTAAAATTTAATTTCGGATAAGTCGAATAAAATTTAATTGGACTTGAACCATACCAAATTGAATTGAATATAAATTTTGAATTGTAAAATGTATATATAACTATAAGTTTCAATTATTGAATGCTTTATGAACACAAGTATAAATTTCATGAAAATGTAAATAAAGGAGTTTGTATAGCTTATAAAATTAGAGTTAATGGAAATGGCCTGAACTATAAAATAAAATGAATTCAACTTAAGCGATAAGAATGGAAATTCAACCTAGATGTAAATAAATTGAATATAGATCAAAAGGTTGATAGATAAGATTTGGAATAGATTAATGGAATGAAATAATTAATTGAATTAGTGAATGGATTAAATATGAATTGGCGTAAGTGAAACGCCGTTAATATAAAATGAAGTGAATATGATTTTGTGCATAAATTGAATGTGAATTAATAGAAAGTTGATAAATTGACTTAAAATCAATTTAAAATGGTTTATAAGCTTAAGTGGATATTTTATTAAATGAGTATCACCGAATTTGGAAGGAAAAATTTACATTTGTCGTAAACGGAAGTAAACAAAATTTTGTGAATCGATGAAAAGCGAATAAATTGATTTAGAATCAATTTGAAATGGATATGAATATAATGTGTGCAATTATGTATTGAATGCAAATAAATTGCTTGTGGATTATTAGAAATCGAACAAATGTTATATAAATCGATTGAAATGAATAATCAAATGATGGAACCTTATAATTGCTTATACATACATATTTAGCATGCTGGTTTATGCAAATATTGTGTTTAACTAGTTAAATGAATGAAATGTTGTTAAATTTCATGTTTTGGAACTTACGTGTTTAAAATTGAGTAAGTACAGGTACAAGAGGACTGTTGGGCTAGATTTGGGTTGCGAAATTTCTTGTAAAGTAAGCTCGCTCGCTTAATAACGCTAATATTATGTACGCTTACGCATTAAAAGCAAAAATGAAATAAATATTTATATATATTGTGTTTCCGACCGTGTGGGTCGATGATGTCATTTTTATTATATTTGTGATATTGCAAAAGGCTTTCCGTACAAAGGAGATTCTGCCAAAAAAATTCGGAAATTTAGGGTGTTAGAAAAATTTTGAAAATTTTTGCAAAATTTTTGTTAAAAGAAATTTGATTTCGAATTCTAATTGAAGTAAAGGGTTTGGTTTAGAAATGGAAAACTAATTGTTTTGGTTGAAACTAAAAGATAAAAAAAGTGAAATATTGAATTTTCACTCAGTAGGTTTTTGAAAAGTAGTGGGTTTAGATCACTCGTCCTACCTTAGCAATTTCAGGGACGAAATTCTTTTATGGGGGAGGAATGTAACGACCTGGATTTTTCGTCATTGATTTTGAATATTTAAATGGTTTTAAATATTGGATTTAGAATATAAGTTGATTTTGAATATGAAGATTTTGGTTGAAATTATAGAATGAATTTAAATTTCAAATATAACGATTTATCGTAATACGGAAATTTTGAATAATTGAAATTTTAGTTGAATATGAATAGAAATGATTTCTTAGGTTGATATAAATTCTATTTGAATTAGAATTGAGTTAGTAAGTTTTAAATACTGAAATTTTAAGTAATTTCGTCAATTTTTGAAATCGTCGATTTAATCGACGCTTTAAAATAGCTTTCCACGACATAGTCTTGGAATTCGACAAAACCAGTTCCATTGGATCCGTAATAGTATATTATTATTGAATTTAAAATTTCGTAGCGTTTGGAGTTACCGTTTGGTCATACGGGATAGAAACGCGTTGAAATTAATAATGAAAATTTAATATAATAATTGGATTCAAAAAGCTATCTTCCACATACGATCGAGTTGGGGCTCAAGACTTGTTCCTTTGGGTTCGGAATAGGGGTATAACATTAAAAACGCTAGGCAGCATGCCTCAATAGGGGTTCGAAATTTCGAGATATGTAATGCGAGATATTTTGAATAAAATAAAATTTTCAAATCATAGCCGACCTACTCTATATCATAGCCACCCTATGCTGACCCAAAGCCGAACTACTTTGTACCCAAGGCCGCCATCTCCTATTTTAAAATCACATTATTTCCTTTCTTCCTCTTTAAAAACGATCAGTTCGATTTTAAAAAAAAGAAAAAAAATGTAAATCGGGACAAGGTCACGAGTTCGTACTCGAGCACAGCGACGCTGGGTAGTGGTGGTGGACGAAGCGGCAGAGGCGAGCGAGAAGGATGTCGCGTATGCAGGCACAAGCGGAGGAGCAGGCGAGTATTGGGTTTTCATCGCGCCTAGGTGCGTAGGTCGCAGCCTCGTGGGAGGAGCAGCTAGGGTTTGACGATCTCGTATCGCGTGCAAAAGAATGAAGGCCAATGTCGCGAGTTGTATGGGTGTACCGGGGTTGAAATTTTTGGCATGTTTGGGTAGCGCTTGCGATGAGAAGGAGAAGGGCAGTGGTTCTGGCACGTTGTCTTGAGTGCTTTGGCGGCACGAGGCGAACATGAGGGGGAGGGTGGTCGGCGGCAGGCATGTCCAATGCAGTGGTGGCTGAGGCTAGAGCTGAGTTCGGGCTAGGGTTAGTTGTGAATGCAGCCCGAAGGTGATTTGCTTGATTAACTAAGGTAATTTAGATTTTTAAATTAAATAATTAAAATTATAAAAGATAATTTGTTAATAATAGATGTGATTAGTCAATTAATTTAATTAAAATCGTTAACTTATATAATTCAAAATTTGCTTACGAGGTTCAATCGAACGAAATTAGTCGTGTGGGATTCGTAGCTGCGGAATCTACGCAATAGGATTAAAATTGGAATGGATTGCAAATAAAAATCAAGGTGAGTAAATCTCTCTCAATTTGGTTGATTGGATTTAGTTTATAATAATTAAAAAATCATTTATTGGTTGATTGGATTAATTGATATATTATTATCAGTTGGATGTTATATTATATATTGTAGTATATATATTAGTAGTTAGATATTATTCCCGCCGATTAGAGCGGATGAGACACTATGCGCCCCGCATAATAGCGGATGACCCTATATTACCGCGATATCCCGCCTCGAAACGGGATAGGTATTTTATGTTATATAATATCTGTGGATGCAGGGAAATGGGTTGGAGGGATCCAATTGGATTCCTTAAAAATGTTGATTTTTAAATTTCATATATAGTGATATATGATTTGTTTAAATAATCTAATATAGATTATGTAGTGATTTGAATTATTGGATCTATAGTAGCACTGGCCTATGTTTTGGTAATTTAAATATCATAAATATTATTTTTTTTGAATTGGAAAGAATTAAAAGGAGATTTTGGATATAAAAATATTTATTTCGAAATTTGGATTATTTTAAAGGAAATTGGTTTGGATAAAAACGATTATTTGATTTTGGGTTGTACTTGACTATTTGAAAAAAAAATTAAATAGTGATTTTTAAATAATTTATATAAAGGATTTTTAACAATGGATTTTAAACAATATTTCTGAAAATATGGAAAAGAAGTTAATCGATATTTAAAATAGATTTGTAAAATAAATGGGATTTATAAAGAAATGGATTCATAAATGAAATTTTTATTAATGAGATTATTTTTATAAACGAGTGAATCCCAAATGAGTTTATAAATTTATAAACAATGTTTATAAATAATGAGAAATGATTATCAGTTGATAAATTGGGAATGTAAATTTACAGTGTGAATTTATATCGAGATATTGAAATCGGTTTTTGAAAAAAAATAGTGGATTCTATTTTTGGAATGTGAGAATGATTATGAAATTGAAACGTAATCGATGTGATATGAATCGAGAGGGATTTATAAATTGGAAATATTGGATTTTGAAAATAGATTTTTGTCGAGAATTGAAGTCTGTTTTAAAAATGGGATTTTTATTTATTAAACTATATAGTTAAAATTGTTTTAGTATTGAAATATTTCAAGAAATGGATTTTTCAAATATCTAATCTTAAATTGAAATAAATCCTAACTTTTAAAATAGACTTTGTGAATCAATTAGTTTATTTTAAAATGAAATGGAAAATGAGTAGCGATGTTTATTTAAAGTGTTTTGATATTTTAAATAATTACTTACACATGTTTTAAAAATAAAGTATTATTCTTTTAAAAATACTTATTATATATATAAAGTTTTGAAATGATTGTAATTTATTTATAAATTCTCTTGAGATTTGTAAATGGGGTTTATTTAACGGATATGATTTTTATTAGATAAATGTTGTAATGGAATTCTGGAAACTTAAGGAAACTTCCGAAATGTTGAAATACAAGAACTTTGAAAATGAATTAGAATTCATAAAAGAGGTTAGAAATGGGTAGTTGGAATCAGGGACAAGTGTAATCGATTTGGGAAATTTTAAAGGAGATTAATTAATTAATTCCAGGAACTTATAGAATCTATTATAAATGAGTTAAGGAATTTACAAAAAAAATTGTAAAGGAATTTTAGAAATAGGAAATAAATGGAATCATTTCCTAAGTATTGGAAATAAAATGGTTTTAGGAAAATATACTTATAAATATTTCCTAGGTATTGGACTGGAATGATTTGAAATATTTTAACTATGAGATTATTATTATAGAAATATTTCCGAAGTGTTGAATTATAGATGGAATTGGAAGAAAATATTTCTAAGTATTGATATGATTTAAAATATATATCATGTTATGGATATAAGTATTTGAAATTGTTTTCAATTATTGAATATACTGGAGGATATTTGAATATATCTCTCTGTAAAAATATTTTGGAATGAAATGTTTGACAGATTTATAAAATCGGGCCTAGTGACTACTTATGTGTGCAAATTTGATAGTTAAACAACCGACTATCAAATATGGCCAAATTCGTTGATCGTTTCGAAGAGACCGCGATCAGATTTAACTTTTCGAAAACCACTTCAATCCGATTTGTGCGTCACGAATTGTGTTATCGTGAATATAATGAAGACGTTGATTTTGGAGATTCAGTTTGTTCAGACCCATAACAATTTGTATGGATGAATGCTATCATTACATCGTTGCCTAAAAGGCAGTGTTAGCATTCCAAGTATGAATGCTATTCTAAAGATAATACGTAGCCTCAAGCCTCATCAACCAAGAATGACTAAAACATGGGAGATGCAGCAGGGCTGAGGGGGTTGCACCCAAGTAGGGTATGTTATCACTTTTCTAGATACCTTCGGATATATATTATAATTATGGAGATGGTTGTGCATGGAAAGGAGAGCGCTCGATTAGGGTGGGAACATATTTGGTACTATCCAGCAAGGGGTAGGCCGGTCCTGTGTTGGCAGGGATCGTTAGGTATGATCTCGGTACATTTTTCTATAGGTGTATTATGACGGACGGCACCCCAGTTGACCAGTCATTGTATGGAATCCAATATCCACAACGAGCCTTTACGGTTTTGATTGTAGAGCCTAGTATGCTGAAATTTAATTAATGTAACAATTTTGGCTATTTTAATAAGTATGTGTACTTAAACACTATTATAATATCACTTGATTTTCTATAAAAGTGTTTTAGTTATCGTAAGGTAAAAACCCGTCGTGTTTATGTATGACGTGGTCTTACGATATACCTTTGTTTTTTAAAGTATTTTGAAACAGTAATAATTCAAATTGAGTGTGTTTTCTCACGCTGGTTTTCTAGACTGACTCAGGTGTTATTTTATTATAATGCTCGGGTCAGATCGAGTATTACAATTTCAGGTTAGGATGCTATGGAGCTCAGGAGGCGAGCTAGAGTATTTCAGATGTATTTCACGTACTTGATTATATCCCGCTGTGTGTGTTTAACTAAAAGTTCAGTATTTGTGAGGACAAGATATTATAACTGTCCAGATTGATTTGTTGATTGTGTTACTCTGATGACGGTATGTATATTAACTGTTACAGTTTGCTTTTGTATAAAGATCTGTTATTATATAAATTATATTTTGTTCCGCTGCGATTGTGAGACCCTGTCTTGTTGTTTCTGTTTTCTTTTATCTTTTCTTTTTCACCCTTATATATTCGTATTTCTGTTCAATTTGAGTTCGACACGTGCGATTTATTGTCGACTCAAAGGGTACGGATTTACGGGCCTTTACACTTGGTATCAGAGCTGAAGGTTAAGTGAGAACCTTGGCTTTGGTGGGGATTACTCATTAGAGATAGAGTCGGTAGTACTCTAGAATGAGTCTGAGTGTATTAATAGATATGAGGACGTATTTGTTAGTGAATATAAAATGTTTTATATTGTGTTGATTTATCGGTTGAGTGTTTATGAATTCTAGTCGTTACGGGAAGTACAACTGTATCGATAGGGGTTTCTAAACTCTTAAACAAGATAAACTGACACAGTATTGTTTTGAAATGGGGTAAATGAAATAATTTTACCCAAATTATATTTTGATATTAAGGAAATAATCTTCAGAAATTATTATAGTATATTTGGATTGTTTGGATGATAATATTATAATCAAAACAATATTATGAAAATTGAAATTGTTTATATAACCAAATAGAAATTGTATAAGTATGATTATATATATGAGTTGTAATTAAAAGTTGATTCCAACCAAAATTTGGGAATTCAAGTACCGGAAGCTTTGAGAAATGTTTTAAAGGGATTTGAACTAAGATTTGAGGAATTTTTAAATCCCGGAGATTTTTGAAAATGTTTTCCAAAGTTTTTTGAAATGAATAATAGTAATATTTTTTGGAATATTTTTGAATGAAGAATGTTTTAAATGGATTTTGAAGGCGATAAAAGCACTAAACTCACTTCAATCGCTGGAAAATAATTCCGACGATGATCGCGACATCATCGGTGTTCATTTTCGAGTTTCTAAGTAATGGATTATGCCGTAGTAATTTGATATGGAAATTTTGTTGAAAAACAAGTGTTGTTTCAGAAATTCCGAAGGAATTTGTTTTGGATAAAACCAAGTTGATTTTGAAAATTCTAAAGGAATGGTTTGTTGAAACAAAAGAGACATGTATTTGTATGATTTCAAAAAGATTTGAAATAAATCTGGGTGTTTAGATTTTGGAATTTCATCTAAATGATGTGTGAAAGCATTATATAAAAAGTTTTGAACTTATAAATTGAGAATGGTATAAATAGGAGAGGAAAGTGTGAAATTTGAAGTTGGAATTGATTTTTAACTTAAGTAAGTTAAAATGAATTGTATGAATTAAAATTTACCTTCGGATAAGTCGAATAAAATTTAATTGGACTTGAAACCATACCAAATTGAATTGAATATAAATTTTGAATTGTAAAATGGATATATAACTATAAGTTTCAATTATTGAATGGTTTATGAACTCAAGTATAAATTTCATGAAAATGTAAATAAGGAGTTTGTATAGCTTATAAAATTGGAGTTAATGGAAATGGCCTGAATTATAAAATAAAATGAATTTAAGTTAAGCGATAAGAATGGAAATTCGACCTAGATGTGAATAAATTGAATATAGATCAAAACGTTGATAGATAAGACTTGGAATAGATTAATGGAATGAAATAATTACTTGAATTAGTGAATGGATTAAATATGAATTGGTGTAAGTGAAATGTTGTTAATATAAAATGAAGTGAACAAGATTTTGTGCATAAATTGAATGTGAATTAATAGAAAATTGTTAAATTGACTTAAAATCAATTGAAAATGGTTTATAAGCTTAAGTGACTATTTTATTAAATGAGTATCACCGATTTGCTTGGAAAAATTTACGTTTGTCATAAACGGATGTAAACAAAATTTTGTGAATCAATGAAAAGCGAATAAATTGATTTAGAATCAATTTGAAATGGATATGAATATAATGTGTGCAATTATATATTGAATGCAAATAAATTTCTTGTGGATTATTAGAAATCGAATAAATGGTATATAAATCGATTGAAATGAATAATCGAATTATGGAACCTTATAATTGCTTACACATACATGTTTAGCATGTTGGTTTATGCAAATATTGTGTTTAACTAGTTAAACGAATGAAATGCTGTTAAATTTCATGTTTTGGAACTTATGTGTTTAAAATTGAGTAAGTACAGGTACAAGTGGACCGTTGGGCTAGATTTGGGTTGCGAAATTGCTTGTAAAGTAAGCTCACTCGCTTAATAACGCTAATATAAGGTACGCTTACGTACTAAAAGCAAAATTAAAATAAATATTGATATATATTGTGTTTCCGACCATGTGGGTCGATGATATCATTTTTATTATATTTGTGATATTGCAAAAAGGCTCTCCGTAAAAGGGAGACTCTGCCAAAAATTTTCGAAAATTTAGGTTGTTAGAAATTTTTTAAAAGTTTTTGGAAATTTTTTGTTAAAAGAAATTTGATTTCGAATTCTAATTGAAATAAAGGGGTTTGGTTTAGAAATGGAAAACTAATTGTTTTGGTTGAAACTAAAACATTAAAAAAAAGTGAAATATCGAATTTTCGCTAAGTGGGTTTTAGAAAAATAGTGGGTTTGGATCATTCATCCTACCTTAGCAATTTCGGGGATGAAATTCTTTTAAGGGGGGAGGAATGTAACGACCCTGATTTTTCGTCATTGATTTTGAATATTTAAATGTTTTTAAATATTGGATTTAGTATATAAGTGATTTTGAATATGAAGATTTTGGTTGAAATTATAGAATTAATTTAAATTTCAAATATAACGATTTATCGTAATACGGAAATTTTGAATAACTGAAATTTTAGTTGAATATGAATCGAAATGAATTCTAAGGCTGATATAAATTCTATTTGGATTAGAATTGAGTTAGTAAGTTTTAAATACTAAAATTTTAAGTAATTTCGTCAAATTTTGAAATCGTTGATTTAATCGACGCATTAAAATAGCCTTCCAGGGCACAGTCTTGGAATTCGACGAAACTAGTTCCATTGGACCCGTAATAGTATATTATTATCGGATTTCAAATTTTGTAGCATTTGGAGTTACCGTTTGGTCATACGGGATAGAAACGCATTGAAATTAATATTGAAAATTTAATATAATAATTGGATCAAAAAACTATCTTCCTCATACGATTGAGTTGGGGCTCGAGACTTGTTCCTTTGGATTCGGAATAGGGGAATAACATTAGAAACGCCTGGTGGCACGCCTCAATAGGGGTTCGAAATTTTGAGATATGTAATGCGAGATATTTTGAATAAAATAAACTAAAATTTTCAAATCATAGCCGACCTACTCTATATCGTAGCCATCCTATGCTGACCCAAAGCCGACCTACTTCGTACCCAGAGCCGCCACCTCCTGTTTTAAAATCACGTTATTTCTTTTCTTCCGCTTTAAAAATGATCAGTTCGGTTTTAAAAAAAAAGAAAAAAATGTAAATCGGGACAAGGTCGTGAGTTCGTACTCGAGCATAGCGACGCTGGGGAGTGGTGGTGGACGAAGCGGCAGAGGCGAGCGAGGTGGATGTCGCATACGTAGGCACAAGCAGAGGAGCAGGCGCAGGCGAGCGTGGGGTTTTCATGACGCCTAGGTGCGTGGGTCGCAGTAGCGTGGGAGGAGCAGCTGGGGTTTGACGATCTCGTATCGCATGCAGCAGAGTGAAGGCCAATGTCACGAGTTGTATGGGTGGACCAGGGTTGAAATTTTTGGTTTGTTCGGGTAGCACTCGCGACATGAAGGAGAAGGGCAGTGGTTCTGGCACGTCGTCTTGGTGCTTTGGCGGCGCGAGGCGAACATGAGGGGTCGGCGGCAGGTAGGGCCGATGCAGTGGTGGCTGAAGCTAGAGCTGAGTTCGGGCTAGGGTTTGTTGTGAGTGTAGCCCGGAGGTGATTTTGCTTGATTAACTAAGGTAATTTAGATTTTTAAATTAAATAGTTAAAATTATAAAAGATAATTTGTTAATAATAGATGTGATTAGTCAATTAATTTAATTAAAATCTATAACTTATATAATTTGAAATTTGCTTACGAGGTTCAATCGAACGAAATCAGTCGTGTGGGATTCGTAGCTGCGGAATGTACGCAATAGGAATAAAATTGGAATGGATTGCAAATAAAAATCAAGGTGAGTAAATCTCACTCAATTTGGTTGACTGGATTTAGTTTATAATAATTAAAAAATAATTTATTGGTTGATTGGATGAATTGATATATTAATATCAGTTGGATGTTATATTATATATAGTAGTATATATATTAGTAGTTGGATATTATTCCCACCGATTGGAGCGGATGAGACACTATGCGCCCCGCATAACAGCGGATGACCCTATATTACCACGATATCCCGCCTAGAAACGGGATTGGTATTTTATGTTATATAACATCTGTGGATGCAGGGAGACAGATTGGAAGGATTCAACAGGATTCCTCAAAATTATTGATTTTTAAATTTCATATATAGTGATATATGATTTGTTTGAATAATCTAATACAGATTATGTGGTGATTTGAATTATTGGATCTATAGTAGCACTGGCCTAAGTTTTGGTAATTTAAATATCATAAATATTATTTTTTGAATTTGAAGGAATTAACAGGAGATTTTGGATATAAAAATATTTATATCAAAATTTGGATTATTTTCAAGGAAATTGATTTGGATAAAAACAATGATTTGATTTTGGGTTGTACTTAACTATTTGTAAAATGTTTTAAATAATTTATATAAAGGATTTTTAACAATGGATTTTAAACAATATTTCTGAAAATATGGAAAAGAAGTTGAAATCGATATTTAAAATAGATTTGTAAAATAAATGGGATTTATAAAGAAATGGATTCATAAATGAAATTTTTATTAATGAGATTATTTTTATAAACGAGTGAATCCCAAATGAGTTATAAATTTATAAACGATGTTTATAAATAAAGAGAAATGATTATCAGTTGATAAATTGGGAATGTAAATTTAAAGTGTGAATTTATATCGAGATATGGAAATCGGTTTTTGAAAAAAAAATAGTGGATTCTATTTTTGGAATGTGAGAATGATTATGAAATTGAAACGTAATCGATGTGATATGAATCGAGATGGACTTATAAATTGGAATTGGCAATATTGGATTTTAAAATTAGATTTTTGTCGGGAATTTAAGTTTCTTTTAAAAATAGGATTTTTATTTATTAAACTATATAGTTAAAATTGTTTTAGTATTGAAATATTTCGAGAAATGGATTTTTCAAATATCTAATCTTAAATTGAAATAAATCCTAACTTTTAAAATACGCTTTGTAAATCAATTAGTGTCTTTTAAAATGAAATGGAAAATGAGTAGCGATGTTTATTTAAAGTGTTTTGATATTTTAAATAATTACTTACACAGGTTTTAAAAATAAATTATTATTCTTTTAAAAATACTTATTATATATATAGAGAGAGTTTTGAAATGATTGTAATTTATTTATAAATTCTCTCGAGATTGTCAACGGGGTTTATTTAACGGATATGATTTTTATAAGAAAACTTTTGTAATGGGATTCTGGAAACTTAAGGAAACTTCTAGAATGTTGAAATACAAGAACTTCGAAAATGAATTAGAATTCATATAAGAGGTTAGAAATGGGTAGTTGGAATTATGGACAAGTGTAATCGATTTGGGAAATTTTAAAAGACATTAATTAATGAATTCCATGAACTTATAGAATCCGTTATAAATGAGTTAAGGAATTTTCAAATAAATTGTAAAGGATTTGAGAAATAGGAAATAAATGGAATCATTTCCTAAGTATTGGAAATAAAATGGTTTTAGGAAAATATACTTATAAATATTTTCTAGGTATTGGACTGGAAGGATTTGAAATATTTTAACTACGCGATTATTATTATAGAAATATTTATGAAGTGTTGAATTATAAATGGAATTGGAAGAAAATATTTCTAAGTATTGATATGATTTAAAAAAATTATCCTGTTATGGATATAAGTATTTGAAATTGTTTTCAATTATTGAATACACTGGAGGAGATTTGAATATATCTCTCTGTAAAAAATATTTTGGAATGAAATGTTTGAAAGATTTATAAAATCAGGCCTAGTGACTGCTTATGTGTGCAAATTTGATAGTTAAATAACCGACTATCAAATCTGGCAAAATTCGTTGATCGTTTCGAAGAGACTGAGATCAGATTTAATTATCCGAAAACCACTTTGATCTGATTTATGCATTACGAATTGTGTTACCATGAATATAATGAAGACGGTCATTTTGGAGATTCGGTTTGTTCAGACCCAGAACAACTTGTATGGATGAATGCTATCATTGCATCGTTGTCTGAAAGGCAGTGTTAACATTGCAAGTATGAATGCTATTCTAAAGGTGATACGTAGCCTCAAGCCTCATCAACCGGGAATGACTAAAATAAGGGAGATGTAGCAGGGCTAAGTGGGTCGCACCCAAGTAGGGTATGTTATCACTTTTCTAGATACCCTCGGATATATATATTATAATTATGGAGATGGTTGTGCATGGAAAGGAGAGCGCTCGATTAGGGTGGGAACACCCAGGGTGATAACATATTCGTACTATCCAGCAAGGGGTTGGCCGGTTCTGTGTTGGCAGGGATCGTTAGGTATGATCTCGATACATTTTTCTAGAGGTGCATTGTGACGGGAGGTACCCCAATAGCCTAGTCATTGTATGGAATCCAATATCCACTACGACCCTTTACGGTTTTGATTGTTGATCCTAGTATGCTGGAATTTAATTTATGTAACAATTTCGGCTATTTCAATAAGTCTGTGTACTTAGACACTATTATAATATCACTGGATTTTCTATAAATGTGTTTTAGTTATCGTAAGGTAAAAACCCGTCGTGTTTATATGTGACGTGGTCTTACGAGGTACCTTTGTTTTCAAAGGATTTTGAAGCAGTTATAATTCAAATTGAGTGTGTTTTCTCACGCTGGTTTTCTAGACTGATTCCGGTGTTATTTTATTATAATGCTCGGGTCAGACCGAGTACTACAGTTTCTGGTTAGGATGCTATGGAGCTCAAGAGGTGAGCTGGAGGATTTCAGACGTATTTCATGTACTTGATTATATTCCATCGTGTGTGTTTAACTAAATGTTCAGTATTTGTGAGGACAAGTTATTATAACTGTCCAGATTGATTCGTTGATTGTTGTACTCTGATGATCGTATGTATATTAACAGTTACAGTTTGCTTTTGTATAAAGATCTATTATTATATAAATTATATTTTGTTCCGCTGCGATTGTGAGACTCAGTCTTGTTGATTCTGTTTTCTTCTATCTTCTCTTTTTCATTCCTAAAGATTCGTATTTCTATTCAATTTGAGTTGGACACGTGTGATTTATTGTCGACTCAAAGGGCACGGATTTATGAGCCTTACAGGTGATTTTTCGAAAGTGCCGATATAGCGACTATCGTTATATGCGCAGTTCAGAATTCAAGCATATGACATTTGCAACACATCCATACATCACATAACAAAGGAATGAGCATACATACATGATGATTTACAATAATACAACATATATCAAGCATTTATTTACAACGGGATTGATTTACCTACTAGATTTTCATATAACATATGATTTACTTACTAACTTTCTGAAGTGACTAACTTTCAAGCAATAAACCATTCCATCAACCAAACCATTATCACAACTATACGATAAGCATTAAATAGCTACAAATATGAGCATGAACATAGTTTTAAACTTTATGGTTCAAAGGTGGAAGCTTCACTCACCAAAATGCTTACTGCTTGAATCGAAATTGCACTAACTCTTAAAACAACACTAGAACCAAGATTTTCTATGCACTTGATTTAGTGGACTTTATTTGGCTTTATGGGGTCAGCCTAGACCATATGGGGCTCGGTCATGGTGGGAATGTAGGGGATATGGGTCTTGTTTGATAGGTGGAGTGAAGTAGAGAAGTAAGGAGCTAGTTTATGTGTTTTAACTTTAAAAAGAAGGGGAAGATTTGTGTTTTTTAGTAACTAGAAGCCATGGATGAACATGAACATGAACATGAAGAGAAGGGAAGTGAATGTGAGAGTGCAGATGTAAAGTGAGAATGTGTGTAGGTGGTGGGTATTTATAGGCAAAGGAGTGGAATATTATTTAAATTAGCTTAAACATTTAAATAATATAAATTTTATCATGTTACATGCTTGCCATACCCCTCCACCCCACCAAGTGCACACATTACCCCCCCTTTAGGTCCACCTGCACCATGCTTTAGGTCCTATCTTAGGTAGTTTAGGTGATGGTTAGGTTATTTATTTAATTTCCTACGGTTAATATATTTTGTGCATTTTATCTCAAATCAAGATTTATATTTAAACTAAGCTTGATTATTAACTCTAACACATTGATTAACTTATCACATAACATATGTACATGTGTGTGCATGTGTAAATGAGTGATACAAAAGTGTGCATAACATTTTCGATGACTTTCCGAGGCCGAAAAGTCTAAATTTTAGGAAAACGTTGTTCGGTCATATTTTCTATTTTTATTTGAACTATTTATTTCGGTAAAAAAAAATTTGGAAATGATTTAATATCATTAATTGATATTTAAAACATGTTTATTTAGTTATTAAAATCCATTATTTAAATATTTAAAAATGATTTAAATATTCAAATACAAAGCGATTAATTTACGGGTCGTTACACCAGGGATTTGGTTTAGGGTTTCTTTGGGATTATGTATATATTGGGAAAACATACTTGTCTATTTTGGAAAAGTTTTTCAAAAGTCGTTCAAAAGGTTTCCAATATATATATATATATATATATGAAAAAAAATTCAAAGGTTTTACACTCACAAAAGTAAATATTAAGAATATAACGGTTGAGGTGGAAAAATAAGTCCCTCACATTTATTATAATTTTCTCCACAAAGAAATGTCAATAGAGGTTCCATATACTAACTAGTAATAAGTGAGTGAATTATGGGTTTAAGGATGAAGAAAAAGAGGAGTAGTACCCTTGAACCCAAATAAAACATGTATGGTGTTGATAAGGCGAAACAAAGATATGAAAGGTGGACTCTTCAAAGTTAGAGTAAATCTCCCTAGTAAAAGTGAAAGCCCTATTCATATATTAGAAATAGCTGAAAAAACTTCGTTTGACTTAAAACTTATAGCAAGTGTGATCCAACATTAGAGCTGGATACTATATTAGAGGGTAGCGTTGAGTTATAAATTTTAAAATAAAAGGGGGAAACCCTATGCACTTAAAGCATTATTTGGTGCATTTGGGCTTGTGTAAATTAGATTGTTTTCATCTGCTCCAATTTAAGTGTTAAACCATTGAAAATGTTTTTTTGTAAAAGTTAGAAATAGTATATGTCTAATATTTTTAAAGAAAAATAAATTGGTTTATGATTTTCTATGAAATGATCAAATAAACTTTATGAAAATTTATGTAAAAAGTGGAACTAAAAGAATTTGAATTTCTTTTAGAAATATCAGTGTTTGAGATTTATGGAAAAAATATAGAAGTTGAAGTTTAAACTAATGACCCTTTATTTTAAGCTTTAACGTAGGAAAATTTAATAAAAAGAAATTTTCCATAGCTATTTTAAAAGCTTTTATTTCTATAAAAATACGGTGTAAGGTGCATAGTTGCATCTATCTTTTGATATATTTGGTTTTGGATGGTGAAATATTTGAAAAGTAAGCTAAAGGTATGAAAAGAAATCAACTTTTTAAAATGTCTTTATTTTATAATATTCTGACAAACTTTGAAAAATATACATGTTACAATACTCTTTTTGTGAGAACTTCTTATTTATAAAGATAGAAGTTTAAAAATATACTTTTTACATGTCTTCTTTTCTATTGAACCATTCGGAAAAATAGAAACATTTAAATTAAAGAAAAATGTTATGATTTTCGGTAAAAAGGAAACATTAGTTAAATTAATAAAGGATTTTACAGTTTTAGAAACTAACTATTCTTGTGAAAATGATGTAAAATTCAAAGCTTTTGATTTAAAAAGGTAAATTGAAAGTATGACTATCACCTAAACTTAAAAAGAAAATAAAAATAAATTGGAGTTAGATAAATAGGATTAAATATCCTACAAGGACTAAATTGACTATGGGGACTTAGTGACATTTTCAGTTAACTTTTGAATTGGTAGGGTAGAGTTGTGTGTTTTACTAGTCAATAGTTGTGAGTATACAAGAAGAATTATCCAACCCATGATCTTGAGACAACGACTATTGTTTTGCTCTCAAGTCATGGAGGTGATTTAAGTTATAGGTCCCTAAAGTATTAGTTGTTTAACATTACCGGAAGAGGTAGACGACTTGGATTATTTGTGGATGGATGTCATTGATCTGACATTTCGGGTAACGTTGCGCCACACATGTTTCTTTTGGCTTAGGAACTTATAGTTTAACATGTTGTTTTTGGCTTAGGAAGTTTTAGGTATCAAGCATGTTTTTCTGGCTTGGTGAATTATAGGTAACCAAGCAAGTAGGTTATAGTCTTATAGTATACGTTATATGGCGATATTTATACAATATTGATACTTGAGTTGTCGTCGCAACTACAAGTGTATTGTTGGGGCCGAGGTGACAGGTTTACTATAAGATGTTCACTAGTCTAGGAAATCTTCCATTTTAGATGTTCCTAGATGGGTTTTGGGTATGATGCTATTTAAGTAACGAACATTGTGACTGTTGGATTAATATGGCAAACACCATTCATCTTGAGTTGCCTTGACCATAAAAAAATTGTTGTAAAATGGTGAAAAGTTATGTTTGGGAAGGATCACGTTAATTGGATTGCATTAATGAATGGTCCCCAAAAATTCTATTATAAATTGAAAGTTCAAATTGCAAAAGATATCCTAGATGAATTTGTAAATAAGTTTGCATAAGGAATGACTAATTTAGTAATTCCCATTAAGTAAAAAATATATTACAGTTTGGACGCATTGCGGATGCAGATGCAACTTTTATGGAAAATGAGATTTAGAAGATTTTCATAGAATTTTGAGAAGAAAATGGTAGAATTCCTTTCAATCTTCCCTTAGATAGAAAGGAGATTATTTATTTAACAAAACTATCATGGAGCACCGACTTAAGCAACAGTTGTACGTATATTCACCCAATCGATAATCTTTAGTTCTAAAACAATTTAGGTTAGGATTATCCCACTTGAATGCTTGAATGATCGCTGCTTGTATGCTATGAAACTTAGAAAAGAAAATTTCTTACGGACTGAAGAAGCAAATAAAATGAGATGGCTTAAGTTGAATGAAAGTTAGAAAAGAAGTTATGTTATCTTGACCAATTTAAGAGATCACTTGATTTTGATGTCCTTAAGTGAAAAGGAAGAATAAAAAGAATTTTAAGTCAATTGATGCTAGGTGAGACACCATCCACTTTACATTAGTATCAATAAGATAAAGAAATAAATATGCTACTATAATGATTTAAGGTAATGTGTATGTGCATTGAGTGTTGTAAAAGGCTAGGTTCCATTAAGGGCATACTTGTGCTCAAGTTATCTGTAACAACCCGGGATTTCACAATATTATTATTATCGTCATGTGGCGATTTGATTGGGTTGCTAATTGTTCGGCATTTATACAATCGAAATTCTTTTAAAAAATCAGATTGAAATTCTTGTTGAAATTGTGAAATAGTATGCGGGCTTTAAATTTTAAGTTGGCCCACGTTTTCATTTAGTTGTTTTGAGCCGTGATAATCATCTAAGACCAACCGGACCCCTTTCTCATTTTCATTCACCCATAACCCGTTTCCCTTCGTTCCTCTGTGAAAAAAAATATGGCGGCCGTTCCTTTTTCTTGCTCGATCAAAGTTAAGGCTTTCTGAATGCCGACTTTAGATGGATGATTTCGTTCGCACGTTTCTCTGAGTTGCTCTCGGCCCTTTGAAATCGATCGAGTTTGTGTTTGATTTATCGATTGATCGTCTTCCTCTTTGCTCTGAAAATTAGGGGTTGGGAAAGTCGAAGGCGTCGTTCAGTCGAAATCATTATTTGGTGCTTGCGACTCCTTCTCTCGAGTTCGTCTCCGCTTTGAACAAGGTGAGTAAAATCTCACATCTAATTCGATTTCTTGCATACATGATTTTGTGTTTTCAGACCTTGAATTCTGGGTACTTTGACTTCGGTCACTTTGGAATTTTGATAGTATTTGACTTCGATCTCACTTTACTTCGCGTTTGACTTGGTTTCACTGTCGATGATGATTTGGGTCTTTTATAGGGTTCGCAACCCTATTTTCTCGTTCGTTTGATAATTTCAAAAGTATTGCTTTGACCGTTCGATTTTGTTTGGATGTTTGCGATGAATTCTGACCTTTTCCATATGCGTATATTTTTGTATATTACATTATTTGATAATCACGCTGTTGAATTTCTCTTTGACGCTGTTGATTTCAATTCCGTGAATTACTTGCTTTGACTTGTTCGTTCCATGACTTCTGCAACCTTTGAACTGCAGTTAGTCTTCGACTACAAACTTGACTTTTGTGATATCGACTTTGTTCGACTTTTGCTTGTTGTTTTCTGACCAAGTTCACAGTTGCATATTTACCTGTTTACTCAAGACCGTATATGTGCATACATACATATGTATGTGTGTATGCATATATTCTTGGATTTGTACTGTTGTAGTTTGATTCTCCTTGGCTATTTGGTTGTCTGCACTTCTGTAAGCTTGAGTTTGGTTCTTGGTTCACTTGTAGTTCTTTTGGTGCTTACTTGTATTCATTCTTGCAGTTGCTTGGAACATCTTTGTGAACATAGTTTCTCGACTTGTAGTTAATTACTTCTGACTTGTATTCAGTTACATTGCACTGTCCTCTAACTTGAGTTTGATTCTTCACTTGGAATTGCACTTCCTATATATGTGTATTTGCATTGCATCACTGGTCTTTGCATTTTCCAGTTTTATCACTGTTTCACTTCCACACTGTTGCACTAGTTGCATTTGGTCACTTATTCCGGTCTTCATGTTGCTCTCTGCATACTTAAACTGTCATTGTTTCACTTGTTCATATGCATGTGTTCCCCTGATCACTTCCAGTTACACTGCTATTTGAATTGCAGTGCTTCATGTTGTAGCTTGACCATTTGTGGTTTGATGTGCAGACCTGAGTGCATTTTCATGTAGCTTCACTTGAGTTTTCTGATGCATTTTTGAACTGGTGTCTGCACTGTAGCTTTTGTATTGTTGCTGTAGTCTTGATCATTTGAGTCATTCACTAGACATTGTTTTACTTGAACTACTTGTGATATTTGTAGACTTGTGCATGATGCTTTTGACCATTACTTGAGTACTGCATTTGTCACAGATTGTTAATGTTCACTAGATATTGGTTTATGCTGCATTTATAGTTTGATTGAGTCCATGATGTCACTAGGACTATCGAGGCGGAGGTTACAGATCTGCATTTACATTTCGAGTCATGTTGACATTGTGGTGACTGTAGTTTAGTTGCAGTCTGCCCTTGTCTTTGTACCTGTTTCAACTGCAGTTTTATTGTGCAGTTGTTTCTGCTTTCTTTTGTGCAGTTTGCCCCTCGCATTCATTTGTGATTGCAGTTTCTTTGTATATTGAGTTATTGCTTCATTTTGGGTATATGCAGTTTCTCTGCATATTGAGTTTCCTTGCTTCATTTTTGGAAATTGCAGTTTCAATATTGTACACTGCCTTGACTTGTACTTGACTCACTAGTTCGAGTCACTTGTGCATGTCGCTATGCATTTCTATTGCACTTGACTCTCTTCTGAGTGAGTTGATGCCATTTTGTTCTGGTTCGTTGATCTTTTGTGTATCTCCTGCGATAGTGGAGAGGCAGTACACGCGTGCGTGTACTGCAGCCCTATCAAATTTGACAGTTTTAAATTGATGTTTCGATTTGCTGAATTGTTTCGTTGGTTAAATTCAATGCTTTGGAGTTGTATTCTGATTTGGATTGTTGATTTGTCGTTTAACACTGTTTAGTGTTATATATATGCCGTTATCCAATTCTCGTATCGAGAGTTGGATATACGAGATTTCTGTGACCATCATCTATTTGAGATTGATTATTATTGCTTCTATGCACTAATAACTGAGTTTGAATTAGACTGACCCGTGTATTATTTTCTTTTGAATGTAATACTCGGGTCAGACCCGAGTTATTTCAAGTTGTAGATTTCCTTCTTTGAGTTGCTGTTCAGGATATGAAGACTTTTTATATCTTCTGGAGTAGTCAGTGTCATTTTGTAGTAGTCGTGTCATTGTATAGAACGATATGTATTCATGTATATTAGTCGATAATGTATTTGTATATATAACTTCTAGAGTCGACAGTTGTAGTTGTATCATATGTATCGTGTCAACTATATTGTAACTGACATCGGTTATATATATATATATATATATGAGATTTTTGTTAATCTGTGTTCCGCATTTATAGTATCTGTGTTGTTATTATATTCATTGTCCTAAACTATTATGAACCGTCGTAGTTCGTTTTATACTAGAATTGGGTGTGTCGATGGGAGTAAATAAATAATAGATGAAAAATAAAAAGTATATACCACTCCTATCGAGATACCAATATTAGTGTAAGGCCAACTACGGATGGTCGCTCCTATCCAGCCTTATTATTCGTAATAATAGACAGTATTTCTTTTAATACTCTTTGTTATTATGAGCATAGAGGTGGGGCATCATAGTTGGTATCAGAGCTTGGGGTTTATGGACATAATATAAAACATAACTTGGATGGAACATATGTTACAACTATTGGTCGATGTTTTATTGTGCTTTGAGTCAAAACTAAAGTTTTTAAATTTTGATGAAATTTTTAAATATCTTTATTTAAAAATAAAAGGTGAATTTGTGTTCTGATGATTTGATTGATTTGAGTACTGTTTATCAGAGTGCGCAGCGGAAACAGTGAAACTGTCTTCGCTGAGTACAACTGATAATCTATTTGATGCAGAAATTGAAATAAATTTCATTGGTTGTTTACATAGCTGTAATTAATTTGTTTCTTTGAGAATTTCGAATCCGAATTGAGGATTCGAAGAAATTAAAGTTATGTGATTTTTGTTGAAATTTCCGCTGGCTTTCTTTTGAACAAATCATCTATTGATTAGATTTTGCTGTTTTGAATTGTCTTCATTGAAGATGCATCTGAATGATTTCTTTGTTTATATTGTAATGTGCGTGCAAATATGAATTGCACGTTACTGCATTTATTTTACGTTGAACCGATGCTTGGTTATGAAACGTATTTTGTTGCCGTTATTTTTATAACGGGATTTTTACACCAATGCTAAATTTTTGAAGCAAGGTGTTTTGTAGCATTTCTGATGAATGAAAATTCACTGATATTACATTTTGATGTAAATTATTTTGATGAGATTTTGATGTAAAAAAAAAAAATTCTGCTGCTTTGGCTTCAGTAACCGTCAAGTTTTAAAAGTGGATTTTCTAGCGGTTATTCCGCAATGCTGTTTTGTGACCGTTTTTACGGTATTTTGAGAAGTACAATTTCCTTATCGAAATTGTTACTGATTTGCTGCTTTAATCACGTGATTGGAAAATCGTTTTAAAATGAAAATTGTTTTATAAATTTTTAACAGTTTGCGTTTTCAAAAGAATGAGAAAGCGACTTAAACGATTCAACAAAATCGAGGATTATGACCCCTTTCTTTTACTGTTTCGCTTAACTCCGGACTTGTCCAGTTGAGAATGTGAATTGTTATTTTTACAAAATAAATAAAATTGTTTTCAGAAAATTTTAACAGTTTGCGCTTTCAAAAGAATGAGGAAGTGATTTAAACGTTTCAGCAAAATCGAGGATTATGACCCCTTTCTTTTACTGTTTCGCTTAACTCCGGACTTGTCCAGTTGAGAATGTGAATTGTTATTTTTACAAAATAAATAAAATTGTTTTCAGAAAATTTTAACAGTTTGCGCTTTCAAAAGAATGAGGAAGCGATTTAAACGTTTCAGCAAAATCGAGGACTATGACCCCTTTCTTTTACTGATTCGCTTAATTCCGGACTTGTCCGTTTGAGAATGTGAAATGTATTTTTACAAAATACACAATTTTGCACTTTCAAGGAAACGATGAAGAGAATCAAACGATTTAGTAAAACACGTGGTATGGGACATGTGCGTTTGCTATTTCGGTTAATTCCAGACTCGTTAATTGAAATATTTGATGATTTTGTGTGCTTTCGAGCCACTATGAGGACCTTCGGGTCATTTGTTGGACCTTCGGGTCATTTGTTGGGCTTTCGGGCCACTCTGCGGACCTTCGGGTCAAATACCAGTACTAGACCTTCGGGTCACTCTGCGGACCTTCGGGTCAATCTGATGGGCGCCAAAATTTTGTTGAGTACTTGGTAGGCTTCGGCCATTTGTTGTTGCACGTGCGGCGAATTAAAAACTCGCCATCTGATGGGATCGATCCAAGCTTTTATGTTGATTTTCTAGTCTTCTTAATTGATTTCTAGATATTTGTTGTTTCCAATTATCTGCAGGTAATTGGATATTTGTTGATATGAGTTCTGATTATCGTTTTTGATAATCAGATATTTGTTGCTTCTAATTATCGCTTGTGATAATTAGATATTTGTTGATATGAGTTCTGGTTATCGTTTTTGATAATCAGATATTTGTTGCTTCTAATTATCGCTTGTGATAATTAGATATTTGTTGATATGAGTTCTGATTATCGTTTTTGATAATCAGGTATTTGTTGCTTCTAATTATCGCTTGTGATAATTAGATATTTGTTGATATGAGTTCTGGTTATCGTTTTTGATAATCAGATATTTGTTGCTTCTAATTATCGCTTGTGATAATTAGATATTTGTTGATATGAGTTCTGGTTATCGTTTTTGATAATCAGATATTTGTTGTTTCTAATTATCGCTTGTGATAATTAGATATTTGTCGATATGAGTTCTGATTATCGTTTTTGATAATTGAATATTTATTGAATTTTAAATTTGATTATCGTTTGTGATAATCGAATATTTGTTGAATTTGAAATTTGATTATCGATTGTGATAATCGAATATTTGTTGAATTTGAAATTTGATTATCGTTTGTGATAATCGAATATTTGTGAATTTAGATTTGATTATCGTTTTTGATAATCGAATATTTGTTGAATTTGAAATTTGATTATCGATTGTGATAATCGAATATTTGTTGAATTTGAAATTTGATTATCGATTGTGATAATCGAATATTTGTTGAATTTGAAATTTGATTATCGTTTGTGATAATCGAATATTTGTTGAATTTGAAATTTGATTATCGATTGTGATAATCGAATATTTGTTGAATTTGAAATTTGATTATCGATTGTGATAATCGAATATTTGTTGAATTTGAAATTTGATTATCGTTTGTGATAATCGAATATTTGTGAATTTGGATTTGATTATCGTTTTTGATAATCGAATATTTGTTGAATTTGAAATTTGATTATCGATTGTGATAATCGAATATTTGTTGAATTTGAAATTTGATTATCGTTTGTGATAATCGAATATTTGTGAATTTAGATTTGATTATCGTTCTTGATAATCGAATATTTGTAGATTTGAAATCTAATTGTCGTTTTAATAAGTAGGTATTTGATGATTTGATGTTTTCCGA
The DNA here is from genome assembly GCA_030737815.1 of Allium fistulosum. NCBI lineage: Eukaryota > Viridiplantae > Streptophyta > Magnoliopsida > Asparagales > Amaryllidaceae > Allium > Allium fistulosum. Next base: position 1,193,303,374 of record CM060901.1, on the reverse strand, counting down.
TTATCGTTTGAGATAATTAGATATTTGTCGATTTGTTTTCCGACTATCGTTAGGATAATTGGATGTTTGCTGATTTTATTGATATGAGATTTTCTAGTCTCCAAATTGATTCTAGAGTATGCTGATTTTAGTGGATTGCTGTTTTCTATCTATCACCGTTGATAGTTAGAATTTGTTGATTTTGGAATTTGTGGTTTCTAGTTAATTGTTGGATAACTAGATAATTGCAGTTTGCGATGTGTGATTTGTGTTTTATAATTATCTTTGTTGATAATTAGATTTGTTGTTTTCTAATTATCGTATCGATAATTAGATATTGCTGTTTTGTGATTTCTGAATTTCAGTTATCTAAATGGTAATTGAATGTGCTGATAATTGTATTTATTCAGTCCTGCTGTTTTCTGATTATCTATTTGATAATTAGATTTTGTTGAAAATTTGTAAATTTCCTTTATTGAAATTAAAAGATTTCTTTGATATTTGTGTTCTCGATTCTTATTTTCTAGCATAACCAGTTTATGGTAGAAAAATAATTGTTATAGACAAATTTAAGTATGAAAATTGCGGGGACGCAATTTTTATAAGGGGGGAGTATGTAACAACCCGGGATTTCACAATATTATTATTATCGTCATGTGGCGATTTGATTGGGTTGCTAATTGTTCGGCATTTATACAATCGAAATTCTTTTAAAAAATCAGATTGAAATTCTTGTTGAAATTGTGAAATAGTATGCGGGCTTTAAATTTTAAGTTGGCCCACGTTTTCATTTAGTTGTTTTGAGCCGTGATAATCATCTAAGACCAACCGGACTCCTTTCTCATTTTCATTCACCCATAATCCGTTTCCCTTCGTTCCGCTGTGAAAAAAAAATATGGCGACCGTTCCTTTTTCTTGCTCGATCAAAGTTAGGGCTTTCTGAATGCCGACTTTAGATGGATGATTTCGTTCGCACGTTTCTCTGAGTTGCTCTCGGCCCTTTGAAATCGATCGAGTTTGTGTTTGATTTATCGATTGATCGTCTTCCTCTTTGCTCTGAAAATTAGGGGTTGGGAAAGTCGAAGGCGTCGTTCAGTCGAAATCATTATTTGGTGCTTGCGACTCCTTCTCTCGAGTTCGTCTCCGCTTCGAACAAGGTGAGTAAAATCTCACATCTAATTCGATTTCTTGCATACATGATTTTGTGTTTTCAGACCTTGAATTCTGGGTACTTTGACTTCGGTCACTTTGGAATTTTGATAGTATTTGACTTCGATCTCATTTTACTTCGCGTTTGACTTGGTTTCATTGTCGATGATGATTTGGGTCTTTTATAGGGTTCGCAACCCTATTTTCTCGTTCGTTTGATAATTTCAAAAATGTTGCTTTGACCGTTCGATTTTGTTTGGATGTTTGCGATGAATTCTGACCTTTTCCATATGCGTATATTTTTGTATATTACATTATTTGATAATCACGGTGTTGAATTTCTCTTTGACGCTGTTGATTTCAATTCCGTGAATTACTTGCTTTGACTTGTTCGTTCCATGACTTCTGCAACCTTTGAACTGCAGTTAGTCTTCGACTACAAACTTGACTTTTGTGATATCGACTTTGTTCGACTTTTGCTTGTTGTTTTCTGACCAAGTTCACAGTTGCATATTTACCTGTTTACTCAAGACCGTATATGTGCATACATACATATGTATGTGTGTATGCATATATTCTTGGATTCGTACTGTTGTAGTTTGATTCTCCTTGGCTATTTGGTTTTCTACACTTCTGTAAGCTTGAGTTTGGTTCTTGGTTCACTTGTAGTTCTTTTGGTGCTTGCTTGTATTCATTCTTGCAGTTGCTTGGAACATCTTTGTGAACATAGTTTCTCGACTTGTAGTTAATTACTTCTGACTTGTATTCAGTTACATTGCACTGTCCTCTAACTTGAGTTTGATTCTTCACTTGGAATTGCACTTCCTATATATGTGTATTTGCATTGCATCACTGGTCTTTGCATTTTCCAGTTTTATCACTGTTTCACTTCCACACTGTTGCACTAGTTGCATTTGGTCACTTATTCCGGTCTTCATGTTGCTCTCTGCATACTTAAACTGTCATTGTTTCACTTGTTCATATGCATGTGTTCCCCTGATCACTTCCAGTTACACTGCTATTTGAATTGCAGTGCTTCATGTTGTAGCTTGACCATTTGTGGTTTGATGTGCAGACCTGAGTGCATTTTCATGTAGCTTCACTTGAGTTTTCTGATGCATTTTTAAACTGGTGTCTGCACTGTAGCTTTTGTATTGTTGCTGTAGTCTTGATCATTTGAGTCATTCACTAGACATTGTTTTACTTGAACTACTTGTGATATTTGTAGACTTGTACATGATGCTTTTGACCATTACTTGAGTACTGCATTTGTCACAGATTGTTAATGTTCACTAGATATTGGTTTATGCTGCATTTATAGTTTGATTGAGTCCATGATGTCACTAGGACTATCGAGGCGGAGGTTACAGATCTGCATTTACATTTCGAGTCATGTTGACATTGTGGTGACTGTAGTTTAGTTGCAGTCTGCCCTTGTCTTTGTACCTGTTTCAACTGCAGTTTTATTGTGCAGTTGTTTCTGCTTTCTTTTGTGCAGTTTGCCCCTCGCATTCATTTGTGATTGCAGTTTCTTTGTATATTGAGTTATTGCTTCATTTTGGGTATATGCAGTTTCTCTGCATATTGAGTTTCCTTGCTTCATTTTTGGAAATTGCAATTTCAATATTGTACACTGCCTTGACTTGTACTTGACTCACTAGTTCGAGTCACTTGTGCATGTCGCTATGCATTTCTATTGCACTTGACTCTCTTCTGAGTGAGTTGATGCCATTTTGTTCTGGTTCGTTGATCTTTTGGGTATCTCCTGTGATAGTGGCGAGGCAGTACATGCGTGCGTGTACTGCAGCCCTATCAGATTTGATAGTTTTAAATTGATGTTTCGATTTGCTGAATTGTTTCGTTGGTTAAATTCAATGCTTTGGAGTTGTATTCTGATTTGGATTGTTGATTTGTCGTTTAACACTGTTTAGTGTTATATATATGCCGTTATCCAATTCTCGTATCGAGAGTTGGATATACGAGATTTCTGTGACCGTCATCTATTTGAGATTGATTATTATTGCTTCAATGCACTAATAACTGAGTTTGAATTAGACTGACCCGTGTATTATTTTCTTTTGAATGTAATACTCGGGTCAGACCCGAGTTATTTCAGGTTGTAGATTTCCTTCTTTGAGTTGTTGTTCAGGATATGAAGACTTTTTATATCTTCTGGAGTAGTCGGTGTCATTTTGTAGTAGTCGTGTCATTGTATAGAACGATATGTATTCACGTATATTAGTCGATAATGTACTTGTATATATAACTTCTAGAGTCGACAGTTGTAGTTGTATCATATGTATCGTGTCAACTATATTGTAACTAACATCGGTTATATATATATATATGAGATTTTTGTTAATCTGTGTTCCGCATTTATAGTATCTGTGTTGTTATTATATTCATCGTCCTAAACTATTATGAACCGTCGTAGTTCGTTTTATACTAGAATTGGGTGTGTCGATGGGAGTAAATAAATAATAGATGAAAAATAAAAAGTATATACCACTCCTATCGAGATAACCAATATTAGTGTAAGGCCAACTACGGATGGTCGCTCCTATCCAGCCTTATTCTTCGTAATAATAGACAGTATTTCTTTAATACTCTTTGTTATTATGAGCATAGAGGTGGGGCGTCACATTATAAGTTATGGTGCATGTCGACGTCATTTTATGTGAGATGATTGCAAGGATTGCATAGATTTAATTATGCACATATGTTTGTAGTGGTTTGTATTGAGTTTATATGCCAGTAGTAAAGTCAGTAATTTAAGGTGGAAGAACGATCCAGCTCAGAGTATTTGGGAGCCCAAGGAGAAGATTTAAGATACATATCAAGAGCTTTTTTGTAGTAAGTTTCCATTTTAGTTACTATAATTTCTTATGCACTAGCCTTTAGTTCAGTATATTCCATATGTAGGAACGTTTGGATGATAGGCATGGTTGTGAACGTGTCACTTGGACATGTTTTGGATGATAGTTGCTAATGGATGTATTTTGTTAATTAGTATTGCACATATAGGCCGATTTGCTCATGTTGGCCTACGCACACATCACCTTATCTATTTTATTTTACCAATTATATCCATAATGGTTGTTGCATCTTTGCGTATGTATTGAATTGTTGCTCATCCATATAAAAATGCAAGTATAGGACATTGCATACATCTTGGATACATGGTATAAGCACTTGCATTTAAGGAGGTCGACTAGTTCAGGAGACCGCCTAATTTTTGCACTACTTTTATGTTCGTATGCATTCCATACCTATATCTAAATGCTGCATTAGAAATTTTAAACTAAGGACAATAGTTGCAAGTGGTTGATGGTTATGTAGATGGCTGTAAATATTGGTTTCCGTGTGTACGAGTTCCATTTTTTCATATCTAAAGATTTCGGGGACGAAATCCTTTTAAGAGGGAGAATGTATCACACCGAAAATTTTAATAACAAATTAAGGCAATAATAAGGGTAAAAATATAATTTTACATAAAAGGACAAAATAGTAAATTTTTGCGAATAAAGGAATTTAGGGAATCTGACTTTTACATCATGTCAAGTAGATTTTTCTAGCCAAAATTCATATATAAGTTGTTAGAAACAGATACCGTATAAAGAAAATACGAATTGTTTACCATAACATGCATTTCATGTTTTATGCCTATTTTAGAAATTAAGTATAAGAATTAATTACGATAATAAATCAAAACATAACTATTAAGTAATAAATTGAATATGCAAGGATTGCTTTAAAAAGAGTACAATCTTCTTAATGAATCAACAAAGAAGAGAAGCAGTGAAATCAAATTAAATTAGAAAAGGAATCCCTTCGAGTGGGTTTATTATTAATTATGTTAATTTACAAGTAATCGAATTTATTTATACATCTATTTGATCTAAAAATTTATGTAATTTAAATTTGAGATAAAAGTTTTTTATTTGAAGATTATGTGTTCAGTAAATTGCAACTATACTGAGATATGAATAAAAATATAGATCGTATGGGTATAACTTCTAATTTATTTAATACTGATTTAAGTGAAGAAGTGGAATTGGATATGAAGTAGATTTGGAAATATAATTAGAATTGATTAAACTTGATTTTAAAATGAATACACCCTTTTGTTCACCTCAAATTGAATATGGAATTTAATGTGTACATATCTATATCCTGTTGAGTTCACCCTAACCTAATTTGAGATACAAATATACCTATGTAATTTTGAAATTGATAAAACTGAAATCGTGTAAATGAAATATAAGTGATACACGAAAATTACTGAAAATGTAGAATTAAACAAATAGATGAAATCTAGTCGGAAGTTGGGATTTAACCACTGTTAACGAAATAGGGTTCACTGCCGAAAATATAACGCTAAAGATGAGATTAGTTATTAAATAATTGAAACAAAACAATATTGTACTTTATAGTAATAAAACTAACCAATCGACAGGCTCGTTGTAGCCGGTCAATGCCAAGCGGTCGACCTATATAGTAGCCAGCGATCAACCGGTAGGACTCTTTTTTGTGTGGGTTGAACCTAGGCCTATAGCCCCGGGTTTTATGGATTTGTATATGTTAGTGTATATATAGTAGTATATTAGTAGGGAAAGTAGTTTCCTAATTCTTACTTTTGAATGTAACGGGACTAGGTAGATGTGTACGTTGACAATTAGACCTAGATACTATTTATCTAGTGAATTCGGTATTCGATATAAGGCGGTTTGATTGCGAATGGCACTCATAGGACGTTCCTTCGTGGATGCGTAACACTTTTGGTGGAGGCCTGGAGAAGTGCGTAACCGGACACTAACAAGAGGTTCCTCTGTGCATATGACAATTAGGCCGACACAGTTCGTGGATACCCAATGCCGTGCAATAAGTGGCATTTCCATTGAAAGGCGGAAACTATACCACACTCTAAGTCATCTTTTACGTGAATTGGCATTGCGGGCTCCCCCTCAATGTGTAAATACGATATATTATAGTAGTAATTTGGGTAATGCAGTCCCGTAGGTAATGCGTTACCATTTAGAGGCGGACCCTAAGTCGTCTTTGATGCGAGTTGGCATTGCGGGCTTCTCTAAATATGTATGTACGATACGTTGTTGTAATAATTTGGGTAATGTAGTCCTATACATGATATTTTATGCAATCGTGTGATAAAAGCTATCCTAGAGATTATCAGTCTGATCCACACTACACCATAATCCCGATTTCGCAACGGTTTTAAGCCGTTGCATATTAATTTAGCAACGGCTTTGGACCGTTGCAAAAAGACCCGTTGCTAAATTTCGCAACGGTTCAAAGCCGTTGCTAAATATGATTTCGCAACGGCTCTAAGCCGTTGCAGTTTATTGTAAAAGCAACGGTTATGAGCCGTTGCGGAATATTATTTAGCAACGGCTTAGAACCGTTGCTACATGTTAAGATACAATAGAATAGTTGCCTTGGAGCAACAGGTAAAGGCCGTTGCAAATTTATTTTCGCAACGGTTTTTGGCCGTTGCTATATTAAAATTTTTCTAAAAAAATGTTTTTTTATTGCTTTCACTGCATTTCATATTCAGCAGAAATCTATGAATATTTGATATACAAGCATACCACAATACCATCATAAAACACATAAGTTACGATAATTTCAATACAAGCATATATACCATCATAAAACACATAAGTTACGATAATTTCAACACAAGCGTACTACAATACCATTATAAAGTTTAGTTCACCAAAACAATACGAACACAATAAAGTACTACAAGCATACTACAAGCGTACTACAAGAGATATAATACACTATTTGAGAGGAACGCCAAGAGCGGAAGCTTTTATCTTCAGTCAAAGGTTCACAGAGCAAAGGAAGCCTCCTTATATCATCACAGAGCAAAGAATCTATATATTGCAAAGAAGAACCCAGTTCAGAATATGTATATGGCAAACTGTATATGACATATATTTTGAACAGGCAAAATGCCTTATATAATTTAAATCAGTCAAAGAACTACCATACTTTATAAACATAGGTGACGATAAATGTCAAAATGTTAAAGTATAATACACATGGTGTCTACTTCTATTGGATATGGTAGTGGTAGTTATCCGGAATGGAAGTCTGGAAAGTATGATGCTTTGCAGGTAGATGAATGTAACAGTAGGGAATTGTAAAGTTTTGTCTTGCCGTAGATGATGGAAGATGGTGGTGCAACAGTATGAATGCAATGGAGGTGGATATGCAAATGCAAAGGGATTATATGAATGTTGTGATGAAATGGGCTGCAGAGATAGATTGGTTTGTGCAATGTTTCTGGTAATATGGTGTGAGCAGGAGTAAATGAAACCATGAACATAGATGTAAACAAAAAAATGCAATGCAACAGAGAATAAATTTAATAGCCATGAAGCATCATCGACAATCCATCTGTTTTAAGTAAAGCATAAATTTGCAAGTAACTACCTGATGTGCTACAGCGTCTACAGGTATCGAAGAAGATTCTTCGGATGGCACACAAAACCGCCGACTCCAACTTCTCCGAAGGTCGTAGCAAGAGCATGGTTTTGCTTGGTTGTGCTTTCATCTGGCAGCAGTATGCTATCCACAACCAACTTCTCAAATGATGGCGGTACAGCTTTTCCATGAATAATTGAACCCAACGAACCTCTGCATACTGTACATGTCGCAATGACCTCCAGATTAAAGTTTAAGATTTCACACTTCAAACTTACCGACTCGGAAGAATTCTGTCGATTGCCAATGTCAATTTTCGGCTGTGTTTCAGTAGCATCGTGACATGCATTACTTCCTCCTTCATTCGAAGCATTGTCCGGTATTTGCTTCTCATAATTTCCTTTAATCAATTCCACTAAAGTCTTCAATGTACCCTCTACATTGGTCATCCGATCTTCCATGTTTTGAGCAGTTTTTATTTGCTTGCGTGCAATTTTGGAGGCCTTAACTTGGGTCCTTGATATCTTGGTTCCAATACTACGAGTCCGGCCTCTTGTATCCTTCCCAAAAACTTGTGAAAGTATGTCTTCATCCAACGGCAACTCCTCTTCCACACCGTCCTTCATTGCTTCCTTTGCCTTTTTAATTTTATCCTAATCATGAAGCATAAATATATAAATTGAATTAGTGAATAATTCAAAAAAGCAATTATTTCGCTAACTTACAAAGTATGGAGAAGTGGAATCGGTTATGCTTCCATCCTTTTTTGTATGAACCGTCTCCCATACTTCAAGACGTGTTATTTCTTTATCCGGATTTGCAATAGCCTGCAAATGGTTCAGTAAATGATGGTACTGGAAACACTTATCAATTGAACTAATAAAATAAAACAGACTTGCAAATGGTTTAGTAAATGATGCTATGCTTATAAGCTTGTTACTGCCGCTTATTTCTTACAAAATAAATATTAATGCATGCATATATATTTTCAGTTTATTGATATTTCATACTTGCACTTAATAGCAAAAATATATGGAGATATATATATTGCTCCAGAAATATATGCATATATATTCTTGACTACAAGTAGCAAAGAATTCAAATGAACTAGAACTACTTTATTAAAATAAAATATTGCTACTATTTTTTATTACTTTGGGTTAAAGTTGGCTAGCTGGCCTGAAATTTATAACATAACAATTACTAAAATAGAAAGATATATAGGTACCATTTGTTTGGAATTTATGTAGCCAAAATATATAAACGTTCATGTTTGTTGATGACAAATATATAAACAAATTTATAGTCAATTTGCAACAAATTAAATCAGAAATACAAGCATGGAAACTACTTGAAAGAAAAGTAAGGTCATGCTGACCTGTGCAGTATGATATAACTAAATGATGACCTGTTTCATATGCAAGTTATAAATAAGAATATCCATCCATAAATATATTTATCTAAGTGCAAGTATCTCCATATATCTTTTAGCAAGCTGTACATCGCATCATTTTCTGGAGCAATATATATTTTCTCCATATATTTTCTGGAGCAATATATATTTTCTGGGATAAATATTTGCACTTGTACATATGCATATATATTTTCTGGAGCATATAATAGCAAAAATCAAAACAATACTATACTTGTGGAATTACTGGAAAATGAAATCAAACATACCATATCATGTTCTACGACTGCATGACTTGTTCGACCGGTGTGGTGGCCATAGTTATATCCTTTTCTGTTTTTTTTCCTATCTCTCTTCGCTCGCTCACACCGGGTTTCTCTTCGTTCTTCAAAAACCCCTCCCAGTCATCTTGACTAACAGTGGGCGGACAATTTTTCAACCTTTCATCGTAATTGCTGAATTTGTCATAGTATTTTGTCCTCAACTCAATCTTATGTCTCCTAAAAGACTCACACATTCTTTTGAAATAAAAATCTTTTGTATTTGGATCAAGGTCAAAACGTTTCTGCAAAAATGAAGATAGGTCAAGGTCAAAATCTGTTGATAGTTAATACTAAACAACTAATGATTAAATAGATAAAGTAATTAAATTTTTACTGGAACTGAATAAAATGGTTCAACAAGTTCAGCAAGAACATGACAGTAACTAAAGTCAATCAGCAGGTCATAGAATTCAAGACAGTCTATCACAAGGGTACATATGAAAATGTGCACAAAACTATATGCGATGCACATGGTATGTATTGCAAATGAAGACTGCACACAAATAAATAAGTGATCAGGTCGAATATACCAACATGGAATGTTATACACAAGCTAAGGTAGTGACTCAAGGTGCATCAAGTTGAAATGGTCAAGTATATATCTGCTCACATCAGTTAAATAGCCAATAGGGTGATGTAATAGCTCAAGTGTAGTATCAGCTCTTATCTTTTCATTTTATACCAACACAAAGATTAACTCAACATCTGTCCTTAGCAGATAATATGCAGACTCCAAAACAAACAAATGTAACATCAGGACAGAGAACAACAAGTGGCCAAAACTGAAATACAAAGTCACAAGGAACTGGCTGCAGGAAACTCAGCATAAGCAAATAAAAAGCATGGACCAGATCAGTTCAAGACATACTGGCAAATGAACTAAATGAAACGAACAACAACCAGTATGCAACTGACCAAGTGCACATAGTATCAAGTGAAGACAGTGAAGACCTCAATGCAATAGTGGAAACAAGAGTACCACTGCAGCTCAACATTAGTAAAGACAACAGAGACTCATCATGAATGTGTACAGAGGACTTATGAGCACAAATGCAAGGTCAGGACAGGAAATATCAACACTGCATGGACATGGACATGGCCAGTGACAACAGGTTCAAGATCAAGGTAGTTCAGGTGTTCAATGTTTTCAAATACTGAATGAAGATGTAGCACAGATATGATCAGGTCAGAACTTAAAGGCTACATGCAAGGCACGCACAAATGCAAAGGAAATGTACATAATTATAAACAAAATGCTAATATACAAGAATAATATAAACTGGGATGGGGTACCAGATGCATGTGTCACCAGCATATACTGGAGGTTTCAAAGATATAGTCTCAACACAAACTCACATACAGGCTGAAGCCAACAAGGCAAATGGAGTTGTAGCAGTACAGGGAAGGTAGTGAATCAAGCAAATATCAGTTCTTATCAGTTTGATTATAAACAATAGATAAAGGTAGTGTCTGTTCTTATCATTTACTTGATCAAGTGAGATATCTGTTCTTACCAACTTAAATTTACCCAAACCACTCAAGTGTGTATGGTTCAACAAATACACCAATGAAGACATGGTAGAGCCACATGAAAAGCAAGTGTATAAGTGCACATGAACATAAATTTTTAAATAAGAAATCAGGTCCAGTCATTTTAAATGGAGCATATGCAGTGTACATGTATACATGTAGCATATGCAGGTACATGTATACCACAATTTCCATAAACAGATTTGTGTGTGCCTGTATAATTTGTATAATATGCTTCTAAACGATTCATAAACAGATTAGATTGTTGGTACATGGTAATGCAATAAATGATCGGTACTTACCAACAATTCAACCCACACGTCATTTTTAATTTTTGGCAGTACTTTATCCCAGCTTTCGTAGGAGATCGGCACATGCATCCGCACAAGTTTACCAATGCGGCTGCCTAATTTTCCCGCATTTTTTGAAACGGGAATCCATATGCATTTATGTCAACCTTCTCGGGTTCTGTTGTTGATGATTGCGTAGACTGGGTTGGAGCTTCTCAGGATTCTGACATCTGTATTTGTTTCAGTAAATGATTTACAAAGTATAAGTACTCTATTGTTATTACATGTAGATTAAACTGTATTAAGACAAAACAGAATCAAACAGATATTACAGTGGATAAGGTACATAATACATTAATGTGATAATATCGTATGAACTGTACTAGTAGTGTCGCTGAAACAAATCCAAATAAGTTATATTTAATTTTAGTAAAACAACAAAGCAAGTAAATATTCACATGATATTATCAAGATAGAAGATATTTAATGCCACACTAAAGTTTGATTCAGGAATGCTAAACAAAGTGATAAAAGCAATGAATAATTATAAGACCAATTAAGCAATCCAATGGAAATCATGAAATATACAAGTTAATTAATAGTTGGTTGGCCTACGGCGTAAAAGCAATGAAACCCGTAAATACGGCAGTTTGCACTTATTTGATTGATTGGAAAAGTAAGAAAAGATGAAGACGAATGCAAATATTGTTACCTGAATTCTACCATGCAGAATACTCCCACCGTCCAAAGGAAAAGGAGCAAAAACAAATAGTAAACTAATCTACGTTTGGTAACTAAATTAGGATGAATGTTGGTGAGCTCGGCGCCAATTAAGGAGACCCAAACATTACAACCGCACGTGTCCCATGCGTATGAATTCCACTTTTTGGTTTTATGTTTTCTTAAACTTTAACTTTAGCTCTTGGAATGTTCATTATCAAAACAAAATGAAATTTGTGTTCCAAATAAAAATTTATGAAAAATAAAAATTTATCAAAACTTAATGTTTTTTTCATGATTATAGATAAGCAACCAACAATATCCATTTACTCGGGGCAAACCACGATTATAGATAAGCAACCAACAATAGAATTCAACATTTTTTTACACACAATTTCTAGTCACTTCATACATCAAAGAAATGCATTTAATATCAACAAACACGTTTTATAAGATCTTCTAACTTGTCATTATCGTCAAAAGCTGATTGGTAAATAGTAGGAAACTCAATGTCATCCACATTACTAGTCAACCGTTTTGGCGTGTGTAAAACAACAGACCATCCGTCATTTTTTAAATCTTTCGAGTAGAACACTTGAGTCGCTTCCGATGCAAGAATAAACGGCTCATCGTTCACTTTGTCTTTACTCTTCAATTTTCCTAAGTTAACCATGATCAAGTTTGAAATGGGATCAATCTTGCAACCATTGACCTTGTCTTCAACCTTTACCCAATCACAATAGAAAACCGTTTGTTTAAAGTCAATGTAATCCAACTCAATTATTTGTTGAATAACTCCGTAATACTTGGTTTCTGCTTCCTTGTAATTTTTGTCCTTCCCGCTCGCTCTAAATTTGGTAATTGCTCTCATACATACACCACTGTCTTGTGTTAGCAAACGCTCTTCATAACTTTTCGGGGAAAATCTGAATCCGTTTACTTGGTACTTCACATAACTGCGTGCCTTGAACATCGGCCCGTTCACCAGCCGCCAAAGAGTAGGATCAACATCGTCGATCCTCGCCAACTAACAAAAAATAATATGTGGGAAGTATGGTCATGAAGGAGTAAGATCAGTTAAATGCACGTGAAATATTTAATACGATGTTATATTTACCTCGTCACGTAACCATAGAATAAAACTTTGATCAGTTTCAGTAGGAATAACTCCAGCACGAGATTGTGATTTAGTTTTTTTCACATAGATTTCATACCTCCTACAAAGCATAAATTTTAAAACGTACAAGTAAATTGATTTATGCTAATGGAAACTTAAGACAAATTTTTAACTTACTTCTCCCATTCTTCCAACCCATCGTGCTTATTAAGGACCCATCTACGAACTTGTTCATACTGCACTTGGGTTAAGATTATATCTTTACCATTGTCTATAGGCATCTCACTAGCAAACTCGTCATCATCGTCTAAAAATAACTCACGGGTATGTTTATGAGTGTTGTCGCCTCCTTTCGTCATATACTCCATGCAATAAAGACTGGATTCTTGAACAATATATCCTTCTGCAATACACCCTTCAATATATCTTTTGTTGCGAACATATCCTTTATATATTTTCATCAACCTATGAAAGATATAAATTATAAATAATCAATAGTTGTTTAAATCGAGCGATGGTTAATAAAAGTGAAATTAGTAATTTACCGTTCAAAAGGATACATCCACCTGTATCTAACGGGACCGCAAGTCAATGCTTCGTCGGCTAAATGGACCATAAGATGGATGCTGATATCGAAAAATACAGGTGGAAAATGTTTCTCAAGCACACAAATGGCTTCTACCAAACTAGCCTTTGCTTTCAATAGATGTTCCCTATTTATCACCTTTGAGCATAAAATGTAAAAGAATAGACTAATTCGATGTATATCATTACGTAGATCCTTATGTTGCGGATAACAATGCTGAAGCAGTACAGGAAGTAATAGTTGCATTATGACGTGATAATCATGCGATTTCATATTTGTCAGTTCAATAGGATTGATGCTCACATTATTGTGGAAGTTCGAAGAAAATTTGTTAGGTACTTTCAAGTTACTCAAAATGGTGCAAAATCGTAACTTTTCTTCCTTGTTTAAGGCGAAAGTAGCATTTGGCATAGCTGTTTTATTTGTTTCAGGATCTTCCATCACCCACAGTTTCTGTTTTATACCCATGTTTTTCAAATCCTTCCGTGCATTGAAGCCATCTTTTGATTTGTCTTTATGACCTAAAATTGTGTTAATGAGATGTTCAGTGACATTCTTTTCTATATGCATAACATCAATATTGTGTCGGACCAAATTTGCTTTCCAATACGGCAAATCAAATAGGATGGACCTCCTGTACCATGCAGGAATATTTTCATATTCTTCTTCTTCGGCTTTCTTTTTTCGTTTTCGACCAATTTCAGGTTTGTCTTTACCAACTTTCATCTTGATATTCGCTACCTTCTCTTCAACTTAATAACCATTTAGTGACCTTGGAGGACGACGATGCTCTAGTTTATTATTAAAATTTGATTTTTCATCACGAAACTTGTGTTTGGAAGGAAGGAACCTTCGATGATCCATGTAACACATCTTCTTACTAGCAGGAAGATAATAAGAACATGTTTCTTCTCCACATGTAGGACATGCAAAATAGCCATGAGTTGTACACCCCGATAATGTGCCCAACGCAGGATGATCGTGAATTGCCCACAACACCCTAGCTCTCATTGTGAACTCATTTTTGTTAAACGAGTCAAAAGCCATTACTCCTTCCCATAGCTGCTTTAACTCGTCTATCAACGGTTGCAGATAAACATCAATATCCTTCCCTGGTTGTTTTGGTCCAGCGATCAACAATGTCAACATTGAAAACTCTCTTTTCATGCACATTGATGGAGGAAGATTATATGGTACTACAATTACTGGCCAACAACTATAGCGGGTACCTAGAGATGCATGTGGATTGAAACCATCCGTTGAGATTCCCAGCGTAACATTTCGTGGTTCAACGGCAAATGTTTTATCAAAAGAATCTATACTTCGCCACTGCGAACTGTCGCATGGGTGACACATAACAGCTAGATCTGATTTTGCACGACTATGCCAAGTCATAGCTTCTGCTATCCATGGTACTGTATAAAGTCTCCTCAATCTGGGAATTAAAGGGAAATGTCTCAAAATCTTTTGTGCTACCTTGGTGGCCTTTTTGTCTTCGTTAAATGTTGTCTTATATCTTGGTTTGTTGCAAATTCTACAAGAAACTCTGTTTGCATCATCTTTCCAATATAGCATGCAGTCATTAATGCAAGCATCATAAGATTTATAATCCATCCCAACTAGTTTAATTATCTTCTTCATGTCCGAATATTTTGCTGGTAGTCTGTTACCTTCAGGAATTAACTCATTTATAAATTCTAGGAGTGCGGTCACACCATTGTCGGAAAAACCGTATTGCGTTTTCAAACTATTCAGCTTCACAATGGCGTACAATTTTGTTATGCCTTTTGGACAAGAATGATACAATGGCTCTTTTGCACTATCAAAAAGCGATTTATACTTCTTACTTTGATCGGTCTGCCAGTCAACTTCAGTGATAGGCAGTTCGTCAACATTATCATGGAATTGACTTGTCGATTGAAAATTATGAAATTTATCGGCATCATTGATTAGATCTTCCATTCTGGGATATTCAACATCATCGACATGCATGGCTTGACTGATGGGTTGTTTTCCCTTTTCCGTCAATTCTTCTCCATGAAAATGCCAAATGGTATACGTTGGATCAATTTCCCTTCTAAGTAGATGAAAATGAATATCCTTTAATTTAATCTTTTCCTTCGCATTCTTACATTTAGCGCAAGGACAAGAATATTTTTCTTTATTACCATCATTTTTTTCAACGAAATTAATAAACTCCTGCACTCCTTCCTGATATCGCGGAGTTCTACAATTGGATTCTTTCATCCACTGTTTGTCCATGCTAGAAGACATACCGACCTGATATATCAAATATAAAAGGCCATGAATTATTTTTGTTTGAACTACCAATAGCACCTTCCTAAAGATGGGAGATTCGGTTACTTTCCAAGTTATGAAATATTAAAGAAACGTTTATACTACGAGTCGGATATATCAAACGTTTACACAGCTCAAGTTCTCCAAATTTATTTTCCCAAAAGTATATCATAGCCAAATATACCATCAGAGACAGAGCAATATTTTATGTCAAAAGGATTACAAAATTTATTTAATTGGTACTAACATAATTACTGCATTTATCTTTGTCTCAAAAAATTAAAAAAAAATCTTTTTATCAAAAAGATTTATGTTTATCATTTTCACAAAAGGTAAATAGCTTTATTTATTCACAAAAGATAAATACATATATTCTCAGTTATATGCTGCTTGTGCCATGGTTCTTGTTTAAAATTGGAGTTAAAAACTTAAAATACATAAGCATTTTCTTATTAAGATAAACATAATGATAGACGTACATGAAGAAAAAAGTAAAGGTGATAGAATAATGACATTTCAGTCAGCACTGGACAAATGTAATAAAACATATTGCAATAGCTGAGATAAATGGTCACAAAAAGAAAATAAAACAGAAATTTGTTATTCATCAGCTGATAGTTGTTGTTCAGGAGGAGATAAGGAAAAATATAAACTTGTTTAATTCTAGTCAACATGAAGAGAAGCCAAATTTCAGTGAGGAAAAATATAAATTTGTGCATGAAAATTGATGATGTGCATGTAACAAGATATGTTATAGCAACTTTATGATAACATGGAGTCTAAGCTTATTTAAATTTTTCAAGGGACCTAGGTGAAAAGTTCCTTTTAGAAGTGCCACCGGAGACGAATTATGTGTGCAGATAGATGCAAGATTTTTGTATTCCCGCCTTTGGGTTGATAAAGCTTATTGTTCATGCAACAGGCAAAATCTACGCAGGGACCCGTTTGATTAGCAAATACTTTCATATTATTAAACCATTCAATGGTAGGATCAGATTACCAAAACATTTTTTTTTCAACTAATAATAATAATAATAATAAACAAAAATCAAAAATCAAATTCATTATTCAAAGACTTTGGCAAAATTCCAATCCACAAAGCCATGCATGTGTATATTGTTCGGAGCTTCTTTTATTTCATTATTATCAATCAAAGTGTAATGACAAAAATGGGACCTTAACGGGTTCAGAATATAATGGTATTATAGTCAAATCAGAAGGAAGAATAAATATTTGATTCTAATGGTCACGCGAGACTATATTGATACGTTTTAAAAAAAATGTTGGTTACTATTCTTAAACCAAGACAAACAACTTATGTATTGAAATTTTGCAGTCATTGTTGATAAAACCAAGATTGCAGCTGTAATGTGGCATCAGCTGACAGAAGAACAGATGTATTAAAAGTACATCTATTTTGTGCTACTGTTTTTTTATTTTTGATTCCTATCAGATCACTATACTAAAATTTAATATTAAACACCTACGTCCTAAATATTTATCATAGTTTTTCCCTACTTAATGCAGTTTATTCATTTGCGGTAGCCTGCCTAAATGTACAGTGCTATACAATTAAAACTATTATCCATTACCTAGAACAAGACTTAGTTCAACCACTTTTTGTTATAAAAAAAATTGTTGCTCTCTGTTAAATTTGGCTACCTATAGTGCAAGGATTTCTACACTCTTTTTGGCTCTATTTGGAACTATAAAACTTTTCTGAAATATATAATATTTAAATGTGCAACAATGTGAACTTCAATGATAGATGCTTTGTATACATTATTCTCCATGCTACATGAATTGGATGGTGAAACTATTTTCCATATTAAGCAATTTTGAAGTCCAAAGTCAATAATAGTACTGATGCTACATACTTTATTACTCTTCTAACTTAGTTTAATTACAAATCGATATTTAGCAGGTGGAATTCAATGTTTTTTTGGTTAGACTTGAATCAAAATGGTGCAAAAGATGATGCCAAGTTTTCAAAGGCTTTTAATTTGGCTATGAAAATTAAGGCAGAACAGTTCATCATACAAATTTGCGATTTGGAATTGAAATATTTGCGAGTTTCATACCTTGACTCAATCAAGATTAGGGTCTTCGAACCGATCTGCAATCTTCAATTCGGATTTCTGTTTTTAGCCTTCTCCGATTTGGAATTGAAATTCGGGGAATTGCTTTCTTCAACTGTTAAGGGCGAATTGCTGTGGTGAGTTTCAGGCGAGGATTGGGGGATTGATGGTTTAGGTTGCGAATTTGGAAAGGGGGTGGTCGCTATTAGGGTCGGGGTAGTTTCGAAGATTGCAGGAGATGATTGGCGATGTGGTTTTAGGTGCTGCGGAGGAGATGATTAGGGTTTTATGCTTTCTTTTTATTTTTTATTTTTATGAGCGTACTGGATAGATATGGGAGCGTACTGGGTTAAAGGGGGTATGGAAGTACAATTTCAATTTGCAACGGCCTAAAGCCGTTGCAAAAAAGGAAACGATGGAGGTTAATTTTCTAAAGACCTTTGCAACGGCCATAAGCCGTTTCTAATTAGCAACGGCTCAAAGCCGTTGCAAAGCTGCCGCATTAAGGAGTTGCGAAATCGAGATTATGGTGTAGTGCCATTGATGATTAGTGGTTCGATTAGTTGGTCGACCTCTAGGTATGAACCTCTACAAGATGTTTGGATAAAGGTGCATTTGGAACTATATTCCTTGGGTTAATATGACCAATCCTAGTAAGTAATGCGCAAATACCAGTAGGATACCTCAGGTCATGTAGATTAAAATGAAGTCAATTGCATGTGAGCACCATACATTAGTAAAACTACTCATTCACCGAACTTAGTTGCATGTAGTTGCATTGTGATAGGGGTTCTCACATTGTGAATTGTAGTGAAGCTTTACCTCTTACCCCTGCGCATCCTGGTAATGTGCATTGGCAAGGCAAGTTGTGGCCTAGACAGTCGAGAGGTTGGCTATAAAACTAGTGTGTCTAGGGTTACCAATTATGACCACCTTCGTACTTTTTGGCACGACGCGAGTCCAAAAAACAACTTGGCTTTGGGTCGATGTGTCCAAAGGTGCGGGTTGTCGCATGTGGTATCAGAGCTTAGGTTTGGGTTCCTTATGGATTAGGTATGCATTGAGAGAATGTACCTGTATATTTTGGAAAAGTTTTTCAAAAGGTTTCCATATATATATGAAAAAAAAATTCGAAGGTTTTACGCAGATAAAAGTAAATGTTAAGATTATAGCGGTTGAGGTGGTAAAATAAGTCCTTTACATTTATTATAATTTACTCCACAAAGAAATTCTAATAGAGGTTT
Organism: Allium fistulosum; assembly: GCA_030737815.1. Classification (NCBI taxonomy): domain Eukaryota; kingdom Viridiplantae; phylum Streptophyta; class Magnoliopsida; order Asparagales; family Amaryllidaceae; genus Allium; species Allium fistulosum. The sequence continues at coordinate 1,193,284,199 of CM060901.1, read as the reverse complement.
TGTATACCAACTAGCAGTAAGTGAGTGAATTATGGGTTTAAGGATGAAAAAGAAGAAGAGTATTACCCCTGGACCCATCGAAAACAAGTATGATGTTGATAAGGCAAAATAAAGACATAAAATGAGGACTTCACAAAGTTCGAGTAAATCTCCCTAGTGAAAGTGAAAGCCGTATTCATATATTAGAAATAGTTTCAACCTCATTTGACTTAAAACTTATAGCTACAGCGGTCCAACATTGGAGTTAGACATGGTATTGGAGGGTAGACTTGAGTTAATTATTTTTGAAGAAGAGGGGGCGGAAACCATATGCATTTAAGGCATTGTTTGGTGTAGTTGGGCTTGTGTAAATTACATTATTTTGTCTGCTCTAATTTAAGTGGTAAACCATTAACAATGTTTTTTTGTAAAAAGTTAGATATTGTAGATGTTTGATTTTTTTTAAATAAATCAGTTTATGTTTTTCTATGAAATGATCGGATAAACTTAATGAAAATTTATATAAAAGTAGAATTAAAAGAATTTGGAAAAAAAATTAGAAATGTCAGTGTTTGATATTTTTGGAGAAAAAACTATACAAGTTGAAGTTTAAACTAGTGACCCTTTATTTTAAGCTTCAACATATAAAAATTTAGTAAAAGGCAAAATTTCATAAGTCTTTTAAAAGCTTTAATTTTTGTAAAAATACGGTGTAAGGCGCATAGTTGCACCTATCTTCTGATAAAAAATATTTTGGACAGTGAAATATTTGTAAAGTAAACTGAAGGTATGAAAAAAAATCAACTTTTTAGAATGTCTTTATTTCATAATATTTAGACGAATTTAAAAAAATATATATTATAATACTCTTTTTGTGGAAACTTCTTATTTATAAAAGTAGAAGATTAAAAAGATACTTTTTACATTTCTTTTTTTTCTATTGAACCATTCAAAAAAATAAAAAAGGGAAATATTTTAATCGAAGGAACATGTTATGATTTTTGGTAAAATGGAAACGTTTGTTAAATTAACAGAGGATTTTACAATTTTAGAAACTTACCAGTCTTGTGGAAATGATGTTAAAATCAAAGCATTTTATTTAAAAAGGTAAATTGAAAGTTCGATTTCCACTTCAACTTAAAAAGGAAAGAATTAAATTAGAGTGAGATAAATAGGATTGCACGGCCTACAAGAACTAAATCGACTACTGTAACGACTCAAAATTTCAACGCTTTGATTTGCGAATATTTAATTAATTTTAAATATTCTAATAATAGGTTTTATAATTTAATAAAACTCTTTTAAATAATAACTAGTGATGGTGAAATAGTTTTCAAAATTTGTTTACGAAAATATTTAGTTCGAAGAAAAATCGAAAATGTAACTAGAATTATGTGATATCCCGGAATTTCAGGGAGTTTAAAATGTGATAATCTTTTAAATTAATTATTAAATATTGGTAAAGGTTGCTGTTTTCAAACAATTTAACAATGAGTTGTTTTTAAATATAGTTATAAATAAATTCTTAAATGAAATAATTAGTTAAAATTTAATTTGTGATATTTATAAATGGATTTTAAAAATAGAATTATTATTTTTAGGTTAATGAGGAGTCTATTTAAGTGTGTATATATATATATATATATATATTTGAATTGATTTTAAATTGGGATTTTAAATTGACTTTGAAATTGAATTTAAAATTTTAATTTAAAGGAATATATATATCTTAAAATAAAAATAATAATATAGTTTGGATTTAAAATATATGAATAAACTTTTTATTTAGAAATAAGATTTGTTTTATATTTCCTCTTTAAAGAAATTTATTTATAGAAATTTGAAAAAGTATTTATTTAATAGGAATAAATACAAAAGCTTTTGAATTATCATTTAAAATTGGATTAAATATACTATATATGATTTTATTTAAGTATAATTGGTTTTTATTCTATTTTCTTTTAAAAATTGTATTTATATAAGGTTTAGAAAAGAATTTATAAATTAGAAATGTATTAATTCATTAGGAAATTTATATAAAAGTTTTCTTTAATCAATTTAAAAATACATAAAAAGATAAATGAATACATGTGTTAGCATATAAATTTACTTGATAACATGTGTTAGATAATTAGATAGGGTGAAAGACAAGTGGCATGATTTGTTTTCATTTTTATTTAATTTTAAATAAATTCTAATTTACATTATATAAACCTATATCTCCTCTTTCCCATCTTTTTCTATCTTCTTAATTCTAAACTCAAAGAAAAACTCAACCTATTCTACTCTACAACCTGAAAGAAATCATTTCCTGTAAAACCTTCTTCAATTTTAAACAAATCGATACTTCATTTCTCAATCAAAAGATCAACCCTGTAATTAATTCATTTCTCTTCTCAAAAGCAAATATGTAATCCATTTTCCAAATCAAAGACCAAACTTGTAACTCATTTTCAAAGCAAATTAATCAAAGCTTGCAAAATTCAAATGCAACCTGGATTAGCAAAACAATCAACAGCAAATGAGTTTCAACCTGCATCAATTGAAAAAAAAAAGGAATCAAAGTCAAGGCAATTCAAAGGCTTCAACTCAGTTTTCAGTTCTCTGCAATTCAAATTCCCTGTTTCAAAAATAACCAGCTCTCTGCTTTTTGAAAAAGGTGAGTAAACTTTTAAATTTAAAACTTAAGTAATAAGTGAATTGCTCTGTGATGATTGCTTTGCATATTTGAATGAATGAAAGCTTTGTGTATTTCTGTTGATTTTAAAAACATTTCAGTTCTTAGTTTAGGTCTCTGTTTTAAAAACTGTGAATATGAAACTAACCTTGAATCTGCCATGATATCTTGATGTTATATATTTAAAGTGTTGTTTGTATGAATGATAATATGCCTGCATGTCTGTGTGTGTGAGTATATATATATTGTTGTATGCATGTCTGTTTACAGGTATTTAAATCTCTGTTTAAAACATTCATAGTCTAAGGACAGCACAAATAAATCTATATCTTCCCAAATAAAAATTATTAGGTTATAATTTCTGAATGGAAAAGAATTGTAATGGTGTAATATTATTTTTAAAAATAGAAACAAATAGAAATATTAAGTAATTCATCTGGAAAATAGGAATTACAGTAAAGTAGGTTTGAAACAGAAAATCAATAATCACGAAATCAAGTTTGGATTTTATAATTTGATCTGTAGCAGGAAATGATGATTTTAGGTAGTAATTTCATGATTTTTATGCTTGGGAACAAAGAGGAATTTTGAGTTGATCGATATTCATATTTTTGTCAATTGCTGATGATTGACGAAGAGATTTTGGTCGGGCTTGAGGGTAGAGATGGATGGAGGTTCGATGGTCACTGGAAAAATAGTGGCAGAGGGTTCAGATCATCGTGGAGGTTGGACGATGTCAAACTAGGGTTCGGAGCTTAGTTTTGGACGTGGGTGGTTTCGAGGTGATTTCGCCATCGTGGGGAGGCCGGACTCGATCGCATGTGGGGGAGATGGTTCGTCATGTTGTGGCGCGTCTCGGGATGGAGTGGCAAGATTTCTGGTGATCGTAATTGGTGGTGCAAGGCGATTGTCGACGAGATGTTGGGTTCCAGTGGAAATCGAGTAGCTCGATTTCGATTTCAAGTTTGTTTTCGAGTTAAGGTGGTCAGAATCGAAGGGGGAGGCTGTGGTCGACTTGCCAGCGATGGCAGTGATGACCGGAATGGCGGCGAACTCGAGTGCACGTGCACGCGTATCCATGGTATCAGATGTTGATATGTTGTTTCGAGCATTTGGAGAAGAAGATGGCTGTCTCGAGTTTTGTTTGGGAAAATCTGGATTTGGTTCGAGTTAGCACGGGTAATTCACGAGTAAAATCAAAATGAAGTTAAAGGAAAAGAAGAAGAATGAATTCACTCGAGAATAGGCACGAGTAATTTGGGTTTTGTCTCAGGTTCGTATTCGAGTAGAACGTGAGTGATTATATGCTTCAGATTTAACTTAAATCTAAGTTTTTAAATTTTAATAAAAGTAAGTTTAAAGTAAAAATAAATTCTAGTTTAAACTATATCTTAAATTTATTCTTTATAAAATAAATGTTTTAAGTAATTGATTTAAGGAAGTTATATATTTGTTAGCTTTAATTTGTTAAGATTAAATGTTTATTTTATTTCAAAACTTAACTAAATGATTTAATTAAGGAAGTAAATTATAAAGATAAAAATGTTTTTAATGATAATTAAGTCATTAATTAAGATAATGGTTTACCTTAAAAAGGATAATTAAAGTTTTATTAATTTGAGGTAAATAAAGTTAATAAAGTAATTAATTAAATTAATTTATGATTAAGGATTAATTAATTTATTAATTAAGAATTATAATTAGTTAATTAAAGATTATTTAATTGATTATAAATGGTAATTAAGGATTGATAAATTAATGATTAAAGATAAATTAATTTAGTAATTAGAGATTAATTAAATAAGTAATTAGAGATTAATTAGCTAGTAATTAAGAGGTACTTAATTTGTAATTAATCTTTATTAATTAATAATTAGGTTTTATTAATTAATAAATAAGAAATAATTAATCTATAAAGATTAATTAAGGATTAATTAAACGGTAATTAAAGATTAATTAAGAATTAATTAATTTATTATTAAGTTTTATTAATTGATAATTAAGGTATATTAATTAATAATTAAAGAATAATTAATCTGTAATTAAGGCTAATTAATTTGTTAAGAGTAATTAAGGGATGAATTACTCAAGTGTAATTAATGAAATGAATGTGATTGATTTAAGATTTATAGATTAATTAAAGATAATCACTTGATAAGGATTAAGTATGAATACTTAATAAGATTGATAAGTATAATTACATAGTGTAGGTAATTAATGTATAATTACAGGATGTAATTAATTAAAGGGAATTACTTAATCGAAAGTAATTGAAGTATAATTACTTTGTAGAAGTAATTAAGGATTTAGTACTTGGTGTAATTAATTAAAGGATTAATATAATTAATTAAGGAGTTAATTAATTAAGGTAAGTAATTACAGGATGATAATTACTATTTATGTTTAATTAAAGTTTAATTAATTAATGTAATTAATTAAGGGTCAATGTAATTAATTATAGTTAATAAATTAATGGAAGTAATTAATTAAGGATCATTAATTAATGTAATTAATGAAATTAATTAAAGTTTAATTACTCTTAATGAATAAGAATAATTAATTTGTAAAATTAATTAAAGGATAATTACTTTATGTAATAAATAAATAATTAATCAAGGATGATTAATATTTAATGAGTGATTAATTAATTAAAGGTTGTAATTAATTAATGATTGATTAAGCAAGATTTGATAATTAATTCTTAAGTAATTAATTTAATTTAAGATAATTAAATTAATTATAATATAGGGTTAATAATTTTTGCTTATAGCTGATTGTTAATATAGAATATCTAAATTGGATGATATCTATTGGATGATATGCTGTGATGTTCTGTGATATGATATTGGATATATCTGTGATAAATGTGTGATATTTATCTGTTAAATGCTATGTGAATTCAAAGTATTGAATTGAATCAAATTGTTTAAACCTTTAAACAACTTGGACCTAAAAGATGGCGATTTGGATTCGATGAGACCGGGATCGGGTTTCCAGATTTGGATATCCAAATACCACATCGATCCAAATTAACGATAGGTCGTGAATCAAGTGAAGATGAAGATTCAAAGTGCAAGGGTTATTGTCGTTAACTCTGAGGGTGATTCCAAAATGAGTGTAACGAGATAATGCCTTCGGTTTCGTTCGAACCCGGAACGAACTTGTATGGACTGAATGCTTTCAGAACATCGTCAGGTGGACGATGAGCATTCTAAGTGATGTGTTCTGATTAAAGGTAATCGTAGCCTCAACCTCATCAAACCGGGAATGGCTAAAACAGGGGAGGTGCAGCAAGGTTAGTGGGTAGCACCCAAGTAGTATAAGATTCCCCTGTCTAGAGTCCCTTTTTATTTCGGCTGTGTGGGTGGTTGTTTGGCCGCAACCACGGGGTTTCTTATGCGGGAATTATCCAGTAAGGGATGTTCCGGCCTTGTGTTGCAGGGGATTGGGCGTGATCCTCGGTACGTTGATCTAGGCCACGTACTGTGACGAGCGGTACCCCGGTAGCTCTGCCATTGTATGGAATCCAAAATCCAATAAGTGCCGTACGATTTAGTTGTGCCCAACTATGTTGGAACGTGAGATGTAAGCATTCCAGCTATTTCTGTATTTTACTTGAAAACCCTAGACCCTATTATAATATAACTGGATTTCCTATCAAATGTTTTGGTTAGCGTAAGGTAAAAACTTACCCATGTTTATTTGTGGGGAGTCTTACGTGATACCTTTGTTTTCAAAAGGTTTTGAAGTTAAGCAATTTAAACCGTTTACTCACACCAGACCCATGTCTGACCCAAGTGTTTATTTTCTGTTTTATTAAACTCTTGGGTACTCAAATTTTTACGAGTAGCCAAGGAATTCAGGTTTGCTTGGACGAATCTTTGGAGGAGCAATGGAGTAGGAGGCTTCAACGTTCGTAGATATAGTATTCCGCTGTGTTAGTCTGTATGAGTCATTTGTTGAGTGTATTTGAGTTGTAATGACTAGACAGATGTTTATAACTGTCTAGTATGTGTTGTATAAGCCGTGTATCTCTGATGTATATGATACAATGTAATATCTTATTTGATTAATATAATTTATTCGTTCCGCTGTTTAGATTCTGATGTGTTTCTTTCTTCTTCTCTATCTTTTCTCTTTTCTATCCCTTTCTTTCTTCTTGATGATACGACTTTTTGTGGAGAAAAAGTCGGGTCGTTACAAATTAGATTTTCGAATTTTCCCTTTTCGTCGGCTAAAAGTTGTCGCAAATGTTGTGACCAAAATAGTATAAATGTATACACATTCATTTATAAATGAAGTTAGAATAATATAACATATATGTATATATCTGTTTAGTTATGTTTATATATATAGGATGTGAAATTTTCCTAAGTAAATAATATATATATATATATATATATATAAATATATATATATATATATTTATTTATTTATAAGTCATATTATATCACCTCATTTGAAACACTAAGTACACAAGCATTTAATGCATGTTGGCTTAGGAGTTAAGAGGGGGGACAAGAAAGTGGCATAAGTACCACAGGGTGGAGGAGCATGGTGAGGTAGCGCAAGGTAGTGGAGGGTAAAGTACAAAGGTAGTTTATTAAATTGTTATTTCCATTTCATATAAACGTAAATTCCTAATTCTACCTTCTTATTTTTTTTCATTTCTATTTTCATTTCACAAACTCCATCTTCTTCATCAATATTTTCCATGGGTTCCATGATTTATCTACAAGCTTAAAAATCTTGTTTTTCACTTCCAAACTATTAAAAACATTGTTTAAGCACCCTCTTTCCTTTTCTACTCCTTCCTACTACTAAAATCAAGCCATACACCCATTTTTCCTTTATGGATGAACACCCTCTTGGACTTAAAGCCTTCAAAATTTCATTTTGGTTTAAGAAAAACAAAGCCCTAGGTCCGATTCAAGTCATAGTGCTATTTCTAAGTGTTTTGGTTAGCTAATGGTGCATTAGAGCTCACTCTTTTTATAACGAACCGGATTTTCGACCCTCGAAAATCGACACTAATACGTCCACTATATTAGATGTCGAACATTCAAGTGCCGGAAATGCCGATTTGTTAGGGTGAAAGAAGAAGGTAGAATATAGAAGAAAACTAAACAACACAGAATCTCACAACGTAGCGAATATTATATAATACAACAATGATCTTCACAAAAAGGAAACATCTTTATTCATATATACGACATCAGAGTACACTAGACTTATCCTAAATTTGGAAAGTTATAAAACCTGTCCTTACTTTGACAAACATACAAATTCTATAATACAGCGGAAGAAAAATATACGTGAATACGTCTTGACCATCCAGCTCCTCTCCAATTCCAAAGTATCCAGCTAAACCTGGGAAAACATGCTCGGTTTGACCCGAGCATTACATGGAATAACGCTCGTGTCAGTCTGGTAAACCAGCGTGAGTAAAACTCAATAACATGTAACAACCAAAGTGATTTTTATATTTGGAAACCTTTCAAACAAAGGGTATCTCGTAAGACCACACCACATATAAAAACGGATGGGTTTTTACCTTACGATAACCAAAACATTTTATATCAAAATCTAGTTATATTATCATAGCGTCTAGGTTTAAATTAAATAGATAAAATAGCTGAAATGCTTGCATCTCACATTTCAACATACTAGGCTCTACAATCGAAAACGTAGGCATGTGTTGGAGAATGGATTCCAATTAATGACTGGGCTAATGGGGTACCGCCCGCCATAGTACACCTCTAGAAAAATGTACCGAAATCGTACCTAACGACCCCTGCCAACACAGGACCGACCTACCCCTTGCTGTATAGTACCAAATATATCATCCCCCCGGTTGCTTTGCAACCTTTAACCGAGCGCTCCCACATGCACAAGTTCATTGATGATTGTGTATATATCTAGAAGGGTGATGATATACCCTAATGGGTGCGACCCACATAGCCCTGCTGCATATCCCATGTTTTAGTCATTCTCGGTTGGTGAGTCTTGTGGCAACGTTTTACCTTTCTAAATAGAAAGCCATCTTGGAATGCTAACACTGCCCACTGGGCGTCAATGCAATGCCAGAATTCATCCATACAAGTTCGTTCTACATCTGAATGAAACCGAAGGCACTAACTCTACTACATCCATTTTGGAATCACGCTCAGGATTAGTAGCAGTAGACCTTGCACTTCAAAGAGCACCATCTTCAATCATCATCAAGATGTCTTCCACTCGAATGTACATGTTAGTTCGGAGTGGTTTTCAGATATAGATCTGATCCCGTTCTCTCCGTATCAACAACCAATAATTTCCGATTGACTCATTCCTGTTTCTTTTGGAAGTAAGTTTTCGAGTCTTCATCGGGGAACTCGAATTTACATTCATACTTCCTAAGTCAAATTGGGTCAAACTTGATAGTCGGTTAGTTAGCTATCAAATCAACAAACAGCAACCAATTCCATTTGAGATTTATTTATCCGTAGCAACCACTAAGCCTCAAAACATATCTTTATTTAATAAATCTTTTTCGAGAACATTCATATACTTATGTTTCTGACATAAGTATATTCACAAAACATTTGTAAGATTTCCCATTACCATATCTCTAAAAAGGATTTAACTACATTATTTAAATTGGAGAAAAGGATAACTCTAAGCACTATTCCTTCGGTGTAAAGTGTGGAACGGATGTTCCATACCAAAAATTTTTACAAGGTCGGCCTCGAGAAACCCAAACCACGAATTCCTATTGTAATTATCTTCAATAAATCCTTTTATAAATTTCCCTTACCCATGAAATCCTTTTTGCTTTAACCCAAACCTATTTACAAAACATTTATCAACCTCCATACTCATTTATGAGACTCTTTATAAATATTCAAACCGGGTTATATAAACTTCTTTATAAACTTTCAAACCTTATATAAAACTTCTCTTTATAGACATCCAAACCCAATTATAAAATCTTTTTATAAACATTCAAAACTATTTCTAAAACTTCTTTTATGAATACCACAAAATTATTCACAAACTTCTTTATATAATTTTCAAAACAATTGTCCAATCATTCTTCAAATATCTTATTCAAAATAGAATAACCTTGAAGACCATTTTAAAAGAAAATGAAATATTAACTTTCCAAAACCAAATGGAGGCTTAATGAATACAATGGATCATTAAATTTGGGTTTACTTATCTAAGTATATCATGGGTATTGCCTAACATCAGATATGTATGGGATTCACACACAACGTACAATCAATCATAGGTAGATGTCCAAGTTACGAATATAGATACATCCATTATCGATGAAAAATGTACATATAGAAGTATATTCTATATGCTTAGTTATCATGACCCGCTTATTGAAATTAACTTCCTTGTATCTATCACGTTACCGATATTCGGTATTTGTGCTAAACACAAGTCACTTACTTCCCATAAAATGTGTCAACGTTTTATAATAACTACTTTAATTCATTTGGCTACTTAATGGTCCAGACGAGAGATCCTTTGATATAAAATCAATTAATCTTAAAAAGAAAATTGATTTAAAATATAACCGATTGGGTTTGAAACCATCTTTGAAAAGATTAAAGAATGTTTGGTTGGCTTAACCCTCATTATATCTTAATTAAATCAAGATTAAATCATTATTAAACTTTAATTAACTTAACGAACTTAGTTAAGTCCTAATTAACTTCTTAATGCATCATATTTAAGGTTTAAACAATTCATTAATAGTTAAACCGTAATTAATTAAAAATTAATTAAATAATCACTTAATTAAATAATAATTAATTAACCAACTTAACTTAATTAAATAGTAATTAACCATTTAATTACTTCTTATCGTCATTAGTCACTAATTAAAAACTTTATTAATCACTAATTAATCATTAACCTTCCATAAGTGTTACTTAAACTCTAATCACTTACTTATTTACTAATTAAGTACTAATTAATTTTAATTAATTTATTAAATAATAAAATATTAATTTAACTAAACTTAATCTCTTTTTATATTACTAATTAAATTTGGAAATCTTTTGCAAAACAATTTCAAAAGAAAACGTTTTAAAACGAAAACCGACAATATTTTCTAACTACGTCCGTAGCGACTATCGCTATGAGCGCAGTTGGCTTAAACATACTTTAAGGAAAAACACTTACTTATTCTTTCCTATTTCAAGTTTAGAAACATAACTTCTAAAGTTTTTGAGACTTAGAAACAAAGATAGAAACTTTGAAACATTTTCCAAACTTTAAAACAAGAAAACATAGTATTTGATTTCGAATCGGATCTCACGTCTGTCGCAACACACAAAGTTGTTAACTTTGTTTCAACCCAACATACTTTGGTTCTTAGATCACAACCATACATCCATACTACCATACTTTTAACATCACAGTGAAACAGATATATATAAACATAAGGTTATATGCTTACTAACTCGATAACATCACATTCAAATCTCAAATTCAATACCAAACATAACATCCATCTAATCATCATCGATCAACATAATAACCGTTCAATTTTCTCATCATATTTTCACCACAATAACACGTCATAATAAAGTCAAAAACTTTTCCAAAACAAAGTAGTTTTACCCACCGAAAATCTTTGAAACCTGAAATGCCTTAGATGCACCAAAAATCACCCTAAAAATATGTCATATTCCACTTGATTTTTAGACATATTACTCTTAGATTTTAAAAAAATGATCAAAAGAAAAGTTTTATAAATTATTTTCTCTACAATTTAAAAACAGAATCACCCAAATATGATTTTGTTTGAGGTAGATATGGTCAAAAGAAGGAGAACTATTTTCGGATCTGAATTTCTGAGTTTAAAAGTACACTGCAAAGAAATGAGATTTTGACAAAACTAATCTTGAAATTAGAAAAAGTGGTAAAAATAAAGTTGTAGCTACTCAAATTTTATATGATTTGAAAAAAAGAAAATCTTGCTTTGGTCTAAAATAAAGGAAGTTATGGCTGAATAAAGTGGAGGAAAAAATGGAAAAGAAAGAGTTTAAAAACAAGTTTGCATCTTTAAAACAATTTAAATCTTTTTATTTAAAAATAAACTTAAAACTAACATAAGAAGCCATGAAACATGAACAAAGCTTTAGGGAAATAGAAATGGAGAAGTAAATGAAAATATGATGAAGTGGATGTGTATTTATAGATGAAAGAAAGTAGGAAAATTACCATTTTAACCTTAGTTTTAAAATATCATAACATGTCATTATTTTGACGAGTCACATCACCACCTTCCTCCCCCTCATATGTCACATCCCCCCTCTCTAGTCACATCCTCTAGATCATGATGGATAATGATGATAAGGCAAAGATATGTCAAGAGGTAATGATATATACTTATATATATAAGTTATTATTTTTAAAACCATGACTTGTCGCATTACTTGCTAAACATAATTAACATAAGATAATATACTATTAGTTTATTATTATTATTTTGTTAATTAACTCTTATATATGTGTACCTATAGTGCATAAAGGCGAAATACGTTATTGACAACTTTCTGGTGTCGGAAAGTCAAAATTCGAAAAACGTTCTTCGGTCACATTTACTATTTTTCTACGAAATATCAATTTTGTAAACAAAATTTTAAAACGATTTTACCATCATTATTAAATAATTATAATAGGTTTATTTGTTAATAAAAACCCATTTATTTAATATTTAAACTTAACTTGAATTTCCGAAGAAATATATAAAACCTATGATATCAATTATCGATGTCAAAAATACATTTTATTTTCCAAAAATAAAATAAATTATTTTATTTCATAATCTTGTTTGAATACATACATTTGTGTATGTATCCAAAGTCATGCACGATCCTTATTGTTTAAAAACAATTTTATTGATAAAACGATTTCCGGTTGTTTTATCGATATTTTACATAAGATGATATTTACAAATTATCATTATTTTACCTCGGCAATTTATCCGTAAATATTTTTCCCAAACAAAATAACTATTATTATTTACCACTTAAAACATGATTATTATGATTATTTCTTACTTTTAAACCTATATCTAAATATTTAAAAAATAAATATAATTTATCCAAGTGATATATTTGTTGGTCGTTACATTCTTCCCCCTTAAAAGAATTTCATCCTCGAAATTATACCACAACCCTATTCCCAGAAATGCTTAAAACTATTCATCAATCCGTATGATGTACATAGATCATTCCTATGTAAAAATCTGGTTCGATCACTCACTAGAATACATAACTTTCCTTCCAAGCTAGTATCGCTCACTCGACTTCCTAGTAAGGACTGTGATCAGGCTTCTTAATTAGAAATCTCTGTTCTTCTTGCATAGCCATAAACTATGATAGACAACCTTTGGTTCCGTATAAGAAACCTCATCAATGCTCATCGTCAAAAATTGGACGATAAATCCCTATTCGGAATGGTGTGAAACACCTCAAGTCGTGTGCTCGAATCTCGGATCGAGAATTATGTGAAAAGGAGAAATGATCTACGTACAATCTACGTACTAATCCCATTGGTTCTTACTTCCCAAGATTATAATTACCTTTTTAGAGAATCACCATTTTACTTAAGAACGTTTCTTAAGTTTATTAACATTCTATAACTCAAATTTATTTTAGTATGACACTCTTCTATATCCAAAAAGAGTATACACAATTTCAAATCTTAAATTGGTTTTACTTAACCTAGGAATTTCAAAAAATTTAAAACTTTATTTATTAACCCACTCTTAATCAAGATATCCTTTTATTTTGAAAACTCTATTCTTTTAAGGGATTTGAGAACACAATATCCGGGTTTTATTTCAAAAACCTTTCGAAATGATACTTTATATTTAACCCTTTTGAAAACATAATATATAGCCCGAGTAACTCTAAAATGATATCAAGGAACTGGGTGCTACCAAATAGTATTATATATCCCTTTTACTAAGTAAGGAAATACTCAAGAGAAGTGTTTACCATCTTAACACATGTCTTACCCATTTTTAGTCATTTCCAAGACACTCGAACTAGTTAATCATAAAAATATCTCTTTCTTCACAAATTCCCTTTTGAAACAATACTATTTGTAGATAAATAGTTCTTTAATAAAATCATACACTAGCTTTGGATTCATTCGGATTCGAACTCGTTTCGATTGTACAATGACAAAGAGGATAAATAACTAAGTGCACTATCATACCTGCCCAAGCAAACATTTGATTGTCACTTAGGAGATTATTCCGATTATCACAAAACAGATCGAAACTCCTTCCCGAACTCTCCAAAGAAAACTTTGCTTTCAAATCCATTCTAAAATATTTATATCTTAAAATCTCTTTAAGTACAATTACTACAACTTTCCCAAAATCATTTAAATCTTTGTCAAAGCCAATGGGATTTAATATTCCCACAATCCTTTTCATTTTTATAATGTCATCTAAAGATTTTATTTAACTAAACACATTCTATTCTAAATCCAAATTTAACCCTACATCTCATCGATAGATATATAGACTTTTGAAAATCATTCCTTTATATATAAAATATATATTAGGTAAAATTATTTCATTTACCAATTTTAAAACAATATTACGTCAATTGGACTTGTTCAAGTGTTTAGGAAATCACTATTGAAAATGTCGACCAAACGCATCGACCAGAATTCTTAAGCCACTCAACTGATCGAACAACACAATAAAAAACATTTTTACTCACAAACAATAACGCACTCATATTTATAATACACTCAGGCTTATTCTAGGGTCTTACTTACCCAACTCCGAATGAGTTTACCCCACCAGGGCCAAGGTTCTTGCTTAACCTTCAGCTTTGATACCAAATGTAACGAACCAGATTTCGACCCTCGAAAATCAAAACTAATACGTCCACTGTATCACATGCCAAACATTCAAGTGCCGGAAATGTCGATTTGTTAGGGTGAAAGAAGAAGGTAGAAGATAAAAGAAAACTAAACAACACAGAATCTCACAACGCAGCGAATAATATATAATACAACAACGATCTTTGCAAAAAGGAGACACCTTTATTCATATATATGATATCAGAGTACACTAGACTTATCCTAAATTTGGATGGTTATAGAAACCTGTCCTTACTTTGACAAACATATAGACTTTATAATACAGCGGAAGAAAAATATATGTGGATACATCTTGATCATCCAGCTCCTCTCCAATTCCAAAGTATCCAGCTAAACCTGGGAAAAGATGCTCGGTCTGACCTGAGCATTACATGGAATAACGCCCGGGTCAGTCTGGTAAACTAGCATGAGTAAAACTCGATAACATGTAACAACCAAGCTAATTTCTACATTTGGAAACCTTTCAAACAAAGGGTATCTTGTAAGACCGCACCGCACATAAAAACGGATGGGTTTTTACCTTAAAATAACAAAAAAAATTATATCAAAATCCAGTGATATTATCATAGTGTCTAGGTTTAAATTAAATAGATAAAATAGTTGAACTGCTTGGATATCACATTCCAACATACTAGACTTTACAATCGAAAATGTAAGGCACGTATTGGAGAATGGATTCCAACTAATGACTGGGCTAATAGGGTACCGCCCGCCACAGTACACCTCTAGAAAAATGTACCGAGGTCGTACCTAATGACTCCTGCCAATACAGGACTGGCCTACCCCTTGCTGTATAGTACCAAATATATCATCCCCCGGTTGCTTTGCAACCTTTAACCGAGCGCTCCCACGTGCACAAATTCATTGATGATTGTGTATATATGTAGAAGGGTGATGATATACCCTAATGGGTGCGACCCACATAACCCTACTGCATATCCTTTGTTTTAAACATTCCCAATTGGTGAGGCTTGAGGCTATGTTTTACCTTTCCTAATAGTAATCCACCTTGGAATGCTAACACTACCTTCCAGGCGTTAATACAATGCTAGAATTCATCCATACAAGTTCGTTCTACGTCTGAACGAAACCGAAGGCACTAACTCTACTACATCCATTTTGGAATCACCCTTAGGATTAGTAGCAGTAGCTCTTGCACTTCAAAGAGTACCATCTTCAATCATCATTAAGATGTCTTCCACTTGAACATACATGTTGGTTCGAAGTGTTTTTTGGATATAGATCCGATCCCGGTCTCTCCGTATCAACAACCGATAATTTCCGACTGACTCATTCCCATTTCTTTTGGAAGTAAAATTTTGAGTCTTCATCATGAAACTCGAATTTACATTCATACTTCCTAAGTCAAATTGGGTCATACTTGATAGTCGGTTATTTAACTATCAAATAAACAAACAATAACCAATTCCATTTGAGATTTATTTATCTATAGCAACCACTAAACCTCAAAACATATCTTTGTTTAATAAATCTCTTTCAAAAACATTCATATACTTATCTTTCTGACATAAGTATATTCACAAAACATTTGTAAGATTTCCCATTACCAAATCTCTAAAAAGGATTTAACTACATTATTTAAATTAGAGAAAAGGATAACTCTAAGCATTATTCCTTCGGTGTAAAGTGTGGAACGGATGTTCCATACCATGATTTTTTAAAAGGTCGGCCTCGAGAAACCTAAACCACGAATTCCTATTGTAATTATCTTTAATAAATCCTTTTATAAATTTCCCTTACCAATGAAATCCTTTTTGCTTTAACCCAAACCCATTTACAAAACATTTATCAACCTCCATACTCATTTATGAGACTCTTTATAAATATTCAAACCCGGTTACATAAACTTCTTTATAAACTAACAAACCTTGTATAAACTTCCCTTTATAAACATCCAAACCTTTTTATAAAATCTTTTTATAAACATTCAAAACTATTTCTAAAACTCCTTTTATGAATAACCAAAATTATTCACAAACTTCTTTATATAATATTCAAAGCAATTGTCAAATCATTCTTACATATCTTGTTTAAAATAGAATAACCTTGAAGACTATTTTAAAAGAAAATGAAATATTAACTTTCCAAAACCAAACGGAGGCTTAATGACTACAATGGATCATTAAATTTGGGTTTCTTATCCAAGTTATATCATGGGTATTGCCTAACATTAGATATGTAAGGGATTCACACATACCATACAATCAATCATAGGTAGATGTTCAAGTTGCGAATATAGATACATCCATTATCGGTGAAAAATGTACATATAGAAGTATATTCTATATGCTTAAGTTACCATGACCCGCTTATTGAAATTAACTTCCTTGTGTCTATCACGTTACCGATATTCGGCATTTGTGCTAAACACAAGTCACTTACTTCCCATAAAATGTGTCGACATTTTATAATACTACTTTAATTCATTTGGCTACTCAATGGTCCAGACGAGAGATCCTTTGATTTAAAATCAATTAATCTTAAAAACAAAATTGATTTAAATTATAACCGATTGGGTTTGAAACAACCTTTGAAAAGATTAAAGAATATTTAGTTGGCTTAACCCTAATTATATCTTAATTAATTATAATTAAATCAAGATTAAATTATAATTAAACTTTACTTAACTTAATGAACATAGTTAAATCCTAGTTAACTTCTTAATGCATCTTAGTTAAGGTTTAAACAATTTATTATTAGTTAAACCCTAATTAATTAAAATAATAATTAAATAATCACTTAATTAAATAATAATTAATACCCTACTTTACTTAATTAAATAATAATTATCCATTTAATTACTTCTTATCTTCATTAATCACTAATCAAAAACTTTATTAATTGCTAATTAATCATTGACCTTTCTTAAGTGTTACTTAACCTCTAATCACTTACTTAATTACTAATTAAGTACTAATTACTTTTAATTAATTTATTAAATAATAAAATATTAATTTAACTAAACTTAATCTCTTTTTATATTACTAATTAAGTTTGGAAAACTTTTGCAAAACAATTTCAAAAGAAAACATTTTAAAACGAAAATCGACAATTTTGTCGAACTGCGTCCGTAGCGACCATCGCTAAAAGCACAGTTCGCTTAACATACTTTAAGCAAAAACACTTGCTTATTCTTTCCTATTTCATGTTTAGTAACATAACTTTTAAAGTTTTTGAGACTTAGAAACAAATATAGAAACTTTGAAACAATTTCCAAACTTTAAAACCAAAAAACATAGTTTTTGATTTCGAATCGGATCTCACGTTCATCGCAACACACAAATTTGTTAACTTTGTTTCAACACAACATACTTTGGTTCTTAGAACACAACCATACATCCATACTACCATACTTTTAACATCATAATGAAACACATATATAAACATAAGGTTATATGCTTACTAACTCGTCAACATCACATTCAAATCTAAAATTCAATACCAAACATAACATCCATCAAATCATCATCGATCAACATAATAACCATTCAATTTTCTCATCATATTATTAACACCATAACACATCATAATAAAGTCAAAAAAATTCCAAATCAAAGTAGTTTTACTCACCGAAAATCTTTGAAACCTGAAATGCCTTAGATGCACCAAAGGTCACCCCAAAAATATGTCATCTTCCATTTGATATTTGAACATAATACTGTCGGATTTTGAAAAAGCGATCAAAGGAAAAGTTTTAGAAAGTTTTTTTCTATACAATTTAAAAAAAGAATCACTCAAATCAGATTTTGTTTGATGTAACATCCCCAAAATTTTCGACTTTCGAAAATTCGACATCGATACTCACTTTATCGACTGCCGAGCCATCGAATGCCGGAAACCCGAAAAGTTATGGTTTTAAAAAGAAGAAAAAGGTAGAAGAAGAAGAAAAGAGTAGAAGAAGAAGAGAAGAACAACAGAACAACAATAGAAACAGAAAACAATATCAGAATCTCACATTCGCAGCGGAACAATATATAATAGATAAATGAATAATCTTTAAAACAAAGAACTATATCATTTTATACATACATCAATCATCAGAGTCAATATACAACAATGGACAGTTTTATAAACTTGCCCTCATACAGAATACACAGCGGAATAAATAATATCAGATATAAATACTGCGTCTCGCCATCCAGCTTATCTCCAAAGCTCCAGAATATCCAGAATATCCTGATAACATAACTCTAGGCTGCCCGTGTGGAAATTGGTGGGCACCCAGAGTTTAGAAGGGAACAATAAACTCCGAGTCAGTCATGGTGACTGGTGTGAGATCGTAAAACAGTTATTTTTCACAAAGAAAATAAAACAAATTCGCAATGCTTTTGGAAAATGAAACTACCATAAGACCTCCCGCCACACACACAATGCAAACGCAGAATTGGAGGAGATTTCTTCTTATGATAGTCAAAGATGCTTACTACGCAAAATCAAATTCTTTTTGATATTATTATTAGTGCATAGTGTAGAAAACATTTCGAAAGTATAATATTAATCTTAGCCAGCATAGACATTTCGAACTATGCCTACTATAGCTACCATCCAAACAGTGGGGCGCCACCATAAGTGAATGATAGGTTCTACAACTAAAACCGTACAAGGCTCGTATTGTTTCTTTGGATTTCCAACAAATGGTCAGGCCAAGGAACTTCCTATGCCACGATGGGTACGTCCCTGGAATAGACGACCCGAGAACCTAACGTTACGGTTAGATCTCTGCCAACACAAGGCCGGGTTACCTCTGCAAAAATAGGTAACTACTGACACGCGTATGCCATCCCCCGATCGTCACCGATCTTCCCGAGGATCCCCGATTTCCAACTACCACAAAGTAATAAACTCGCAGCATCTACAGAGGTTAAGTATCTGGGCTCCATACCATGATACCACCTTTATCCAGAAGGAATGACATACACTAAGGGGCGCTACTCCCTAGAACCTTGCCGCATCCTTCCTGTTTTGACCATTTCCGGGGTGTGAGGCTCGATGAAGTCTCGTCCACAAAGCTACGCTTTCTACAAAGCCATGCTTCGGGTCAAACAAAATGATCAACCTATGATCACAAAGATATAAGATCAAACAAATGATCATATCACAAATGATCAAACACTGATCATTTCACAGCAACACTCAATATGCCACGTTACCAAATTGGGAATATATTGCTGATAAATTTCAACTACATAACCTCTGAGCTCGTACGTCTCAGAGAAGGGTGTTAAGCTAAGAGAATAAATTCTCCGCCACCAACAGAAATGTATTTGAAAGAAATCAGCTTTATATCTCAATTTGCAACGTCAGACATACAATCCATACAAGTCTGTTCCGGGATCGAACAGAACCGAAGGCACTTCTCACGAAGCCCTTGCATATCCGGATAATTTTCTAATCACGTACGGACTTCCCGTCACTAAGGGTGATAAAAACCTCTAAATCGGAGATCAGCCGATGTAGAGTAACTCGACGGTAATCCTTCCGTTTTCAAAAATATCCGGTCTTCAACACCGGTCTTCAAATGCAATTCATAACGACGTATCACATATTCGGAATGGGTTATACGACCCCATGGTCCTTTCCCGGCTAACCCGAATAGTGAGCGATTATTCAAAAATAAGTGTGGCATTCAAATTCATCCAATTCACAACAAATACCCATTCAAGGTAAATATTGATAGTCGGTTATTTAACTATCAATAAAGATGCGCAACATCATCAGATTCCAAATAATTTTCCAAATTATTTCATCTTCCAAAATATCTTTACTAGATATAAAATTTCCACACTTCAAAAATAAATCAATATTTATTTTTAAACAACTTCCCTTTCTTTTATAAATTCCATAGTGAATTTATATTTCAAAATATCTACTGATATACGATTTTCAATCGTTTTCAAATATTCACTTTCAATTTATCTTTAAGAAGGTAAATTCTCAAAACGTTTCATTTCATTTTGGAAAACATTCCCATACTTATTTAATAATAAGTAATTCACAAATCTATTTATTTTCAACATTTGAAAATATTCAATATACTTAAATCAAATTTAAGTATAAATTCATTCTTTAAGGAAACCGTTTACTATAACAACATTTATTTGAGTCAAAACGAATGTTACGTAAAACATCGTTACGACGACTCAAAATCACTAATATAAGGATTCGGATTTTGATAGATATATAAATCCCAATACTACATCAAAACATTTCCTTTCGGAAATCATTTACTATAACAACAGTGTTATAGTCCACCATTTCCTTCTATTTCTCGAAAACGTCTATTTCAACAATAAAATGTTGAAATCTATGTATTCGATATCATAATACATTCTAAAAACATCTTTAAAATGTTTAACTTCATTTTCAATGTCACTTTTCCCAAAACTATCCATTTTACTTAACAATATATTCACTGTCCAAAATCGTGAATATAATTCACTAACCAAATTTCAATATTTTCTACACATTTATATTTTAAGAATTATCCACTATCCAAAATCGTGGATAAAATCCCCTTAATAACTTCTATATTTTAAAATCAATTAAATTTGATTTATTTTCGAATTTATAAAAACAACGTTTATAAATTCTATTTCTATTTTATAACAACTTCGATTTATAAATCTTCTTTAATGACCTATTCAATTTATAACTCAATGTATATACCAAAGGTCCATCTTATAAGTTAATATAACTTATAATTCATTTATTTTAAAAGAAATCGTTCTTTTAAACTTCACAAAATTTAAAACTTTCAGATTTCATTAACTTATGAAAATCCCATTTATACTCCATTTTAACACTTATAGAAACTTGTCTTATAATCCCAATATTTCAAATTTATAAATATCCATTTTTGTACATCTTTTAAATAAACCGTTTATAATACTAGAAATCCCAATTTAAACCATTTCATAAATTTCTTAACTTTTATTTCAAAAATCACACTTTGATTTTATTTCACAAAAATCTTAACTTTTATAACTTTAAAATTTTAGACGTTTATTTATTTGAAATAAATCAATTCAAAAATTCAATAAAACGTCTACTTTCAAAAATTACTTTAAATCCTTTTAAAGTAAAAGTCGTTATTTTTAAACTTCAAAACTTGAATCCGATGATGCAACAGCACCAATTAGTCAATCACAACAACAAACATCATATATCAACATATGATAACAGAATATACATCAATATCTGTAAATAAATAACTACTGGTGAGGAATCCAGTTGGATCCCTCCAACCTGTTTCCCTGCATCCACAGACGTTAGCACAATACCAATTCCACTTCGAGGTGGAATATCGCGGTATATGGGTTTTTATAATATATCCGCTTACTAACGGCGCAATAGGGTCTCATCCGCTATACGAGGCGGGAAATCATCAATCCAATATATACATATGCCAATATGTATATATTGCTATATATATATAGATATATCCTACTATATCTAATATCACATCCAAATAGCAATCATATCAATCAATAAATAACTGCAATACCAAATATATTTTGAGTGAGAAAAATCTCACCTTAGCTTTTTATTTTGCAATCCCATTTCAAATCCCGATTTATTTTTCTTCATTGTATTCGACCTTGTATAAACATTATACAAATTAATAAATATTCGAACAAATCGAATAATTTAAATTCCTATTGGATAACTTTAATTAACCAATGTTTTTAAATTTCAAAATATAAAATTTGATTTTATATAAACTCTTCGATCATTTAAAATCCCTATATTTTTTCCAATTTACCATTTTTATAAAATAATCTATATACCCGAAAGTCCAATTTTCTCATAACTGTTCAAATCAAGATATTTTAAAACTCCTGTTTTAACCCTATATAGTTTCCAAAGCTGTATATATATTAGCAGACATCTTGTATTTATAGTAAAAAGAAAATCAAACTGTGTATATATATATTTTATTTTCAGTTTGCAACAAAAAGATGAATTTACTTTACTGTCTGTATATAAGTATTCAAATTCATTTTTTTTTAAATTCAAATTGAATAAAACGAATATAAAATTATCTTACTGCCAATTTAGCAACCCAGACTTCGACGAACTCCATCGACCACCCACCAAAAATACATCGCCTCCATTGCAGCTGTTCATCAGCTACCAACCCCCAAGTCCTATCGCGACTTCTGCCTTCATCGCGAACGCCAACAGCCGCGACTTCCTGCTTTCCATCGCACTCGACCCTCGCGACTCCATCGCGAACGAGAAACCCACCACAACCTTCGATTCGCTCGACCCACACCCACTCGACTTCGCCGCCGCCTCGGCCTACGCGCCTTGATTCGTCGCGAACCCTAAATCACTCGCGAGTCGCCCCTGTGAACCCAGCTGATGCCGCCATTGTCGATTTGGGAGGGAGTCGCGATTTCAAATATGAGGGAGGAGGCTTTGATTTTGGTCTGCCATATAAATGTTTAGACGAGGCGAGCGATTTTGATTCAGAGGATAAATGTGATTCTTGCTGAAGGGATTTGAGTTGTCTGGATTCGGCCATTATCATTTTCTTTGTTTTCGTTTTGATTTTTTTTTTGAACGAAAGATTTCATTTGATTTTTGCTCGCGTAATAAAAAGGAACGAAGGGGACAAGAGTTCGTGGCTTTACAGAGGAATACGTGCTTACACGATTTTGTTTCTTGATTTCTGGCGTGATCAAAGGAAATAACGTGGTACCGTTGACCAAAAATTTAAATTTTAAATTTAAATTGACTTTGATTAAATTCCAATGCGTTTATACGTCGTATGTTCATAGAACAACTTCGAAAAATACGAAATTTGAAATCCGATAATAATTCAATATTACGGACCCCATGGAACTGGTTTCGTCGAAATCCAAGACTGCGCCTCGGAACACTATTTTTAAATATCAATTCGAACGATATAGTTTCAAACTGAACAATTAAATTTCAAATTCGATTCTGAAGCTTCTATTATCTTCAGTATTATCAATATGAATTTTACAAGCAATTTGAAATATTTTTCTTCAACTGTAAATTGAAGACTTAAATTTTTATTCAACTCTCAATATATTAAATTATATAATTTAACCGTCAAATTCAAAGTTATATCGGGGATTCAAATTAAATCATCGTTCAAATATTTAAAATTAATTAAATATTTTCAATTTAATTTGTTTAAAATTCTGGGTCGTTACAAACTTCCCTCCTTAAAAGAATTTCGTCCTCGAAATTACAAGTCAGGAAAAAATGGTCCTTAACTCGTCTACTATTTTTCAACATCCAAATAGTTTTATCAAATTTTCAAACAGATCTTCCTACTAAAGATTTGTTATCATCTCAACTAAATTTCCAAACACTTTCATAGTTTTCAAACAATATTGTTTACTTCAAAATTCAAATTTAAATTCAAATTCAAATTTAAACTTTTAAAATTTTCTCAAAAATTTTCTAACACTCGAAATTTTCGAAAAATTTCGCCAGCGTCTCCTTTGCGCGGCTAACACGGTACGACTACAAAACGTCCCTACGGACTCTCAGATCTCAAAAAGAAAAGAAAAAGCTAAGCGGCTAGACAAGAAATCAGCAAATCTCATATAGAAATATAAATACTTACCTTTTGTCGAGCAATTCAAATTTATCTTCGAAATCAAAATTCCAATTCCTTTATAACACCTGTATATCTACTAGCCATCATATCTAGTTATACTATTCAAACCATTTTGGAAATTTTATTACAAAATTTTCAATATAAACTACTTATAACATTTTTACTTCACTATTAAAGTTACATATTCAATTTCGTTCAATCTTGCATTTCAAATTTCTATTTGAATTCCATTTTATCTTCTATTCTGAATATTGAATTTTTATCGATTATCTTTCATTTACTAATTCATATCACTCTTTATATTAGTTTCATTCACTAATTCCTTTAAATTTCAATATTCAGCTTTAATTACATTTACTAACAAATTCAAAACAAAGTTTCACATTCATCTTCAATTTCAGTTTTACTTACTTACAAATTCAAATTTATTTATTCATTCTGAAACTCATTCACTAATTCTTTCATTTCCAAAATTTTGTTTTCAATTTACCCTTCGGTTAAATCTACTTACATTAAACTGGATTTCCAAATCCATATGAATTTTAATTCATTTTTCATTTATAATTATTCAATTCAATTTATTGCTTACAAATCGAAATGAATTTCAACTTTCGATTTCACTTCATTCAAATTTATTCACTTATACTCACTTTTATTTAACTCTTTTAAGTTAAATTTATTCTATCAAAAATTAAATTGTATAAGTTATCAACTTGATAATATTTCATAAATATGGTATTCCAGAGTCTTACCAACATTTCAAAAATCATTTTGAAAACAATTCAAATTATCCTGGAATTTCCAAAACAAAACCCAAATTTTTTTCAAACAACTTCCATTTAAAACAATTTGGCAGCAATTCCTCTTCTGGAAACCCAAAAATGAACACCGGTGATGCTGCAGTCATTACCGAAGTTATTTTCCAGCGACCGAAAAGAGTTTAGAGCTTTCATCTCTCAAAATACTTTTCAAAACCTTTGAAATTCATTTTCAACTCCAAAAATGATTTAAACTTTCCAAATCTCCAAAATTTTCAAATTCTTTTCAAAACCTTTCCAAATACTTCTCTGGAATCCTACTTTCAATTATAAATTCATTTATAATTTACATTCTCAAATTTCGTTTGTATATGAATTTTATTTCTTGAATCTTTGGTTATTACTTTATTTCTTATTCAATTTCAATATAACAATGATAATGTTTCAATGTTATTACTTCCTAACAACCAAACATCCATATACTGTAATAATTTACAGAAAATGATTTCTTTTCTATACAAAAATAGTTTTGGGCAAAATTATTTCATTTACCCTATTTAAAACAATACTATGTCGTCTTGCCTCGTTTAAGTGTTTAGAAATCCATATCGATAATATGGCGTCCCATATACCGACCAAAATTCATAAACATCTCAACGGATAAGCAAACACAATATAAAACATTTTTATATTCACTAACAAATACGCGCTCGTATCTATTATTACACTCAACTCATTCTAGAGTACTACTGACTCTATCTCTAATGAGTAACACCCAACAGAGCAGGGTTGTCGCTTAACTATGCTCTGATACCAAATGTAACATCCCCAAAATTTTCGACTTTCGAAAATTCGACATCGATACTCACTTTATCGACTGCCGAGCCATCGAATGCCGGAAACCCGAAAAGTTATGGTTTTAAAAGAAGAAAAAGGTAGAAGAAGAAGAAAAGAGTAGAAGAAGAAGAGAAGAACAACAGAACAACAATAGAAACAGAAAACAATATCAGAATCTCACATTCGCAGCGGAACAATATATAATAGATAAATGAATAATCTTTAAAACAAAGAACTATATCATTTTATACATACATCAATCATCAGAGTCAATATACAACAATGGACAGTTTTATAAACTTGCCCTCATACAGAATACACAGCGGAATAAATAATATCAGATATAAATACTGCGTCTCGCCATCCAGCTTATCTCCAAAGCTCCAGAATATCCAGAATATCCTGATAACATAACTCTAGGCTGCCCGTGTGGAAATTGGTGGGCACCCAGAGTTTAGAAGGGAACAATAAACTCCGAGTCAGTCATGGTGACTGGTGTGAGATCGTAAAACAGTTATTTTTCACAAAGAAAATAAAACAAATTCGCAATGCTTTTGGAAAATGAAACTACCATAAGACCTCCCGCCACACACACAATGCAAACGCAAAATTGGAGGAGATTTCTTCTTATGATAGTCAAAGATGCTTACTACGCAAAATCAAATTCTTTTTGATATTATTATTAGTGCATAGTGTAGAAAACATTTCGAAAGTATAATATTAATCTTAGCCAGCATAGACATTTCGAACTATGCCTACTATAGCTACCATCCAAACAGTGGTGCGCCACCATAAGTGAATGATAGGTTCTACAACTAAAACCGTACAAGGCTCGTATTGTTTCTTTGGATTTCCAACAAATGGTCAGGCCAAGGAACTTCCTATGCCACGATGGGTACGTCCCTGGAATAGACGACCCGAGAACCTAACGTTACGGTTAGATCTCTGCCAACACAAGGCCGGGTTACCTCTGCAAAAATAGGTAACTACTGACACGCGTATGCCATCCCCCGATCGTCACCGATCTTCCCGAGGATCCCCGATTTCCAACTACCACAAAGTAATAAACTCGCAGCATCTACAGAGGTTAAGTATCTGGGCTCCATACCATGATACCACCTTTATCCAGAAGGAATGACATACACTAAGGGGCGCTACTCCCTAGAACCTTGCCGCATCCTTCCTGTTTTGACCATTTCCGGGGTGTGAGGCTCGATGAAGTCTCGTCCACAAAGCTACGCTTTCTACAAAGCCATGCTTCGGGTCAAACAAAATGATCAACCTATGATCACAAAGATATAAGATCAAACAAATGATCATATCACAAATGATCAAACACTGATCATTTCACAGCAACACTCAGTATGCCACGTTACCAAATTGGGAATATATTGCTGATAAATTTCAACTACATAACCTCTGAGCTCGTACGTCTCAGAGAAGGGTGTTAAGCTAAGAGAATAAATTCTCCGCCACCAACAGAAATGTATTTGAAAGAAATCAGCTTTATATCTCAATTTGTAACGTCAGACATACAATCCATACAAGTCTGTTCCGGGATCGAACAGAACCGAAGGCACTTCTCACGAAGCCCTTGCATATCCGGATAATTTTCTAATCACGTACGGACTTCCCGTCACTAAGGGTGATAAAAACCTCTAAATCGGAGATCAGCCGATGTAGAGTAACTCGACGGTAATCCTTCCGTTTTCAAAAATATCCGGTCTTCAACACCGGTCTTCAAATGCAATTCATAACGACGTATCACATATTCGGAATGGGTTATACGACCCCATGGTCCTTTCCCGGCTAACCCGAATAGTGAGCGATTATTCAAAAATAAGTGTGGCATTCAAATTCATCCAATTCACAACAAATACCCATTCAAGGTAAATATTGATAGTCGGTTATTTAACTATCAATAAAGATGCGCAACATCATCAGATTCCAAATAATTTTCCAAATTATTTCATCTTCCAAAATATCTTTACTAGATATAAAATTTCCACACTTCAAAAATAAATCAATATTTATTTTTAAACAACTTCCCTTTCTTTTATAAATTCCATAGTGAATTTATATTTCAAAATATCTACTGATATACGATTTTCAATCGTTTTCAAATATTCACTTTCAATTTATCTTTAAGAAGGTAAATTCTCAAAACGTTTCATTTCATTTTGGAAAACATTCCCATACTTATTTAATAATAAGTAATTCACAAATCTATTTATTTTCAACATTTGAAAATATTCAATATACTTAAATCAAATTTAAGTATAAATTCATTCTTTAAGGAAACCGTTTACTATAACAACATTTATTTGAGTCAAAACGAATGTTACGTAAAACATCGTTACGACGACTCAAAATCACTAATATAAGGATTCGGATTTTGATAGATATATAAATCCCAATACTACATCAAAACATTTCCTTTCGGAAATCATTTACTATAACAACAGTGTTATAGTCCACCATTTCCTTCTATTTCTCGAAAACGTCTATTTCAACAATAAAATGTTGAAATCTATGTATTCGATATCATAATACATTCTAAAAACATCTTTAAAATGTTTAACTTCATTTTCAATGTCACTTTTCCCAAAACTATCCATTTTACTTAACAATATATTCACTGTCCAAAATCATGAATATAATTCACTAACCAAATTTCAATATTTTCTACACATTTATATTTTAAGAATTATCCACTATCCAAAATCGTGGATAAAATCCCCTTAATAACTTCTATATTTTAAAATCAATTAAATTTGATTTATTTTCGAATTTATAAAAACAACGTTTATAAATTCTATTTCTATTTTATAACAACTTCGATTTATAAATCTTCTTTAATGACCTATTCAATTTATAACTCAATGTATATACCAAAGGTCCATCTTATAAGTTAATATAACTTATAATTCATTTATTTTAAAAGAAATCGTTCTTTTAAACTTCACAAAATTTAAAACTTTCAGATTTCATTAACTTATGAAAATCCCATTTATACTCCATTTTAACACTTATAGAAACTTGTCTTATAATCCCAATATTTCAAATTTATAAATATCCATTTTTGTACATCTTTTAAATAAACCGTTTATAATACTAGAAATCCCAATTTAAACCATTTCATAAATTTCTTAACTTTTATTTCAAAAATCACACTTTGATTTTATTTCACAAAAATCTTAACTTTTATAACTTTAAAATTTTAGACGTTTATTTATTTGAAATAAATCAATTCAAAAATTCAATAAAACGTCTACTTTCAAAAATTACTTTAAAATCCTTTTAAAGTAAAAGTCGTTATTTTTAAACTTCAAAACTTGAATCCGATGATGCAACAGCACCAATTAGTCAATCACAATAACAAACATCATATATCAACATATGATAACAGAATATACATCAATATCTGTAAATAAATAACTACTGGTGAGGAATCCAGTTGGATCCCTGCAACCTGTTTCCCTGCATCCACAGACGTTAGCACAATACCAATTCCACTTCGAGGTGGAATATCGCGGTATATGGGTTTTTATAATATATCCGCTTACTAACGGCGCAATAGGGTCTCATCCGCTATACGAGGCGGGAAATCATCAATCCAATATATACATATGCCAATATGTATATATTTCTATATATATATATATATATAGATATATCCTACTATATCTAATATCACATCCAAATAGCAATCATATCAATCAATAAATAACTGCAATACCAAATATATTTTGAGTGAGAAAAATCTCACCTTAGCTTTTTATTTTGCAATCCCATTTCAAATCCCGATTTATTTTTCTTCGTTGTATTCGACCTTGTATAAACATTATACAAATTAATAAATATTCGAACAAATCGAATAATTTAAATTCCTATTGGATAACTTTAATTAACCAATGTTTTTAAATTTCAAAATATAAAATTTGATTTTATATAAACTCTTCGATCATTTAAAATCCCTATATTTTTTCCAATTTACCATTTTTATAAAATAATCTATATACCCGAAAGTCCAATTTTCTCATAACTGTTCAAATCAAGATATTTTAAAACTCCTGTTTTAACCCTATATAGTTTCCAAAGCTGTATATATATTAGCAGACATCTTGTATTTATAGTAAAAAGAAAATCAAACTGTGTATATATATATATATTTTATTTTCAGTTTGCAACAAAAAGATGAATTTACTTTACTGTCTGTATATAAGTATTCAAATTCATTTTTTTTAATTCAAATTGAATAAAACGAATATAAAATTATCTTACTGCCAATTTAGCAACCCAGACTTCGACGAACTCCATCGACCACCCACCAAAAATACATCGCCTCCATTGCAGCTGTTCATCAGCTACCAACCCCCAAGTCCTATCGCGACTTCTGCCTTCATCGCGAACGCCAACAGCCACGACTTCCTGCTTTCCATCGCACTCGACCCTCGCGACTCCATCGCGAACGAGAAACCCACCACAACCTTCGATTCGCTCGACCCACACCCACTCGACTTCGCCGCCGCCTCGGCCTACGCGCCTTGATTCGTCGCGAACCCTAAATCACTCGCGAGTCGCCCCTGTGAACCCAGCTGATGCCGCCATTGTCGATTTGGGAGGGAGTCGCGATTTCAAATATGAGGGAGGAGGCTTTGATTTTGATCTGCCATAAAAATGTTTAAACGAGGCGAGCGATTTTGATTCAGAGGATAAATGTGATTCTTGCTGAAGGGATTTGAGTTGTTTGGATTCAGCCATTATCATTTTCTTTGTTTTCGTTTTGATTTTTTTTTGAACGAAAGATTTCATTTGATTTTTGCTCGCGTAATAAAAAGGAACGAAGGGGACAAGAGTTCGTGGCTTTACAGAGGAATACGTGCTTACACGATTTTGTTCCTTGATTTCTGGCGTGATCAAAGGAAATAACGTGGTACCGTTGACCAAAATTTTAAATTTTAAATTTAAATTGACTTTGATTAAATTCCAATGCATTTATACGTCGTATGTTCATAGAACAACTCCGAAAAATACGAAATTTGAAATCCGATAATAATTCAATATTACGGACCCCATGGAACTGGTTTCGTCGAAATCCGAGACTACGCCTCGGAACACTATTTTTAAATATCAATTCGAACGATATAGTTTCAAACTGAACAATTAAATTTCAAATTCGATTCTGAAGCTTCTATTATCTTCAGTATTATCAATATGAATTTTACAAGCAATTTGAAATATTTTTCTTCAACTGTAAATTGAAGACTTAAATTTTTATTCAACTCTCAATATATTAAATTATATAATTTAACCGTCAAATTCAAAGTTATATCGGGGATTCAAATTAAATCATCGTTCAAATATTTAAAATTAATTAAATATTTTCAATTTAATTTGTTTAAAATTCTGGGTCGTTACATTTGAGGTAGATATGGTCAAAAGAAGGAAAGCTATTTTCGGACCTGAATTTCTGAGTTTAAAAGTACACTACAAAGAAATGAGATTTTAACAAAATTAAGCTTGAAATTAGAAAAAGTGGTAAAAAAGAAAGTTGTAGCTACTGAAATTTTATACGTTTGAAAAAAAGAAAATCTTGATTTTGTCGAAAATAGAGGAAGTTATGACCAAATAAAGTGGAGGAAAAATGGAGAAGAAAGAGTTTAAAAACAAGTTTGCATCTTTAAAACAATTTAAATCTTTTGATTTTAAAATAAAAATAAAACTAACATAAGAATCCATGAAACATGAAGAAATCTTTAGGGAAATAGAAATGGATTAGTAAATGAAAATATGGTGAAGGTGATGTGTATTTAAAGATGAAAGAAAGTAGAAAAATTACCATTTTAACCTTAGTTTTAAAATATCCTAGCATGTCATTATTTTGGCAAGTCACATCACCACCTTCCTCCCCCTCATATGTCACATCCCCCCTCTCTGGTCACATATTCTAGGTCATGATGGATAATGATGATAATGCTAAGATATGACAATAGATAATGATATATACTTATATATGTATGTTATTATTTTTAAAACCATGACTTGTCATATTACTTGCTAAACATAACTAACATAAGATAATATAGTAACGACCTGGAATTTCACTGCTTTGATCTGTGAATATTTAATTAATTTTAGATATTCAATATATAGGTTTATAATGAAAATAAACTCATTTTAATTAACTAATAATCATGGTAAAATCGTTTTCAAAATTTGTTCACCGAATTAAATAGTTCGTAGAAAAATAGAAAATGTAACCAAAGAATGTTTTCCAAAATTTCGACCTTTCGACGCCGGAAAGTTGTCGAGAACGTTGTTCGTTTTTGTGCACTATATGTACATATATATATATATAAGAGTTAATTAACTAGATAATAATACACATAGAAATAAATTACCTTATAATAATTTAGATTAGTAAGTGATGTGACAAGACAGTTTTAAAAATAATAAACATTTTTTTAAATATATATCTATATATATATTAAGTATTTTCATCTTAGATTTTGCAATCATTAACCATAATTATCACTTGTCACATATTAGTTAATTAATAATTAAACTTATATATATAAAAGAAAGTTATTTGACTAAACATAATAATTATATATATATACGAAAGTGATGTGACTAAACATAATTATATATATATATATATAAAAGAGTGATATGATTAAACATAATTATATATATATATATTATAAAAGATTTGTGAAGTGACTAGATACAATGATGACATAGGAAATTTGTCTATAAATAGCCATATGTTTCTCCATTTTTCATCCACTTTCCACCAACCTTTTCTTCCTCATTTCTAACTCAAATGGAGGTTATATTTTTTTGAAACCATGTGAAATTTTAATGGCTACAACATTTTAGTTTACCACTTTTTCAAATTTCTATCATAGATATGTCAAAATACCCAATCTTTGCAAAGCAATTTTTCACCAAGAATTTCAAGTTCGAAAATTACCCATCTTATTTTGATCATAACTTCTTCAAAACAAATCGAAAATGAGTAATTTTTATTTGAAATGATAGAGAAAATAAATTCCATTAACTTTATCTTTGAGTGATTTTTGAAATTCCGTGAGTAGATAGCCCAAAAATCAGTTGCAAAATGACCTATTTTCAGATTTATTATTGAGAAAATGATGTTTATCCGAAGTCGCTATACATTACCATAACATGTTTCACTTCCTTGTTCATCCATGGCCTAGCCTACCTAGTACATTTAGGATTCAAGACTCCATCTTTTTGCTTAGGAATGAAAGTGCTAGGTCATACTCAAGTCAGCGAAAGTTTTGATAGCCTTCGGTGAGTAAATTCCTTAACTTTTTGGGAAAGAATTTACATTTATATATATGGTTGTATTTGTGATGTTATTATTTGGATTATGGTATGGTTTGGATGTATATGTGTGTTCTAATTTGTGGTTTAGCATTAGAATTAGAATTGATGATTTAAGTGGTGTTTTGGTTATAAAATTGTGATCTTTGGCTTGGAATTGGAAGTGATATGGAAAGTTAGCAAGTAAAATTAGTAAATGGAAGAGTTAGTGAGCAACAAGTTAGAAATTATGGATATCCATAGCGATAGTCGCTATTGATGCAGTTCGTTTAAAAATTTGATTTTCGCAAAGTTGGTTTTTATACTTCAAATTGTTTTGTAAATGGAATATAAACCAAATAATGATATTTTAAAAGGTAAACTAAGAATTTAATAATAATTTTTTAATCAATTATGTTTTAATAACTAATAATTAATTAAGGATTAAACAAGGGTTATTAAATTTTATTAATTAAAGGTTGGTTGGTTGTTAATTATCTTTTAAAGTTAAGATTTATTTTAATTAATTATTAATTAAGTTAGTTAATTATGAGCTAAGTACATGATTTATTTGTAATTAACTATTATTTAAATATAGGATTAATTATTAATTAATTATTAATCAAGTGTTTAATTATTTTTAAATTATAAATTAATTAAGATTTAATTTATAATAAATTATTTATGAAACGTTTAATTTATTATTTATGTTTAATTAAGAATTATTTATTTAATTAGTTAAGATTAATTAATATTTAATTATTAATAAAGGTTTAATTAATTATTTAATAATTAATAAAGGATTAATTTAGATTTAATTAATAGTTAATTATTGTTAACTATTTAATTAAATTAAGTTAAGATTCAATTAAAATTAATTATGTTTTAAATAAGGATTTAACTTATAATTAATTATTTTTAAAAGGGTTTAAAAGTTTTAAATCCTTTGGTTTTCAAAAGTAAAATTGTTTAAAGGTGCTTCTTTTTCAAAGATTGTTTTGAATACAAGTGGTTCAAGTGTTGATACCATTAAGAAACCATATAACTGTGAATGAGTTATAATGTAGATCGTTGGGTTGCTTGGACATGTGTTAGTAGAATAAATCCCCGTTCTACTATAAATTGATTGTTTGTTGTTTGGTTGTTTAGACATGTGTAAGCAGAATAAATTCCCGTTCTGCTATAAATTGATTGTTTGTTGTTTGGTTGTTTGGACATGTGTTAGCAGAATAAATCACTGTTCTGCTATAAATTGATTGTTGGTTTGTTTGCGTGGACATGTGTTAGCAGAATAAATCCCCATTCTGCTATGAATTGATTGAATTGTTTAGAAATCTATTTAGCAGAACAAATCACCATCTTGCTATTATGTTATTTGGACATGTATATGATAATTAGTTTATATTAACATGTTATTCCCTATTTTGAATATGAATTGTATTTACATATATGTTGACCTATGTAAATAATTGTTAAATGATTTGGAATTAAAATTGAATGGTAACTTAAATTAGTACCATTGGGATTGCTTAGCCTCTCATCGAATTATTAAAGTATGTTTTTTAATTAACTTTAATTATTAAACCAATTTGGGTTTAAAGGTTATAAATGATTTTCAAATTTTATTATAATTTTATAAAGTTATTTTTAAATAATATCTTGTTTTTTAAAGGGGGTTTATTAAATAAAAAGTTATACCTAGAGTGATTTACAAAGGATATCTGGAAACTGATATTTTATAAAGGAGATTCTATAAAGAAATTATGAAGGAAGATTTTTAAATAGTTTTAAAAATAGAAAAAGATTTTGTAAATCATTTTAGATATTTCTGAAAGAATTTTTAAATATAGTCTAAAATTTTTTAAGTGGTTTGAAATGTGAAGTGAACTTATAAAAAGAATTTTTATAAGGAATAAATAAACGTGTTTTATAGAAGGTGATGTTTTTGAAAGGGAATTGTTTGGCCATTTAATATGGAATTTTGAGGAAATGGAATTTCCAAAATGTTTTGGTAAATACTTATATCGTTTTTTTCAAGTAAAAAGGAATGTAAGAGGTTTGGAAATAGGGTTTGAAAAGATCTTTTGATCAGGTTTTATAAAGTGATTTTATTAATTAAAGTTTAATTAATAAAGGCTTAGAGGATCCCATATGGAATGGAATCGATATTTGATTATTTGTATAAATTGATAGTTAAATAACCGACTATCATATATGGACCAAAACCTAACTTTGGAAATATCTAGGAGAAACATGAGAATTATATGGTACAATTACCTTCGAAGGTGTTATACTGTACATATAAACTCGTTTCATTATTCTAGGATAAATGATAAGGAAATCCTTCCATAAACGGCTTTGAGGTGAACTCCATTCTTATCTTTTGTCTGTTTATTTCTTAAAGAATCGGGGTTGAGTTTACCGGAAATATCGAAAGTTGTTTCGAAGAGACCGGGATCAGATATGTTATCCGAAAAACACTTCGATCCAACTCGAGCATTTCCGAATGAAGACATCTTGAAGCATGGAATCGAAGATGGAGTTTTGAAGTGCAAGGGCTATTTTCTATTTTCTTTGGGAGCAATTTCCCATAATGGATGTAATAGGAATAGTGCCTTCAGTTTCGTTCAGTCTCAAAACGAACTTGTATGGATGAATGCTAGCATTGCATTGACGCTTGGAGGGCAGTGTTAGTATTCCAAATAGGATTGCTATTCAAAAGGTAAAACGTAGCGTCGAACCTCATCAACTGGGAAATGACAAAAATCGGGCATGTGGCAGGGCCAAGTGGGTCGCTCCCAAGTAAGGTATGGTTATTCCAAATCTAGATCGGTTATTATCTCTCATTTGTATGATTCGGGGCCCATTATGAGGGATGATTATATTCGATACTACTAGTCAAGTGGTAGGTCGGTCCTGTGTGGCAGGGGTATAAGATGTTCTTGTCAGACCCCGGTGCATTTATCTAAAGATGTACCTTCGGAAGGTAGTCCCTTACCTTGTCATAGTATGGAATCTAATCCCCAATACGTGCCTTACAGTTTTGATTATAGAGCCTAATATGCTGGAATTTAATCAATGTAACAATTTTGGCTATTTTAATAAGTACTTGTACTTAGACACTATTATAATATCATAGGATTTTTATGTAAAAGTGGTTTTGGTTATCGTAAGGTAAAAACCCGTTCGTGTTTATGTGCGGCGTGGTCTTACGAGATACCTTTGATTTTAAAAGGGTTTTGAAAAGTAATAATTCATGCTTTGCCAAAAAAAAGTAATAATTCAGTTACTTTGAGTTTACTCACACCAGACCCATGTCTGACCCGGAGTTTTATTTCTTTCCCTAAAACTCTTGAGTGCTCAAATTTTAATGAGCAACCAAGCAGTCCAGGTTTTATATGGATGCACTTGGAGGAGCTTGGAGCAGGAGGCTTCATCGATAGATAGTTATTACTTGTTTCCATTATATATTATGTACTCTATATCTGATGTATAAGGACAGGCTTTTATAACTGTCCTAGGTTAGAATTGTATTAGTGTAACTCTGATGTATCAGTTTTGAGATGAATTTGTAAAACATTATGTGATTAATATATGTTATTCCGTTAGGTTGTGAGATTCTATGTTTATTTTTTTGTTTCTTCTGTCTTCTATCTCCTTTCTTTTCCCCCAACAATTTGCCTTTTTGTTTAATTTAAGTTGACATGTGCGGTTTATTGCCAACTTAAAATGTACAGAAAAGTGGGTTGTTACACTATTATTGTATTATTATTATTTGTTTAATTAACTCTTATATATGTGTATATATAGTGCATAAAGGCGAACAATGTTCCCAACAACCTTTTGTTCCCGATAACTTTCCGGTATCGAAAAGTCGAAATTCGAAAAACGTTCTTCGGTCACATTTTCTATTTTTCTACGAACTACCTATTTTGGTAAAAAAAATCGATTTTACCATCATTATTAAATAATTATAATATGTTTATTTGTTAATAAAAACCCATTTATTTAATATTTAAACTTAACTTGAATTTTCGAAGAAATATATAAAACCAATGATATCAACTGTCGATGTCATAAATACATTTTATTTTCCAAAAATAAATTATTTTATTTCATAATCTTGTTTGAATACATATATTTGTGTATGTAACCAGAGACATGCATGATCCTTATTGTTTAAAAATAGTTTTATTGATAAAACGATTTCCAGCTGTTTTATCGATATTTTACTTAGGACGATATTTACAAATTATCAGTATTTTAACTTGGTAATTTGTCCGCAAATATTTTTCCCAAACAAAATAACTATTATTACTTACCACTTAAAACATGATTATTTCTTACTTTTAAACCCATATCTAAATATTTAAAAAATAAATATAATTTATCCAAGCGATAAATTTGCGGTTCGTTACACTTTTGAATAAAGCTTTAACTTTATTTTTTATGTTGTTTGGTTGCTAAATATGGTAATTATTGGATGAAAATGATATTGACTTGTTTGGATATATATGTGCTTGGTTACGTTGTTGCATAAACTTGGAATGAATGAAAGTAAAAGTAAGTTAGTTAGTAAAGT
Source organism: Allium fistulosum (assembly GCA_030737815.1). Taxonomy (NCBI): domain Eukaryota; kingdom Viridiplantae; phylum Streptophyta; class Magnoliopsida; order Asparagales; family Amaryllidaceae; genus Allium; species Allium fistulosum. The sequence continues at coordinate 1,193,246,502 of CM060901.1, read as the reverse complement.
TTGGAAGTTAGGTCCTTTACCAAGTTGTATGTTTTGATGGCACATATTTATGCTTGTGATCATTGTGTTATATATGCTAAAACTTAGCTCTTGATGTGTTGTATAGGCTAACAATATTCTGCACTTAGTAAATTATTCCCTTTGTCATTGTACGATCGAAACGAGTTTGAATCCAAGCGAATCCAAAGCAAATTAGAATTTGATATTTTGTTGAAATATTTTGTTGGAAATATATTTATGGTATTGTTTCCAAAGGAGGTTTGAAAGGCAGAAAGGTGTTTTTAAGTTAACTAGTTTGAGTGGCTAGAAAATAATTAAAAGTGGGTAAGAGATGCGTTCGGATGGTAAATGCTTCTCTTGAGTATTATCCTTCTTGTAAGGAATATGTTATACTATTTCGTAGTACCCAAATGATAGAACCTATAATTTTGATATTTTGATTATGACAACTATATAAGTAAATATTATATGAACTAACCGTACTTGCAGGAGAAGATATTGTTTTTACTCGAGAAATAGTCTAACAATTTGCAGACCAGATTCCGGATTGAAGCTTCAGCAAAGTATTAAGTTTAAGGTCTGAGTTTAGTAATAAATTTATGTTAAAATCTCTCTGAAGTGGTATATGCACGCACACGATTTAAAGTTTTTTCAAAACATCGTTGATGTGCCAGAAAACACAAAATTCAGCCGACTGAATGGCTAGGGTCAGCCGGCTGAATGTTGTGCATGTGCACAAATTTCTTTGAACATTCAAACGGCTGACCTTGCAAATTCAACCGGTTGAATTGTATCATTTTTGCACTGTTGTCTTGCTATTTCGATTTTAAATCCATTCGGCTGGCTGAGTTTCTCCACTCAGACGGCTGAATCTTCATAACGGCTATATTTTGAAAAGACACTTCAATCCAATGAACAGAAACAACTCTTGATTCAAGAGTTGCTTCCGAGTTGCTTCCATATCTCTTCATGGTTATCTTTCACGAATGATTACAACTCTTCATTCTCTATAAATAGCCATGAATTCCATTGTTTTAATCAATAATATTAATTCTAATTCTCATTCTTATTTTCTAAACCATCTTGCTAATTGAACTCTAACCATTCAATATTTCATTCTGATCACTTGTTCATTCAAGCATACTTCATTAGTGATTTAATAAACTTCTCATCTTCACGAATTACACGATATACCACGAAGGAGAAGATTATAGGAAGGGTGTACTCTAATGACTTATCCATGCTATTAAAAGAGCACATTCAGTCAAGACAATTCTCTGTATTATTGAAGTCATGTTCAATTACTCTGGCGGTTGAAATCCTATTATGTTGCTTAGGCGATTGAAGTCATATTCGGTTGCTCAGGCGGTTTAATACATGTTCCTCCGGGTTAAGTGAGGGTTGATAGTTAAATTCCAGAAGGAGTCTAGGACTGGACGTAGGAAGTTCGAACTAGTATAAAAATCGATGGTGTCATTTACTTTGTTATTTTACTTTTATATTTATATTCCACACAAGTAAATAGTATAGTTAATATTACATATTGCACGATCCTTTAGTCACTTTCATTTGGTATCGGAACAAGGTCATCATATAACCATAACACAGTTATTTGATATTCAGCTAATATGGAAAATAACACTAGCACAAGTTTTATTGAAGGTCAAACCACTTCACGACTACCACTATTTAACGGTTTAAATTAAATTGTTGGTCAACTCGCATGAAAATTTATATGCAGGCAAACAGATATTACACTTAGAATATAACTCATGATGAATATATTATACCAACCACACCATATGCACAATGGTCAAACACACAAAAGATAGATGCTACCTCAAATGCAAAAGCCATCAATATGCTATTTTGTGCTTTAGATAAGAATGAATTTAATAGAGTTGGCATGTGTACAACAGCTTATGAAATTTGGAAAACTCTTAAAGTTACACATGATGATACTAACAAAGTTAAACAAAGCAAGATATTTATGCTTAAAAATCAATTTCAAAATTTTAGAATGAAACAAGATGAGACTATAAATGAAATGTATTCTAGATTTCAAGACATATATCACTCACTATTGGCTCTAGGAGAAAAATACACTGATTTTGATATTGTCTCAAAAATCCTAAACTCTTTAACGGATGAATGGGAACGGAAAGTCCTAGCTATAGAAGAAGCTAACGATATTCTACCATAAAACCTGAAGAGCAAATAGGAAATCTCATGTCGTATGAAGTAAACTTGCAAGCAAAAAGAGATCAAGCACAAGATAGAAAGACCATAGCATTCCAAGATTCAGAAGAAGATGAAGAGGACATGGCTTTTATTGGTAAGAACTTTAAGAAATTTTTAAAATTTCGAAAGAATAAGAAATTCGAAAACAACAGGAGAGACAACACCAATAAACCATCAGCTTCAAATCTCTAATGTTATGAATTCACAAAAAGGGTCACATAAAGAAGGACTATCATGATCGAAAGAAGGAAAGGCACAAGAATAAAAAGGACAAATATAAGAAGAAGCAAGCATTCTCTGTCACATGGGACGAGTCAGAATCGTCTTCCTCATCAGACATTGACACTGACAGTGACTCCGAACAAGCCAGTGTGTGCTTTATGGTTTCATCTGACGAAGTAAGTGATCTAACCTTTGATGATTTATTTGATATAAACTCGGAGCTGTTGGATAAACTAAAAGACGTTAAAAGAAAATATAAAGGTTCTTTAGAAAAACTAAACAGGAGTGAAATAGAAATTGATATGCTCAGAGATGAAAAGAAAATCTTAGAAGAAGAACTTGTCAAAACACAAGAATCTTTGTCTAATGTATCTTCTCAACCCACTATGCTATCAAATGAGATTGAAGTTCAAAAAGAAAAGAATATGACATTAGCTATAGAAAATCATGATTTAAAATCAAATGTCAAAATTCTTGAATTAATTAATGCTAGTCTCAAAATCGAGTTAGAAAATATTAGTAAAAATGCTTCTAACTTTAATAAAGGTAGAGAAAATCTTTCTAAAATTATTAATAACTCTCAAACCTCTTTTAATAAGAAAGGTTTAGGATATACAAATTCCTCAAAATCCAGTTCAAAGAAAAAAAAATTTACTAAATAAAAGTTTCAATATACATAAGAATTTTGTAAAAGCAAAACCAAAACCAAAGGTTTTCACTCAAAAGAAGGGCAGTTACACCCCAAAAAATATAAATATTTGGGTGCCTAAAACTAATGATAATTCAATTAAAAAAGCACTACACCACAAAAGGCTTTTAACAGCGTTTGATAAACGCTGTAATATGATACAACAGCGTTATTATAAACGCTGTATAACGACATGCTGTCGTATATATATAACTTACAACAGCTTTTCTATAAACGCTGTTGAAACATCTCTATGACAGCGTTTATTACGAGCTGTCAATAATCTTTTTATAGCGTTTTCAGACATGCTGTATTATGTTTCAACAGCGTTTATAATTTAGTTGTCGAAGATGTTCAAATTCTACTTTAACTGTTTACAACAGCTTTTTCTAAACGCTGTTACTGAATCATCAACAATTTCGACAGCATGTTAAAAACGCTGTGATTGAATCATCAACTATTTCGACAACATGTAATAAACGCTGTTATTGACAGTTTCAAGATAATTACAGCACGAATTAAACGCTGTTGTTTCTTCATTGACAGCATTAATCAAACGCTGTCTTCTATTTATATAACAGCTTTAATATTCCACTCTATTTTTGAATATTCCAAAACTAAATTTTAAGCATATTCAAGCAACTAGTATATATAACAGGTTCTAATAACTATTAATTGGTTACATAAACTAGTTAAGAGAATATTAATAAACAAAAGACATCCATAAACCAAGTTTCAATAATATCCATAAACAAAAATAACAAAGTAAACCAAGTTGCCACAAATTCTGTTAAACAAAGACACGTTATATGTTAAGTATCGGAGAAGTGATCTTCAAAGCTGCTTGACCAGTGCTTTGGAGTACAGGTAGAGCGACATCTGCTGCCGGTTTCAGGGCATCATAAACTACTTTGATCACTTGCTGGTTCAGACCTAAAGTTTTCGAGGCACCATCTCCCACCAAGTCTATTATGTCTTCCACCTATAACATTTACTCTTTGATTTCAAACTGATACATATATCTATTATCATGTTCTGATGTTTTGATCTGTTTTGTTTTTACTTGCGATGAGTACTATCGAATATTACTTCCATTCACATTTTTTCCCTCAGATCTCCCTTCATTTGAGTGTGTACATGAATACATTATGTTAAGACTTCTTATCACATATAAAGAGGAGGAATAAGGTTACAGTCGTATTCAATAATCACTACATTGAAATATTAAAATCCATACGTTTTATATTTTCAGCACTATATCATCTTTTAAACCATATTATGTTTACATTGAAAAGATATTCTAAACATGTTCTTATAAAAACAAAAAAGAAGAGAAACAGCAGCAGATCAAAAGGAAAATACTGACAGTAGAAATACGATAATTAATTGGTTTAAAAGTTGATCAAAAATTTCAAGACAGATTAAACTTGGTAAACACCTTGCATATGCACATAAAAACCAGGAAGGGAACAAGAGTTGACCTTTGTAGATAAAAAACGAACAAAGACGTGAAGAGGTTCCAGATCAGTTTTGTTACTTCTTATATACAGCAATCATTTTCATCATTGACTTGTGCAAATTAAACAAAAGTTAAAAAAAACAAAAGGAAAAAAAGCAACGAGGTAAATTGTCTTGTACTTCTAATATCTTTTCCTACGACAATTCGCTGTGGAAACAAGAAAAATAAGAACCATTGCATATAATTTCATGGCTATAACTGAACCATGATGAAAAAATGAACTTGTAACAAGAAATGAACTTAATAGTTATGCTATATATGTACTTATTATACTTGAGATAAATATCTAACCATTTGGATGTGATTTGTATGCAGGCATCAATTTCATGGCTATGGTTCAAAATATAGTCAGATGGACACATGCATTTATTTATTTACGTAAGTCTTATGCAAAGCTACATCATTATTGTTTGCTTTTATGTTCTGCTATCAACAAACGATGAACACATGGGTGACGTGAAGAGAGAAGTAAAAACAAAGATGGTAACATGTTTTCTAAGCAAATAGTAAGAAGATGAATTAGTAATAAATTCTAATCAAATGAGAATTGAAGGGTCGGAAAAGATTGTATACCAATTTGGTATTAATACTTTATATAGGAAAATCAAAAAATAAATAATAAAAAGACCCTTGTTGGAAGTGCAATGGAGAGGAAATTTTTAAGCTAGAATTCAATTTCAATTTAACAGCACAGGGAAAAATGAATTGATAATCAAATTATATTTTGTCCAACAAATGAATCAAGCATACCTAATAGTGGAAATGATGCCAACAAAATCCAAGCAATCAGATGCCAGTAAGATACATCCATCTAATATGATTCTGAACTGTAAAAAAAGAAGAAGAAAAAAGAAAAAGAAAAAAAAGGCAAACACAACTTAACAACCAAAAATAATCAACTGGATTGTTCTTTATACTTAAAATTGCAATTTATAAGAGTGAGCATGAAAAACCTGATGGGGATTACAGTCAACTGGATTGTTCTTTAAACTTTAGCTTGCACTGAGTATTCACGATTTCTTTGTATGTGCATTGTCCATAATATGTTATTGAAGGCTTGGATGTTCTCGCTTACAACCTGTTATTGAAAACCTGTCAAATATATGTTGTAAAATATCGGCTTATCATTTTAACATTTTTTATAAATACAATCAACCGACGATGCAAGGATAAACACAAGAGCTCAGAGTACTCAGTTACTCAGTTATATTGTAACATATATTTGTCGGTGCTATAGTTTTAAATATCATCAAAGAACAGAATGATATGGAGATACAGAGTGTTTGATAAAGCAATGAACATTTTTTACATTCTTTGTAAGTTGGAATGACCAGGGTAGACGATCCTTGAGAAACATGTTGCAGAGGTCCGTGGTGATTCTATAACACTATGTTTGACAATTATACTAGTACATTCTTTGAGTGTTTTTCTTCTTGATGAAGTGCTTTGACAACGGTACCTGAACAGTAACAGAAGCACAATCTATAAGCAAAATAAGTGATGATGTGCCACTGGTAGAGTGACCACATGAGAACTTATATACTGATTGCTTTACAGACAATATAACCGATGAGTCAACTTCTGGTACGAACCCCATCTCAACCAAACCAAACAACGCAACAGTTGCATCATTTACCTTTCCAACCTCACACAATCCAGTCAACAGCTTATTTGATGCTGCAAAGTGAGGCATGAACCCTCTCCCAAGCATCAAACCTAACCGTTCACTGTAGGCAGAGAGACGCTATACAAGCAAGGCAGATTTAAAAGTTCCAAGAGAGATGTGGCTTGGGAATATAGCATTCAATATTACTTTCAAATGAAACAGCAATTCAAAGTCCAGATGTAATACTTACCTGCCACACGATCAGAAAGTCAATTATTGCCAGTCGTTAGTAAAAGTCGCAAAATCAAGTTTGCATCCTACAATAATTGGACATAAAAAGAAATATAATTAAATTATAAGTATTCAACGTAACATCTACGATATAAGAAAAGAATTTGAGAATTTGACCGAACGTCAAAATGACCGTTTAAAGAATTTGTGTGCAATGAACCTTACGAATTCATATTTCTAGTTGATTTAATATGCTTCTTAGAGCATCTACAATAGCGCGCATTCAGGTTGAAATATTTAGCTTTCGCTCTTCAACAGCGCACTTCAAGCTGAAAATTCAGCGCAATCTATAGTTTTTGATTCGGTTTAATGAATTAAGGTTGGACGTCTATTTAACGGACCATCCAAAACTACACATCGATTTAATGGACGTTCAAGTTTCAGAAGCTCAAAAAAGGACTTCTGAGTTTGGACGCCCATTAGATGGACACATCGTATTTTAAGTTTAATACCTACACATCGTATTTTCAGTTCAGTGCGGTTTAATCGTTCAAACCGCAACTGAACCGTATCGATGCGGGTTAGTCCGGTTTGGGGTATTTGCTTTGATTAGATGATTCGATGCGAGTTTCTGCATCTTTTTTTCCGGTCCAGTGCGGACGGTTTTATATACCGATGTGGTTTATGCCAACCCCTCTTGATTTAGTGTGTGTATTCATGTGAAATAGATATTCTATGCGCAACGAATTAGCAAAAATCATTGTAATTATTGTACAATATCATACGTTTCAAAAACCAAATTTAACTTTATACCTAAATAGAGCTAAAATCTCACATGTATAAAATGTTATCCATGCAGCTCAAATGCACCAAATTTCTCTACCAAATGACTATGGCCATAACCGGGTAGATTATTGTTTTTGACTTAATTGTTTGACGGATATAGTCTTGACATTTGCAACTGCACAATACATAATATGAATTATTAATCTAAAGTTCAATACCTTTACCGAAGATCTTCATTGGACTCGAGCTGCATTTTCTACCATGTATAGGTTCAGAAAAGTATTATGTAAACATCAAGCACAATATCCAATGAATTTATATATGCCGTGATACATTTATTTGAAGGTCAGAGAGCTGGTCCAGCTTCGTATGGATCTGTAAATGAATAAAAATTATGTTAATAAGATCAATATTTGTAAATACTTTGTGGAATGGTGTAGGTTATCCATTTAAGTAACTATGCTCATCTAACATGCTTTAAGGATGAACCAACCAATTTCTTATTTTTGTCAAGTTTCTTGTAAATCTTGCATTCGTTGCAACTTTGCAACATATGATTATAGTTTCACATATTCTTGTTGACTCCTTGTTCGCCAATGATCCTTAATTTTTGGTACAACAATATTTGCGCTGATGTAGTTGCATTTTTCATTCCATTCGAGAGTTTTAGCCTATGCTTTTGTCTCACCATTTACTCATCCTATTAAAAATAGATTTCAATTGTATATACAGTAAACAAAAAGGTTACTATTCACATTGCTACTATTAATTTGGAACAAAAAATAATCAAATTGTGCAAGTTATTTTCTCTTGTTTAAAATAACTTACTCTTTATTTCACTAACGATTGCCTATATTTAAAAAGTAGAAGAAACGTGTTTTTGAACAAAGGACAGATATTAGTATATCAATACCTTATTTAAATTTTTTTTTCCGACTCTTCATTTATAGTAGAAGAGATCAACCGTATAAACTTTCTCTAAAGTAACCATGAAAACAACCTCTTGGTGTTTTGTGTAATCTATAAATTAGTTCACAATTTATGTGTTTTACAAACTATTGAAATATAATTATATCTTCTAATTTCAAAATAAGACTTCCTGCCGTCCTTCATACTAGAAAACAAGTTGTCCTCTTTTCAGGTGAAAAGACTTTATGTCCATTTGACATGCATCTTTTTTTTTCAAATAATATAATATGTTATCCTTACCTAGAAAAAAATTAGGCTTAATCAAAATCAATCATCCAAACCAAACAAAATCCAAGCGATGCTAACTTTCCAACTAAAAATAATCCAAAACGTGGATATATGAAAATATTTAGAGCTTAGAACATTAGTTATTGTATAGCAACAGTAATTATATAGTGTAGTTTTTATAATTTCAAATTCAGAAGTAAATAACAAGCATCAACTGCAAATACAAATGCAAGCTAGTAAACTGCACATAATCATGAAGTACGCCAATCCTCCCCAATTCTATGATCTGTATTTGTAAAAAAAATCAATGGAGAATGACAAGCAGCAAAGACTGAAGCCACAAATGATCCTAAGTAATAACGGGACTACCATCAACATAGAACTTCAATTGTGAAAATAAAAGAACAGTACTGGTTATGTTAGTCTTCCCTTTTAATTATTAAACTTTCAATGCATAATAAACATTACCCACAACCATCACCCAGCAACAATTGTTGATCCCATAAGTATCTTCAGTTTTCTTCTACAAGAGGATGACAGTAGGAAACATAACAATATTCACATATATCTGTACACATTTCATTCACATGAATGTCCATATCCGCGGATACAGACGGAAATAAAATAATCATCCAATCAACCAACAACCACCTATTAATAAAGAAATACAAATAGAAATTTTATTTTAACGTAAAAAAGATTTCAATCTCATTGGTTATAAATGTGTTACAAATAAATAAATATGATTGTAATAAATAGTTTTGAGCAGTTAACATACATTAAGTACATATAATAGAAACCACCAACCTAATAAAACAATAAATAAATATTTTTGATTGTAGTATTGTATTTTAAACTATAATCTTAACAAAAAATGAACGAATAATTTTCAGATGCGAATGACTTCGCATCCGCATGTTCGAATATCAGATATTTATCTGCTTTTAGAATGCGGATGGATTTCGAATTTTTCGGATATCCATTAAGAAACCTACTCCAAGTAGTGCATTCTTAGTAATTTCAAATTCGAATGTAAATAAAGAGCATCAACTGCAACTACAACAGTAAGCTAGTAAACTTCACATAATCATGAAGGACGGAAAACCTCCCCAATTCTACTATCTGTATTTGTAAAAAAAATCAACAGAGAATGACAAGCAGCAAAGACTGAAGCCACAAATGATACGAACTAACAACAGGACTACCATTCATATAGAACTTCAACTGTGAAAATAAAAGAATAGTACAACCTGCTAACAGCCTGGCCCTATAAGTAGAGGCATCATCACACAAATATTCTCCTTGATAGTTACTCATGCATCTCTAAGGCATTAGCTCTTTCATCGATCTCTCACAGCCCCTTTCAGTAGTTTTGCATTATAAATAATTGTAAATATATTTATGTTTTGCTCTTCCAGTCTTGTTTGTTGATCATCGCAATTATGATCCTGTATATTGATTTTTGTTGTACCCATCGGACACTTGAACAAATTTCAGGTTATTAATTAATAAAATTATTCATGCTCTCCTCGTAAGAGGACCACTCTTTCACCAAAAAAAAAGTTGCATCGATGTTACGTTTCATAAGGTACATGAAGTGGCGCTTGTTCAGCAAACGTCTGAACACCGAGCGCTTGCTCAACAAACGCTCAAACTGATTATAAATTTGTAACTAAATAGCCTCGAAATGTAACCGATTGTATTATGTAATCGCTGCCGGAGAGGTGCTCGTAGTATATGTATTACATTATGTAATCGTCTACAAGAGATGCTCTAATATTATTCTTAATCTCAATTTTGACGTCTCTTTTCTTTTTGATATTAGATGACATATTCTTGAACCATGAAATATGAACATGTCAGCTAATTCATTTGAAACTGTCCCTACGTACATTCACTGTCCCTACACTCATAAGCTTCATAACCTCCATTCACTGCCACTACACATAAACAACCAGACAACACAACACTTGCCCTGAACCTCTCAACCATCTCCCCATCATAACTAGAAGCAACTCAACAATTCCAAACAACCTTCCCACCATCCGGTAACTTCTATATCTCAAAAAAAGAGGAGGTCAGCTCAGTTTTGTTTCAAAACTGAGTGAGCTCCTCAAAACTGAGAGCTGAGACCTCAGTTTTGTCATGCTCAGTTTTAACAAAACTGAGCTCCTCAAAACTGAGACCTCACTTGACATTAGTTCAGTTGTTTCTCAAATCCAAATTTCATGAATTTAGAAGATGAACTCTAAACATTAAAAATATTTCAATTAGAACAAAAAAACAGTTATGAAAATTATTTTTTGGTTAAAATTTGAGATCTGAAATTAATAATGGATTAAACATTAATATCATCTCAAATGCTAAGTTTTAAAACATGTACTATGTTATTTTACAAATGCCAATTAAAATTGAGAATACTTTTTTTCATCAGTATTTATAATTTTCCTAAAATGGATTCTAAGCTTAAAAAGAGGAGGTAAAAAAAGTGAGATTCAACTAGAAAGACTTAGGATTGCTACAAATATTAAAATCTAATTACTGATAAAAATAAAAAATTTAGGTTGTGGTCTACAAAATATATGAAGCATTATAAATGAATTTTGTAAATTTATTTGAACATAACTACTGATTAGAAATTTTTTTGCAATGTTATTGTAAAATCTTTTTCTTCCTTTAATATTTTCTTATGTGCTTTTGAATGTGGAATTTGTTATGTGTTCTTTGTATTTTTTTCTCTGCTTGTAGCATGAAGTAATATTTTTCCATCTTTGATTCTAATTGACTATTTATCTTTCCAAGGGAATTTTTTTTCCAAAATTATTACACAAGTATTATTGACATCTTATCTCAAAATTTCCAATTTTCTACAACTGCATTTAGAAAATATAATATCAAGCAGGAAACCATAAAACCATAGAAAATATATTATGACAACCATGTGTCTTTTAAACTGCTAATGCCCAATTAGAAATAATGAATGTAATTATCTTAATATTATGTAGACTTCAAATTCATAAAACCATAGCTTTTGCTAGAAAAAAGTAGATATTCAAAAGTCCCTATGATCCCTTTTAAAGTCTTAACTATGCCCAAATCCATGTGTTTCAAAACCAATTGCGAAAGAAAGCCATGAATACCCAAAAAGTTTGAAACCATGCAACCATGTTAATATACAGTATGCCACTTTATTTAGGAAAAACAAACTTTATTTGAAACTCTTAAGGGCTAAAACAATCTGATCCCCTTTACCCAATGCACAATGCAAAGATCAAACTCAGGGCATCCATATGTTCATGATGCTTAGTATTTTTAATCCAGAATAAAGATAATTTAAAGGATTTCACTTTATAAAAAAAATGTGTTTAATCACTCAGACTTAATAACAAAATAAAGCAAACAGGCATAGCTTGGGAACGACTGGGCAAAATTGAAACCATTGCAGCATTGGGAATATTTTCATGATAAAGCAAATATTAACTGCTTGTAAAAAAACAAAATAAAGCAAACAGGCATAGCTTGGGAACTGACTAAATTACATGCATATCAAACAATGATATATATCAACAATCCCTGTTGAGATGATGGTAATGAGCTATAGTAAACAAAATAAAGCAAATGCATGTTATAGTGCACAACAACAAAGATCAACAACCAAAAATTATTCAACCACTCACCATCCATTAAACAACAACATGCAAGAGAATCAAAACTAGAACTGCACGTGTTTACTCACCTATTTGCTTTAGATTTGGTTGTTTAAGCTTTAAAATACTATATATTTTTTCAGTAGTAGTTTTAGAGAATAATTCAAAATAACTCAAGGAACCCAAATTTTAACTCTATGGTTAAACTGAAATTAAACACTATAAAATTTTCTACCAAATAAGTACTCTTTTTAATGTCAAGGAAGGTGCAAAAATATTGAAAAATGTAGCATCTTATTCTGAAGTGGCAGCTTTGGCTAGCATCATTTTTCTTTTATCAGGTGGGCCAAAAAGGAGCATCCAGATGGGAAAATTAATCTCAGTGGTTAAAAAATTGCAATAAATAAATATAGTTAACATCATGGCAACGCCTGATAATGTAGATGAGCATATGACTTAATGTTATCAAAATTCATTTTTTAAAAGAATATAGTTAACATAATATCTTGAATACAACCAACAATTACACATTATTCAAGATACAACTTAAATATGAAAGGTAATAATTTTGTATCTCAGTTTTAAATAACCTTTCTTCAGTTTTGCACTACAGTGGGCGACTAATTCTGAACAAACTTCTCCCTATGAATCAACTTAATCATGAATTTTCTTACTTCAGCTAAATCAACAACGAGAATATTAGATAATGAATAAGGTGAAAAGTGAGAAGTACAAGTACCCAACTCATCGATGTTGAAAATACTAATATTAGAAAATCGAAGAACTAAAATTGGACACAGAGAAAAGGAAATACGGAAATACTTCAATTCTAAATCGCGATTGATGAATGATGTTTGAACGTGTTGAAAATACGTTCAAAATTGAAAGAACCCATTTTAAACCTATATAGAATCAAACAACCCATTTAAACCTAAAAAATTGATGGCGTTGTACCTGTAGACGATATCTGAAAGATGAACGAGATCTCTGAATGATGAATGGAGAAGTTTAATGAAGCGACGGTGATGTAGGCGAATTTTGATGATTGGAAGAGATGTTTTCTTCTTTTTACGTGATGAAAATGTTTCAAGGTAGGGAAGGATGAAAAGAGGAATTAGGGGAAGTGAAAAAAAATGGCGCAAAAATTGTATAATTTAGCTTTTGTCAGCGTTCACACGGAAAATTTTCCCCCCAAAATTTTTAATGACCGCACTTAAGTCACAAACGCTGACATTAGGTGCTGTTGATGGTATTTTTTCTTGTAGTGAAGGTATATTAATATTTTTATAAATACAGTTCATAAAAATGAAAATTTTACTTATAAAGGGAATTCTAAATCCTCTTGGGTTTGGTTTCCTAAGACCTAACTCTTAGGACCCTAAAAGTGGGTACCAACGTCATCTCTATATTTTTTGCAGGTACTAACTAAAAAAGGAGGAAAGTGGATATTTGATAGTGGTTGCTCAAAACATATGATAGGAGAAATAGATATGCTGACTAACATTATCTACTCAGATGGAGGATCTGTCACATTTGGAGATAATTCCATAGGATATATCATCGGCAAAGGAGATGTGAGCAATGACGCTACATCTAACTTACCTCTTATTGCAAATGTTTTACTGGTTAAGAATTTAAAACATAATTTTCTTAGTATAAGTCAACTATGCGATAAAGGTTTTAATATATCTTTTTCCGAAAATAAATGTAATATATTTGATCAAAACAAGAATCTTATCTTTGAAGGAATTAGAGAACTTAATATATACATACTAAATATGAAAGTTAATCATAACACTAATATGTGTAGTAGCCAAAGAAAATGATCCTTGGTTATGGCACAAAAGATTTTGTCATATAAACTTTAAAGTAATAAGAAAATTATCTAAAAATAATTTAGTAAAAGGTAATCAATAATGAATTTTAAAGTAAATAGTATTTGTGATTCTTGTCAGTTAGGAAAATTAACCAAATCAACTTTTAAATCAAAGAAAATTATTTCTACATTACAACCACTTGAGTTATTACATTTAGATCTTTTTGGATTAACTCAAGTTCAATCTATAAATCATAATAGATATGTTTTTGTAATTGTAGATAATTTCTTAAGATACACTTAGACAATATTTATGAAAAATAAAAGTGATAATTTTGAAAATTTAAAAAACTTTGCTAAGAGAATTAAAAATATAAAAATTAAAGACATTAGAAGTGATCACGGTGGTGAATTCGATAATGATATTTTTGAAAAATATTGTAATAAGAAAGGAATTTTTCATAGATTTTCATTTCCTAGAACTCCACAACAAAACGAAATTGTAGAAAGGAAAAATAGAACACTTCAAGAATGTGCTAGAACCTTATTCAATGGAAGCACTCTTTCTAAATATTTTTGGGCAGAAGCTGTAGCAACTGCTTGTTATGTTTTAAATCGAGTCTCCATTAGACCATTAACAAAACATACTCCATGTGAACTTTTTAATGGAAGAAAACCTAACATATCATATTTTAAAGTTTTCGGGTTAAAAATGCTTTTTATTAAATACAAAAGAGAAATTTGGTAAATTCGATCCAAAATTCGATGAAGGAATATTCATTGGATAATCGGAACAAAGCAAGCATATAGAATTTATAATAAAAGAACTAAAAAAATCGAAGAAACACTTCATGTGTCATTTGATGAAAATTTTAAACCTAATAATAAAAATGAAGATGAAGAAATAATTCCAAAATCAAATATCATAGAAGATGACACTGAAAATATTTAAAATTATACTGAAACTAAAAACAACAATTTACCTAATGAAAATGAGATTCGATCTCCAGCAAGACTTCTAAGAAATCACCCAATTGAAAATGTTGTTGGAGAAATAAATTCTAACATAAGAACATGAAATCAATTAAATCAAATGGGTTATGTAGCTTTCCTATCGAACACTGTACCCAAAATGCTAAAGAAGCCTCAACTGATGATTTCTGGTTATAGCTATGGAAAGAGTTAAATCAATTTGAACGAAATGAAGTTTGGGACTTAGTTCTTAGACCTAGTAATCAAATAGTCATCGGTACTAAGTGGCTTTACAAAAATAAAGTCGATGAGCAAGGAAATATTATTCGAAACAAAGCTAGATTAGTCGCTCAAGGATACAATCAAGAGGAAGGAATAGACTACGAAGAAACATTTGCTCCTGTAGCCCGACTAGAAGCAATACGTATTTTATTAGCTTTTGCATGTTTTCATAGCTTTAAACTATATCAAATGGATGTAAAAAGTGCTTTTCTAAACGGTTTTATAAAAGAAGATGTGTATGTAGAATAACCATCTCTATTTGCACATGAAAAATTCCAAACCATGTTTATAAATTAAAGAAAGCTTTATACGGTTTAAAACAAGCACCTTGTGCTTGGTATGATCGTCTTAAAAGTTATCTTATAAATTCTGGCTTTAAAATTGGAAAAGTAGATCAAACTTTGTTTATAAAACAAAATAAAAAGGATATTTTAATTATACAAGTTTATGTAGAAGACATTATTTTTGGTTCCACAAACGAAAAATTATGTCAAGAATTTTCGAATATTATGACAAGAGAATTTGAAATGTCTCATATGGAAGAACTTTCATATTTTCTTGGATTACAAATTAAAAAATTAAATAATGGAATTTTTATTAATCAAGAAAAATATTGTATTAATCTAATAAATCATTTTGGTATGGAAAATACTTCTGCTAAACCAACACCTACGAGTACTACGGTACATCTCGATCGAGATGAGAATAGCAAAAGTATTGACCAAAAATTATATCAAAATATGATTGGATCTTTACTCTACTTAACTGCTAGTCGTCCCGATATAATGATGAGTGTATGCTTATGTGCATGATTTCAAGCAAATCCCAAAGAACCATATTTGCAAGCACTGAAACAAATTTTGCGCTACTTAAGCAAAACTAAAAACTATTGTCTCTTTTACCCGGAAGAATGTCCTTTTGAGTTAGTATCACATAGTGAGCTGACTTTGGAGGATGTCGAACGGATCGAAAGAGTACAAGTGGTACATGTAATTTCATTGGACAATCTTTAGTATCTTGGTTTAGTAACCAAAAAAACTGCGTTTCACTTTCGACGTGTGAAGCAGAATATATCTCTGTCGCTTTGGCATATGCTCAAGTAATATATATGCAACAAACTCTTCATGATTTTGGTATAAATCTATCTAAATCAACAATTTATTATGATAATACAAGTGCTATAAATTTATCAAAAAATCCTATAAACCACTCTAGAACTAAATATATAGACATCCGACATCATTTTCTTCGTGATAACATAGAAAAAGGTAATATCTCTCTTGATTTTGTATCTTCAGAAAATCAAGTTGCAAATATATTTTCTAAACCTTTAAATGAAAATATTTTTCTTAAATTAAGACATGAACTAGGAATTATGGTATTACATGATTTATAATTTGATATTAAAGTATAAAAAGTTATAAAATAAATAAAACAAAAATTGTAGATGATGGCACTCGAACTCTACACTCATGGGAGGAAGTCATTTGTCATTCCAATGTTTTATTGTGTTACTTACTTTAACACCTTACATTCTTTCTATTTAATATACGGATATAATCTTTTTAAATTTTTTAACCTTACAATCTTATATCTATTAATAAGTTATAGATGATAAAAGGAATGGCTGAAATTTAGTAATCAATGTTAACCAGAAACTATAAAACTTCAGAGATGGAAAATGAAACCAATATATACATGAAGAGAATTTTAATTTTTTTAAAACTAACATTAATTTTATATATACAACTTCTTAAAACATGTCGTCTCAAGAAAGTTCTGATCTTTCTTCAATTGTTTTTAGCACTCCAGCTTCCGACTTGGCAAATAAATCTAGTCCTATGTATATTCTAGTGAAGATTACTCAATATCCTAATCATCGTACTGGATATACACCAAACGTCAAACGAACTAAGAAAAACTTAGACTTCGGATCACCTTCTACCAAGGAGAAAATCAATGATATTCATCACTATTAGCGTGAAACCTTAAGTTTACAATGTGAGATGTATTATAAGCAAAAACACCATGGTAGACGTTTAAATTTTCTTGAACAATTCACTCTCAAATTCTGTGGAACGACTCCTAAGAAAGGTGTGAACAATCCATCTCCTCAATGACCTCACGTATCTCCAAATTCTTGGGAACAAGGTGCTCAACGTAATGTTTGGTCTCCTATTAATCCATTATGTGATGACATCAAAGTTGAACCAAGCTCAGACGAATCCAAGACTTCGGAAAAATAAAATCTACGTTTTTTTATAAATTTATATTTATGAAATTGATATTGTAATTTTGATATGTAACAAGTTTGTTGAAATAAAATTATATTTTTAACATGAGAATAAAGCTCAAAAAACAAATATATATAGCTTTTTTCTTTAACCAAATTAGAATGAAAAAAAAATAAGCTCAACCTTACAAAATCAATAGTTTCAGCCAACTGTTGGGTTCAGCAGACTGAAAATTAAAGAATATTAAAATTTTATTCTGAATTCAACCGAGTGAATTCCCAAATTCACCCGACTGAATTCCCAAATTCAATCGAGTGAAACATGGCATTTTTGAACTATAAACTTGCAGGTTGCAATTTTTCAATTTCAGCCGGCTGACTCATAGGATTTAGCTGTCTGAACATTCAAGTGTACATAAATATAACTCAGATGCCAGCCGACTGAACCCCCCATTTCAACCAGCTGTTTCATATCATTTTTTAACTAGTTTCCTACGGGTTCTAAATTTCCAAAGTTCAGCCGACTGCCTTCATCTTTTCAGTTGGCTCTTTCATCTATTTTCTATTTTAAAAAAATAGATCTGCACATTTTTCAATGCAACTAATCAATCTAACCTACTTCGTTATACCATCTACCCCTCCATTTTCAACCTACCCAACCATTCACTACTCAGAAAACCCAAAAACAAATCCTAACTTCTTTAAAAAATTCAAATTTTCTTCCAATTTCATAAAACAAAATGGCTCCAAGATCAAAGGGAATAAGAGAATCAACACCCGGACCTTCGGAGAGTCAAATTTGAGCATGGTTATACAATGATACAGCGGTAAATAGATTCAATAGCATGAGAAATTCGAAGCTTTTCGAAGGAGCCTTCATGAAATTTTCGGAATTCAATGGCTACGCGATTAGGGAACTAGCCGAAGCTTATGGTTTCGATTCACTTATTGGGTATGATTCTAATAATGTTAAGATCTACCATCTTTTAATTAAGCTCTTCTATGCCAATATGAATCTTGATCATCAAAATCCCAAAACAAAGATGATTGTATATGGACATTGGTTTATGGAGTATACACTTATTTACCCCTTAAAAGATTAGGCCATATTCTAAGATGTCCATCCGAGGGGTTGGATATTGACGATGTTAATGTTGATATGTACAATCGTGATGAAGTATCCCATCTTTTCTTGTCGGACGATTTAACCATTTTAAAATCAAGTGCCTTACGTCCGAAGACAAGAATCATCCATAGTGCACTTATTCGATCTCTACAACCTCGGACTGGAAGTTATGAAAAAGTTTACAAAAGGGATTTTCAAGCTTTATATGCTATTTACTCCTCTCAATGAGTAAATTGGGGTAAAATAATATTGGATGAATTTCTTACCGTCGATCATAAAAGAAGCTACAAAACGATTCACTATGGAGCTTACATAATGCGGATTCTACAAATTTTGGAGTTCCATTAGCCGATTCTGATTCCATGACTATAGGTGAGCTTAACTCGAAAACACTTAGTCTCATGGGTCTTCCTAAGCGCCTCAAAAACCAACAATCATTAGCTTTTAAGAATGGGTCGCAAATCGTAATCAAGGAATATTGCAACCGAGAGACGCGAATTGTAACGACTCGTATTTTTACGGATCAAATGTTTATAACCGGTGTTATTAGGTCGTTAGCGTTGTTAGGACGTTCAGATTTTAAGTCGTCCTGAGTTAGGTCGCGTAGCAGGTTGGGTTGTGGAGCGATGTAGTAGCTTAGGTCGTACAGTAGTTTGGGACGACTTAAGAGATTTGAGCGACCTATAGGATTTGACCGACCTAAGGAAGTTGACGACCTAAGGAGTAGACGACTTAAGGAGTTGGCGACTTAAGAAAGTCAGCGACTTAAGGGTTAGCGACTTAGGAGTTAACGGCTTAAGTTAGTAAGCGACTTAAGGAGGGTAGCGACTTAAGAATTAGCGGTATAGGAGTTAGCGAGTTAACGACTTAAGGAAGCTAGGTCGTTCGAGCGACTTAAGGATTATAGGTCGTAAGTCGTTAAAAACCCTGTGTTGGAGTTAGGTCGTAAGTCGTTGGGACTTGGCTTAGTGTTAGGTCGTTAGGCCATGTACAGTTAGGTCGCGACTTATGATAAGTCGTTAGGTCGCGCACTTGCATTGTCGCTAAGTCGCGTGCATGTGTGTTAGGTCGTATATGTACTAAGTCGTTGAGTCGCGTGGGTACTTAAGTCGTTAGGTAGTGTCTGTGTTAAGTCATGGGGTTTTAGGTCGTAAGTCGTGGGGTTTTAGGTCGTAAGTCGTGGTGTGTTTAGGTCGTAGGTCGTGGGTTTTTCATAAGTCGTGGATGACTTAAGGGGGCGAATGACTTATGGTTCAGCCTATAAATACACATCCTTGCCTCACTTTTTGGGATCCGGATTTTGAAGCGACGAAGTGCCGCCATTTTGAGAGCTCGAGTTCTACACTTCTTCACTTCTTTTCTTCACTCTAATCTTGTGATTCCTTCCATCCAAATCGAAGATCAAATCGAAGATCCAAGAGCTTAGATTGAAGATCCACATCCATCGAAGAGAGATTTCATCGTTTGAAGCGGAATTTTGGAGAATCGAGCTAGATCCTTCGCTGTCCAGATCTGAAGTGTGTTGCTTTTGAGGTGTTTAGGTGATTCGGTGAGTGGTGGTTATCTCTCACACGGATCCAAAGGAGTATATCGGATTGGTGGCTTGATTTTGTGTTAAAATAGTGATTTCCATGCATTTTCTTAAAACTTAAGTATAGATCTATTGTTTATGATGATTTGACATCCATTTTACTACATGTTAACCTATGCAAGTTCATTCATCAAGTTGTAGAGATATTGCTCATGATTCATGCTTGTTAGATTTGGACTCTTTATTTACAAGATTGCCATTATTGTTATAATTGTTTATTAGATCATGTTTGAATGCTTGATTACTTGGATTAATGATTGACTTGATTGATTGTTATAAATTAGTTGATTGATGATTTGATTTGGACAAGTTGGTCGAAGATGATTCAAAAGCTAAAGGGAAAGGCTCTTAAATAAGAAAAGCTGCTCGTGGCATATGACGCGGATGATCAAGCTCATATGGATAGATTTGATGATGATGTTGAGATGAGGCTTTGCTATGATGAGATGAAGCGAGGCATGATGTGAGATAGCCTTGGTTTAATCCAGACGGGATCATTCCAAGCATGTTGATGACTCGGTGAAATGGTTCGAGTTTGAGGATAATGGTTGGCTCGAGAGGCGCTTGAGCTAGTATGAGAATAGTCGTCGAGGAGGATGACTAGAAGGCTGAGATTTCATCGTTGTTGAAGGTTCTAGCAGGCTCAAAGCAAGAGTACGCTGGGCAGATTCGATAGTCCCAAAAGACTACAATTGGTGGTCGAGTACTCTGGGCAGATTCGATAGTCCTAGGCACGGGCTACGACGACGTGCGGAGTTCTGTCTAGAACCGGGGTTACCATTAACCCTTGACGGACGGCTGAAAGAATGTGTCGGTCATTCAATTAACGGTGGTATCGAAGCAATGATAACAGTGATAGCCAGAGTCATGGATGTTTGGTTGTATCGTCATTCGGTCTCAAGAGCAATATTTTCTGGGTGCTTATCTGATCTTGGTTTAGGCCTTGGGGGTTTGTACTTGGAAAACATTGACCTTGACTCGAGTGATAATTGCTTTACTTTAAATGTTTGCTATGCTATGTTTACTTCTGCTTAGTGTGTCTGGGGGCTATCACTGTAGAAAGAGGTGGAGTGGGAGGGTTGGATTCCTATTCCTTTTACCTTTATGCTCTTTTGGTATGTTGTTAGTTAATTTACCGCTCACTAAGACTGTTGTCTGACTCAAGGTTTTATGTTCAACTCTTATTACCTTGGGCTGTTCATCCATTTTGGGATGGGAAGACTAGGTAGCAGGTGACAGGTGCTGTTCTTAGTTTCCAACGATGCTGATGACGAAGACGAGCTGGAGGCTTGCATATTATTTTCTTACTATATGTACTGGATGTTCCGCTGCTTGTACAATTCTCTGAGTGATATGTAGTGAGGCTTGATGTATTGACTATTCAGATGTTGTATTCAACTATTATGAAGCTTAATTGATGAGATTCTATTTTGTGAAGCTTCACTATATATATTCTCTATTGTATTTTATCCATGCGCTGTGAGTAATACGATAGATTCTGTTGTTTTAACTTACCTCTGACGATCATCCATGGCTGCTTGGCACACTTTACAGCGCACTATTTCTATGTTTAGTGCAGGAGTCATGGGCGGTCGTCACATTTGGTATCAAAGCTTTGGTTAATCGATTTTAGCCAACGCTCGCTGACGTAACTACGTATGAGAGACGTAATTGTATTTTGATGGATGATTACTATATATATATAGTAGCTTAAAAGGGTTTGAGTCCTTTATGCAGTTGTTTCTCAAGGTGTATTAATCATTTCTTTTATAGATATTAGGAATGAGTCGAAGAGGGAGACCAGCTGCTAGGGAAGGCCGTGCTGGTGAGGGGGCTGCTGATTATGCTGCTATGTTCGAGGCTATGATGACTTCGATCATGAGGAGGATGCCAGCTCTGGGGCCATCAGTAGATGTTGGAGTTCAAGTTCAAACTCCAAGATCGGTGGATTTTGCTAAGCTGTGTAAAGACTATACTGCTCTTGGAGGAAAGGTTTTCTTGGGAACAGAGTCAACGATTGAAGTCCAAAGATGGATAGATGCTTGTAGAAGGATCTTTGGTGACTTGGGAATCGAGGATGCAACCAAAAGGAAGCTCGCATCAAGACAGCTTCAAGGGAGAGCTTCTGACTGGTGGAACTCTATCACCATTGATACTCCGGAGGAAGAAATTACTTGGGTGCAATTCCAAGCCAGATTTGAAGCTAAGTTCATTTCTACAGCTCAGAAATCTGTTCTGTTCAGGAAGTTTGTGGAGCTCAAGCAAGGTGGAAGACCAGTTCTTGAGTATGTTTCTGAGTTTGAAGCCTTGTCTAAGTATGCCCGATCGTATATTGAATCTTCGTACCAGAAGAATGAGAAGTTTGTGACAGGCTTGGACAATTATCTTGGGAGGCAGTTGGTGGATCATTTGGACGATCCATTTGAGAAGCTTGTGGAGAAAGCTCTCAGGCACGAGAATCTGTTTCCTAAAGAGGGATCTGTTGTTGCTGTAACCAAGGAAGAGTCTAAACCACAGCAGGGTGGAAACAAGAAGAGGAAGCAGCAGCAGCAAAAGGGTAAGGATGGCCAGAAGAAGCCGAAGGGCGAAGTGACCTGCTACAATTGTCAGCAGAAGGGCCATTTCTCCAGAGATTGCAAGAATCCGAAGGTGCCGGTGAAGTGCCACAACTGTAACAAGCCGGGGCATATTAAGAAGAATTGTCCAGAACCGCGAAAGGACAAGCATATTGTGCAAGCTTATGCTTTAGGGGTTGTTCCATCATCTTCAAAAGCTCCTACCGCTGAAGAGAAAGGAAAGAGTGTGGTGGTTCAAGGTACTCTTTCCATATGTGGTGTTCCAGTTAGAGTGTTATTCGATACTGGGGCGTCGCATTCTTTTGTTTGTAATGAACTTGTAGGCCGGTTGGGTTTAGAACCAGATATTGTTGATAGGCCATTGGTTGTGACTAATCCAGTTGGGGGTTCGTCTTGTCTGTGTATGCTATGCCGTGGTCTGATTGTATCGAGTCATGATTGCTCTTTTGTTTGTGATTGTTTTGTTCTGAACTTTGCGGGGTTCGGAATTATTTTGGGTATGGACGGGCTTAGGAAGTATGCGGCAAAGGTTGATTGTGAAAGGTTGGAGGTGACAGTCGAGAATGTGGAAGGGCGAAAGGTTGTGATACGATGTAAGCATGAGGAAGGCGTCTTCATGAGCTTCATGTATTCGTTGGTTGTTCCACGGGATGGACTGTCATCGCTGCCAATCGCTAATGGATTTGAGGATGTCTTTGATGAGGTCAAAGGGTTACCGCCGCATAGAGAAATCGAGTTTCATATCGATCTAGTTGAAGGAGCTAGACCTGTTGTGATGCCTCTTAGGCGGATGGCGCCTAGGGAACAGCAGGAGTTGAAGGTGCAGGTTGATGATCTTTTACAGAAAGGATTCATTCGGCGTAGTGTGTCCGAATGGGGTGCACCAGTTATGTTTGTAACCAAAGCGGATGGATCGTTGAGGTTGTGTGTGGATTACCGTGAGCTGAATAAAGTGACTAAGAAGAACAAGTATCCATTGCCGAGAATAGATGACTTGTTTGATCAGCTTCATGAAGCTAAGGTGTTTTCTCAGATGGATTTGGCAACGGGATTTCACCAGTTAAGAGTGGCTAAGGATAGTGTGCCAAAGACTGCTTTCAGGACACCATCCGGTTTCTTTGAGTGGCTGGTAATGCCGTTTGGATTAACCAATGCACCAGCATATTTTGTGGATCTTATGAATAGAGTGTTCAGATATCAGTTGAACAAGTTCGTACTAGCGTTCGTGGATGATATTTTGATTTATTCCAGAACTGAAGAAGAGCACAAGACGCACTTGCTTATTGTTTTGGAAATCTTACCAAAACATCAGCTGAAGGCTAAGTTTTCATAGTGTCACTTCTGGAAGAATGAAGTGAGGTTCTTAGGCCATATTATCTCTGGAAATGGAATAGCGGTTGATCCCGCCAAGATAGCAGCAATCCAGGATTGGGATAGACCTAAGAATGCATCTGATGTGAGAAGTTTTCTTGGATTAGCAGGTTATTATCGCCGATTTATCAAAGACTTTTCCAAGATAGCTGCACCATTAACAGGATTGACGAAAAAGAACCAAGTATTCAGATGGGATGCTAAGTGTGAGCAAGTTTTCAGAATCTTGAAAGAGCGATTGACAAGTGCTCCTGTTTTGACTATTCCAAGTGGAAACGATGAGATGGTGGTTTACACCGATGCATGTGGTACTAGACTTGGAGCAGTGCTGATGCAGAAGGGTAAAGTTGTTGCGTATGCAAGTCGACAACTGAAGCCGCATGAAAGGAATTATCCGACTCATGATTTGGAGTTAGCGGCGATTGTATTTGCTCTGAAGATGTGGAGACATTACCTATTGGGAGTTCGATTCGAGTTGTTTACAGATCATAAGTCGTTGAAGTATCTTTTCTCCCAAAAGGATTTGAATCTTCGGCAGCAACGATGGCTAGAGTTTTGGCATCATATGATTTTAGTATAGCCTATACTCCGGGAAAGGGTAACGCAGTGGCAAATGCGTTAAGTCGAAGACATGCAGGATTGGGAGCCATGTTTTCAGAATGGAAGAGTCTCGAGTATTTGGCTGGATTTGACTTCAGGCCTAGATGTGAATTGGAACCTGAGATGTTGGCAAACTTATCGATAAGACCTACTCTTGTGGAAAGAATTGGCGAGAGCCAAAAGCGAGACGATAAGCTTGTCAAGATTATCCGAGATTTGGAATCTGGATTGGACCCAGAAAAGGATAAAGGATTCGAGGTTGATCGAGAGGGTTGGCTTTGGAAGCAAGGACGACTAGTTGTTCCCGATATAGATGAATTGAGAAATGAAGTTCTGAAGGAAAGTCATCACTCGAAGCTGACAATTCACCCAGGTGGAAATAAGATGTATCGGGACATGAAGAGAACCTATTACTGGGAAGGTATGAAGAAGGATGTTGGAAATTTTATTTCCAAGTGCATGAACTGCTAGTTGGTAAAAGCTAAGCAAAAGAAGCCCAGTGGATTGCTTCAGCCATTAGAAGTTCCTACATGGAAGTGGGAGAAAATATCGATGGATTTTATTGATGGGCTACCTAGAACCAGAACGGGAAATGAAGGGATTTGGGTCATCGTAGATCGTTTGACTAAGAGTGCAAGATTCATTCCTGTTCGATCAACTGGGACTGCATCGAAATTGGCTGAGCTATATGTTAAGTGCATAGTTCGATTCCATGGTATTCCGAAAAGTATAGTGAGTGATCGAGACCCACTGTTCACTAGTAGATTTTGGAAGAGCTTCCAGGAAGTTTTGGGAACCGAGTTGTGTTTGAGTACAGCTTATCACCCCTAAACAGATGGTCGGACCGAGAGAGTCAACCGAGTCTTGGAAGATCTCCTTAGAGCATGTGTTTTGGATTTCGTAGGATCATGGGAAGATCATCTTCATTTGGTGGAATTTTCGTATAATAACAGTTACCAGTCAAGCATTGGCATGGCACCGTATGAGGCATTGTATGGAAGACCGTGTAACTCTCCGACATGTTGGTTGGAAACAGGGGAAAAGTTGATACTTGGGACAGAAATGATTCGACGGACTTCGGATTGCATAGAGATCATTCGACAACGAATGAAGGCAGCCCAAGACCGTAAGAAAAGTTATGCCGATAAGCGTCGTAAGGATTTGGAATTCGACGTAGGTAATATGGTTTTTGTGAAGATTTCTCCACTGAAGAATGTTATTCGATTCGGGAGGAAAGGAAAATTGACTCCGAGATTTGTTGGACCATTCCCGATCATCGAGCGAATTGGAAAGCTCGCCTACAAATTGGAGTTACCAGAAAAGATGGCGGGTGTGCACAATGTTTTTCATGTATCGTATCTACGGAAGTATGTGCACGACTCGAATACGGTGGTTTCTGCTGATAGCTGTGAAGATTTTAAAGTTGACCTAGTTGATAAGAGACCTCGTAAGCCGCTTCGTGTTGTGGAAACTTACACAAAACAGCTTAGGAGGAAGGTAGTTAGGTTGCTCAAGATACAATGGAGTGATGATGATAACGACTGTACATGGGAGGTGGAAGAGAGGATGAAGGCAGCTCATCCTGAACTCTTCGAGGTATGGCCATAAGGTGTCGTGTCATCTCACGACATTGTAACTTGTTCTAGTTTTAGAATTCTGCATGTTAGGCTAGTAATTGGACGTATGGTTTGTTGATTGTTATGGATGGTAGGCATGCATAATAGTTTTTGATTGCTCTTGTTTGTTTGGAATTTCGGGGGTGAAATTCCTAAGGGGGAGAGAATGTAACGACCCGTATTTTTACGGATCGAATGTTTGTAACCGGTGTTATTAGGTCGTTAGTGTTGTTAGGACGTTCAGATTTTAAGTCGTCCAGAGTTAGGTCGCGTAGCAGGTTGGGTTGTGGAGCGATGTAGTAGCATAGGTCGTATAGTAGTTTGGGACGACTTAAGAGATTGGAGCGACCTATAGGATTTGACCGACCAAAGGAAGTTGACGACCTAAGGAGTAGATGACTTAAGGAGTTGGCGACTTAAGAGAGTCGGCGACTTAAGGGTTAGCGACTTAGGAGTTAACGGCTTAAGTTAGTAAGCGACTTAAGGAGGGTAGCGACTTAAGAATTAGCGGTATAGGAGTTAGCGAGTTAACGACTTAAGGAAGCTAGGTTGTTCGAGCGACTTAAGGATTATAGGTCGTAAGTCGTTAAAACCCCTGTGTTGGAGTTAGGTCATAAGTCGTTGGGACTTGGCTTAGTGTTAGGTCGTTAGGCTATGTACAGTTAGGTCGCGACTTATGATAAGTCGTTAGGTCGCGCACTTGCGTTGTCGCTAAGTCACGTGCATGTGTGTTAGGTCGTATATGTACTAAGTCGTTGAGTCGCGTGGGTACTTAAGTCGTTAGGTAGTGTCTATGTTAAGTCATGGGGTTTTAGGTCGTAAGTCGTGGGGTTTTAGGTCGTAAGTCGTGGTGTTTTTAGGTCGTAGGTCGTGGGGTTTTCATAAGTCGTGGACGACTTAAGGGGCGAATGACTTATGGTTCAGCCTATAAATACACGTCCTTGCCTCACTTTTTGGGATCCGGATTTTGAAGCGACAAAGTGCTGCCATTTTGAGAGCTCGAGTTCTACACTTCTTCACTTCTTTTCTTCACTCTAATCTTGTGATTCCTTCCATCCAAATCAAAGATCAAATCGAAGATCCAAGAGCTTAGATTGAAGATCCACATCCATCGAAGAGAGATTTCATCGTTTGAAGCGGAATTTTGGAGAATCGAGCTAGATCCTTCGCTGTCCAGATCTGAAGTGTGTTGCTTTTGAGGTGTTTAGGTGATTTGGTGAGTGGTGGTTATCTCTCACACGGATCCAAAGGAGTATATTGGATTGGTGGCTTGATTTTGTGTTAAAATAGTGATTTCCATGCATTTTCTTAAAACTTAAGTATAGATCTATTGTTTATGATGATTTGACATCCATTTTACTACATGTTAACCTATGCAGGTTCATTCATCAAGTTGTAGAGATATTGCTCATGATTCATGCTTGTTAGATTTGGACTCTTTATTTACAAGATTGCCATTATTGTTATAATTGTTTATTAGATCATGTTTGAATGCTTGATTACTTGGATTAATGATTGACTTGATTGATTGTTATAAATTAGTTGATTGATGATTTGATTTGGACAAGTTGGTCGAAGATGATTCAAAAGCTAAAGGGAAAGGCTCTTGAATAAGAAAAGCTGCTCGTGGCATATGACGCGGATGATAAAGCTCATATGGATAGATTTGATGATGATGTTGAGATGAGGCTTTGCTATGATGAGATGAAGCGAGGCATGATGTGAGATAGCCTTGGTTTAATCCAGACGGGATCATTCCAAGCATGTTGATGACTCGGTGAAATGGTTCGAGTTTGAGGATAATGGTTGGCTCGAGAGGCGCTTGAGCTAGTATGAGAATAGTGGTCGAGGAGGATGACTAGAAGGCTGAGATTTCATCGTTGTTAAAGGTTCTAGTAGGCTCAAAGCAAGAGTACGCTGGGCAGATTCGATAGTCCCAAAAGACTAAAATTGGTGGTCGAGTACTCTGGGCAGATTCGATAGTCCTAGGCACGGGCTACGACGACGTGCGGAGTTCTGTCTAGAACCGGGGTTACCATTAACCCTTGACGGACGGCTGAAAGAATGTGCCGGTCATTCAATTAACGGTGGTATCGAAGCAATGATAACAGTGATAGCCAGAGTCATGGATGTTTGGTTGTATCGTCATTCGGTCTCAAGAGCAATATTTTCTGGGTGCTTATCTGATCTTGGTTTAGGCCTTGGGGGTTTGTACTTGGAAAACATTGACCTTGACTCGAGTGATAATTGCTTTACTTTAAATGTTTGCTATGCTATGTTTACTTCTGCTTAGTGTGTCTGGGGGCTATCACTGTAGAAAGAGGTGGAGTGGGAGGGTTGGATTCCTATTCCTTTTACCTTTATGCTCTTTTGGTATGTTGTTAGTTAATTTACCGCTCACTAAGACTGTTGTCTGACTCAAGGTTTTATGTTCAACTCTTATTACCTTGGGCTGTTCATCCATTTTGGGATGGGCAGACTAAGTAGCAGGTGACAGGTGCTGTTCTTAGTTTCCAATGATGCTGATGACGAAGACGAGCTGGAGGCTTGCATATTATTTTCTTACTATATGTACTGGATGTTCCGCTGCTTGTATAATTCTTTGAGTGATATGTAGTGAGGCTTGATGTATTGACTATTCAGATGTTGTATTCAACTATTATGAAGCTTAATTGATGAGATTCTATTTTGTGAAGCTTCACTATATATATTCTCTATTGTATTTTATCCATGCGCTGTGAGTAATACGATAGATTCTGCTGTTTTAATTTACCTCTGACGATCATCCATGGCTGCCTGGCACACTTTACAGCGCACTATTTCTATATTTAGTGCAGAGTCATGGGCGGTCGTCACACGAATATTGCCTCCTCCTTCTCTCAAGTTCCTCAACAAGAAGAGGATGATGAAATTCACGAACTTCATATTGACGTGCCTCCTAGACAAAATCTTGTAATTGTGACAACCCGGAATTTTGAGCAATATCAATTTAATAATTTATATTAAATATTAAATTGATTTGATATATCTTTGATTTATAAGATTTGAATTAATATTTTTCTTTTAATAAATATCTAATTGGTGAGTTTTATATTTTAAAACTAATAAATTGTTTGCTATTTATAATGTATATATATTTGTATATATTGTAGATAGGAAAACTTTGTTTTACATTCAACTAATAAATTATGTTTTCAAATTTCTAATATACCTTTTAGTGATTTGGGAATTATCTGTGTAACTCTGATGTATATGATACTATGTAATCTCTTATGTGATATATTATATTTCATTCGTTCCGCTGTTGAGATTCTGATGTTGTTTTCTTCTTTCTTCTCTATCTTTTCTATTTCTCACCCTTTTCTTTCTTAAAGATGACACGACTTTCTGGGCGTAGAAGGTCAGGTCGTCTCAGTTGGTATCAGAGCGCTAGGTTGAGTGAATACCTAGGCTCTTAAGTGATTTCTTTCTTGAGAGAGCGTATTTGTATTTTTGATATATATATATATATATATTTCTACCTATCGGTTGGGTTACCTGTTCGGGTTTTCCAATATAAGTTATAAGGTAGATAGGGTGGTGGTGTGTGTAACACGACTACCAACGGTTGGAATTTGTTGAGGTTGGAAGTGTATCTGACGAGACTGTAGACCAATACCGTCTCGAGTGAATTTGCGGTGTAAGGATTTCACCAAGTCTCTGAAGGAAACCTGTTAAGGTTCGGAGTCCAGCATTTAAGTGTAAGATGATCGCGCTCGTGTGAGCGGATTTTCGAGAGTTTGGATGAGCTAGAGTTTGGATCTGTCGGTTGGACAGAAGCAAGTTATGATATCTTGATATCTCAGGATGTAGTAGCTGTGTGATGAGACACAGTGACTATGGATGTCTCCGAAGATGTTCTTTGGGACAAGTTAAGGAAGTGAGTCTGCTTCGGTGTTGTAGCTGTGTTCAGCAGGATGTTTCTGGTTGGTTTGAGGTGCAAGTTTCTCGAAGAGCTTTGGATTAGGAATTCCTTGGCATTGGTGTCAGCAGTGCAGCTCGGAGTGTTCTGTGTGTTGGCAAGGAAGCTTTCTAGCTTAGTAGTGGAGTTCAGAAGCAGCAGGGTGGTTCCGTTCCTTCGTTGGATTGGTTAGTTAAGCGTAAGCTGTTCTGTTTGGTAAAGAGAGAACAGTTTTTCTTTGGAATTAGGCTGGATCAATCGCAAAAGTGACTTGCGATAGTTTGAGCGTTCTCTTGTGTTTTAGAGATTTTTTCTGGATGACTTCAGGAAGTCAGAATTTTGTTAGCATCTGGAGATTGAGTTTGGTATCGACTGGATTCCAGAAGTGGTACCGATGGTTCAGCTTAGTAGTAGGATGGTTTTTGGAGGAAGATTTTAGTGAAGCAGCTCAGGTGCTGGAGGAACTTCTGAGTTTTATTTTTGGATCTGTTGAACCATATTTTTGGAATTGGTTGTCCCGTTTGTGCTTGTGTTCGTCATCAGCATTTTCATCTACCCAAATTAGAGTTGTGCAGCGGAAGCAATTGGGAGTGCATCTGCTTTTCTTTTCTGGAAAGGAGAAGTTGTTTTCTACGGATGATAGTAAGGATTGTGTTCTTGATTTTGGTTGATCTTGAGAAGATCATTCTACTGGATTGTTTTTATTTTATTCAGATTATTCTGAAAGGCATCAGCGGAGATTTAGCTGATCAGTAGGGATGAGGCAGCTCTGGATCGTCCGAAGAGTTTGGTGGATAAGAGACGGAGAAATTTGGATTTCAGAGTCGGAGATTTGATTTTGGATGAATTTTCTCTAATTCAAAGGGGCTTTATAATTTGGTAAGTCTGGGAAATTAGCACCGAGGTGTTCTGGATTTTCTCTGTGTTCTGGAGAAGTTAAGTGTTTGGTCTTCTGGAGTGAATTGCCAGTTTGGATAGCTGGGATTCGTTGGGTTTCACGTATCTCTGAGGGAGTACGTGTAAGATTTTATCTTTGGTTATAGAACTAGTAGTTCAGGGAGTTTTGGTTGTTGAGTCAGACTCGTCTATAGTCTGATATCTATTTAGTTTTGTAGATCTAGATTAGTAGGAGCTCTGTAGCTTAGTGGTATTGACTGTTTGGATTCTGTAGAGCGAGTATTCCGTACTTATACTTGGGAAACTAGAGAAAATCTTATCCAGAATTTTGTCTGGATGGTTAGATTTGTTTGATTAGATAATTTGGTTGATTAGATAATTTGGTTGATATGGTTGTTAGCATATGATTGATATATGCTTGTGTTTTAAAAATTAAAATCTTAAATAGATTATTAAATTACCTTTGCTTTTAAATTTCGGGGACGAAATTGTTTTAAGGAGGGAGGAATGTGACAACCCGGAATTTTGAGCAATATCAATTTAATAATTTATATTAAATATTAAATTGATTTGATATATCTTTGATTTATAAGATTTGAATTAATATTTTTCTTTTAATAAATATCTAATTGGTGAGTTTTATCTTTTAAAACTAATAAATTGTTTGTTATTTATAATGTATATATATTTGTATATATTGTAGATAGGAAAACTTTGTTTTACATTCAACTAATAAATTATGTTTTCAAATTTCTAATATACCTTTTAGTGATTTGGGAATTATGATTTATTTAAAATAAGTTTTTTAAGCTATTTAATAAACAACTATATGGGTTAAATACTTAAGGTAAATGTTTAATAGTTAAAACTTAGTCTAGCTTAAGTTAAATTTAAAATTTATTAAAGATTTGTTCTATTCTCTTTTTAAGTATAGCTTGATAAATATGGTTTAAAGATATATATAAGTTTTCAATACAATTTTGTCAACTGATACTTTAGTATATATTATAAAATAAGTAGTTGATAGTAAAAAGATAACTTCTTTTATAAATCATTTCAAAATGATAAATGTGTTTTTTTAAATAATATTAATAAATAAAAATGTACATATAGGAATACAAGATTTTAAGTGATAAGTTAGACATAGAAATAAAACAAATATACATAAGTTAAATTTTATAGTTTTGTAAATTATAAAACAAATACACTAGATATTTAAACAACATGTTAGAATGACAATCATTTACATTCCATTATCAAACCAGTAACATATATTTGTATAGCACTAAGGAAGATTTGCCAGCCTCCAATAAAAATCTGCATAGTCTAATGAACATAGGAAAAATAATAACTAAGTAAGCTTGAATAGGATAAGTGTGTAAACAAATAGTTCGAGTATGATAACCATGCAGACTTGAGTACAACCAAATCAAAAAGATATGTAGGCTGGTAAGGAAAATAAACATATTAAGGACAATGTCATTTAATGCTAGCTAAACAAATATCTTCTCTAGTACATAAACATATAACCTCAGCCACCAAGATAAGAAATTATTTTTGATAATTGTACAAAAGTATACACTGTATTGAAATATAATAATGTACCATGTAGCTTGATATAAACATCACCATGTAAGCTACTTTCCTCATATCATCTTTTCATTTCAGTTCGAGCTAAATAAAAAGTAAGATAAAACTTCATTTAAAACTAAACAAACATTCAACAACAACAAGCAACTCAACAAAACAGAGATCAGGAGAAGCTTCAGTTAGCAAATTCAAAGCTGTTTCGAAAGCCTGTTGCTAAGCAAATCTAGATGCTCTGTTCTTTCACAAATTCTGGTGAGTAACATTTTATTTAAAATTTATAACTTAAGTTAATATGGAGCATGCTTGTCTCTGTGATAATATATATTATGTATATATGTGGTTGTGCAAATCTGTGTATATATATACACTTGTTACTCTGTTACTCTGTTATATGTTGTTTATTTTCTTTTGAGTAGATTGGTAAACAAACCCTCATCTCTTGATCGAATAATTGTTTGAACGTAAGATGTAAACAAAAGTTGTTTGTTTGGCTATAATCTAGGTGTTAAAAATTTATTAAAGTTGAATCAACTTGTAATTGACTCTAGAAACCAAGCAAACTAAGTACAACTTTAAATATGTTTAAAGCAAATTTCTTGTTTTAAAAATTCAGGTGTGTAAAGTGAATATACATACAAAAATATGATTTTTAAAACAAGATTTATAATTTTTAGAGAAGGGAGTGAAGAGCAGTCTGGGTTCGACTGTTTTAGGCTTTTTGAGTTGCCATGGGTGATCTAATCGACTGGAGTTGTCGAGTTTCCTCCTGGAGGTGGAGGCGTGATCGGGGAAGCTCTGAAAAATGGTGGAGTGGTGGTCAGGTGAACGTGGAGGCGACGGCGTCGATTCCATTTTCGTAAACCTAATTTTAGTGGGCTGTGACTTTTCGTTTCATTCTCCCTTTCTGTATGATCGAGTGTCGTATTCTTTTGGGTTTTGATAGAGGGAAGGTGGACGAGGCTACGGCCGGAGTTTGGTGGCCTCTGGTGGTCGGAGCATCGAGCAAGTGGCGTTGACAGGTTGGGAAGTTGAGGGTTGCGAGTGTTCCAGGTTTTGTTTTTACTCGAATTCGAGTTTGAGATGAACTGGAGGGGGACTGGTGGTTGGGGTCGGAGCTGGGGATGACCTTCGACTTGCTCGAAGTATGGGTGGTGACCGGAAGTGGCGAATGGAGGCGTGCACGTGCACGGTGGGGTGTTTTCTTTTGAGATGTGGGTTTGGGTAGGAAGAGTACTCGAGATTTACTCAAGTAGATTCTTGTTTTGCTCGAGCGGATTCATATTTTACTCGAAGTAAACTAAGGAGGGCTCGGGTAGTTTCGTTTCAAAGTTTTAACCTGTAACCAGTTGCACAGTTTTAAAATGTTGATTTTTTTTAAATTGAAACCAAAGTTAAACTGAGGCTAAATAAATGTTTAAATTCCAGATTTTTGAATGGAAGAAAGTTTATAATTTAAATACTTTAAATAAGTTTAAATATTTTGAACTTAAGGGGATTTGATTTAAAATCCCTTCATAACTAAGAATTGCTTTAATTTGTAATTTAAGGGTCTTTAAAAGTTAGTTTTATAAAGTGATTTAAAGTTCAATTAGTGTTCGTTTAAACTTGGAATTTAAAATGAAATTTCAAAGGAAAAGTGAAATAGATGTTTCCAAACATATTGAAGTGAAAATTTAATCAATAATGGAAAATTAGTTTACTCTAAGTAATAAAGATTAAGGATTAAATTCATTAACCATTAAGATAATTGGAATGATAATTGATAATTTGTATTGATTAAATTAGTAATTATAAGTTTAAATGTATTAATTTAAGTTTAGATAATAGAATAAGTAATTAATATGTAATTAAGAATCATAGATTAGACTTTAATTAATTAATGAATGGTTAATTGAACTTATAATTAATAATGAAAATGTAAGTTAATTATTTTAGAAAAGTAATTAAAGAAATGTTAATGAAGGTCATTAACTAGATTATTTTATAATTAATTAATGTATTTGATTTTTAATAGTTAATTGGATTAATTAATTTAATAATCAACATTGTAATTGTTTAAGTGTAATTACTTAATGGGAAGTAATTAAGGAATTAATTACTCATTACAATTAATTAAGTAATTTGATTAATTTGAGTTAATTAATTTAGTTTAATTAATTTGGATTAATCACTTGATGATTTGGAGGTATAATTACTTAGAAAAGTAAATGATGAATAATTACTAGATGTAATTAATTGGATGATGTTTTGTTAATGAAAGTAATTTGAGTATAATTACTTTGTATAATTAATCAAAGATTAATTAGAGATAATTAATTAAGGAGTAATTAATTTATTTAATGAAGTAATTAAGGGTAGTTAATTACTAGATGTGATTAATCAAGAGTGATTAATAAATGTGGTTTAATTAAAGATTAATTACTTAATGTAATTAATTTAAATAGTGAATGTAATTAGTGATCATTAATTATTATAATTAATGCTGAAATAAATGAAGGGATTTATTAGTGTAATTAATTAAGTAATGTAATTAATTTTAGTTAATTAATAAATGAAGTAATGTAAAGGTTAATTTCTATATTTGGTTAAAGATAATTAATTTGTGAAAATAATTAAAGGATAATTACTTAAATGTAATTAAAGATAATTAATCAAGGATGATTAATTTAAAATGAATAATTGGATGATGATTAATTAATTGATTGATAATTAATTAATAGTAATATAAGCAAGTTTAATAATGATGAAGTAATTAATTTAATTTACTTTAAATTAATTACAAATAAGGTAATTAATTTAATTCATTTTAAATTAATTATAAATGGTGTGATTATTAATCCTTGTTTATATATGATGGATGATATGGATTTCCTAGAATGGTTTGAAATCTCTGATATGAGATAAATAATGTTGTGTGATATGGATGCTTCGGTTGAAGTGCGATGATAATATAGATTATCTATTTATGCTGATATGTGGATTATCTATCTGTGTGTATATGGGTAATAAAATGAGTTGTTTTAAACCTTACAACAACTTGGACCTAAAAGATGGCGTTTTGGATTTCGATGAGACTAGGATCGGATCTTTCCATATTTGAAAGTCTGAAAACCACATCGATCCAAATTAACGATAGGTCATGAATCTCAAGTGAAGATGAAGATTCAGAGTGCAAGGGTTATTGTCGTTAACTCTAAGGGTGATTCCAAAAATGAGTGTAATGAGATAATGCCTTCGGTTTCGTTCGAACCCGGAACGAACTTGTATGGATTGAATGCTTTCAGAACATCGTCAGGTGGACGATGAGCATTCTAAGAGATGTGTTCTCTAAAGGTAAATCGTAGCCTCAAGCCTCATCAACCGGGAATGGCTAAAACAGGGGAGGTGCAGCAAGGCTTCGTGGGTAGCACCCATTGAGAGCGAGATATACCCCTGTCTAGAGGTCCCTTTTTATTCGGCTTAGTGGCAGTTGGAATTGCGCACCGACTACGGGGGTTGTTTCGTTTGGGACTGTCCAGTAAGGGATGGTTCTGGCTTTGTGTTGCAGGGGAACGGGCGTACTCCTCGGTACGCTGATCTAGGCCAGGTACTGTGATGGGCGGTACCCCAGTAGCCCTGCCATTGTATGGAATCCAATCTCCAATAAGTGCCGTACGTATTAGTTGTGCCCAACTATGTTGGAACGTGAGATGTAAGCATTCCAGCTATTTCTGTATTTTACTTGAAAACCCTAGACACTATTATAATATAACTGGATTTCCTATCAAATGTTTGGTTAGCGTAAGGTAAAAACTTACCCATGTTTATGTGTGGTAAGTCTTACGTGATACCTTTTGTTTTCAAAGGATTTTCAAAGTTAAGCAACTTTAACCTATTACTCATACCAGACCCATGCCTGACCCGGAGTTTATTTCTGTTTTTCTTAAACTCTCGGGTACTCAAATTTTTACGAGTAGCCAAGGGATTCAGGTTTGCTTTGATGATTTGTAGAGGAGCAATGGAGCAGGAGGCTTCAGCGTATAGATATATAGTGGTTCCGCTGTGTTAGTGTTTATCTGTATTTCCGCTATGTTGTATCTCTGTATTGTATTGAGATGTATCGAGTTGTATTAACTAGACAGGTGATTATAACTGTCTAGTATGTGTTGTATTATCTGTGTAACTCTGATGTATATGATACTATG
Organism: Allium fistulosum; assembly: GCA_030737815.1. NCBI lineage: Eukaryota > Viridiplantae > Streptophyta > Magnoliopsida > Asparagales > Amaryllidaceae > Allium > Allium fistulosum. The sequence goes on along the minus strand of CM060901.1, from coordinate 1,193,209,571 downwards.
TAATCTCTTATGTGATATATTATATTTCATTCGTTCCGCTGTTGAGATTCTGATGTTGTTTTCTTCTTTCTTCTCTATCTTTTCTATTTCTCACCCTTTTCTTTCTTAAAGATGACACGACTTTCTGGGCGTAGAAGGTCGGGTCGTCTCAGTAACGTTATCGTGGAATCAAAGCAAACTTAGTCGACATTTCGCCAATGTTGAGAAGAACGTTTCTAAATCAAACAAAAAGCTAAACTCGATAAAAGGTTTTTTAAATAAAATTTGGGAAAAAGTTTCTTATTTCTGATCCACTTCAATAGGTGTCCTTGAAAATCCGGCACCATTCTCTTGGACGACCTTGGAAAAAGAAGGAGATGAAGAAGAAGGTAGTGGAGAATTTTAAACTCTATTTGTTATGCTACCGTGATATTTAATTCATGACAATATGTAGTATTATTATTTTGTTTGGTTAAGACATTTTTTATGATATTTATGTGTTTGTGGTACTTTCTTCAATCAATACTATTCTATGTGAAGTTTCTATGTAATATGGTTATTTGTTTGTCATGTGTCTTTGCTCATATGTCTATGAAAATGTTTGTCTATTTCTCATATTAATTCTTTTTCCTTTTGCCGATGATAAAGGGGGTGAATACGATTGATAGGGGGAGTATCCAGTCAGGGGGAGAAAATTACTTTATATATTGAAATACTTATATAGTTGTCATTATCAAAAAGGGGGAGATGTTAGAACCTAGAATTTTGATGTTTTGATTATGACAACTATATAAGTAAATATTATATGAACTAACCATACTTGCAGGAGAAGATATTGTTTTTACTCGAGAAATTGTCTAACAATTTGCAGACCAGATTTCGTATTGAAGCTTGTGCAAAGTATTAAGTTTTAAGGTCTAAGTTTAGTAGTAAATTTATGATAAAATCTCTCTGAAGTGGTATATGCACACACACGATTCAAAGTTTTTTTAAAACATTGTTGATGTGCAAGAAAACACAAAATTCAGTGGACTGAATGGCTAGGGTCAGCCGGTTGAATGTTGTGCATGTGCACAAATTTCTTTGAACATTGAGACGGCTGACCTTGCAAATTCAGCCGGCTGAATTGTATCATTTTTGCACTATTTTCTTACTGTTTCAATTTTAAATCCATTCTGCTGGTTGAATTTTTCCATTCAAACGACTGAATCTTCATAACGGCTATATTTTGAAAAGACACTTCAATTCAATGAACAAAAACAACTCTTGATTCATGAGTTGCTTCCATATCTCTTTATGGTTATCTTTCATGAACGATTACAACTCTTCAATCTCGATAAATAGCCATGAATTCCATTGTTGTAATCAATAATATTAATTCTAATTCTCATTCTTATTTTCTAAACCATCTTGCTATTTGAACTCTAAACATTCAATATTTCATTCTGATCACTTGTTCATTTAAGCATACTTCATTGGTGATTTAATAAACTACCTATCTTCACAAATTACACGATATACCACGAAGGAGAAGATTATAGGAAGGGTGTACTCTAAAGACTTAACTTTGCTATTAAAAGAGCACACTCAGTCAAGACAATTCTCTGTATTATCGAAGTCCTGTTCAGTTGCTCAAGCGGTTGAAGTCCTATTCTATTGCTTAGGCGGTTGAAGTCCTATTCGTTTGCTCAGGCGGTGTAATACATGTTCCTTCGAGTTAATTAAGGGTTGATAGTTAAATTCCAAAAGAAGTCTGGGACTAGACGTAGAACAGGAAGTTCGAACCAGTATAAACATCTCTGGTGGCATTTACTTTAATATTAATATTCCGCACAAGTAAATGGTTTAGTTAATATTCCATATTGCACGATCCTTTAGTCACTTTCACCCAGTTCCTCGGTATAATTTTGGGTTTACTCGAGCTATATATATATATATATTCTGTAGGTTAAAATATACGGTATTGTTTCAAAAGGTGCTTTGAATAATAACCCGGGTGTTTAAAAATTCTTAAGTGAATTCAAAATAAAGTCTGAATCTAATAATGGTGTGTACCCTCAGGATGTAATAGGGTGTTATACCAGTTTTAAAAACTTAAGCTATGTTTTATGAAAACATTTTCATAAATACTTTAGTTGTAATAGAATGGGTATTATGGATTGGTACTGATCCATACATAATGATGAGGTATCCACCAAATTTTCTAGAGAATTGGTCTTGGGCGTAGCGAACGAGTTGGAGATCGTAGGGGCGGGTTTTCAAGCAGCCTACAGCTATAAATTGGAGGGCAAGGACTCATTTTGGGGAATCCTTTTCCCTTCTTTATAAATTTTCTATAATTCTCTTGTACTTTTATGGATTTATACCGATCCATAAGAGCAGAAGTGTAAACAGCACTATAAACCATCAACAAAGTTAAGTGGACGTAGGCAACGGTTGGTCGAACCACTATAACATGATATGTGTTCATTTCTTGCTCTTTTGGATTTACTTTTATCTTCATTTTTTGTTCTCTACTATATTTATTTGGGTATCTGAACCATTTTGGTTCAAACAATAATATTTTTCTTCAAAACAAAGAAAAAATATTTTCATTTCAAGAGCCTCTTGAAATAAATATTACTCATATATAACATAGTATTTCTTATAAAATTTCTTCGAACAAAGTATTTTATTTTAAATAAAATTTCTAACCCTTCCCATAAGTGTCAATTCTAACCCAGTTTAATTTTCAAACATAACTCATCGTAAATTAACATTACCCAAATGTAGGATAATGGGTTTGCTGCACATTACCAAAGCTTACAAAAATCAACAAGCACACTTTCCCGTTTTTGTTATCTAACCTAAGGTGTAAATTTATCTATTTTAAATAGTCTAAACATACCCAAAGGCTCAAGAAATCGTAACCTAAGCGTTGATACTTAATGTAATAATCCTATAATTTGAATGCCTAAAATTAGTTTAAAACTCAGATAAAATAAACATAAACTCTAATCTCAGGTGTTAAAAACCCTAGGTCGTTAGGTGAATAATTTAAAGTACAGGTATTATATCATTTAATTGAACTTTACACCATGAAAAAACAATATTTGACTACTTAGACAATTCATAATATAAAATAACAACACAACAAATAGAACATCTACAACTATACCAATATCCCGTCATACCAATCAACTCTAAGTTTACAAAACAACGCTAATATTATATAAAAGGGACGTAGTAATTAGTCGACCTGTAGTTGCCACATATGTCAAGCTTTCTTTTTTTTTCCATCACTTCCACTTGTAATCTAAAGATGCATAGATATATAAAAGTAAGAGGAAAGTGGTGTCGAGTAATTTGGAATTGTTCCAAATTGGATATCCTCCAGCCCAGCTTAAGAGTTCTGATGGCTATTGTGTAGAAAAAGACTATATATATAACATTTTGGTATCAAGCCCACGTAGTTCTATTTTTCATACCTGAACATGCTCTTCTCCTGTAACCATCAATGTTAGTACATGATAACTTATCGCTAACACATCAACATGAACGACGATATATGCACATTCACTATATCATCCACAACATGGCAGTACAAATAGGTAAAAACACCTTAACACATGCATACATATGCAAAAGAAATCAATAAAATATTTAACCATTATCAATCAAGTGTCAACCAAACACAATCATACAAGTGACAATATAAATCAACTAACAATGATCACAATAGTCACACATCAAACAATATTAACAACTATAAGTGATACTAATAATGGTCCCATATGCTAACAAATGGTAAACTCTAAAAACAAGTATACCACCATTGGGTAAATACCAACAAATAGTGATTACCCAATACTAACTAATGATAACTATTATAGGTTTCCCAAGCTTTGCAAAAGGAAAACTGATGCAAGCACTGAACTGAAAGAGCTACACCCGCAATAGAAGTTAGACTATGAAAAAGAAGCAAGGAATAAGGCAAAGTCTAGATAGTACTATGCCCACATAACAACACAAGATAGCAACATTGCACGACGTCCGAACTACGCTATCACACCAGGAATCGTACTGCACTACATCACCCAAAATAGCAATAAGGTGTAGTGTAGGAAGGAGAGAGAGGCTAAATGGCATGGCTTAGTAATACGGCTGCACTGCCAGAATAAAGCCTAATCACACCAACCAATGAATTACCCCAGAACATACTTTGTCCTTCCAACAACTCTGAACACAGATAAAGAAAAACATGCTAAATGGCTATCGATTATTGGCCAAGACAAGACCACAGCAGATTGCGATCGATCTACGGACCTGCTCTCCAGCTAAAACCAACATACAGTAAAACCATCTGAAACCCTTAATAAAAACAGTCCCCACTCGAGATCACAATAAGTCTGCACTCCCCAAAACTTAAGCTAACTTGGAAGATAACCTGTGCAAGTGCTATGCACAATCCTTCACCAATATTTACTCTAGATCCATTCCAAGCAAGCCATAGGAAAACGCTGCGTAAAACAAATGGGCCCAAAGAAACCAAACATTACTCCAAAAAACTTATGCATTGTTAACACTTTTGAGTGCATATCAACATCTGCTTATTGAAGACTTCCTAAGAGAAACCGTGCAGAATCAAATGAATTCCAAGGGATAGGCACAGGGTCATTTAAAAGGTGCTCCAGCATAGTTTCACACTTACTGGTAAAAGGTGATGAATTAAAGCATATTTTATCGGTAATCAGCGTAACCCAATAAAGGAACCTACACATCTGCATCAGTGCATCTTTGTAATCTTAGCTAAATGGAGGAGGATGACAATGCAATGACTCATAACCTACCAACCACACTTATAATAACCAATAAAAGGAAGAAGCGAGGGAGTAGTTCCCCAACTATTGAGTGCAGTTCAGAACAAGCTCATATAAGGCAGGCACCAAAGGATGGACAAGCTAACTCAACACCATCCACCATCAACACAGTATCAAGCAAGCATTGTAGATTAGGCAAGACAACGAAACTCCAATCACCGCCATAGCAGTAATATGCAAACTTTGCACACCAGATATTGCAGTTTAGCTCTATAGGTATCAACACCACCCAGAACGGAGCAGGAAAACAAATCTAAACATCTTTGTGACAAAGCTGTTAAGGGCAATACAGTCATTTCTAAGAAAAGGGCAGCACCTCATTACACTCTCATTTATGCATAGGAGCAGTACACAAGCCATTCGCTCCTTAGAATTAGAGGTGGATAACCCATTCCAATTTGAGTTTACCGCGTCAATTATAGGATTTCCCACTTAAATTTCAAACTTCCCGCCAATGACTAGAATCGAACCAAACAAACCATAGTTTTCTGCTAAAGACACGTAAACAGTCCATGCACATCAAATAAGATGGATGGATGACTTGGCATGATCGAAAGGTGGAAACTAAAATGGAGGAAGAAGGATTTTTAGCGATCCACGTGCACCTCTATACTATAAATAGAAAAGGCACTATAAAAGGAAGGGGATCTTCCGAGATATGATATTTTTAAGAATAATAACAAAATTTCTGTACTCTCTTTGCCATTATTGTCTATACTAAGAATATATAAAAAAAGAAAGTGATATTTGATCCGTGAATGTAGGATTCCTTAACATCTGAACCAAGTGAATTCTCTGTGTCTTTTACTTTTTCTACACTTTCCCTATATCTTATTTTAGGTGTTAGATTCTTTTCGGTTTTTTTCCTAAGTTGGATGTTAATTCAACTAAACATTTTAACAACCAGTTAAAATGCAATACATAATTGTGTAAGCACTGAGCAACATAATTACTACCATCAAGGCAAATTAACGTTGCTTAAAATTGTTGATTCTTAATTATGAGGGTAATGAGTGTGATAATTACTTCGTGATCACTTGGTATTTGTGAGGCAAAAAGTCTCACTAACATTTTTAGCACTAGAAGGATGGTACAAACCTTTATTTCCCTAATCCAGTAATTTTTACCTATATTTTCTCCATAAACCATGAATCCCATAAATTCCATGACTCCTCATGCACAAGAACAATTACAACTAGCCTCCAAAACCTCGAAAAGGCCACCAGTAATGTTAAAAGTTCATACCAAGGAGAAATCTTTGACAGAAGCCCCCTAAGATCCCATCCTGGGCCCAATTCAGGTCTTCACCAACCAAATAAACCAACTAATATAGAGGATAGAAAAGACTATGGCCCAACATGTTGTCCTTAGGCCAACTTCACTTAAACAATCCACAGCTACCGCCTTAATTCACCGACCATGATGGTTATGCAGTGTGTGGATGATAATGACACTCTTGGAAATAAGAATGATGAGGCTGGCTTGAAAACTGTTGCCAAAATCAAGGGGAAAATCTAGGCAAACCCCAGATCTAATCGAAACCCGATAATATAAACCCATTTCTACTGAAAAAACAAGCCCTATCTACTCTTGATGATGATGCTTCTTTGCTATATGGAAGCGATTCATCCCAGATGGATCCCAGTGAAAATGAGATCCGATGCCTAAAAACTCATGTGGAACAAATGGTAAGGCTTTGCCAACAGAACATTAGAGAAAAGGTCAAGGAAGATGATTATTCCCCATTCGATGAGACCATTATAGCAGTAGATTTTCGAACAACTTTAAAGCTCTATCAATCGACAAGTTCGATGGAACCACCAACCCAAATGACCATATCTACAGTTTTGAGTATTACTTGGACATTCTGAAGGTAGAAAGAATGGCTCAATGTAAACTCTTTGCGGTTTACTTAGCCGACGTAGCCTCCTAATGGTTCAGGAGGTACGGACTATGGGAAGTCAGTTCTTGGAGGTAGCTATCTGCAAATTTTCTGAGGCAATTCAACTCGAGGAGTGAGGTCTCCCCAGATGTGAACACTATGTCATGCATAAAGCGGGATGAAAATGAAAGCATGTGCAACTTCGTAAAGCGCTTCAAATCTAAGGCACTCCAATTCGAAGTAACCAGTGAAGAAGCACTACTTATGGCAGCCCATGCCAGGATCAGAAGAGGTACATCAATGTGGAAGAAAAACAGTAAAAAGCTGTGTCATAGCATAAAGGTTTTCTATGAGAAGGCCAGCGACTATGTAAGGATAGAAGAAGTCGGATCAACGACATAAACTCAAAGAACTTCTGCACCCAACTGTGAAAAGAAAATGGGGGTAGAATGGTCTCATCCACCTACGAATCGAAAAAAGGAGTAGTTTCACAGCAAAAAATCCCCTCACCCATACTCCTAGACAGTTATATGAAATGACCAAAATAGAGCTTGCATATAATATACTCGACAAAGGGAAGAAGGCGGAGCTGAATCGAGGCAGAGCGTACTGCCATTTCCATAGAGCAAATGGCCACTACACAGACAATTGCAAACACATGAAAAACAAATAGAAAGGCTGATTCGAAAGGGATAATTGGTTAGCTTCCAAAAAGCTAACAATGAAGATAGGACAGGAAATCTCACTATAGATCCAAATGAGAACCAAGTAGGAAATCCTTCCAACCTCATAGCCTCAATCCATGGAGGTCCATATCTTGCTGGAGCAAGCAAAAAGGCTGAAGAGAGATATGTGCAAGAAGCTAAGACACAGCATAGGGCGGTCTTCCATGCCAAGCAAAAGCCAGCACAAAAAATTATCTTCTCAGCAGCTGATGTAGCAAGAGTTATATACCCGCATCAGTATCCGCTTATTGTCACTATGCAGATTTCAAAATTCACCATGAAAATGTCTTTGTTGATTCCGGGAATTCAGTAAATGTCATCTTTAAATCAGCATATGACCAGATGAAGCTTCTAACAGAAATTCCAAAGCCTAATCCTGAGCTGATCTATGGTTTCAATTAGGGTTGTCAATTTCCAACACGACCCGAAACCCGCACGGAAATTAGCGGGTTAACACGACACGTTTAAAAGGCGGGTCATTTTTGGGTCAACCCGTTAGAACCCGTTTAATAAACGGGTGGGTTTAGGGTTGACCCGTGAACCCGAATTTGACCCGACTAACCCATTTATGGGCTCGGTATTGTTGTACAATTCTCATTTTAGCTTGCACAAGAATGGTATTTTTGTTATTCACTTATTCCTACACATTCGCACTTAACAACTTCCTACATTTTCATGCCCATTCCCATGTTTTCATGCCCATTCCCACATAACACTTCCCAAATTTTCATACTCATCTTAGTTTGCAATAAAAGAATGACAACAATACCTTTCTTTTTCTCTAAAATTCTCATCTTACCTCGCAAAAGAAGGGTATTGTTGTCATTCACTTATTCCTACACATTCGCATTTAACAACTTCCCAAATTTTCATGCCCATTTCCATTTCTTTATACAAATATTTTTCTTAACGGGTTGCACGAATCAACCCGAAACCTACCTGATATATAATCGGGTCAACCCGAAACCCGCCCGTTCAATAAACGGATTGACTCGACCCGTTTAAAAATCAACCCGCACCCAAGTTGACCCGACCCGAACCCGACCCAACCCGACCCATTGACAGGCCTAGTTTCAATAACACTACAAACATCCCAGTGGGATCAGCACGCTTGCTTGTTACAGTCAGAACTGAACCTCTTCATAAATCATTCTATGCAAGCTTCCTAATCATCAACCAACCCTCACTATATAATGCATTCCTAGGAAGACCTGCACTGATAGACCTGGGGGCAATCATCTCACAGAATGATCTGCTCATTACGTTCAACACCCCTATTGGGATAGGATTGATAAGGGGAGAATGGTTTTTAGCTAGGAAATTGTATAATGTAAATGTTACCTCTGGCAATAAAATTGTTCGAAAACTACTCTAGTGTCTCTTCTAATAACTATAGTAATAGCAATGAGAAAGAAATCGAATCAATTCAAAGAACTGCATCAGTACCAAGTGTTCAACTGGCTAATTTACTATCGGATTAGAAAATAGCCAATCAAATTTTAATTAAAAATAACTGCAAGCGCACGGCGTACAATGTTATTACGTGGCGAGTACGGGTCGATCAGTAGGGAATTGTATGGATTTTAAAATTTTTATTCAATCAAATTAACCAAAGAGTTTGAAAACTGTTTTAAGCTAGAGAAAATGAAAAAACTAACTATTACAAAAGTGAATGAAAACTATGAGATTAAAAGACAATTTAGAGATAAATCCACTCTCATCATTACATAAATCAACACAGCATGAAATTATGATATCTCTTTTGGTCATTAGTGAATTTAGTTGATATGTTTATCGTAAGTATGGCCTATTTATGCTATTAATTAGCCCAACATAAACCATCAAACTTTAACATAACCACTAAACCACTTTTTAACTCTCATGAAAATGACAATGAACTTGAAAATAAAATCTATTCTAAGCATGATCTATTCACTATTGATTAGAAATATGGATCATCAAATTTTGATTTTAATATTCACTTCATTACCATAATCATGTGTAGATGAAGAGGTAATTTGTGTTTGTGTTTGTTTTAGCATAGCCCATTTGGTGTCAACAACATTGGCTATCAAATTCAAAGCTAAAACAGCAAAAAATTATCCATTCAAACATTGTCATTAAGCACAAAAAGAGATCAAAAATTAGCAAAATGTTGAATCTACATGATTAAGAGGGCTTCATTACCCCTAAATTGAAGGGGTTTAGCCTCTCATATTTATTATTATTTCAATAAATGTAGAGTTCAACATGAAACAAAAACAAGAAGAAAACGAGAGCTAAATAAAATAAAAGCTAAGCTACTGGCACAAAATAAAACTAATTACTAACATGAAAGGAAAAGAGCATGTAAATAAAAAGAGCATGAATTAACATTGCATAAAAAAATTTACATAAAAGAAGAAAATGGCTAAGTAGCCATGAAATAGAAGAAGAGAGTTTATATTTATTTTTGAGCCTAATACTAAACTAACTAAAGAGGAGGCTAAGAGATTAATTACATAAATATATGAGGTATTTTTACAAGCCTAAAATCCTAATCCATATTTTTGGGGACTACCCAAAATACCGTTGAGGAAGTGTGGCCACCAAGTTATCATTAGCATGAGCATAATCCACCATTATATGTGCATGTAACTTTAATCTTCATTAGCATGTGCATTAGCTCCTAATAGGAGATCATGGTAAGTGGGTAGGTGGGATCCTCCATGTTGCATGAAATGATTTATTTCCATCTTCATTTGCTTGTCTTCTCTTGTGCATGCATATTTTCCATGAAGCCTCTTCCAAAATTCACTAAAATTCCTAAAAAAACATTAAAATATCCAAGTAAATTTTTTCAAATTAATATATGCACAAAAATGACCATTTTGCCCCTATATGAAGATGAATAAATGATGATTTGAAAATGATTGAAATATTGGTTTAAACATGTTAAAATACCCTATATGCTCATTTATTTAATTAAATTAGATTAAATATGGAAGTAAAAATATGCACATCAAATACCCCCACACTTATCTTTTTATTCGTCCTCGAATAAACTAAAATTAAGATAAATCTGTTTTCGTAGGAAACATGATTGCATTGAGCGTATGCAACAAGCCGTTAAACCTCTAGGTGTTCCTAGTAGGACAAGTGTTGTTTCGTGAGGGTTTTCAGTGGATACTACCCACAAAATCCAAATGTGAAATGTAAAATTCCTAAATGCAAGATTTATTTACAAAGAGATGAATGCAAAGTTTTGAAAATATTAAAAATGATGAATTTACTTTTAAATTAACACGAATAAGTTAAATATAAGTTCTGGTCATTATCAAGAAATTTAAGTCCTTTTACTTGTCAAAATTTCCAATAAAAAATAAGTTATCATCATAATTAAACTCTAGTTTTTCTAGTTGTTTCGGTTGATAACATCGTGGAACTATGAAATAAATTCTTAGTTGATTATCAAAGTTTGCAAAGTGGTATTTCCATTTCTTTGAATAACAAGTCTAATCAAACAAGTCAAAATAGTGCTTAGATTTCAATTGCTTACTCTCTCTATTTTTTTGAAAATTTTATTGATATTAACAATATTTACCAAAGCCCAACTCAGAAAACTAAGGCCAGATAAACTACCCATGCACCGCCTTTCGGGCTTACGTGAGGGGACTACAGAGCATGGCGAGTATACACACAAGTATGTATACCTATCGACTGTAGGCGTTATTAATGAAATATTTTTTATATACATACACCTAACTCAGATAAACTGAGGCCAGATATACCTATCATGAACTGCCTTTTGGTCTTACATGAGAAGGGTACAGAGCATGGTGAGTGTACACCCTTGCGTGTGAACACATGACTCTAGGTGTTTCTTATTATATATTTTTTCTTTTTTGATTTTTTTTCCTCTTTTCTTTGTTTTTTTATAGAGAGAGTTTTGCAAAATCATCTTAGCACCATTTAACTTAGAAGAAAAAAAGTTATATCCTTTACTTTAAATTCACCAATTTTTTAAACAAAGATTTTCGATTAGGATATACTTCATAATTATCACCTATGAACCTTCCTATATACTAGTTAAACCTTCGTTACTCGTAATCAAACTTCAATTTTATTTTTGTTAAGACAAATAAATTTTCAAAAATTTCAATTTAATAACCAAAATCCTATACTTATCCTATAGTGTTTGTTTAAAAGTAAATCAAAATGATAGAAAGAAAATTTGTTCTGGATTTTTTTATTTTTGATTCTTTTTTAATTTTTTTTAAGTTTTGGAAAGAAAATGTAGAAAAAATAAACCATGAAAATAAAAAAATGAAGATAAGACTCCCCCCACACTTGATTTTGACTGTGTCCCCACAGTCAACCCAAGTGAAAGGAGAAAAATAAAATTAAATATGACCTATATTCACATGAAATGATTCTTATTTACATGACATTAGAAAATATATTGTTAAAGAGTAAATGAAACGGTCTTTCAAAGACCAGTTCTTTTGTCTCGTCAAGTATGAGAGACGTAGCTTAAGCACAGAAAACCAAACCATTATAGATTTCAAAGTTGAATGTTGATTTGGTAAAACGAATGTCGTTTTATTAAAAATCGTATGAGTTGTTTTATTTTCAATGATTTTTGGGGTAGATAGAACAATTGGTTGAAGTTCAAATTTATTTTCACCGAATTTTAATTCAAACTTATCATTGGAAACTTTTTCGGAATTATTGATTTCAAAATCAAAATGGTGATTTAAATCTATCTCCTCAGAATTCAACAACTCATCTTCGAGAATTCCAAAAAATTTATGTTCACTAAATTCGTCTTCCTTTGTTGAATTATTCACAACTTTATTGCATATATCATATTCAAAATCCAAAGTTGTTGTATTCAGTTTTTCAAAATCGGAAAAAGGAAGATCGAAGGTTAAATTTGGTTCCACACTCTCAAAAGAATTGAAATCCAACTAAATTACCGTATTTTCAACAACTTCATTAAGATTGTCATTTTCAATTTCAAAAGTTGTCATTTGAAAATCGTCAATTTTAGTAAAAGGTGGGTTATCACTTGACTCGTCAAACGTTGGGATTTGATTTTTTTTTCATGTTGTTTCATATATGTTTCAAATAATAAATCCGTGTGATCCTTGTGAATTTCTTCCACTTGCTCAACAAAATCAAATTTATAATTATTAATTTAAAAAATTTCAATTTGAACTTGTTGATAATGAAAATTATGCATCGCATCGTAGTTGAGATTATTTCCATTGCCAAAATCATTTAAACAATTGTTTCCATTTTCGTTTCGATTTAGAAATTCATTTTGAAGTTCGATGGCATGGGTATACTCGAAATCATTTGAATTTTGAGGTGAATTCATATTTTAATTATTTTGAAAACTTTGACTTGAATCATTGCACAAATATGAATTACACAAATCATTTATCCTTTGATTTTGTTGTGTAGAGAGTTCGAGTAAAGAAAAAATCATTTCAATGCTATTTTCAAGAGTTGAGGGTTAATCATCATTTTGAAAATTTTATGGTTCAAAATTCGAATTGTTTGTACAATAGTTGTCATTAAAATATCCATAAGAATTTGGTGTGAAATTATATGGATTATATTGATTTTCACAAATATTGTAAAATTCCGGCGAGTAGGGAAACTCAGACATTTTCAAGAATGTTTTTTTTTATTTTGGATTTTTTTTCAAGGAAAAGTATTTATCAAAGAGAATTTAAAAGGGGAAATTATATTTTTGTTTTGTTTTTTTTTTGGAATTTTCAAATTTTTTTTGAAAAGATTGTATATTTTTTGGATTTTTTTTTTAAAAAAACTAACTTAAAATTCTTTTTTCTTTGAATTTTTGATTTTAGTTGAAAATTTTCAAATGAAAAGATTGAAATTAAGGAATATTTACAATCTTTTTAGTTTTGGATTTTGAAAATTTTTTTGTTTTTCTTAAAATATGCATGAACTAATGCAACTAAATGAATGCAATTGACTTAATTACAATTTTCTGTCCTTAATAGCTCCTAACCCAAAATTGTATAATCATACTTTGTCTTAATTCAACAAGATAGTTCTCAGCCAGGTAACAAACAGGATTTATCGGTGCACCATGAATCACCGCAGCAATAGCAACCGAAGGTTTAAGTACCTTCAAAGAAACAATCAGTATAATATTTATGAATCACCGTAATATTTATAACTGATTATTGCTCTGCCGTAGTGTAGACACCATGAAATTAAATTGTCGAAAGAGGACAACTTGTTAATATACAATTAAGTCCTAGGTGAGCTCATGACACCCTTAAGTTGTCTAACCATTATTATTAATCAAGTTCTAAAACGAAATGCAAAACTGAAATTAAACGTGTATTAACAATGCTACTACGTATGAAATTTGTTTTTGTTTTTGAAATGCAAGCAACCAACAATGCAAGACAAATAAAAACAAGAGATAAGGGTACAATACCAGAGCGTGCAGAATTATTAGCAAATTATTTTAAAAGCAGCAAAAAAATTTATATATGAGCAAGTGAGCAATTTATTTTTGGCAAGCACTTCTGCCACCTACAACCTGAAACAAAAACACGATATATATAGTTTTTTTAAATTAAAGTTAAAAAAATATTAAATTTTTGATATTTTTTATTTATATGTAGTTATTTCAAGGAATAAACTTAAACAAATCAAGTTTTTTTTAATCAAGAAAGAACTAATACAAACCAAAACAAACAAAATAAATGAAAACTAACTTAGGATTTCGGCAGAAATTTTTCAAAGCATTTGAAATATAAGAGAATATTTGAGTGAATAAGAAGGAGGGAAGAAATGAAGAAAAACTAACTTAAAATTCGTTGAAAACAACTGGTATATATAGGAGAACAACGGTCATGTCCATTCGTGAAAGGTTATGACGAATAGACACTTCATTTGAAAATTTGAATTTTAAAACCTACGGCTACCATGTCGACATGGGGGGTTATAAGCATGTCGACATCCCCTAGTATTTTTTGAAAATTGATTTTTGTTTTAAAAGAGATTTTCTTTCTAAAGTTCGTCGAAACAATCTTAGAACTTTGTAAACTGTTTTGAATATACTTTATGATTATAAAAACCTTTGGAACGCGATCTTAAGAAATATAAAACTAATAAAAAAATAAATATATAAATATTTTGAGATTAAAGCTAAAACATTAAAACCAGGAGATAGTTTAAAAACAAGAAATGATTTTTAAATTATATGATTAAAAATAGTTTTTTAATTAAGGCTAAAATATTTAAACCGAGAGAGAGAGATGTCTTTTTAAAAAGATGGTTTTAAAAAAATCTAAAAATAAGTTATTTTGAAAATTTCGTGGACTCCATTTCACTAGAGAAGGTCGTGGGTTCCATCCCACTAAAGAGGTTGTGGGTTCCATCCCACTATTAAAGCGAGAAGGTGGATTCCATTCTATAATTAAAATCAGAATAAAGATTTTAGTACTATTATGAAGTTTTAACATAAATCTAGACTCTATTACTTATCTTGATATCTTGAACTCTTGATAATCTTGATACTTATGAGTCTTCAGTCTTGATTTCTACAATCTTGAATTCATCAGTCTTGAATCACTATACTGTACAGTCTTCATTCTCAGTACCTGCATATACATATCCTGCATATACATATATATCTAGATAAAGATATTAGTATTTATATTTTATAACAAGTCCTAAGGTTGTTGTCGTCAAAACCATCATCTCAGGAAATAACAATCTCCCCCTTTTTGATGATGACAACCTTTGTTTATAAAATCTACTCCAACAAACTTCGATTCTACTCCGACTCCCCCTTATTCCAACAACTCCCCCTTAATCTACTAACTTCCCCTTAATCTAAGAATATCTAACCTATTTTATAATTCTCCCCCTTTGTTATCAACAAAACTAATCCTAAACTACATAACTCCCCCTAAATCTTATACTATAGCACCGTATATGATAATAACACAGTATAGTAGAATGTAAAAGAGACAGATAATAATATAAGTAAAATATAGTAAGGTAAATGAGAGAGATATGAAAATTTGAAAAAAAATCAATCAATATATTCATCATGTTCTTATCAAACCACACCATGTTCAATCATATATTACACACCATATTCAAATCAATCCAAACCATACTAATCTAAATGAAATCAAATCAAGCCAAACAATTCAAACCAAATCAAAGTAAATTAAACCATATATGTCAAATCAAACATTTCTTGGAACTTGAACCCATCCTTCTTCATCGAAGATAGGATCTGCCTTTATAGCATCCCATTCTTCATTATCTTTATTCAGAGTTCCTTCTAGATTCGCTTCAAGTTCTTGTTTTTTGAGGGCAGAGATCATTCATCGAATGGCATCAAAGTGCCTTTCTTGTTCCTTTATCATCTGCATTTGGCTTAATTCTAAGTGCCATTGATTGCGAAGGATAAAAGTATGTATGTTCTTGGAGGAATTGAGAGTTTCTTCAAAATTCTCACTTAGATTATGAATATAAGAGGCCATTTTTTGATAAAATATGAAGAAATTCAATAGAAAATAAAGAGCATTGAAAATATGCAATTTTTCTGGAAGAAACAGGTTTTTAAAGAGTTAGAAAGTCGTTTGAAATGAAAAGACACAAGGTAGTTATGTGAATTTCAATTTCAAAACAAAAAACAATTTCTAGCTGTTACATGTCGACATGGGGGGTAGAGTGATGTCGACATGCCCCTATTAATTTTGGCAATTTTCTTTGTTTCTTTATATTATGTACAAGTCTATATATATAAACTTATATAATATAATAACAAGCATTCCAGAGATATTTTAGAGCTAATAAATAGAAATAAAGGACTTTCATTGATAATTTTAGTTAACATTACATAAAACTATACATAACATTAACTAAAGAGAGATACAAACTAATACAACATGAAATGAAACTAGTATTAGTTAGAGGATGATGAAGATGATGATTATCCAAGCTAGCGACTCACTTTCCCAAAGAACTTGTTCATTTTGGCGGAAATCTTGTCCAACTTTTTACTAACGGATATTTGGAGAATCCATTGGTTTTCCACGATAATCTTTTGGTTCTTGAGAAGCGTTTTGTTGGATGGATTGGTAGGAGTGATAGGGTATTCGATGCTTTCCAATGAAGTCTCTTCCTCCTCCTCTCCTTCTTCTTCAATTTCCATCTCCTCCCCTTCTTCCTCCTTGTCTTCTTCTTCTCTCTCTTCATGAACTCCTCTCTCTTATAATTAACACCAAAGTAGTTGAATATGCGAGTGAGGTAAATTCCATGGTATAAAGTGTTTTCACCTAAAGTAAAAAATTTGGGACGAAGTTCATCCAAAATCACTTGCGCCTAATTAATGTCATAGTGCACAAATGTAACAACCCGAAATTTAACCCGTAATAATTAATTCATTAATTAATTAAATAATAAAATAACTTTGCGAAATTACCAGAATTTGTGAGAAATGCGGATTACGGATCTTAAGGCTAATATAAACACTAGAGGGGTGGTGAATAGTGTTTAAAGGAATTACTAATTCTTTTCGAGTTTATATTAATTTGAACACAAATGTATGCAATATTCAAATACAGATATGATCACAGGTTCAAACACAGATGCAAATATAAAGTAAAAGCAGTAAAAGAAAGAACACACCGGATTTTATACTGGTTCGGAGTTACCCTACATCCAGTCCCGTACACAAGTACAGATTTCCTTTCAAAAACAATCTTTACAATTACAACCCTCGATTTCAAGGCTACGAGGTACACCACTCCAGATTCACAATCGTCTGGGTAGAGATACTTGATTTCCCGGGCAACAAGTTCGCCCAATTGATTTCCTAGGCTACAATCACACCTTTTCTCACTTGATTGATTTCCAAGGCTACAATCACACCTTTTCTCACTTGATTGATTATAAAGAAGCCTATAACTCTGAATAGCACTGGGATCTTGTTGAGATAGTGATAGAGAATCAAACCAGATATGATCTAGTTAGATTCAATGTTGATTTCGACAGAGTAATGGTAAGAATATATATAAAGAAATGTGGAAGAAGAAGAGGAGTGAAAACCAGAAAAAAATTGTTTAAAATTCGTTGAAAACATCCCCTATTTATAGAAGAACAACAACCATGTCTATTCGTGAAAGGTTATGGCGAATAGACACTTCTTTTGAAATTCAAATTTTTGAAACCAACTGCCACTATGTCGACATGGGTATCTTGGGTATGTCGACATCCCAAAGGAAGTTTTGGTGATTTGTTTTTCTTTGAAAATTACTTCTATCTTATATTAAAACTATTTTAAACTTTATAAATATACTTAACTATGTTAAAATACATAAGTAAATATAGAGAATAATATATATAAAATTTTACTATAATTTTATATTTAAATCTATGTATAAATATTAAATTTATTATTAAAGATAGTTTAAAACAAACGAAGTTTAAATAAGAGTTTATTTAAAAACAAAATCAAAGAATATTTTAAGGCTAAAACATCTTTTTGAAAATCATTTGAAAAGATAATTTTTAAGGCTAAAACATTTTGAAAAGCAGTTTTGAAAATCATTTTGAAGTAGTTTTGTAAGCTTCTTCCTGCAGAATATCTCATCACATCAGGACTCGAGAACTTGTACAAAACCAAGATGTTCGTGGGTTTGTAAGCCACTTGTCGTAGGTTTGTAAGCTACTTGTCGTGGGTTTGTAAGCCACTAAAAAGGTAGAAATGGGTTCAACCCCAAATGAAATATGGAGTGAAGATTTCAGTGCTATTATGAAGTTTTAACATAATTCTAGACTCAATACTTATCTTGTACTACTTGATAATCTTGCTATTCTTGATATTCTTGATACTCATGGGTCTTCAATCTTGATATCTTGAATCTCTATACTGTACAGTCTTCAGTCTTGATACCTGCATGGCTAAATCCTGCATATACATATATATCTAAACTATGATGTTAGTATTTCTATTTTATAATCTTATTCTAAGGTTTTTGTCATCAAAACCATCATCTGAAGGACTAACAATCTCCCCCTTTTTGATAATGACAACCTTTGTTTATAAAATATTATTTCTATCTTATTGACTCCCCCTTAAACTAATAACTCCCCCTTAATCTATGCCTAACTATCCTATATTTTATACTTCTCCCCCTTTGTCATCAACAAAAACTAACTCTAAACTATATAACTCCCCCTTAGTCTAATACTATGTGATTATAATGATAGTGTTATCATAAATAATCAACACTTAATTCTAAAACTAAAACTTTAGTCCTAAATTACAAACTCTCCTAACTAAGAATCTATATATGATAATATTTGTAATATAAGAACACAAATCATTGATATTGTTATATATACATGAGCGTAGAGAACGTAAGTAAAAACATACAACAATAGGAAAGAGGAAAGAGAAACTAATGCGTGTCCTTAAAAATGGGAGATCTATGAACCGAACAATTTGGATAGTGGAAACAGAAATTTCCACGTTGTTCGACAAGATTTCCATCTTTTTCAAAGCACACTTCGCCAACGCAAACGACTTTGTCGTTATCTTTAGCGTGCTCTTCTTCCATGGGGGCTTCTTCTTCCTCCTGTCCTCTTGCACTTGATCTCCTGAAGACTCTTCATCAATCAAGATCGGATTAGCATGATTGTCCATTAGAAATTTTTGCAAATTTCTAAGAATTTTGCCTTGCCATTCTTTTTCTTTGGCCATTCTAAGTTGCACCACTTGAATTTCAGTCATTAGTTGCAGTGCATCCTTCAAAGAATCCTCCATTTTCGTCACTCGTGCAAGTGTAGTTTGTTGAAACGGTTCAGAAGTAGGACATGGGAACGAAAAGATTGAATTTTTGTTTGATTTGGAAGAGGAGGCCATTGTTTAAATGTTTTCAGAAGATAGAACAGAGAAAGAACAGAAAGAATGATCCAATTTTCGAAATAAGAAGAATATATAACCACTTATTTGAATTTTGGTGGGAAAAATTCAAAAATAAAAAATCGTTATATGTCGACATGGTGCTTGATATTTTTACTATTTGATTTATTTTTAATTTAATTTTTAATTATACTTTGTTATTTATATTTTATATTTCAGTTATTGAACAAATACCTAATTCTCTTCTTAATTTAGTAAATATAGATTCATTTAAGGGTTTTGTTAATATATCAGCAATTTGATTCTCAGAATTGATATAATCGAGAGTAATTACTTCCGTACTTATATTATCTCTAAGAAAATGATGTCTGATATCAATATGTTTAGTTCGAGCATGATGAGTAGTATTTTTGGATAAATTTATTGCACTAGTATTATCACAATAAATTGGTGATCTTGAGATATTTAAACCAAAATCTTTTAAAGTTTATTGCATATATATTACTTGAGAACAAGCTAAAGCAGCAAAAATATACTCTGCTTCACTTGTACTTTTTGCTTTTTACTAAACTGTGTTTTGCTTTTTACTAAACCAAGAAATCAGAGAATGCCCCAAAAAGTGACAAGTTCCACTTGTACTTTTTCGGTCTGACTTACAACCAGCATAGTCAGCATCACAGTAAGATATTAATTCAAAATAATCATTTTTAGGATAAAATAAGCCATAGTCAATGGTGTGTTTAATATATCTTATGATATGTTTTACAGCTTTTAAGTGGGTCTCTTTAGGTTGGGATTGATATCTTGCACAGAGGCAAACGCTATGCATGATATCGGGTCTACAAGTAGTGATATAGAGTAGTGATCCAATCATTCCTCTATATAATTTTTTATCTACATCTTTCAAGAGATCTTCTTTACTTAGGTACTCATTGGTTGCCATGGGAGTGGGTTTTCCCCTTGAGTAGTCAAACCAAATTTACTAATTAGGTCTTTAGCATATTTTTCTTGACTAATAAAGATACCATTATCTAATTGTTTTATTTGTAATCCTAGAAAGAAGTTTAATTCACCCATATGACTCATCTCAAACTCTTTTGTCATTATTTCGGAAAATTCTTTATTCATTTCAAAATTAGTTGATCCGAAAATGATATCATCTACGTAAACTTGTACTAGTTGAATATCATTTTTATTTCTTTTAATAAAAAGAGTATTATCTACTTTACCAATTTCAATGTTTGATTGAAGTAAGTAAGATCTTAGTCTATCATACCAGGCTCTAGGAGCTTGTTTTAGACCATATAGAGCTTTCTTAAGTTTGTAAACATGATCTGGAAATTTTTCATTTTCAAAAAGTGGTGGTTGTTCAACATATACTTCTTCTTTTACAAATCCATTTAAAAAGGCACTTTTAACATCCATTTGAAATAATTTGAAATTGTTATAATTTGCAAAAGCCAATAGAATCCTAATGGCTTCTAATCTTGCTACGGGAGCAAAGGTTTCATCAAAATCTATTCCTTCTTCTTGACAATAACCTTGAGCGATTAACCGGGCTTTATTTCTAATGACCTCACTTTGTTCATTCATTTTATTTTTATAAACCCATTTTTTTCCAATTATAGTTTTATTTTCAGGTCTAGGAACAAGTTCCCAAACATCATTTCTAGTGAATTGATTTAATTCTTCTTGAATAGCCAAAATCCATGAATCAACAGTTGATGCTTCTTTTGGATTTTTGGGTTCAATAGTTGATATAAAAGCTACATTGCTCATTTTACATAGTTGATTTTTAGTTGTAACAACAGATTGCATATCTCCTAGAATATTTTCTATGGGATGATCTTTTAAAAGTTTATCCTTTTATTAGGATGATTAAATTCATTATTAGTTTCAATTGACTCTTGATTTTGAGTAATTAAATCCTCTTCATCATTTGTCTCTACAATTTTTTTGGGATTTTCATCGAATGAAACATGCATTGTTTCTTCAATGGTGTTAGTTCTTAAATTAAACACTTTGTATGCTTTGCTTCTATTAGAATATCCGATAAAGATACCTTTGTCGGATTTAGGATCAAATTTATCTAAGTTATCTTTTGTATTTAAAATAAAAAATCTACTTCCAAAAAATCTAAAATAAGATACCTTAGGTTTCTTTCCGTGAAGAAGTTCATAAGATGTCTTATCAGTTAAAGGTCTTATTAAGATTCTATTTAAAATATAACAGGTGGTAGCAACTGCTTCTGCCCAAAAATGTTTTGGTAAATTACTATCTGAAAGCATAGTTCTTGCACACTCTTGAATCGTCCTATTTTTACGTTCTACTACTCCATTTTGTTGTGGAGTTCTTGGAAATGAAAAATTGTGAGTTATCCCCTTTTTATTGCAGAATTCCTCAAACTTTTCATTTTCAAATTCACCACCGTGATCACTACGAATGGTTATAATTTTTACAGAAAGTTGATTTTGAATCCTTTTTGTAAAGTTCTTAAAACATTCAAAAGTATCACTTTTATGTTTCAAAAATGCTGTCCATGTAAATCTAGAATAATCATCTACAATTACAAAAACATATTTACTGTGATTTATTGACTGAATTTGAGATGGACCAAATAAATCAAGATGAAGTAATTCAAGAGGTTTTGAAGTTGAAATCATATTTTTTTTAATTTAAAGGAACTTTTTCTAAGTTTTCCTAATTGACATGCATCACATAAACTATCTACTTTAAAATTCATTTTAGGGAGACCTCTTACTAGATCATGTTTTGACAGTCTAGATAAGAGTTTTAAATTCAAATGCCCAAATCTCTTATGCCAAATCCAAGGGCACTTGTATTTGCCAAAAGACACAAGTTATCATTTGAAACTTTCATACTAAGAATATAAATATTCTTTTTCCTAATTCCCTCAAATATTATGGTTGAATTATTATCTTCAATGTGACACTTATCTTTTTCGAATTTAATTTTATATCCTTTATCGCAAAGTTGACTAATACTTAGCAAATCATGTTTCAGATTCTTAACTAGAAAAACGTTAGTAATAATAGGAGTTTTAGAGTTACCGACATTGCCGATGCCAATCACATATCCTTTTGAGTTGTCTCCAAAGTTAACCAATCCTCCGTCTTTGTATATTATATCATTCAGCATATCCGGATTACCAGTCATGTGTCTAGAACATCCACTATCGAGTATCCATTTATTCTTTTTGATCTACACAATTTGTTCATTGTGGATTGATTCCTCAACATCCATAAAACATGTTTCCTGCACATCATAAAAACCTAGTGAATGATTTGACTTTGAATATAGATTATATGCAGACTTATGATACAATGATGATTTGAATATTTTTAAACAAGTATTAACAAAATTTTCAAATACATCCATTAAATTTTTTTCAAAATTCAGATTATGAAACTTTGAAAACCTTGCTCTGATACCAAATGTGAGAAATGCGGATTACAGATCTTAAGGCTAGTATAAACACTAGAGGGGGGGTGAATAGTGTTTAAAGGAATTACTAATTGTTTTCGAGTTTATATTAATTTGAACACAAATGTATGCAATATTCAGACAGAGATATGATCACAGATTCAAACACAGATGCAAATATAAAGTAAAAGTAGTAAAGGAAAGAACACACTAGATTTTATACTGGTTCGGAGTTACCCTACATCCAGTCCCGCACATAAGTACGGATTTTCTTTCAAAAACAATCTTTACAATTACAACCCTCGATTTCAAGGCCACGAGGTACACCACTCCAGATTCACAATCCTCTGGGTAGAGATACTTGATTTCCGGGGCAACAAGTTCACCCAATTGATTTCCTAGGCTACAATCACACCTTTTCTCACTTGATTGATTTCCAAGGCTACAATCACACCATTTCTCACTTGATTGATTACAAAGAAGCCTATAACTCTTAATAGCACTGGGATCTTGTTGAGATAGTGATAGAGAATCAAACCAGAAATGATCTAATTAAATTCAATGGTGATTTTGGCAGAGTAATGGTAAGAATATATATAAATAAATGTGGAAGAAGAAGAGGAGTGAAAACCAGAAAAAAATTGTTTAAAATTCATTGAAAACATCCCCTATTTATAGAAGAACAATAGCCATGTCTATTCATGAAAGGTTATGGCGAATAGACACTTCTTTTGAAATTCAAATTTTTGAAACTAACTGCCACTATGCCGACATGGGTATCTTGGGTATGTCGACATCCCAAAGGAAGTTTTGGTGATTTGTTTTTCTTTGAAAATTACTTCTATCTTATATTAAAACCATTTAAACTTTATAAATATACTTAACTATAGTTAAAATACATAAGTAAATATAGAGAATAATATATATATAATTTTACTATAATTTTATATTTAAATCTAAGTATAAATATTAAATTTATTATTAAAGATAGTTTAAAACAAACGAAGTTTAAAACAAGAGTTTATTTAAAAACAAAATCAAAGAATATTTTAAGGCTAAAACATCTTTTTGAAAATCATTTGAAAAGATAATTTTTAAGGCTAAAACATTTTGAAAAGCAGTTTTGAAAATCATTTTGAAGTAGTTTTGCAAGCTTCTTCCTACAGAATATCTCATCACATCAGGACTCGAGAACTTGTACAAAACCAGGATGTTCGTGGGTTTGTAAGCCACTTGTCGTAGGTTTGTAAGCTACTTGTCGTGGGTTTGTAAGCCACTAAAAAGGTAGAAATGGGTTCCATCCCAAATGAAATATGGAGTGAAGATTTCAGTGCTATTATGAAGTTTTAACATAATTCTAGATTCAATACTTATCTTGTACTACTTGATAATCTTGCTATTCTTGATATTCTTGATACTCATGAGTCTTCAATCTTGATATCTTGAATCTCTATACTGTACAGTCTTCATTCTTGATACCTGCATGGTTAAATCCTGCATATACATATATATCTAAACTATGATGTTAGTATTTATATTTTATAATCTTATTCTAAGGTTGTTGTCATCAAAACCATCATCTCAAGGACTAACAGAATTGAGCCATGGGAATTGCACCATTGTGTTCGGGGTAATTTTCTAGTCAAATTCCATATATAGGACGTCAGAAACCGAGCTAATATGACCAAGTTATAAAATAAACAAAATAAGCAGAAAAAAAGAAAATATATATAAATATACGGGTCGACCGGCTGGTCGATCTGGGCAAGGGGGCGGTCGACCGCTCAGTCGACCGGCCTTGCTTTTTGGTAAGCGAACGAACATTCGTTCGTTTGAACGTTCCAGAACCCCTAATCGACGTGTTTTGCATCGTTTTAACTGATCTGGTCCCTCCGTTTCTACATCCGATGGCCCTTATTCAGCCTATGACGTGGTTGCATCCTATATCATCTCCAAATCCAACTGTCCGAGATCCACTTCTACACCTATAAATAGACCCCTAGATCTAACACTTTTTCTCATTCTAGGTTTTCTCCAATTGGGTTCACCTTTCTAGGAAGGACCCTACACGGAATAATTTTTCCAAAGGAGAAAATTGTTATAAATTAAATTATTTTACAACTCCAAGTGGATCCGAGAAGAGCAAAGGAAGAGCTTAGGATCAGAGGTGAGTGATTGTAATTATTTTAAGATTTCTTTAAGTAATTTAAAATAATAGAGTTTCCAACAGTTGTAGTTTTACTACGATTTTTGGAATAGCCTTTTCAGTAGTTTATTTCCAGTTTTTAGAATTATTTTCAGTCTATTTCCTTTCAGCTATTCGTTTCGGTAATTTTAGTTTATTTCTGTTAATTATAGCTTTTCCGTTTATTTATAGTATTTTAGTTTATTTACTGTCGTTTATACGTTATTTACATCATTTTTTTACGCTTTGGATTTTCTTATATTTTCAGTTTTCTTTTATTCCTCCTTCTTCTTCGCGTATGGATTAGAATAGGATTAACGCGAATACGGATTAAATTGTAAGAAAACTGAAATAATGGAATATAAGATGTAAATTTCAATGACTGTAATATAAATGGAATTGGACTAAAATTACGCCTAATTATGACGTTAATTGGACTGAATTAAAAAGATTGGCCTAGTTATAACTTAGAATTATAACAAACAAGTGTAAAAGATGAAAGATGCTAATTTTCACACTTAGACCTTGGGTTAAGTTATAAGCATGATTATAACGTAGGTCATTATAAGAAAAAAGAACAGAATAAGGCTTATTTTAAGACTTAGAAAAAATTAATAAGTACAGATAGTAGAGAAAAATGTAAAGGCTTATTTAAATAATTTACCTAAGTTAATAAGCAAAGATGAAAGTAGGACCTGTACCAAATAGCATTCCCTATTAGACAAAACGGTGAGCCTAGGGCATGGTTATGCTAAGAATGGTAGTAATTGGTCAATTAGAAGTCCAAATCACGAGGGATTTGGATAAGGGGCGCAACTAGATATTGTTTAGATGAAGGGCCAATACCAACATCATTTCCCCTATAGATTCTATGGACACACGGTAATCTCACGTTAGCCTGAAGTAGGATGAGGGGCATGCTTATGCTGGAAGTTGGAGGTAATAAGAAGACTCAATAGGTGGAGCAAAAGGTAGCATGGGCATGATGGAAGTTACGTGTGCGACTTCTATTCGGGTGCTTAGTAATAGCTATGAGTTCCAAGCGCTTAGTATGAGTGTCTTTCGTAGACACCATTGCCTTTTGTGTAGGGAGCTATATATGTCATCCGGATCCACAGTGGTTGCTCTTTGCATCTTCCGTAGATACTATTGGCTGCTGTGTAGGGAGTTATATAGCGGTTGGTCCACGGTAAGGTTTATGGAGTAGCAGGCCGATCAAAAAGGTAGAATTAGGGTCACATCCTAATTACAGGATGAGGAATTCAGCCTAATTAAAGTAGAAATCAAGGACAAGTGCAAGCAATCAAAGTTAACATATCTTATAAATTGAGCAATATTTAATCGTACTTATTTTCAGTTTATCTCTTTCCTATTTCCTTTGTTATTCTTATGTATGCTAGAACTGTTGTAGAGTTTATTACTTTTATCTTGCTTAAAGACTCTAGTAATTACTATCATTCACCAAACTTTTAGTCTGGCCCACTCCTTTATTTCCCCCTTTTTCCCTCCATAGGAAATCAAGGGAGAAGTCAGTAAATTGCAGTCGCTTGGCGGTTTTCTTGGAGGAGTTCTCTTCTATGTATTTCTTTTATTTCATCTTTAGTTCTTTCTATGTACTGGCTTACTTTGAGGGATATTATGTACTCTTATTTTGAGACTATAAGTTTTTGTTTCATGAGACATATTGGATTTCTAGACATGCATGTGGTATTTGGTATTTGACTTATTTATGAAGCAATTATGAAGCTTTGTTTTAATTAAGTTATTATTTTATGTTTCCACTGTTTTTATCTATATTTGTCTTCTGAATCTTAGTCTCTGTTAGCTTTAGTTATACCTACAATGCATCACGCCTTTTAATGTGTCCTTTTGGGTATATTAAGGGGTGTGGGGTGTTTCACTTGGTATCAGAGCCTAAGGTTACAGGATTCCTAAAAATTATTTTTGAAAGCCAAGTACTTTCCAAAATAACTTGTTTTAAAAGTATTTTTCAGAAAAGAACTCATAGAAATAGTTTTTAAGTATAAAAGAGTTTTAAAAAAAATCTCCTCAAAGTCCAGTTCAACCTTCTTTCGAGCCTAAGTTTCCTTTTCTTTGCATAGTACAGATGGCTGGTTCCGTAAAGCTACGGTACAAAGGGTGCAAGGGCAAGCGCCCAATACAACACCAGTAGGGGGAAATCCCTTTAATCCACCTACACCAACCGATTTTTCTAAGCTATGCAAGGACTTTACCAGCATAGGGGGGTGGAACATTTTCTGGCATGAAGGATTTCAAGGAGACACAAGCAAGGTTGGAAGATATGGAGCGAAAGTGTAGGCGGTTAGGCTTGGAGGACCGACAGCGAATTCAACCTACTTATTTGAAGCTGAAGGGAGAACTTAAGAAGGTTCCTACAAGCTCTAAGAAATAGTGGTGGAAGGACAAGAAGGATAAGAGGAAAGAAAGGGAAGGCCCTTAGGAGCGAATCAAGAAAAGTGGGAGATGTAACCGTTGTAGAATGATTGGTCATTACGCAAGAGACTGCAAGAGAGAGAAGGTAAAGAAGTGTTACAACTGTGAACAACCCGGTCATCTTAGTAAGTTTTGTCCTCAGAAGATGGGGCAGGGAGCGAGTGCACCTACAGCGTCGATTCAAGCTTTGGATGCAACACCTTCCAACAGCTGACCGGATCGAGGTAGGAAAATTTGGTTCCTATTTCTGGTATTCCCATTCAGACTCTTTTTGATCCTGGAGCATCACACTCTTTCTTCTCTAGTTCTTAGGTAGATTGTTTGCACTTAGACATCTCTTTAGTAGCAGACCTCATTGTTGTTTCAAACCCCATGGGTGGGTCGACACTCTTGTCTATGATTTGTAGGGAATTGAAAATTTATATCCTAGGCATAGAATTTGACTATGAAGCCTATATTTTGGGATTTTCGGGGTATGGGATGATTTTGGGAATAGATTGGCTATCCACATATGGAGCTATATTAGATTGCAAGAGGAGAGTCGTTAGACTTGAGACATGCACCAGTAGGACTCTCGAGATTTCGTGCGACCCACATGGGTCAGTTATGTTGAGCTTCCTTTATTCCCTCGATTCATCATTACCAGAGTTAGATTCGGTTCCTGTCGTCAGAGATTTTTCCAGACATCTTTGAGGAGGTTAGGGGACTACTCCCCTAAGAGAGAGATTGAGTTCAGGATTTATTTGGCTAGCCAGTAGCATTACCCGAAGGGCATATGGCGTCTAGGGAAAGGAAGGGATTGAGCAAGCAGATCCGTGAGCTTTGGAGAAAGGTTTCATAAGAAGAAACGTATCAGAATAGGGAGCGACAGTCGTCTTCGCTACCAAAGCAGGTGGTTCTTTTCGACTTTGCATTGACTATGGAGAATTGAATAAGCTCACAAAGAAGAACCATTATCCACTCTCTAGGATAGATGATCTTTTCAACCAGTTAGTTGGCTCTTTAGTATTCTCCCATCTTGATTTAGCCACTAGATTTCATCAGCTTAGGGTCGCAGATGATAACATTGATAAGACCGCATTTGGGATAACAGACGGATTCTTTGAGTGGTTAGTCATGACTTTTGGGCTAACCAATGTCCCGGCCTATTCTATAGATTTAATGAACCATGTTTTTAGAGATGTCCTAAATTAAAGTTCGTGGTGGTATTCGTGGTCGACATTTTGGTGTTTTCCAAGAAGTATGGAAGTGCATGTTATTCATCTAAAGGAGGTTCTTTGTATGCTTTGTGTTCGTCAGTTGAAAGCAGAGTTCTTGAAGTATCACTTTTCGAGTGTGTTTATTGGGGCATAGAGAATGTCTACACATGATAGGTATTTAAGAAATGGTTTTGTACATTTAGGATTGGGATTATGGAAATTCAAAGAGAGGTAGGTAAAGGTTAGAGATGTACAATAAAATTTAGTAGATAAGCAGAGAAGAAAGTCCATGTGTAGGTAATTGCAGAATTATAATTGTCTCAGACAAGTGGATTTGACGGTGATGCCTTAGAATAAATATGAGTATACAAGAGGAATAGGAGCAAAAGCCTTTAGTTTAGGAAAAGTACTCCGAGGGTAGTAAGTAGGAAGACCCACTTTATACTAAGCCCAATAAAATGAAAATTTTGAAATTTAAAAAGTTGAAAAAAATTATTGTAATTGTTGGAACTGAAAAATTTTATTGTTAATATTTTCTTTCAGAAAATAAACATGGGGTTTTTGAAGAATGGTATGAAATTTAAGTTAGTTTTTATATAATGATAAAATTGGAATTCTTTTTGAAGAATTATAGAGTGTGTATATATATAACTCACTAGTTTCATTGTAAGTAAACAAAGATTTTAAACATAAAAACCTAGCGTGTATCAAGTATCGAAAATGTAGATTACAACTTTTATTGTTGTAATAAATGTTTTCGTGAAAAATAAGTGGAGCATAGGCTATAACACTATTGTTATAGTAAGTGACTCCCAAGAGAAATATTTTTACATAGGTATATGAGATTTATTGGTATTTATTTAATTGAATCCATAAACTAGTATTTTTTGGACTGTAGTAACAGTGTTTTACGCAACATTCGTTTTAACCCAAATAAAAATGTATTTTAAAAGGTAATTTCTGAGTATAGAAACAGAATGGTTTGTAAAGTACACTTATTATTAATAAGTAGAAGGAAGTGTTTTTGCAGTTATGGAAATATTAAAACAGTTTTGAAGATGAGTTTCTCCGAAAGGAAAATGTGTAAGTTAGATATTAGAAAATATTTATCATGGAAGAATATAGTTTAAAGTTATTTTAATATATTGGAATGAAAATAATAATGGTATGATTTTCTATGAAACCAATAAAAATGTTTTGTGCAAGTTACAAGGAATACATGAAAGAGATATACAAGGTATGAAAAGCACCATATTTTGTATAGCCTATTTCAAATAATATAAAATAAGTTCCTTGTAATTTCCCATAAACATGAAATTCTCTTTTAAAAGGTTCATAGAAGATTTAGCGTTAATAATTTCTCATTTGAGAAAGTAGTTCCAATATATTAAGTTATGAGACCGAAAGGTATAATAAGAAGATGTTTTGAAACACATAAAAACAGTTTAAAGGATATTTTAAAAGAAAATGGTTTGGTGAAAAAGTAAATAAGTTTTTGAAATGAAGAACTTAATAAAAGTAAAATTTGAAAATTCAAATTTTTATAGAAAAGCTGTAAAAGTCTTTAAAAGAAAACAAGGAATAATTTTTAGACTTAAAAATTTGGTAGTTTCTCCCCTCTAGGTTTGGGGAATAATGTTAAGTGACCAAGTATTTTTGAATTTAATAGAAACTGAAAAGATAACACTTTTAAACGCAAAGATTTTGGGATTTGATGTTTTAAAATTTTAGAAACCTTAGTTTTTAAAAACAAGGTGATAAATACCAAACCAAACTCTTAAATGTGGAGTGGATAAAATAATTTCCTAGGAGTAACGGAAAAGGTGTAAGGAGATGGCAGTAATTACTTTTAGAAGTAATAATGGAAGTTTCCGTAAAGTGTATAGGACATTAGTAAGAACCTAGGAATGTTGATTCATGAAGAACAGTAAAATGAAATTAGTAGGATAGTAAGACAAGCATGGTTGAGAATGAGTATTCTTGATTTTGGAAGAACTTGGGAAAAACATCTTTCTTTAGTGGAATTCATATGGTAGTAGTTTTCAAGCTAGCATTGGAATGGCACCTTTTGAAGCTCTTTTTGGGAAGGCCGTGTAAGACGTCTTCATGTTGGTTGGTGTCTACGGAAAGGTTGCTTCTTGGTTCCAACATGGTTAGAGAGATTTCGGAGAAGACTAATTTGATTAGGAGAAAATTTGTTTCTCATATTCATGTCTCTTTGATAATAGATTTTAGAATTTCCTTTTTCCATCTTTAGTTTTGAATAGGTTCTTTCCTTTATTATACTTTGGGAGGGTTGAACTTAGGATTTGATGTAAACATGTTAATAGAACATGTAATGAATGATTTATGCTGGTGATTGCAAGTGTTTGCTAGTGGATGCTATGGACACATATAGGTATACTATGCACTATTATTCTTTAGGGATCGGCCTAACTAGGACACTAGAGCATATGCATATGGATGTGTGCACATTTTTATTTTATTTCCATGGTTGCTATAATGGATGTTTATCACATGATTGTTGCATTTGGATGATGTTCGTAGCATGCATACAGAATTATCAGTTATCATTAGGAAATTTTTGCATTCATTTGGATACATGGCATAGACATGATTGCATAAAAGGAGGTCAACTGAATCAGTAGACCGCCTAATCTTTTGCATTAGTTAGGAACATTTACACTACACTAATTGCATAAGTATCAAAAATTGCTTTAGAAAAACTTAAGGACAATGGATGAATGGTTGATGATTGAGTAGTTGATTGTAGAATTGGATGAAAACATTTAGTACATTCTTTTATCCTTAGAGATTTCGGGGACGAAATCCCTTAAGGAGGGGAGAATGTAACAACCCAAAATTTAACCCATAATAGTTAATTCATTAATTAATTAAATAATAAAATAACTTTGTGAAATTATTAGAATTGAGCCACGGGAATTGCACCATTGTGTCCGTGGTAATTTTCAGGTCAATTTCCATATATAGAACGTCAGAAACCGAGCTAATATGACCAAGTTATAAAATAAACAAAATAAGTAGAAATAAAAATAAATAAATAAATAAATATATATACATATATATACATACATATATACACACATACGGGTCGACAGGCCGGTCGACCTGGGCAAGGGGGCGGCTGACCGCTCAGTCGACCCGCCTTGCTTTTTGGCAAGCGAACAAACGTTCGTTCGTTCGAACGTTCCACAACCCCTAACCGATGTGTTTTGCATCGTTTTAACTGATCTGGTCCCTCCGTTTCTGCATCTGATGGCCCCTATTCAGCCTATGACGTGGTTGCATCCTATTCAATCTCCAAATCCAACGGTCCGAGATCCACTTCTACACCTATAAATAGACCCCTAGACCTAACACTTTTTCTCATTCTAGGTTTTCTCCAATTGAGTCCACCTTCCTAGGAAGGACCCTAAACGGAATAATTTTTCCAAAGGAGAAAATCGTTATGAATTAAATTATTTTACGACTCTAAGTGGATCCGGGAAGACCAAAGGAAGAGCTTAGGACTGGAGGTGAGTAATTGTAATTTTTTTAAGATTGCTTTAAGTAATTTAAAATAATAGGGTTTCCAATAGTTGTAGTTTTACTACGGTTTTTGGAATAGCCTTTTCAGTAGTTTATTTACAGTGTTTAGAATTATTTTCAGTCTATTTTCTTTCAGCTATTCTTTTCAGTAATTTTAGTTTATTTCTGTTAATTATAGCTTTTTCGTTTATTTAAAGTTTATTTATAGTATTTTAGTTTATTTACTGTCGTTTATACGTTATTTACATCATTTTTTTACGCTTTGGATTTTCTTCTATTTTCAGTTTTCTTTTATTCCTCCTTCTTCTTCGCGTATGGATTAGAATAGGATTAACGCGAATACGGATTAACTTGTAAGAAAACTAAAATAATGGAATATAAGATGTAAATTTCAAAGACTGTAATATAAATGGAATTGGACTGAAATTACGCCTAATTATGATGTTTATTGGACTTAATTAAAAAGATTGGCCTAGTTATAACTTAGAATTATAACTAAAAAGTGTAAAAGGTGAAAGAAGCCTATTTTCACACTTAGACCTTAGGTTAAGTTATAAGCATGATTATAACATAGGTTATAATAAGAAAAAAGAATAGAATAAGGCTTACTTTAAGACTTAGGAAAAATTAAAAAGCAATGTAAAGGATTATTTAAATAATTTACCTAAGTTAATAAGCAAAGATGAAAGTAGGACCTGTACCAAATAGCATTCCCTATTTAGACAAAACGGTGAGCCTAGGGCACGCTTATGTTAGGAATGGTAGTAATTGGTCAATTAGAAGTCCAAATCATGGCGGATTTGGATAAGGGGCGCAACTAGATATTGTTTGGATGAAGGGCCAGTACCAACAACATTTCCCCTATAGATTCTATGGACACACGGTGATCTCACGTTAGCCTGAAGTGGGATGAGGGGCACGCTTATGCTGGAAGTTGGAGGTAATAAGAAGACCCAATAGGTGGAGAAAAAGGTAGCATGGGCATGGTGGCAGTTACTCGTGCAACTTCCATTCGAGTGCTCAGTAATAGGTATGAGTTCCAAGCGCTTAGTATGAGTGTCTTTTGTAGGCACCATTGCCTTCTGTGTAGGGAGCTATATATGTCGTCCGGATCCACAGTGGTTGCTCTGTGCATCTTCCGTAGATACCATTGGCTGTTGTGTAGCGAGTTATATAGCGGTTGGTCCACAGTAAGGTCTATGGAGTAGCAGACCGATCAAAAAGGGTTGAATTAGGGTCATATCCTAATTACAGGATTAGGAATTCAGCTTAATTAAAGCAGAAATCAAGGATAAGTGCAAGCAATCAAAGTTAACCTATCTTATAAATTGAGTAATATTTAATCGTACTTATTTTCAGTTTATCTCTTTCCTATTTCCTTTGTTATCCTTATTTATGCTAGAACTGTTGTAGAGTCTATTACTTTTATCTTGCTTAAAGACCCTAGTAATTACTATCATTTGCCAGACTTTTAGTCTGACCCACTCCTCTATTTTCCTCTTTTTCCCCCCATAAGCAATCAAGGTAGAAGTCAGTAGATTGCAGCCGCTTGGCGGTTTTCTTGGAGGAGCTCTCTTCTATGTATTTCTTTTTTTTCAGCTTTAGTTCTTTCTATGTATTGGCTTACTTTGAGGGATATTATGTACTCTGATTTTGAGACTATGAGTTTTTGTTTAATGAGACATATTGGATTTCTAGACATGCCTGTTGTATTTGGTATTTGACTTATTTATGAAGCAATTATGAAGCTTTGTTTTAATTAAGTCATTATTTTAAGTTTCCGCTATTTTTATCTATATTTGTCTTGTGAATCTTAGTCTCTGTTATCTTTAGTTATACTTACAACGCACCACGCCTTTTAATGTGTCCTTTTGGGTATATTAAGGGGTGTGGGGGTGTTTCACCAAAAATAGCAAAAAGAGCCTTACAAACTTTTAAGGTCGGATGGTTGAAATTTCCCGATCTTGGAGTTATGGTATGTTGCGAAAGAAGGTTTACAAATCTAGCTTTAGGACGGAAATTTTGGTTTATAAACTCGAAGTTATCATCCCCTTCAAAAATGTGATGAAATGTCTCACGATCATGTTCATCAATTTTAAAATCCGAAAAATCCATTCCCGTACTCTTACAACCAAGAATGTTACCCAAAATCTCACTATTTAAACCTATACGTGTTCCTTTAATGCTACTCCACACTTCCCCTTCATTTCCTTCATAAAAACCACGATTCAAATTTGCATAAAACATTTTGATAAGATTCGGATAACAAACAAAATCATTTTGAGAATCATCTATTAAGCTAAGAATTTGATTATCTTCGAAAAGAACATTGATCTCATATGAAGGAAAATCACTAAAGATAGCAAATTTTCCCGTATGGACCTTTCCAAAGTTTACATAGCTAATGTAAGCTTTGATAGCTTCTGGATCATTGTAGAGGAACTCTTTGGGTGGCCTTGGACAGTCTTATAGGGGATGGATTGCTTGAGGAAGCCATTTTTGAAGAAAATAGAGAGCTTGAGAGTTTGAAAGAGTGTTTGAATTTTGAAATGAAAGTGAAAAGATAGGATAAAGTTAAGGAGATAAATAGATATCTAAGAGCCATGTTCTCTGGTCAAGAGATACCTTTTCAGAGCTTTGGAATTAGTGAAAAGGTGGAGGGAATTCAAAGTTTTGAATTCAAATTTGAACTTCAAATTTCTGGCAGGGATGTCGACATAGGGGGTAGGGTCATGTCGACATGGGTCCCCTAAATCATGTGACTTATTTTACTACTTTATTTACTATCTATATCTATATATCATATAATCTAATTTATTTTTTATTTGAAATAATATTAAATATAATAACACTTTAATATTAATATTTTAATATTAAAATATTATTAAAACAATATTATATTGAAAATCAAAATTTTAAATTCAAACAACAAGCAATTTCAAAACATGCAAACAATCAAACATTCAAATAAGCAATTTCAATCAATATAATTTAAATGCGTACCTATTTTTAGATCCATATTTCCGAGATCATCAGACTCATGAATAGCTATAAAGCACATGTTTGAATTTTCCGTCTCTTGATCTTCATCACTAGAGGATGAGTCTGAATCATCTAGTGTAGCAGTATATGCTCTCTTTCTTTTCTTTGACGAATCATTACTTGGAGAAAATTTCTGTTTATACGGATGCGGACAATCTCTTTTTAAGTGGCCTGGTTCATCCCAATTGTAGCATTTGACGTTGTTTTGAGTCTCATTACTATTTCCTGAATTCTTGTGATTATTTCTCTTGTAATTGTTCATCTTTCTTTATTTCTAAAACTTTCTAAAATTCATTGTCATCAAGGCTATTTCTTCATCGTCATCATTGTTTGAGTCTAAACCATCTGTTATTGCATTGAACGCTATTGACTTCTTTTCTGAGGCCTTGCTTTCTCTTCTCCCTTGCATTTGTACTTTAAACGACATCAAATTCCCAATCGATTCTTCAATTTTCAGAGTACTAATATCATTAGCCTCTTCAATTGCTTGAGTCTTCTGATCCCATTCCGGAGTGAGTGAATTCAGAATTTTTCTGACTTGATCTTCTTCGGAAAAGTTCTTTCCTAATGCAATTAGTGAGTGCACAATGTCTTGAAACCTACTGTACATGTTTGAAATGCACTCATTAGGATTCATCTTGAATAATTGAAACTGATTGGTCAAGATATATATTCTGGTCTGTTTAACTTTGCTTGTTCCTTCATGAGTAACTTGCAAAGTTTTCCAGATCTCATATGCAGACTTGCAGACAGACACTCTATTAAACTCATTCCTATCAAGTAAACAGAATAAAATATCCATGGCTTTGGAATTGTTTTATGCAACAGTCTTTTGCTCCTCAGTCCACTGTGCAAAATCAGTTGTGGGTTCAATGTACTCAGTTTGTGTGATATTTCAAGTGTCTAATCCTATTGATTGTAAATAGATTTTCATCCTACATGCCCAATATGCATAGTTATTGCCATTAAAAAGTGGTGGTCTGGCAGTAGACTGACCCTCTACAAATGAACTAGTGATAGTGTTGACATTACCAGTGTTGGCAGCCATTTGAAAGTTTTTCAAGAAACAGATTATGAAATATTTGAAAACCTCGCTCCGATACCAAATATTGGAAATGCGGATTACGGATCTTAAGGCTGGATTAACAGTAGAGGGGGGGTGAATAGTGTTTAATGGATTTTATGGAATTTTTTAAACCTTTTCAAATTAAACACAAACAGATGCAATTCACAAATACATAGACAATCATAGAACCAGACACAGATGAAAATAGTAAGTAAAAGCAGTAAAGGAAAGAACACACTGGAATTTATACTGGTTCGGAGTTACCCTACATCCAGTCCCACACAATTTCTTATGCAGATTTCTTTTCATATATAATGTCGATATTACAACCTCGATTTCAAGGCCACGAGATACACCCTTCTGTCTCCGAGTCCAAGGCAAACTCTCTTGATTTAACCAGGCTACAAGGTCACCTAATTAGTTTACGGGATACAATCACACCCAATTGATTTACGGGCCATAATCACACTGTTTTCAATCACACTTTGATAGAGAGAGACTCGATACACTTTGACCTTTCAATCTTCGATTACAAATGATCATATAACTCTGCATAGCACTGAGATCTTTGAGAGAGAGTGGCAGAGAATCAAACTAGAGACGATCGAGTTTGGTTCACTTAGGATTTCAGCAGAATTTTGTTAAAGCATTTGAAATATAAGAGAATATTTGAGTGGAGAAGAAGAAGTGAAGAAATGAAGAAAAACTAACCTAAAATTCGTTGAAAACAACTGGAATATATAGGAGAACAGCGGTCATGTCCATTCGTGAAAGGTTATGACGAATAGACACTTCATTAGAAAATTCAAATTTTAAAATCTACGGCTACCATGTCGACATGGGGGGTATAGGCATGTCGACATCCCCTAGTATTTTTTGAAAATTGATTTTTGTTTTAAAAGAGATTTTCTTTCTAAAGTTTATCGAAACAATCTTAGAACTTTGTAAACTATTTTGAATATACTTTATGATTATAAAAACCTTTGGAAAGTGATCTTATGAAATATAAAAGTAATAAATAAATAAATATATAAATATTTTAAGATTAAAGCTAAAACATTAAAACCAGGAGATAGTTTAAAAATAAGAAATGATTTTGAAATTATATGGTTAAAAATAGTTTTTGAATTAAAGCTAAAATATTTAAACCAAGAGAGAGATGTCTTTTTAAAAAGATAGTTTTGAAAAAATCTAAAAATAAGTTATTTTTAAAATTTCATGGATTCCATTCCACTAGAGAAGGTCGTGGTTTCCACCCCACTAAAGAGGTCATGGGTTTCATCCCACTATTAAAGCAAGAAGGTGGATTCCATTCCACAATTAAAATTAGAATAAAGATTTTAGTGCTATTATGAAGTTTTAACATAAATCTAGACTCCATTACTTATCTTGATATCTTGAACTCTTGAACTCTTGATAATCTTGATACTCATGAGTCTTCGGTCTTGATTTCTACAATCTTGAATTCGCCCGTCTTGAATCTCTATACTATACCGTCTTCATTCTCCATACCTGCATATACATATCCTGCATATACATATATATCTAGACAAAGATATTAGTATTTATATTTTATAACAAGTCCTAAGGTTGTTGTCATCAAAACCATCATCTCAGGAACTAACAGGTATGTCCTTTACTAGCTAGCCAATCGTATCTTATCACGTTTAACTATATAGTTTTATTCATTTCATAGTTTAATATATAAACATCCATCTAACCAATATGATAATTAAGTAGCAAGCAGTATAATTGAATCCAATTAAATCATATTTCATCAGAAAAATATCAAAATAAGCAAACCACATCAAATGAGCATAAAAACGTATCAATTAGTATAAATGTAACGACCCATATTTAACATCTCATGGGTCATAAAATTTTATCATTAAATCCAGATTGGGTCATATGATATTATAACTTCGGAGAATGTTGATTATTGACATTTTTGACCCTTAGAGATTTCATTAGATGGTTTTGACTCTGAATAAATTATGAAGCCTCTAATTTTGGTCGGAGCTAAATTATGATCTGAAACCAATTCCAAATGGAAGATATTATGTTCTCTAATTCCATAAAGTGATCATAACATTTTTTGGACTTACCATCTAGATGATATGACCATTTGAAGTTAAATGGTTTTTGGATGGATTAGTCGGTATTTAGTGAGGCTTGGATAAACCCAATACCCCATTTTAGGATTTATGCCTAATAAAGCTAGTGGGACAACTTCCATTCATTATTCCATATCACAAAAATAGTTAGAAACCATCATTAGTTATCTTCATAACCAAAAATGAACCATAATCCTTACTTTAAATAGCCATATCTAGTCACAAGAGGGGGATTAGAGAGGGGATTAACATACTTGCTATTGGGATGCATTGGTATTGTTGGTTTCTCCATCATTGATTTTCGAATACTAAGACCGTCTAACATAGGTCTAAGCTTAACTTTAGCTTTAGAATGGATTTAAAAAGATAAATGTTGATTTTTTTTTTGGATGTTTAACCATACCGGTCTTCATTTTCCATTTTGGCTAATTTAGGATGTTGTAAAATTTGAATTGTGTTTGTATTGTTTGTAGATGGTGAATGTACGTTGCATATTGCTTGCAAATGGTATTGTATTTTCTACTTGTTTTAATGTATTAAGAGAGTTGTATCCATTTGGGTGGACCAAAGAGCAAAATTACTCAAAAACGTGACGCGATCATTTTTGGGTGTTTATGAAGGCCTAAGGAAGTTCCATTTTTATCATATGGGAATTGGATTAAAATGGTTGATTTTGGCCCAATGCAATAGTGGTCGATAGTGGAGTATGGGGTGCTCGAGTGTAATGAAGCTTCAGGATTTGTAGGCAGAGACTTCGGGGAATAGAGTCTCTTCTTCGAGACTTATAATTGAAAACTTCGAGGAAGGCTCAACCATTGAAAGGTTTTAGACTTAGAAATTTTCAGTAATGAAGAGTGGTCAGCACTGAGAGTTTTTTCATGAGGGATTTCAACTTCGAGTTTGAATGTGAGGACTTCGAGCTTGGTAGGCTATGCTTTAAGCTTTAGGGAGGAGTGGACGAGAGGTTATAGTTCCAACATTTTCTATTTTGACTAAGTGTTGGCCAGACCCACATGGTCAGTGATGACCATTTATGGTCGGTACCAACCATGTTGAGTTTTAAGGAATTAATGTGTGGACTTCTAGGAGCGTGACATGATTATTCGTGTGTTCGTTCGATGCCCGGTTTGGATGTCATGGCTCTATGACAAGCAATTTTGGCTAGTGAAGCAATGACATGAAACTTTGACTTTAATTCGATGATTTTA
Source organism: Allium fistulosum (assembly GCA_030737815.1). Lineage (NCBI taxonomy): Eukaryota > Viridiplantae > Streptophyta > Magnoliopsida > Asparagales > Amaryllidaceae > Allium > Allium fistulosum. Next base: position 1,193,169,948 of record CM060901.1, on the reverse strand, counting down.
TAACCTATGACGGGTGTCTAGGGATATTCTGAATAATGATGGCTTTATGATAGGTGCTATAATGATATTCCACAAGGAAATATCCGATGATGAGAACTTGTTGGTGAAACGATGATTTCTTTTGCTATGGAAATGAATAGCACAGAATGATGATGTGTTTCACTATAGAGACCTGTGTAAAGGGATAGTTAATACTCATAGGTTTTAATGTGTGCTCATAAAGAGGGGGTATGAAAGGATGCTCCCTCAGATTTGTTGATACGTTATCCTAGATTTAATATGGATCCATGTACTCTGGACCTTAAGGACACATGGGTCTAATTACTAGCCTTACTAAGTGGCATGGAATCGCGCACCTGTAAATTGATATGTTGAGTATTCTCTAGTTGTTGATTAGGGCCATATGAGCTATCATACATCATACATACATTGCACCTAAGTGATGTGAGGATTGTTTGATGGTTGTTGTAGATGCGATGTTTTCCAAGTTTGTTTTATTACTCTAGTGATGTCATGTAACGTAGGTATTATTGACTTAGATACATAAACACCCACTTTTTACTTTGACTTATCGTACACCCATATGATGATGATAGTAGATTAGCATAATTGTTATGTTCTGACTCTTTGGACGTAGGGACATGTCATGTATGATTCTCTATACCATATGTCCTATATTTTGCTATATCGACTTTTATAGTATTTTAAGATTGTAGATCGCTCATACTAGACTGTAGTCTGACTCGAGGTTTTTTGCTTTCCTTCCTTCTTATTATCTCGAGTACTCTTAAATGAGTAGACTAGATAGTAGGTATGGGAATGCACATGGCGTTGTGCAGATGGACTAACAGAAGACTCCGCTTTTGCATATACTTATACATGGGCTTGTTATTTCTTATATTCCACTATGCAGCACTATGGAGCTTTATCAATGCTTTATCTATTTAGAGACAGTACATTTGGGTTTATTATTTTAGGTATAAATTCGATGATCTATGTATATATATTTATGATGAACCTGTTGCACTCCGACTATATGGTTCATTTTAGTTATTACTGTCTTGCCTATTTTATATCCATGATCATTTTATTTTATCCTTGCACTATGAGATATATGATATGTTTTGATTTGGACTCTACTACTTTAGCCATTGACAATTATCCTACATCGGCCGAGTATCATCATAGCGCGCTTTACAAGTTATACTTGGGTGCTGGAGGTGAAAGGCGATTGTCTCACTTTGTATCCCAGCTTAGGTTGTGTAGTTAACCTAAAGAATACATGGATCCATCGAAGATAAGGAGGAGTTGTCGCCCTAGGGTGGATCGAGCATTATATGAGAGAGTGCACTTATTATATCTTTTGGTTTTCAAAACTATATGGTAGTGTATATATAGTATTAGTTGCATTACACATAAGAGTACTATTGATGCAGATTTTCATTTTGGGAGACCGATCATTCTTATTATAGAGATAGAATTAGTCGAAAAATGAGAAATGCTACTAGGAACACATCTCTGGTGTAGAAGAAGGGGCAGCTTCGGGGGTGGCTAACCCCGATATGTAGATTATGTTTAGTAAGATTATGAGGAACGTGTTACGAAATACCCAAGGGGCTGCTCCTGATGTTGGTATTAGTGGTGCTTCTTCTGTGAAATCTCCACGAGCTGACGTTGCCCAACTAACCAAGGACTATGCTAGCCTTGACAATAAACTGTTCTAAGGATGAAAACAGCCATGGAAATGCAGGATTGGTTGGACACTTGCGAAAGAATATCTGATGACTTGGTGTGGATGATGCTATGAAGAAGAGCTTGGCCTCTAGACCACTCCATGGAAGACCGATGAATTGGTAGAATGCTCTTTGAGCTGTTACTCTTCAGAATTAGCTCACTTAGGATAAGGAAAAACCTATTTTGAGAAGAAATTTATATCAGCAGCTCAAAAGTTGGTATTGTTCCATAAATTTGGTGACCTAACATAGGGTAACTTGTTTGCTTCAGAGTATGTAGCCGAGTTTGACTCTTTGTCAACGTATGTAACGTCTATTATCGATGCTTTATTAAAGGAAATAAGGATTTTATCATAAGGTCGGACAATCATTAGGGAGAGCAATTGTTTGGTCACATTGACGAAAGCTTTGATAAGGTGGTCGAAAAGAGTTTATGACATGATAGTCTATACCCATGCAGAAGGTTGTTGCTTCTTAGGATGAGCTAAAGCTGCAAGCAGGTGGGGAAGGCAACAAGAAATGAAACTACAACAGGAAGAATAAGTAACTTCAGAATAAGGATGGTCAGAAGAAGGGCAAGTGGGACCCTATTTGCTACAACTGCGGTGATAAGGGCCGCTTGAGTAAGAACTACAAGAATGATAGAAAAAAATGTTATAACTTAAATAAGTTTTGGCACTTTTAAAAGGATAGTCCCGAGCCAACGAAGAAAAAATAGATTGTTAAGGCATATGCTCTCAACATTGGTCTAACTTCATTAAATTTCGACAAAAGGGAAGGGAAAATGAATCGTTATTCATAGTATGCTCCTCATTTATGATGTTCTTGTATGTGTTTTATTCGATACTGAGGTTTCACATTCCTTTATATCCGGTGGCTTGGTAGATAGATTAGGATTGAGACCCGACTTAGTAGACATGCCTTTGATTGTGTCAAACACTATGGGAGGTTCGACTAGTTGAGTATGTTGGTCATGATGTAGTCTTATCGAGTCATAAATGCACTTTTGTTTTTGATTGTTTTGGTTTCATAGGTTAAAATATTATTCTCAGGATGGACTGGTTGAGGATGTATGAAGTATAGTGGACTCTGAGAGGCCATTGGTGACGATATAAACTATTGGACAAGGGGTAGAGTTAGGCTACCTACCAAATGATGAAGTGATGGTTAACTTTCTATATTCGCTCGAGATCCCACATAATAAGTTGTCATCGATGCCTATAGCTAGGGAGTATCTAGATATATTTAAGTAGGTGAGTGGATTAGCACCATATAAGGAGATAGAGTTCCATATAGATGTTGTGAAGAATACCAGACTAGTAGTTATGCATTTAAGGTATATGGCATCCAAAGAGCAGCGGGAACTAGGAGTGCAAATGAATGACCTATTGCGGAGAGGGTTCATACGTAGGAGCATATATGAGTGGTGAGCACTTATAGTATTCACCACTAAGGTGGACGACTCTTTGAGGTTATATGTTAATTACCGTGAGTTGAATAAGGTGATTTTGAATCAGTATCTTGAATCGGTATCTTTGAGGTTATGAGTAGGGAGCACGTATAGTACTCCTTGAATTAGTGTCTTGAATCCAGAATGGGCTACCACTATGAATGCAGCAACTACCGATCTTCTATTTGTATTTAAATTGTGTTTTAAATGCTTGAAAAAATAAAGGAGGTGGGAAATGGGAGGTCAGCGTCAGACAAGACCGGTCTCAAAGAAGCCAAAAATTAGAGAGAAGAGAAAGTGGAGTTTGAGATGTATAAACAGTATAGATCTAAGGAGCAAAAGGGGGATCTGGATCCAACTTTTTCTCCTACTATTTCATCTCAATTTGAATCAGCCATTATATGCCCCTATCTGGGCCTCCTAACTATTTCAAGCCCGATTAAATAAATGTGCCATTAAATCCAATTCAAATGTACATTGATATTGTATATCAATATGTGTGTTTATAACTATTATATACACACTATTTAATATTAATCAACACAATTTAAATAAAATTTTATAACTAATATTTCATAAATATTAATTAATTTAATTAATTTGTAACAATTATAATTAATTAAATCGGGTGGTAATAGGAGTATTCAACATTTCAGTTGTGTAACTCTTAGGTGTGAATCTGTTTAGCAATTAATATCGAACAATTCAAATATTAACGCTCACACATCACCTTAGCTAGTGGTGTGACATTACGACTAAATTTATTGCTTACATGGTTTTGGTAAGATCTAATTTTACTTATTTAAGCATTACCCAGTAGTGACATTACACCAATTCTCTTCGTCAAAACTATATCATATTAGGACTTATGGAATTTGGTAATGGTCAAAAGTCCAATATCGTCCATATTCAACTTTATAGTGCAAACATAAAGTATTAGTTCAATAATAACAATTATTATTAACTAAACTACTCTGGTCGAAGAATATTACTTATAGTTGACTTCAGTTTATCGTGATACTAACCTCATATAACCGTAGAGACGAATCCTCTATTGAATAGTGTTTTACTTCTAATGCTTCTACTCGATCGAGCTATAGTCATTCGGTAGATGTCGTGCCATGATTTAACTATAATCAAAGCAAAGGTTTCACATTAAATTCAATAGTATTCTCAAGTCAAGAGAATTTTGTAATACTGTCACATTGATATTTACTATTTGATCTTAGTTATATTAACAGACAGAAAACTATCGAGTGAATCATTCAATAGTTATCCAATATGTATCAGTACGTAACCTCCAGACGCCTCCAGCAGTCATTAGAAATACACTGCCTAACATTCGGAGAGCGTTATGTTCTCTAGTCTCAACGGATGCATCAATATCCAGTCTCGATACATCTTGACTAGGAATATTTAAATTATGTGTTTAATATTATATTGTGATAAAATACTCATGATTACAACAATTGTAATTACTATCATAACCTCACCATTTACGGATTTTTAGTTAAATATAAGTAAATTAAATAATTAATTAATTATAACATATTATAACAAGTATATAACAGAATGAAAAACACCTTATATTTCAGACAAGATTTTATTGCATATTTAATAATTTACAATAAATTATAGAATTTCCCATAAGGCATACCCTTAACTCTATCAATATCCCACTTGCATTTGAGGCCAATTATGGAATCTCAAACCTATCCCTTCGATTAGCTTGATGAGTACCAACCGAGCTAGTCCCTTCGTGAATGGATCTTCTTTGTCGACCTTGGTACCCTTTGTATTACGACCTATTTCTTCTCGGCGAATTCTCAATTTAGGTGGAACTTTTGATGAATATGCCAAGACTTCATGTAAGCTCTAGGCTCCTTTGCGAATTACATTGCCACATCATTGTCCCAAGTATTGCTATTGGATTCTCCATGTCAAGAATCATTCCTAGCTCACTTAAAAATTTACACTTCCAGACTGCTTCTTTAGCTGCTTCATTGAGGGCGATGTACTCGATCTCCATTGTCGAATCAGTTATTGTTTCCTATTTGGAACTTTTCCAACTGGATCCATTATTAATAGTAAAACCATAACTTGACACTAACTTACAATTGTTAATATCACTTTGGAAGCTAGAGTCAGTATATCCCTTCATAAGGAGGTCTCTATTCCCATATATTATGAATGAGTCCCTAGTATTTCTCAAACACTTCAATACACATTTTACAACTGTCCAATGCTTTTCTCTAGGATTATATTGATACCAGCTTATGCATCCTAAGGCATATGCAACATCGATCTAGTACATAACATAGTGTAGATTAAGGAACCGATTGTCAAAGCATACAGTATTCTCTTGATTCGCTCTTTCTCCTCATCTATCTAAGGTATGTCCTTCTTAGAAAGGACAATTCCAAATTGCATTGGAACATTTCCATGCTTGGAATTCTCCTTACTAAATTTTTTTGGTATGGTTTCTTTGTACAAGGATTAGGACAATCCCAACATACTCTTAGATCTATCGCTATATATCTTTATACCTAGTATATAAGCTGCTTCTCCTAAATCCTTCATGCATAAGTTCTTTGAAAGCCAAGCTTTTGTTGACTGCAATAATGAAACAACATTGTTAATCAACAAAAGATCATTAATGCATAACTCTAAGAATACGATGACATTTCCCCGTTCCTTTCAGTATAGATACGCTTCCTCTGTGTTTTGATAGAAACCAAACTATTTGAACACTTTATCAAAACACTTATCCCAACTCCTTGAACCTTGTTAAATTCCATAAAATAGACTTTAACAACTTGCTAGATTTTCCCTCACTCCCACTGACTACGAAACTATTGGGCTGCGACATATAGACAATCTCTTCTACATCACCATTTAGAAATGTCATCTTTACGCCCATTTGCCATATTTCATAATCACAAAATGCAGTAATAGCCAGCATTATCCAAATGGAGTTAAGCATAGCTACAAGGGAAGTTCTCGTCATAATTAACGCATTGCATTTGACAAAATCCTTTCGCAACTAGCTTAACCTTAATAATCTCTACTTTCCCATCTGCATTTAGGTTTTTCTTAAAAATCCGTTTGCATCCAATGGTTTTTATCCCTTTGGGTGTGTCAGACAAAGTCATACATGGAATCCATTTTGGATTTCACTGCACCAAGCCAATGTATAGAGTCTTTACCTAACAGTGCTTGTTGGAACGATAGAGGAGTGTCATCATCTAAGAAACGGTCCTTCTTATTGCAATCTATGAGAAAACGGTAGTAACTCTCTGGTACGTGACATTCCCTATTAAACCTTCTAATAGGTTGAGTGTTTTCTTATACAGGTGAACATGGTTCTCTCACTAGTTTGGTCTCCATGGTCGACCGTCGGATCTCATCTAATTTTACAACTTTGATGTTAATTTCTTTTAATAGAAATTCCTTTTCCAAAAAGATAGCATGTTGAGAAATAATTACCTTTTGTTTCTCAATGTTGTAGAAAATATACCTATGGAATTCTTAGGATATCCTATGAGTTTACACAAAATCGATCTTGACTTCAAGCTTAACTGGACCGACATTCTCTACATAGATTAAACAACCCACATCTTCAAATAATTGAGGTGGGTTTCTTCTTGTGCCACATCTCATATGGCATCTTAGGCACAGACTTAGTGGGTAACAAATGCAATGTACGCATTGTAGTTTCTATTACATATCCCCAATAGGACAAAGGCAACTCAGCCTTACTCATCATGGAATGAATCATGAGGGGTTCGATTCCTTTGCTCCAAAACACCATTGTGTTGCGGAGTCTATGATGGAGTAACCTGAGAACAATCTCATTATCTTTTAAGTATTGTTAGAGTTCTTGTCCAACGTACTAACCTCCTTGATCGGATTGGAGTATTTTAATCTTTCGATTCGTTTGGTTTTCAACCTCATTTTTATATTCAATAAATTTCTTATAGACATCAGTTTTCTTCATTATAAGATACATATATTCTAGTCTTAAGGAATCGTCAATAAAGGTTACAAAATAAGAACAATTATCTATTGTGATTATGGGCATTGGGTCATATACATCACTATGTATAAGATCCAAGTGTTCACTGACTCTTTCGTTGCTCCCACTAAAGGGGTGGTTGGTCATCTTACCTTTGAGATATGAATCATATGTGTCAAAAGATTATGAATCAAATGATAGGTGAAACCTTTGGTTTTCAATTTATGTAGTCGTTTCATACTTAAATGACCTAGTCTACGATGCCAAAGATAATTTTTATTTATATTATTATTCAAAGAACTACTCACAAAATAGACATAATTTGTATTGATCGCATAAATGCCATTATCTAAAATACTATCACAAACTTTATTACCATCTAAAATAATGTTCATAACATTATTAGCATAGTGAAAAATATAACTAGTCTTAGACAATCTAGGAACATAAATAATTCCACAAATAAAGTCTTTTACATAATAGCAATTATTTAATATCAAAACAAGTCCACTCGGAAAACACAAATGAAAATCTCCAACCGCCGTTCCATCTACAATAGACCCAACAGCAACTTGAGGCCTTATTTCTACTCTTGCCATGTGATGCTAGTTTCTAAGACCCTGTAATGAACTACACATGTAAGTTCCAGATCTAGTATCAAATCCAAGGTAATTTATTGATTGTAAAACAATTTTGAATCATAAATATACCTGATGGTGCAGTAGAACTATTCTGATTCTTCTCTTTAACAATCTCCGAGTACTTTGGACAATTTTGTTATAAAAGAACCTTCTTGTGACAATGATGACATTCACCCTATGTAGTTAAAGCGCTTAGCGGTCTATAGCGGTGGAGGTACAAAAAGTTACAGCAGGGATAAAGCGGGGGTATAGTGGAGGGGAAAAAGTCTATAGTGGATATAAACCAAATATTCAAAGTTAGTTTATTGTCATTCTCACATCATTTGTGTAGCAAAAAGAAATATTGTTTAATATTATATAACAAAACCGAAGAAATCGTGATTTATGCAGTTTAGATTTAGTGACTACAATAAATTTCTAACTTATATTGAGCACTTGCACCTTAAAATTAGGTCTTTACCACGACTTTGTTGATTTAATTTAAAAGATAATTAGTCAAATCAACTTTTATATATAAATATTGCTAAAGCAAGTGCTAAGAAACCTTGATTTAGCGGGCGTAGTGAAAAATAGCGGGGCTTAATGTGAATCTACTGTTTAATAGCACTAAATAGAAAAGGTGTAGTTGTCGAAGAGCGCTACGCATTATATCAGGGCTTTAGCGGGGATTTAACTGCATAGCATTCACCCTTGTCTGCAACAACAGTCTTCTCATTTTTCTTGTTAAACCTTTCCCGCTTCTTCAAACCTTTTGAAGATGATGTGTTTCCTTTAACAACAAGTACGGCTCCTTGATCCTCAGATGAAGACTTGGCCGAGGTCAACATATCAAGGAGCTCCATAAGGCTTACGTTCAATTGGTTTATATTATAGTTTAATATGAACAGCTCATACTGGAAAGTAAGAGACCCTAGGATTAAGTCTACTTGCATCTCGTTATGCCGTGCCAAAGATTGACACATCACTCCAATATTAGAAGAAAGCACCTATAATTTAAATCTATCAAAATAAATAAAGAAAAGAACATGATTTTTATAATGGTTCAACGAATTCTCCAACCTATGTCCATTTTAATTTTATTATCTTATGTTTTCTTTCTAGAATATGAAGATTAAAACTTAAATTCGAACATAATCAAGTAGAACTTGGATCTAAGAAGGTTTAGGGAAGAAGAAGACAGAATAGAAATCCCAAAAGGGAAAAGCCAAGGAAAAGGTGTTAGTGCAGAATTTCGTCTACACCAACACCCCGAGGTCCGAAGGTATAGCTCCAAAAGCTTGTCGAGTTATAGGACTTGATTATAAGACTACCGAGATGTGATATCATTAGGCTGGAGTTGCGGGACGTTGAACTATAGAATCGTGATGATAAATGAGAAGAAGGTAAAGTGCTGAAATAAAAATAGCACCAAGAGTTTTATAGTTGTTCGGGCTGAATGTCCCTATGTCCATTGTCCTTTCCTTATTTAGTTACTCTTATATAGCCGAGAGGCTTATTATATTAAACCTAGGCATTTCAGCCATTAACGAGTTTCTGAATAGAACTATAATATAGGAAAATACAATATAGTTTTGTTCTTGTAATATGCTAGAAGATCCTTCTACCTTGGGATTACTACTTATTTATAGTCGGCAAGCTATAGCGTTATTGGTGAAGAATCTTTTCCTTGGATTGCTGAGGTTGCTGGCTGTGTGGTTACAATTGGAGCTTGTGTTGAGCATCTAGCATTGTTGCTTATGAAGTGCGGATTGATGAGTTGTCTTCCCGCCTAAACGGCCTCTTGCATCTGAGACGCACACTATCTCGTTGGCCGCTTCAACTGTTGATTCTTATTACTATAGATTGGTGCTTTAGGCTTCAAACCCTCTAATAGGTTGTTTCTTTTAGCATGTGGTATTATTCTTTCGAGACGAGATCGGTTCATTCGATCTTTATATATCAAAACATCATAACTCTTGGAATACATAAGGATATGGAGTGTTGGACTTTCCTTAGGAAGATGATCATCGTTTTTGCTATTGAAAATTTTTGGTATAACACATGCCCCTTAAAGTTTACTTCATATGTGAAATATGGAGTAAACTTTGAAGTGAACGGGTTTGGTTTACTTTTCTTGATTATCTTCCTAGTTCAGTCAGCACTATATGCATGGAAGAGGTCATGGTACTTAGTTTTGAATGGAGTACTGGGTCAACTGATGAGTATTTAATGGTTTTGAAAACCGAAGGGCGGATATTTATCTTGGACCGAGAGGTCACAAACTCCAAAATCATATTTGTTATATGAAGCCATCTAGGCTAGATGATGAGTGAAAAATGTTTGAATGCCGGGAGAAGAAATTTAAACCGGGATCGTGAGGTCAAAACTTGTTGAAACTGTGCTTGCCATTTGAAACTTTTTAGGTTAAGTTGTAAATAGAGCTGTTTTGGTGCAAATAGGAAAAATCTAACCTAAGACAATGAGGTCGAAACTTTTGAAAATTGTGCTTCTCACTTGAAGCCATCTAGACTAAGTGGTAGGTGAAATTGTTTTGGTGCCGAGAGGTAAAATCTAACTCGAGTCTGTGAGGTCAAAACTTTTGAAAACTATGCTTATCACTTGAAGCCATCTAGGCTAAGTGGTAGGTGAAATGGTTTTGGTGCCGAGAGGCAAAATCTAACTTGAGACCATGTGGTCAAAACATTTGAAAACTATTCTTGTCACTTAAGCCATCTAGGTTAAGTGGTAACCGAAATGGTTTTGGTGCCGAGAGGCAAAATCTAACTTGAGACCATGAGGTCAAAACTTTTGAAAACTACGCTTGTCACTTGAAGCCATCTAGGCTAAGTGGTAAGCGAAATGATTCTGGTGTCGAGAGGAAAAATTTGACTTGAGACCGTGAGGTCAATACTTTTGAAAACTATGCTTGTCACTTGAAGCCATCTATGCTAAGTGGTAAGCAAAATGGTTTTATTATCGAGAGGCAAAAGCTAACTTGAGACCGTAAAGTCAAAACTTCTTAATACTATACTTGTCACTTGAAGCCATCTAGGCTAAGTGATAAACAAAATGGTTTCAGTACTGAGAGGCAAAATCTAACTTGAGACCGTGAGGTCAAAACTTCTGAAAACTATGCTTATCACTTGAAGTAATCTAGGCTAAGTGGTAAGCGAAATGGTTTAGGTGCCAAGAGGAAAAATCTAACTTGAGACCGTGAGGTCAAGGAGATACTTGTCTTATGAGACCTAAAGGAAAATTGAGGTCTGATCTTGAAAGGATGGGTCCTGTTCTTGTATTTAATGCTTTTTCCAACTGTCATGATTTCATTGGCCTTTCTCAAAAGTGTGTTCCTTTTTCTACTCTAGGATGATTCATATTTTAATTAGGCCACATGTAATCTACGATTAAGGCCTAGTTAGCCAAGTAATCTCTACTGTTGGTCCTGAAGCTTTTAATAAACCCTTAACTGATCAAGGGGAGCTGGAGAATTGGATGGAGAGTTATGGGGTTGAGGGAGTCGAGGTCAATGCTCCAAGTCTGGAAGACGATTGGAGTGAACCTACTGAAGGGTTCTTTACCTAGACACTAGAGCATTTGGCAAACGAGATATCACCTCCCCTTGCTCCTTTGTTTGTTAATATCCTATAATTCTATTGAATTAACCCGATCCAACTTGCGGTGGTCTCGTATAACACTTTATCAGCTTTAGCAATCCTATACATGAAGAAAGAGTATCACAACATGACTACTTCCGAGATCCATTACTTATATAATTTACGTAGGTCATCTGGTAGTTCTGCAATTCCCTTGTATTTCCTTTGATTTTGGAAGAAAATGCCCCTAATCAAACCACTCATCAAGGTAACCGCAACTTATTGGTTTTTTGTGAAGATAGGTAATCGTCAATTTGTTACTGAACTATTGGAGACTTGCAAGTTTTCAAACTCTTCCTGTTTAGAATTCTTTTGCTTCTAAGCTTTGATCCTTAATACCTTTTTCTTTTATCTCTATAGCTAAACTTGGTAGGAACAAGGCTCTAACCCTCAAGGATCTCTTCGACTCAAGGTACGAGGAAGTGATGGAAATTCTGAAAGGGGAAAGGCTTAGACATGTTGTTCTTACCAAGGCCAATCTCAAGGTTTGCGGATTGTTATCATCCTTAGTTAGGTTTCTTGGATACGGTCCCCCTTCAACCGAAATCATGTGCCTAGGCATGATTATTCTATGTAATCCTAAAGTATACACTCATGTTGTCCCCAAAAATGGCGAGTCTGAAAGACGAGATGATGCCCGCAAGGGTAGACCTCGGTTATGAATACCTTATAGAATGTGTTTTAGGATATAACTTTTGTGAAATATAAACTTTCTTATCTAACTCATTTTATCATTTATGTAACAGTGGCTTCTGACGATATGCTTCAGATTGGTGAGTTGCTACTGAACAAACAGCTTTCTTCCAATTCCACTAGGCCAAAACATACTTTAGTGGATCTATCCATAAATAAGAAACAAAAGAAGGACAAGAGTACCTTCCCTGCCATAGCCTCAGGTGCCCTTGCTTTGACTCACATTCCAAAAGGTCAAGTGAACCGAGTGGTCAAGGTGACCCATTCCACTATTGACACTCATTTGTCTAAGGTCGTGGAGAACTCCAGGGTGGAGTTAGCTGATAACATGAGTAGTTTTAAGAGGATAATGACTTTGAGGATGGAGGTTCAACTTAGGGTATAGGCTCTTTCTCCCCCTTTTTTTGAAGTATTTATCTCTGTTTTTTTCATTCGAACCTTCTTTCTGCTGGCCTTAGCTGACATCTCGGTTTTACATCGAGGATTTAAAAAATTGGAGGAGAAGTTGAGAAGGTTGTGGCTTTGAGGAAGGAATTTGAAGAATTCAAAAAGGATGCCCAAACTAAAAGGGAAAAGAGTCTAAATGCTTTTGAGGCCAAAATTGCTGATCTAGAGAAGGCCCTGAAAGATCTAGAGGCCAACCATCAAACAGTCAAGGGCGAAATTGCAAAGGCTAAGGAGGAGATTTCGGGCTTGATTACTTAGGAGGAGGATGAAAAGGTGTCTACTATCGAGGCCTCCAAAATTCTCTATGACACTTATGAGCATAACCGAGATAGAGGAATGACTCTCTCTATAGGATTTAATCCTAATGGAAAGAAGATTGAGGAGAGCTTCTCCCAGAGTATGAGAAAGCGTAGGTTTCGATAGGCATTGGGCAATCAATTCTGGTAGAGGAGGATAAGGATAAAGAAGAGGTATGCCATGATTCTAAATCCTAGGAATTTCCTATTGATGATGTTTAAATTTTGGTCTATAATAATTCTGCTACACTTTTGTTTGTGATGACTGTTGACCTTGGTGGAACTTCTGTTTGATGTTGGATTTACAGTGAATTGTTTTCTTTCTTCCTTCGTCATGTGTATTCTTAAGTATTCTTTCCTTTAACCATGTTTAAATAGACAAAGTCAAATTTCACCTCTCATTATGAAGTGTTATGGAAGAGGAACCAAACCAGAAACTCGAGGTTGTTAGCAACATAGGCACCCTTAAAACCCAACTAAAATCTAGTAGAACGAGAAATGTAAATCTATCTAATAAAATTGAGCAGGTATAGGAAACACATGACCGAACTTGAGCTAAATCAATTAAGTACCTTAGGCTTAGAGGTATTGGGTTAATCGATCAAATTTTGATCTTAGGAGTAAATTAAAACTCACATTAGAAGACTGAGATGAGATCTTTTAAGAGTTTGCTCGACTCTCTAAACTGCATTTAGGAGATTCATAGTTGAATAACAAAAGGTTATCTTTCCCCAAAAAATTCTATGATCCAAGCCTAACTATAACTCTGAAGGTTCCTCCTAGTTACCGAATTGTAACTCCATCTCCCTTAGCTATATTCGAAGGGAAGACCCTTGAAAGTGAACATGTTTTGGAATATGTTCCCTAATGTATTCCTGAAACTAACCTTAGATTGCCTCTAATAGACTCTTCTCCTTCAGAACTAGTTGTACTGAAGAGTGGTTTAGGGAAAGACATCACTTCTTCCAATATGGAAAGACCCTCTGGGTCCCTTGGAGATACTAGGAGTAGAGGCCTTAAGATTATTTTAGCTACTAAAGAAAAGTTTGCCTATCTCAAGAGATCATGAATTCTGTACTTTTCATTTTTCACTATCTATGTTACTTCTTTGTGGAATGAAATAGAATTACCTTTATAATGATCTATCTTTTTTTTAATTTGAATTTCCTGTAAGGGAAATCATGTCCTAACCGCTTCGAACTAGAGCGAGATTGTGTCTCCTTGCAATGGATTCTTGATGATAAAATAGTTGAACTAATGAAATGTAGCCCTAATCTTGGTACCAAAATCCATGTCATCTTGAAAGACAACGAATCCTTAAAGTGAACTCTCAAAGAGTTATCCAAGAAGATGTCTACTATTCCGGAGGCAGTGCCAGCTATTGGTCGGGCTTCGAAATCTGTTATTTCTAGTTTATGGGAATCTACATCTACTCTTTGACAGCAACTGGACTAAGCTCACCGAGAGCTTTTGGCAATCAAATTACAAGAACTTGAAACTGAAAATAAGCGAACCAACGAGGTTACAATTTCGGCCCCTCCAGCTCGCAAAAGGGGTAGAGGTAGAGGTTATGCCGCTATAGGACTTTCTTCTTCTCATAGAACCACTATTTCCCTTTTTGGGCATTGTCCTCAATCCTAGAGGTGTTCTCCTTTAGCCCCAGCACTTGATACATTAGACATTCTTGTTTGCACTAGGGATAGCTGAAGAATTTCGTTCAAGCAAGAAGGAATGTATATCTAAGACATACGATAAGATGGAGGAGAATTTCAAATATCCCTTGGAGAAGGCTGTTAAGGAGACCAAAACTAAGGTCAAAAATATGTGTAAAGGCTTATGAAACATTGCCCCTTCCTCTTTCCTTCTTACATATTGTATTCCAAATGTATTAATAGTCACTTAATCTATCTATAACATTAAGGTCTCCTTTTGTTTTTTAGTTAACTAGTTCTTTCAACTTGAGCCATTTTGCTTGTCCTTTCTAATTCCATTTCGAGTTCTTCTTGCCCTTTGGCATCTCACCGTACTGTGTTTTCGATGTCTATCCTTACGGCCTAGATTGGGGATTCTTACCCAATGCTCATTCTTATTTAGGAACTTTTCTCTTAAAACTCTAACCTTATTAGGAATTCTATTCGATTTTGATCTTATGCATGATGCTTCTCGATCATGGCTCACTATTATTGGGAACCTGCCCAATATTCTCATCTAACTAGGGATCTACCCAATACACGGTACTTCTTGTCCATGGCTCGCTACCATTGGGAATATACCCAATATTCTAATCTAATTGAGAATCTACCTGATGCATGGCACTTCTTGTCCATGGCTCACTACCATTGGGAATCTACGTAATATCCTAATCTAACCGGGAATCTACCCAACGCATGGTACTACTTGACCATGGCTCGCTATTATTGGGAATCTTCCCAATATTCTAATCTAATTGGGAATCTCCTAGCGCATGGTACTACTTGACCATGGCTCACTATTATTGGAAATTTACCCAATATTTTAATCTAACTGGGAATCTACCTAGCGCATGGTACTACTGACCGTGGCTCACTATTATTGGGTATCTACCTAATATTCTAATCTAACTGGGAATCTACCTAGAACATGGTACTACTTGACCATAGATCACTATTATTGGGAATTTTCCAAATATTCTAGTCTAACTGGGAATCTACCCAGTGCATGGTACTACTTGACTATGGCTCACTATTAGCGTGCATTCCACTTTTCGATGTCTTTTTAGACCTAGGTGATATTGGCCTTACACTTTGTTGCACATCACTGTAGGGGTGCTCTTATGGCAAGGTCTACCAACCTATCATTGGGCACCAATCTACAACCACTTGTGGCTGGCATCGGCCATCTACAACCACTTTTGGCTTGTGTCGATCATCTACAACCACTTTTGGCTAGTGTCGGCCATCTATAGCTACTTTTGGCTAGTGTCGGCCATCTAAAGCTATGTTAAGTTGATTATCATACCAGATGAAAAAGGAAACCATGAACTTTTGAAAAGAATGCTTTTTGAATTATAGAAGACTCTTTTTAAACCGAATATTTGGTAGACCTTATTGTTTGGTAGAAAAAAAGTTTACTTCAAATTTGAGAAAGTGAATCGTTGAGAGAATTAACGTTTTTAAGAAAAAAGTGAAACTCTTTATCGACCTCGTCGGGTCAATAGAAGAGTTTTGACCCTTGGACTCTAAATGTAGACATGACAATCGAAAATAACTAAAAGAGATAGAATTTCATGGGTATCGAAACTAGATTGTACTTACCAAGAGAGGAAAGAGCTAAACCCGAAAGAAGCATCTTTGGTAAGATGATAGATTTCTTCAAATATAAAAACCCATATAGCATCCTTTATCTTCAGAAAGGAGGCATATTCAGTCGAATGAGTCTACATGAATTTCTCCTAAAACATAGAAACAAAGTTAGATATTTATAAAGATGGGATATTTAACTAATTATTTGATAAACTCAGTCAATCTCCCTTTCCTTATGAAGCTTTCTACGGCGTGAGAAAGTCTTCGACACTCATCTATTTTCATTCATTTGATGGTAAACATGGAAGTTTCTCCCTTTTGGATCTTCTCTAATGGATAAGGGATAGTTTGGATAATGGGGCACTCCTCGTGTTTCCAGAAAGATCTGAGATAAACTTTGATTGAGCAGAGGAAGGACTTGATCTCGTTTAACATTCTTCCGAGATCGAACAGTAGAGGTAACTGGAAGGTCTCTTTTAGTAGGGAGATATGAACCTTTATTTTTCATTACTATGACACTTAAGTACTTGATTTTGTTTACCATAGCCTTAACCATCCCTCGGAGTTAAGCAGACTTTTGGAGGGACTCCTGGAGATACTCCGAAAGTTGTCTGATCTGGAGAGCTTGATGTTCATAAACAGGATCATACTCTTGGAACTTTCCCTTTACGAAATGAGGGTAATCAATATTTCATTGTTATCTTCTACAATGAGTTGAATGCGAAGGTTGAGGTGCAATTCCAAGATGACTCCTTTGTTTACGAAACTTGACATAACTGGTTGGAATGCTTTGTTAGGTCTCCGAAAGGGAATGAAGTGCGGAGGTTCGCGGCCCTCCTTCTAGCGCCAAAATTTTTAGTGCAGAATTTTGTCTACACCAACACCCCAAGGTCCGAAGGTATAGCTTCAAAAGCTGTTTGAGTTATGGGACTTGGTTATGAGATTACCGAGATGTGATATAATTAGGCTGGAGTTGCGGGATGTTGAACTAAAGAATTGTGATGATAAACGAGAAGAAGGTAAAGCATTGAAAGGAAAAATAACACTAAGAGTTTTATAGTGGTTCGGGCCGAAAGTCCCAACGTCCATTGTCCTTTCCTTATTTAGTTACTCTTATATTGTCAAGAGGCTTTTTACATTGAATCTAGGTGTTTCCTCCATTAATGGGTTTCTGAATAGAGCTCTAATATAGGGAAGTACACTATAGTTTTATTCTTTTGATATGTTAGAAGATCCTTGTGCCTTAGGATTGCCACATATTTATAGCCAACAAGTTATAGTGCCATTGGTGGAGAATCTTTTCCACGAATTGATGAGGTTGCTGGTTCTGCGGCTACGATTGGAGCTTATATTGAGCATCTAGCATTACTGCTTAAGAAGTGCGAATTGTTGAGTTGTCTTCCTGCCTAAATGGCCTCTTGCATCTGAGACGCACGTTGTCTCGTTGGCCACTTCAGTGTTGATTCTTATTGTTATAGATTGGTGCTTTAGGCTTCGGACCCAGTAATGGACTATTTCTTTTGGCATATGGTATTATTCTTTCAAGAAGAGCTCAATTCATTTAATCTTTATATATCAAAGCATCGTAACCCTTGCAATACGTAAGGATATGGAGTGTTAGGCTTTCTTTAGGAAGATAATCACCATTTTTACTATTGAAAATTTTTGGTATAACAAAAGGATCCTCTCCAAGTTGTTATAGGTCTTTTATTTACAGAAAAATTTCCCATCGAAGTCACCGGATCACGAGATACCTGGTCAAACACTAGATCTGATAAAGTGGGAGGGGATACGAGGTCCTACATGCATTAAAATCATATCGGCACCGACCAAAATTAGGACGGTACCGATCTGATATGCTAATTGCAAATCATCCAATCTTTCTCTATTCCATCTTCTAGCTTTGATTTGTCAAGTTTCAAGTACTTTTGCCTTAGAAATCAGGTTGTTGCCAAGAAGTTCTGATCGTCTAGTACTTGTCCTTCTTTGTTGAGCTTTTTAGTGTTGTTCAACTATTCCTTCAGACATAGGCCTCAAGATGATCGCTTTAGCCAACCATCCATTAACCATCATTCTAGAAGCCATAAATGTGCATGAAAAGTAATTGATACTGACCTCTTTTCATGTCGGTTTCGATCTCTCTTCCTTAGCCCAATAAACTCCAAACTTTTTAAAGTATTTTCAATCGCCATACAAACTTGCCTCCAGTTCTCTGGAGCGATTCCTTCATCATTCTGAAGTTTGATCAATCTATTTGAGTCTATTCTGAGAATGTGGAAAATTTAGCTATAACACTTACTCTCCAAAGTATGCTTTATGGATGTAAGGTGTGCTTTGCTCAAGAATAAGTACCAAGAGTGCTCAATTACTGGTAGTTAATCAATTTGGCTATCCATTGATCCAAGTTGTAGTGAACCATCTAGTTCCCTCGGATTCACCTGCAAATCAAAGATTGTTATAGACCATCATAGCTAAGGACACTAGTCCTTACATAAGTGTTAGTCATAAAACGTAATCATTCTATGTTCTCCCGAAGTTATCACATCAGATGTCATTACCAAGCCATCCCATGTTCTCCCAGGCTTGAGTTATCATATATCATTATCCAAGCCATCCCATGTTCATCTAGGGTTAAGGTTATCATAAGCCAATATCTATATCATCTAGTGTTCGCCCGAGATGCATTCATCTTAGGCTAACCATATATCATCCTATCATGTATTGTTAATTGTAGGGGTACATCGCCACATATTGGGACGTTACTTGTAAATCATCTAGTATCGCCTAAATTCACATTTTAAGTAAGCCCAACCAAATCGAGGCAATGATAATCATTAATTAATCAATCATCATTATTCAATTATGAGACGTTTAGATTCTAAGATCGAATTTAGATCTCTTCGAATCACACAATCAACGTCCAATCTAGGTCTGATCTACCTAGATCATATATTCATGCTGAGTCGCATTCGCTCTCTCTTCGGGAGGAGACCCACCATCTGAGCAAGTCCATCCACTCACTATCTGATGAGGGAACTAACTTTCCTATATAAGTCCATCCACTCACTCTTCAGCAAGGAGACTTGTACCTTATAGTTCATTGCCCCGTCTCTCCGGTCGGGAGAACCATGTTCAATAATTTTATATATTAGTTATAGCATTAAATGATTTTCAAAACAAAACATTCATTTACTAAATCCAAATCAAAACAGCAAGAAAATATCCTAAACATTCCTACTATCGATGATTACTACTAGACATCCAACCCAAAGTGTGCCTAGGGACCAATCATACTTTAAATACTTTCAAATATTTTAAAACCCTTTTCTTCTGGTTATAGATTTAATAAGGGAAGATTTATTCAATATAACAGAGGTATATAACTTTGTCTATGCCAGATCAAATATTCGAATTTGATTATTCTTTTTATAAAATCATTTACCATATTACTTTACTTTACTTATTTTCATAAGGTAAATTTTTATTATAGAAATATCCAATTCCCACTTTACTTTATCATATATTTCATAAAATATACTTTCAATTACAAAAATCATTTACAGTTCTTATCCATAAATTTTCAATATCAATTTTATTGAAACCCGTACGATGTACACCTATCATCCGTACGCTATATCAATCTGATCCCTCACTCGATCACACAATTCCACTTCCGAACTAGTATTGTCCACCCGACTTTCTAGTGCGGACTCAGATCTGGTTCCTTGATTAGAAACCATCATTCTCCTTGCATAGCCATAACTATGATAGAGAATTTCCAGAACCAATCAAAAATCCATATCCAGGTTCGCAATCGAAAATCGAGTGAAAAATCCCAACTCGGATCGATATACTATCTCGAAATTCTGTGCTCGAATCTGGATCAAATCACTATGCGAATAGAATAATATACGTACATCCTACGTATTTATCTTCATTGATTATCAGTTAAATCAATTCCCTTTCTATTCACATTCACTTAAATTTTCATTCGCTTATTCACAATTTCTTTAATCCCCATTTGGATTATTACTTAAATTCTCATCTCAGTTGGGTATTTAATCAATAACAGTTTGAACTCCGACCAGTTTATATTTAGAAAATAGCTTGAAAATTTTAAAAATAGATAAGTAGTTGAAAAATAATTATTAACTTGTAAAAACTGTAAAATAGTTAAGTAATTGTAAAATAGTTGTAAAACAGTAATCAATTATAAAGTAGTAGAAAAATAGTAATTAGTTTATAAAACAGTTGTAAAATAGTTAAATAGTTCCAAAAGTAATTGTAAAACAAGTTTAAGATAGTTTTAGGTTTAAAAAGAAAAGTTGTGTAGTAAATAGTTTGGAAATATAAATTTATATTAAAACAATTTATTTTGAAAATAGTCCAGAGTCAAACTGTACAACTTCCCAATCTCCATTTCCAATCAATTGCCAATTTCCAATTAACTTCCAATTTCATTTCACTTTAAACCATCTTGAAATATACAAATTCGAGTTATTATTTCAAATGTTGATTTAATCCCATAAATCAAATTTACCTTTACTTTTAATTTAACAGCCTAACCATTTAATTCTAAGTTCAAAATTCAAAATTCCATTTTAATTTACCTTTACTTCTACATAAACTTCTTTCTAGGTTCAAATAATAATTCAAACCCCTTTTTAAACAATTTAATCTTTGAAATTCAATTTATTACCCAAATTAACTCTTGGAACCTCTCCTTAAACATTTCAGTTTACATGTTCATTTAAACATTCAAATCTTAATGTTCAAAGTGATCTCATTTTCTCAAGTTTAATTTTTATCTTTAAAATCAAAATTGCTTAAGTAATTTCAAATTAAAGTTTAATTCCATTTAATTCCAATAATGGAAGAGATATTACCTTAATCTACTTCTTAATTCATTTAAACAATCAAATTCACAGTCTCATAATTACTGATAATAACAGGTTGATATTAAGATAAATAAACATCCAATTTATTTAAAACATTCATCATCCACTACCCATTCCAGATCTCAATCCTATTTGAGATCACATATAATTCCCTACCAAATCAACCCATTTAACTTTCCTATGTTAAATCTCAATTTCATCTTGAAATTTCCAATTCAGGTTGTTTATTCCAAACTTATTTAACTTCCTTTAAGTTAAATTCAATTTAATCCCGTCAAACTTACTCAAATTTGAATTCCCACTTCAAATTTTAAACTTCACATTAATAATCTTATAAGTTCAAAAACTTATCACCTTGGATATCACATCCCATTCCAAATTTAAAAATCAACATTTAAAGTTGTTTCAAACTATTTTTGATATTATGTATATTCCTCATATATACATATTATTTCTTTTACACACTAAGTTATCCTTAAAATTTAAACCACCTTGGGTTTTTATTTCAAACAAATTCCTTTAAATTTTCAAACAACTCCTGTTTGAATCAAGCCCTTTCATTCAAATAATATTATTTATTATTTCTTTATCACTTTGAAACAATTCTCAAATTATGGGTTCAGATTTAAAACTTCACAATTTATATCACCTTCAGTTCCAATTTATAAGTCATACTTGCCTAAAACATTCCATTTTGCTTACTCATTAATACACATCTTATTATTAAACACAACAATCATTTATGATAATAACCAAGATTATCATATCTGGAAACCAATTTATTATTATCTTTATTCTGAAAACATTTCTACAAACTCAGGATTTTAATTTCAGTTTGGATCCATTTCAAATTTATCTTCAAACAATCTCAATTTGGTTGTATTACTATTACCACTTAATTCTCATTATTTTATTTAATTCCAATAATTTTTAACAACCAATAACTTTAACATTTATTAGTAAGAAATATTGCTTTATATTAATCAAAATATATTCTTACATAAAATCATTTAAAATCTTTATATATGAAAATAACAAGTACGCTCTCATATATATATATAAACACTCAACTCATTCTAGGGTACTATTGACCCTATCCTTATGAGTATACCCACCAGAGCCAAAGTTCTCGCTTAACCTTGCTCTGATACCAACTATAACGACCCGAAATTTTTGATCTCGAAAATTCCAGATAGTTAGGAAAAGAAGAAAGAGATAGAAGAAGAAACTGAAAACAAAACACAGAATCTCACATTCGCGGCGGATCAAAATATAATACTAAATAATAACAGTTATACAAAAGAATACTGTATCAGTTGATTACATTTTTATACACCAGAGTTACACACATACTCAAACGCTGGACATATACAAATCAACATGTCCCTGACAAACTACAATATATCACAGCGGAATACACTCCATACGTTCCTTCCATCCAGCTCGTCTCCTGAGCTCCAGAACGTCCTTACCTGAAAATCTGTAATACTCGGTTTGACCCGAGCATTACATCAAAGTAACACCCGGGTCAGGCTGGAAAGCAGCGTGAGTAAACCCATCTAACATGGAGTACAAAAGCATACAACTTATATAAACCCGGGGTAACTTATATCAATCTTACAACTTCACAAGTTGTTATAGACATCAACCATTTCACACGACAATTTCTAAGTGCCAAAACTTAGATTTAAATGGCCAATTTACTTAAGTCATTTCACTTCAGCCTATTAGTTTCACATATCAAATTATAAGAATCGAAGTGGTTTCGGGTATTAACTAATACCCAACTCCAGTCTCTTCGAATTCAGTTCATCTTAACCCAAGTTATTCAAAGGAATACATCCTATCTTTAATACTGGATATCACTTACACATCATTTTATCATAGATAACCATATTATTACAGTCCACACGAACATATTATATCGCAACATTTCATATCATAGATATCAATCAATTCAAGGCATTTAACATCATTCAAACATTCATAAACAAAATTGATCACTTTCAAAAATTATTTAATTTGTCTCTAATTAAATTAAAATTAAATCTTTAATCACTTGAATTATCTTTACTCAACATTAATTAATTACAACCCAATTAATTAATCACCTTTAATTATCTATCTTAATTAATCACCCTTGATTAATTATCTTTAATTACATACAGCAATTATCCTTTAATTAATTACACCAAATAATTAATTCTTAATTACTTATCCTAAATAATTAACCCTTAATTATTTCCCATTTCGTAATTTCCTTTATATTAATTACATCCAGGGATTTATCCATCAATTACTTCACTAGGTAATTACACTTATCAATCTCATAAGGTAATTATACTTAATCAGTTACCAAGCGACTATCTTTAATTAATTAACGGATTAATCAACTTAACTTAATCACATTCACCTCATAAATCATAATCGAGTAATTCATCCCTTAATTACTCTTTAACCAAATTAATCCTTAATTACAGATTAATTATCCTTAATTACATGAAAAATTCCTTTAAATTTAGAATATTTAAACTTATTTAAAATGCTTAAATTTAAAATCTTCCTTTCAATCTTTTCTTCAAACTTCCATTTGACTTCAACCCTTTTTTCTTCTTACTTAACTACTAATGCCTTTAAACAAATTTGAGTTAAAAACAAACTTTATTTTATAAAAATCCAATTGTACAATCTAACTTGAATTTATATACTTAAACTTTTATTTAGACTCAGTTTAAACTTGATTTAATTTAAAAACTAAAATTTTAAAAACTGTTAACTGGTATTGGTTTAAAACCCTGAACAAACTTCTACCCGAGCCTCCCTGATTTACTTCGAGTACAACACTACACCACTTCGGGTCAGATACTCAAATTACTCGGGCTAAACTCGAGCAACCCCCCCCCTTTGCTTCAAAACCCAAACCAAAACATCACTTCACCAGGAAACAAACGCACCGTGCACGTGCATGGTGGTTCTGACCACCTCTAGTCACCACCAAGACCTCGAGCAAGTCGACGGTCATCCTCAGATCAGTCCACGACCATCTAAACCTCTCTAGTTCGACTTGAACTCAAATTCGAGTAAAAATCAAAACCTGGAAACACACTACCCCCAACACCACAAACTTGTCAACACCCCGTGCTCGACGCTCCGACCACTGGAGGCCACCCAACTCCGGCCGTAGCCTCATCCACCTCCCCTCTACCTTCCCTCAAAACCCCGTGGCACTCGATCCATCAACGGCGATGAACGAGTCGAATTCCTCAGCCACCCAAAATTAGGTTTACGCAAAAGAAAACGTTGTCGGCGTCACCACGATCATCGGCCGACCATCGCGACATTTTTCCCATACTCCCTTATCACTCCTTCACCTCCAGCCCAATTCCCGACCATCACCAACCAGTGGATCACCCACGGTAACTCGAAAAGCCCAAAACAGTCGAACTCGAACTGCTCTCAAATCACATAGTTAAAAATCACCAAACCATGTTTAAAAATCATGTTATGGTACGGGGATTCAGTTCAGATACCTGAATTCGAAATTTAAGAGATTCGAATTTTTTGATTAAATTGGAGTTGTGCTCAAACGTATTGCTTTCCAGAGATGATTCCAAGTTATTTTAATTTGGATATATTTTTAAATTTCAGTTCAAAGTCAAACTAACAATATCTGTTTTAACTCTAGGTCCAAATATCAAGTAGATTGAGTAGAAATGATTTTTGAAAGCAAGACTTGTTTTAGAATTCAAACAGGGAATAAATGTATCAGCCTGCACACATTACTACATCCTACAAGTATAGACAGAGGATTCAACATATATATAAATATATACACATACTTATCCACCGGCATATATACAACATATTCATTCCTTAAAATTTAAAAATAAAGTTACTCACCTGAATTGGTTAGCAGAGAACAAAATTGGGCCTTGCTTTCCAGATGAACTCAGTAGATTGTTTCCCAGTCTAAAGCTTTGATGATTTTTTCCAGACTTCAAGATGATGATACAATTGATCAAGTTTGTTTGTATTTAGTTCAGGTTGTAGTTTTGTGTTTTATAAAACTCAGGCTTATGAACGAAATGGAGATATGTAGATGATATAAAAAAAGAGATGTATACAGCTGATGATATTGATGCAAGATATTTGCTTGTACTAAAATAATTTGTTTATGTTTTGATCAGAGATTTTTATCTCAATTTGTAGGCTGAAATGATATATGGTAGCTTGCATTAAATACTCGTCTCCCTTGTAGGTTTACACATATTCATTTCTATGTACATGCATATCTCATACATATTATATTTTATCTTGTTTATATTATCCTACTTGTTCTTTTTTTTTTCAGGTCTATTCAACTTGATGTTGTAAGCATATTTTGCTATATGTTACCTTGTCTTATTGTAGAAGCTTATTCATTTATTTATATATTTTGTACAACCTGGTTTGATTTGGTGAGCATATCAATATATATATAATTGTGTCTTGTTTCACAAGTCCTATACTTATCATCAATTATTGCTTCTTATATATGCTAAGTGTTTATTTCTATATTTACATAACTAAAATTTTATTTATTTCATTTCTCTCTTATGTTTAAATATTAATAAAATTTTATTTACACTAAAATACATATAAATATCAGTTCTGGAAATAATACGTTTATATTTTATTTAATCTAACTAAATTCTAGTTAAAATAATATGGCTAAATTTCTGGGATGTCACAATATTTAACAACACATTATTTGTTCTAAAGGAATAATTTGCCAATGTTAAATAATTATATTAGTAGATTATCAAATAAATATTTATCCAGATTTTTATAATTCAGCTTCTATTATATTTCCAAATTCATTTATATATCCAGATATCTTTTATTGACAGAATCTTATTTGTTCGACTTATAAAATTAATATTCCGATAACTTCAATTTAGTTATTTACCCAATTAACCGGGGTTAAAAATCTGGGTCGTCACACTTCTCTTCTATTCAATCACAAACCTATCTGCACTCGTTCGTTTTATGCCCATCCATCTTGTGAAAAAGGAAAAATCTTTCAAACCTTTTCTCCCGATCCATAGTTTCTCTATTAGCTGGCCTACTATAGGGGATTTACCCCTAGTATCTAGGTATATTCTCTTTGGGTTTCGATTAAATCAACATATAAAGAGAATTTCAATTTCCTCCTTTCCCACTTCGGTCCTCCAAAGCCTTCGTCGGCTTTTCTCTTTCCTTTGTCTTTACTATATCCTACTCTAGACGATCCTCTATCATCCACAACATTAACTTTCAGCATTTTATGCTTTAGTGTCCTCTTGCCGTAAATATCTCTCGACTTTATGGCAAAACTTTGTAAGATCTATCAAGGGATCCCTTTCTAAAAAATTTGAAGTCATTCTTATTCGCAACTCCTGACATTACTGCCATCAGAACTATTGATGAATCCGGCTTATGAACTACAACAGCTGTTGTGTTAAATCCAGGCAGATAACTTCTTAAGGTCTCTCCAGGCCTTTTCTTCACGCTCGAATGCATAATCACATACTTTGGTTGAGAAATGTGAACTCTAAACTATCTCAAGAATATTTCTACCAATCTGGCCCACATTCTTATGGACTCATTCTCTAATTGTCTAAAGCACATCGCAGCAAACACAATCAAATATAATGGGAAGCACCGACCCATTACTTCTTCAGTAGCAACCAACACCTCCATATGCCAGATGTATCACTTCTGATGAACGGTCGGATCTGTCCTCCTGTTGTATAGTTCCAACGTTGGTAGCTTAAAATCGGGTGGATTCCTCGCATATCGGATGTTAGCGGTGAACGGATTTATATTCACATCCTCCAAACTCCTAATCATTTCAGATATTCGATCATTGTCATCCTACAGAAGTCTCTAATCCATAACATCATTCTACACCTCGTTCCTATGGTGAGCTTCCAGTTCCAACTCCTATTGTAGTGCATGCATATTCCAGTTTGCAATTCTAGTTGTTTAGCGAACTCTTTGGCCTACGTCCACTTTAATTTTATTATCTTATGTTTTCTCTCCGGAATATGAAGATTACAACTCAAATCCGACCACAACCAAGTAGATCTCAGATTTAAGAAGGCTTGAGGAAGAAGAAGATAGAAAAAAGTCCTAAATGGGAAAAAGCCAAGGAAAAAAGTCCTCCTAAAGTTGTTATAGGTCTTCTATTTATAGGAAACTCCCTAAGTCGCTGGATTATGAGATACTAGGTCAAACTCAAGATCTGAGAAAGTAAGAGGGGAGACGAGGTCCCCTGTGCCATAAAATCATATCGGTACTGAACAGAATCAAGTCGGTACCGACCAGAATTAGCTCGGTACAGATGTGATTTGCTAATTACAAATCATCCAATCTTTCTCTATTCCATCTTCTAGCTTTGATTCATCAAGTTTTGAGTAATTTTGCCTTAGAAATTAGGTTGGTGCTGTGAAGTTCTAACACGTCTAGTACTTATCCTTATCTGCTGAGCTTTTTAGAGTTGATCAACTATTCCTTTAGAAATGGGCCTCAAGATGATCACTTTTGCCAAACACCATTGATTATCACTCTAAAAGCCATGAACGTTCATGAAAAGTGATCGGTATCGACCTCTTTACATGTCAATAATGATCTTTCTTCCTTAGTGCAATCAACTCCAAGAAGTCTTTTCCATTGTTATTCCAAGCTTGCATCAAAGACTCCGGAGTCATTTCATTATTCTAAAGTCCAATTCATTTGTTTTAGTCTATTCTGCAACTGTGAAAATTTCGACTATAATACGTTGCTTATTGCTATGTATAACTATGAAAATCTATCAATATAGTCTTTCATCATTAAAACGTAATCGTCCACTTTCCGTCCCTTAGTCATTTCAGTATCGAACAGTTTCTTTGTAAGTTCGTACCTCATGGAAGGGGAATGTTCACCAAATAGAGCTTTGAGACTATCGAAAATCTCATGGCCAGACTTGTTTTCATGATGACTCTACAAGGCTTATCTAATGTAGATAGCACAAAAGCCTGGGTGATCTCTAGTTTGAAACCCATTTATCATAAGCAAGTCTTATTTCGAGATCTGCACCATCAATGAGTTCTTTTGGAGGTTCCGTTATAGATGACCAAAGACGACCATAAGTTAATACTGTCTTTATTGCTCTTAGCCAGTCCCATAGTTAGGTCCGGTGAGTTTGTTTTCTTCATAAAATAGTTTATGTGTAGACATTTTTCTTCAAATTTTAACTTAGTCGATTAGGACAATTTCATAATAGATATTTTTATAATATTAATAAGGTTAAACTTTATGTTTCGTTTTACTAATCAACTTTCACTAGTCTTTTATGTTTCTCTAAACTCTAAGACAGATCAAAGAAATCTTTTGACTTCACTAATGAGTATTAGGACTCATTTGCCTTGGAATTCCGACCATGAGGAATATCGACAAATCATACTCCCACAAATGATGGATAATTCCTTATCGGTTGCATTACATACAACTCCTAATCTGTGGTTCCTTGTCCTAATTTCATTTCAACCTTAAGGAATATCAACAAACCGAAAGAGTAATCAACTAATCGAAAGAGATTAGTCACTCGTACCTACCATTTCGTAACGGCCTAAGTATAAATGTATGTACCTTGAGAATATAAACAAATACGTACATGTATCTTACCTCGTCTATTCTATATATTAATAGTACTACATATAACATCCTTAGCCTGAGGAATATAACCAACTAAGGAGTATGCAAATAATTTATTAATATATAAATTGTAGAGAACAGCTTTATATTAAAGATTCATAATCTAGAATATAGTATATTAAGTGATATAGACTTATAGAATAATGTACTTCTTATGAAATACCCACGTGAGTTAAGTGTTAGACACATCAGAAATCATAGTATACATACTATGCATATGTATTTATCCCTTGAGTCTATCCACCTTTAATTTATACATTCATATTATTTGCTTATATAATAATCTTATGTATAATATTACATTAATTAAATATTATTTAATTATCTTAATTAGTTAATATTTTAATTAATTTTGTATTTTTTAATTATAACATTTTATATTGAATATGTATACTATAACACTTATAGTTATACACATATATCTTTACATATGTATTATATTATTTATTTATTAACTATTAATTAATTTATTTAATTAAATGATTTTAATTAAATTTAATTAATTTCAAAAATTAATTAATATGCACACACTTACATTGTCTTAAACAAATCAAGTCAATGGAACATATATCATAATATATCTTATGTATATATGTTTAATTGGTTAACTATTTAATTCGTTTATTAATTTTACTCATCTTATTAATATTAATTTTGAAATAATTTTATTATATTTTCAAAACACTTGTGAAAATTATATTATAACATTTATAATATATTTCTTATTTTAAATTTAACTTTTAAATTTATAATTTTATTTTAATCTCAAAATAATTTTAGAAATTAGTCCAATGCCCAATTCACATTGGGTCTTTTCTATTAGGGGTAACCTTTTGGGCTTACTTCACATTTCGGGCCAAGTCGGTAGCTAGGTAGGGCAGTGTACTTGATTACCCAAACCCAACCTTAGAAATTACTTTTATAGACACTCTACTAAATGAGTAAGCTTAAGTAGTTAGCTCTAACATGACTAATTTAGACCGCATAGGCTATTGGGCTTTGATCATTGTTGGATTTAGGCCAGCACGTAATAGGGTAAATGGATAAATTTCAAAAAAATTATTCCATTTTGGAT
The DNA here is from genome assembly GCA_030737815.1 of Allium fistulosum. Taxonomy (NCBI): domain Eukaryota; kingdom Viridiplantae; phylum Streptophyta; class Magnoliopsida; order Asparagales; family Amaryllidaceae; genus Allium; species Allium fistulosum. The sequence continues at coordinate 1,193,140,068 of CM060901.1, read as the reverse complement.
CTTATTAGGCCTATGAAGTCTAGATTTATTTTAAATAAAATCAATTTTTTATTTAAGTTGTATATATATATTTTTATTTATATTATATTTGTATTATATAATATAACATATGTATCATATACACATGCCTGTGTATGTGCACATGTAATGTAAATTGTGTACATGGTTTAACCTGCCCGTGTATAGGTACTGGAATGTACACTACAACGGACACATTAGCCCCTCCATATACATATGTGATGTCTAATATATATGTGTGCGTGGATATATATATATATATATATTTATTTATATATATATATTATACAGTATTATAAAATAATGTTTGTAAAATATAAATATTTATATATACGTATATATATTTATATATGTATAATTGAAATTATAAGATAAATTAATTTTTAAATATTGTTATAAATAATTTTGAATATAAAGCAAATTTAAATTTCAAATTTTAGATCTAGATTTGTGTAATAAAATATCTGGATATTTCAAGTTCAAATCAATATATTAATTATAAATATAAATGTATATTATATTATATTATATACATTTTGAAATATAATATCCTTTTTAAAAAATTCATATACATACATGCATGCATACAAAGATATATATATAATTAGCATTTTGAAAGTACATATATATAATAATTATATATATATATATATAAGTTTTAATATGAATAAATGATTAAATAAAATATACACATATTATATTAATATATGCTCGGCCTTAGTAATATCAACGAAAATTATTAGTTTTTAAATTATAATATGCTTTCAGTTTTAAAATAGTTTTTTCCAATAATTTTTTTTTCAAAAGAATATTTTAATACATAAACATAATTTTATTAAATACTTATATGTATATTTTATAATATGTGTATGTATATTTATATATTTATTTATTTATTTACATTATATAAACTAAGTGTAATATCTAGAATAAATTATATATATAATATATTTGGTTTTATAAATAAATATAAATACGCAACATTTTTTATCTTCAAAAACTATAATGCACTTATATTAATAAATTAATTATACATATATTTTATACATTTATGTATGTATTTTAAATCAATTTTTGTTCAAAAATCAGTTTTATATTATTTAAATTATAATTTATTTAATTTGCAGTCGTGGCTTATATGTTATTATGTACATATATAATTTTTTTAAATATACACATATATTATCATCCAATGTACACAACGTAAACATATGTGGATTCATGATAATTTATATACTATCTAAGCATATAATGACATATGAACAACTATATATATATAAAGAATTTACCTTATTTAAATCCTAGATGAAACACCTTAAAATGCGTAATCGAAGAACTCCTTAAAGAAGTATCTAGAATCTAGAAAGAGCTACTAATCTAAATGCAGAAACTACCAACCTTCTATTTGTATTTAAATTGTATGTTAAATGCTTGAAAAATTAAAAAAGGAGGGAAGGGGAGTTTGGCTAAGACTGGCTCAAGGAGCTAAAAATTAGAGAAAGGAGAAAGTGGAGTTTGAGATGTATAAATAGTGTGGATTTAAAGAGTAAAAAGAGGATCCAGATCCACCTTTTTCTTTTACTATTTCATCTCAATTTGAATCAATATTCAACCCTCCAAACTCCTTATAGTGGCCAACCGCAATATGCCCATATATAGGCCTCCTAACTACTTCAAGCTCGATCAAATAAATGTGCAATAAAATCCAATTCAAATGTACATTGATATCGTATATCGATATATTAGTATTGATCAACACAATTCAAGTAAAATTTTATAATTAATATTTCATTAATATTAATTAATTTATAATAATTATAATCAATAAAATAAGGTGGTAATAGGAGTATTCAAAGTTTCAGTTGTGTGACTCTTAGTTGTAAATTTAGTCTGCGATTAATATCGAACAATTCAAATATTAACGTTCACATGTCACCTTAGCTAGTTGTGTGATATTATAGCCAACTTTATCGCCTACATAGCTTTGATAAAATCCAATCTTACTTATTTAAGCATTACCCAGTAGTGAAAAATATTTACACCAATTTCCTTCATCAAAACTATATCACATTAGGACTTATGGAATTTGGTAATGGCCAAAATTCCAATAGCGTCCATGTTCAACTTTATAGTCCAAACATAAAGTCTTTGGTTCAATATTAGCAATCATTATTAACCGAACGGCTCTGGCCAGAGATTTTGACTTTGAGTTGACTTCATTTGATTGTGATACTTACCTCATATGACTAAAGAGACAATTCCTTAATTGAATAATGTTTCACTTCCAATGCTTCTACCCCATCTTATTATAGTCGTTCGATGGATGCATGCCATGATTTAACTAGATTCAAAGCGGAGCTTCTAGATTGAAGATCAATAGTATTCTCAGTTAAGAGAATTATGTAATATTATCGCATTAAAATTTGTGTTTGACCTTGGTTATATTAATCAACAGAAAAATATCGAGTGAGTCATTCCATAGTTATCCAAAAACTATCAGTAAGTAACCTCCATGTTCCCCAAGCAACCATGAGTAATACACTATCCAACATTTGGAGAGCGTTATGTACTTTAGTCCCAATAGATGTATCGATATCCAAGCTCGATACATCTTGACTAAGAATATTAAAATGACGTGTTTAATATTATATTGATAAATGATTACAACAATTGTAATTATTGTCACAAACACACAATTTATGGATTTTAGTTAAATATACTTAAATTAGATAACTAATTAATTATAACACATTATAACAATATATAACAGAAAGAAAAACACATTTTATTTCGAGCTAGATTTTATTATAAAGTTAATAATTTATAATAAATTACAAAATTGCATCAAGAGCATACTTCCAACTCTATCATTTCCAACCCATTGAATCGACGGTGTTTGGTCACTTCTCATATTGTATTGAACACTTCAAATTAAAAATACAAATTTTATTTTATATTTTCTACTTTAGAAAACACATTGAAAAAACCTTATTATATTGATGGTACAAAATGAGTTTCCAAAAGAAAAAAAGACTAGGACGTTATTACTCTGCTAATTTAAATAATTTTAGTATTTTCACTTCTAATTGGAATTGACATAATTTGACTTATTTTATTCTAAGATGTATTTTATTAAATGGATATATGGTACAACATTTAAAATTAACCTTCTTATTGGAAAAATTATGTTTCACTTTATATTTAGTATATCATGTATTTTGTATTTAGGTATATGTGTAATTTCACAGTTTTGGGATAGTCATTACCCAAGAAAATAAAGCTTTCAAACATGATTTTATATTTTACAAAATTGTCTGTATTAACTTCTCAAACAGGATATTTTAATGGTGGTCAAAATGGATACCTTCATAAATAGCACAACTAAACTCCTAAATGGAGCCTTAGGCAGCATTCGTGGGCTCAAACTGGTCAGTTACGGTTGGTGTCCCGTCTGATGTGTCAGACGTGAGACCTAGTCATATTCTCCGTTAAAGTGAACCATTGGACTTGAGGTGTTCATAACCATTAGCTTCTAATGCATCTGACGTCAATTGTTATTTTTGATTAACAATATAAAAACTAAACTTCTTCTTTCTCTCCACTATGACCAAACCTAAAATTTCGAGAATCTAACCTAAAAAATCCATGAAAAGCAACCAAATTTTGAGGTATTTTTGGTTTATTTTAATCTATTTCAATTCTACTTAATTTCCATATTTTTTTGAGATCTTTGAGCTAGAAAAAGACCAAAACTAGACCGAAAGACTTCCACCGAAGTCCTAAAGCTTGGTTTGAAAGAGCGATGATGGGATTCATGCGTTGCGCCATTGATGCATATGAAGTGGTTAGAAACAACAAAAAAGGCGTCTATAAGAGAATTGGAACAATGCTAGATTTTAGCGATTGTTTCGAATGAAGTACCAGTAACGAACGAGCAAGTTCGCTACAAATACGAGGGAGTAAAGAAACAAAGTTAAGTATGGAAGAGATTAAGTAGCAAAATGAACACAAGACGAGATCAATCGAGAGGAATGATTAGCAGTAGCGAGCAATGCTGGGTCGATCGTGTGAAGATAATTTTGTATTGCATTTTTGTTTATAATTTACGATTTAATACTTAAATTTCTTGCTCTTTTCTATTGTTTTTCAGGAGTTTGATGCCTCAATTATAAAGTATAGGAAATAACCAATAGCCCATACGGAGTCCCTACAAAAAAATTTCTAGAGGGTTATTGCAACAGAAGAGGGTGTTTTCACACCTGGTGACATAAAAGAATAAGACCAGACCGAGACTCAATGAAAGACGGTGTTTTCTCCTACTCAGGAACAAACCACCAACATGCCATTAGATACAACAATGGGATAGGATGGATTGTTGATAGTAGAAGAAGGCGAACGGAGACTTGCAAGAAGGTAAACAAATTATTGATATGATATATCGAGGAATTTGAAGAAATCTCGTACTGACTCAAAGTGCCCTCGCTTTAATCATAACCCCTCCCCTAATACATGCATACAATATGCTTGCCCGTCTATGGCCTTCAAGAATCTAGCTGCTCGTGTGAAGCGGTTTGAAAAATTCAACTTTCCGAAGCAACAACACAACTTAAAGTTCAGGCGAACAGAAAAATATTCAATTCTTTGAAAGATGACGACACTCGAAATGGCTATGGCTGGAGATAGAATGTTCCCAACACGTAATCAAATACAAGCAGTATTTAATGGCCTGTCCACTTGTCTACCCATCACCCTACCCACCACCATTCCCAACATCCTACCCACCATCCGATTTCTAGTTTATTTCAATGTATTTTAATATTTTAATTTCTAGTTTTATTATCATTGTCTTCCCTTGTATTTCTAGTTTTAGTAGTACTTTTATTTAAATTTCTAGTGATTAATAAAAATTGTCTTCTTTTAATTTTATTATTTAACTGCTTAATTACATAACAGCGAAAATACAATGAAATAATAACAAAAATAATTATTTATAACAAAACAATTAATGCTAATTTCAAATGTCCATTTTACAAAACAAAATTGCATTTTTCTTTCTTTCAACATTTTTCTTATATGCCCTTTTCATATTCTCTTTTAGTAACCTCCTTTCGTAATCTCCAACAACGCACCCTTAATGGGAAAGTAAGAATATGCGATGTGAAACTACAAAAATTTATGGTGTGCTTCCATCGTCTTTTATTTTTGTTTTGCGTGATTCTAGATTTGGACTAAAATCGTGAAAACAACAAAAAGATGATTTCAGTTTTACATGTAAAGCCCGTTTTTTCGACAATAAGTGTTTACCAAAATGTACTTTGCAAAATTTTTAACCAAACAAGATTTTAAGGCACCATTTTGGTTTGTCATTTTTAGTTATGTATTTTTGTTCAAACAAAAAAACGCACGACGCATGTATTTTTTGGAAAACAACCAATTTGAAAGATAAAGTTAAAATGCAAAGTAGAAAACAAATTTATTTTGTTTTCCATATTTTGAGAAACAACAAAAACACGGAAAACGATCTATTCCTCCGTTGTTCCTCAATCTTCTTAGACGTCCTCCGTCGCCCCTGCATCATCTCCATCGTCCCTCCATCATGGTAGAAATGACTTCAAATTTTAAATATATTTCTCTGCTCTCCGCGTATTTTGTGATAAATTTTAAAAATGTAAAATATAAAACTCAAAATTAAACCAAACGGGCCCTAATATTTTGAAAAACTAAAATAACTAAAAACCACAAACCACAGCCTAAAAGCTGCTTCAATCTCAAAACAATTGGTTATTTTATATTTGAAGAACATAAGCAAATACTCCGTGAGAAAAAAACTACAACCACAGCCACTAAACAACGCATATGTGAGGTACATTTCTAAAATATCAATTTTGCTTTATAAAGATGCTGCATGGCCCATTCTTTCTTCCCAGGATACGCGACACACATATCATGCCCACTTCATTTTAACAAAGGGTTAAGAGCGGATGGCTTTACTATACCCTTTTAGGAGTTTACCGGCCCGCCGGGTTCTCCTGGGTTGTCAAAAATTCGAAAAAAATAAGGAAAAATAATACAATGCCCACAGACTACGACACGCGTCCATTGACCACCCCACTAATTAGCACCACTGCAACCGCCACAATGATAATGAGTATAGATGAAATGCTATGCAAGTACACAGGTGAATTTGGCACATGGCAGCGCCGCCATTTTGCACTCACCAGCATTGCGTGTGGGCCCTCAATGCTTTCCATACCCTTGTTGCGGTTTTTGCAGACCGTGACCTACCTGGTTTCATTGAACCGGGGAATAGGTCCGATTATTCCACGGTGACCGAGTGGGGTTTGGTTGGACCAGAACGATTTAAGGTTGGATTTGTGCAGTCTACTTTCTTTGCTGGTTCCATGATCGGTGCCTAACTTCTTTCTATATGAATTAGCATTCGAGTATACATTCGTATATGAGTATGAGAAGTATTGTATTTCTAAAATGCTTTTGGTGATACGTATTAATCATGTAACTGGGTTTCGGGTGCTAAGGCCCAATACAACAATATACCAATATATATACTCAAGCCACGTAACAAATGATGTACGAAATAATAGTCTATTCATTTTACAAAAGATATTATTTTCAATATTCTTAACATGGTATCAGAGCCTTCTTCAACCTAGCAGTTAACCAAGGAGTGTCGTGTCATACCTTCATCAGAGCACAGTCATCATCTGAAGGTTAGTGCACTGATGGTGTTCTTATTAGATCATCATCGTCGAAGAATTCCCTACCCCACTTCTTGAACATAAGTTTACAGTTCTGTTTCAAGAACTATAAACCTGTCTTTTGTTCATCATCTTTATTACAATTCTTTACCTTGTTGTGCCTCGCCAAGAAAATATAATCACACTACTAGAAAAGGCTTTTATTCCGACAGTAAGGAGCGACGGCTTCCGACGGCTCTTTTCCAACGGCGTTCGACGGGCCGTCAGCGGCCGTCGGAAGCCGTCGGAAATTCGCGAATTATAGGGCTCAGTCGAGCCTTCTTCTTCCTCATTCTCAACACGAAATTTTTTAGCAAAAAACCCCAATTCCATTCTGCAAGCTTCCAATCTCTAATTTCGAGCTTCCGGATCCTCCACGGCTGCCTAATCAAACTCTATTGCTCTCAATCTCGGGTATAATATCTTATTTTCGCCAAAAATCTAATTTTTACCCTAAATATAGATTTGCATAAGTTGATAAATTAGGATTAATTAGTAAATGCAATTGTTTCCAGTAGCGTAATAACGGTTTATAGCATCCCATGGTATACCTATTTCATATGTTATCATGAAGTTTTAGAGAGTATGTATAATTTATGATTGTGTGTATATGTAAACCATCGTATATGTGTTGTTTATACCATTTTATTGTGTTAGTTGGAATAAGACATGAGTTGTATAACATCTTGACTTGTATAATAATAATGAATGCACGAGTCTAAAAGAATTTGATTGTATTGGAAAATCATAATAATTTTAAAGCAGCCTTATTCGATAAAATACGCGGAACAAATGTGGTATATTAATAATCTTTTGAAATGTATTAATAAAATACGCGGGACATTTAATTAACTAATGTCCCATAGAGAGTTTTTGGCCCCGTCTGACGAGTGTTGTACATGATCATTATATAAATAGTCGATTTTTTCAAAAAACGACCATTTATATTCATCTGGTACAATGTTTGTTGGATTTGTCCCTGTATTAGACAAGTTATGAACACAGTAAGCATTTACATTTTGTATACTACTTCGTCTCAAATGGTTCATAAAATTTCGGCCTAACTTTTCTTTTTTGTTTCCTGCGTACACGCATTTGTGTACATGCAGGGAACAAAAGGGAAATGCTGCCGAAATTTTGTTGAATCGTTTGAGACGAAGTAATATACGAAATGTAAATGCTTACTGTGTTTGTAATGGGAAGTAGGATGCCTGACCATAGAAAAAAATATCTTTTTGTACAAAATTTTATATCGATACGTTAAAATTTAAAACGTGTCATATTTAAAAATATTTTTTAATTTGTGAAATAGTTCTTTAAATTCAAATATTATACGACCATGAAAATAATCTTTTTCGAATTTGTATTCTTGAAATTAAATATTAAATTTTGAACTTGTGACTCATTTTCTCAAATAGGAAAAATGATTGATTATTTGTTGATCGGAGGAGATGGATGTACCAAAGAAAAGGACTGAGAGGCTCAGTAAAAGAAGATTTTTATAATGGTATAAACGTATTTGTTGAATTCGCTTTAAGTAATAACGGAAACGATCCAGAAATTCGTTGTCCGTGTAGTAGGTGTAGACATTTGAAGTATTTGTTACCAGATGCTGTGAAAGTTCATTTGTGCCAAAATGGTTTCGTACCCGATTATTATGTTTGGGATCGGCATGGAGAAGTTGTAGCAAATACTTCTGTAGAGTCTGAAAGTGTCGTTAACAAAGTAGTTAGGACGACCCGTATAGAAAATATGGTCGAAGATGCAGCACGATCAATGTTTCATATGGTTGAAGTTGACGACGATAATGGAAATGTTGAAGAACCAAATATTGAAGCAAAAAATATTTATGATTTACTAGATGCTGCTAAGAAACCTATTTGGGATGGTTGTAAAAGCGGCACTCAGCTGTCAGTAATCGCAGAATACATTGCGATGAAGTCAAAATACAACATCATTGAAGCTGGGTTTACGGCTGTTGTACAAGCTGCAAAAAGACATATGCTGCCCGATAATCTAATGTGTGAAAATCACTATGAAGTTAAAAAACTTATGTCGGCTTTTGATTTACCTTATCAGAAAATAGATACATGTTTAAAAGGCTGCATGTTGTTTGGAAAGAAGACGCAAACCTTAGAAATTAAAAAATTTGTAATCAAGAGAGATACAAACCAGGAAAAAAGAAGGGGAAGAAAGTTCCATACAAGCGTATGCATTACTTACCCATCACTCCAAGGCTTCAAATATTATATGCATCTTCTGTAACTGCATCTAATATGAGATGGCATAGTGTGAGAACGGAGGAAGAGGGTACATTAACACATCCGGCCGATGGAGAAGCATGGAAGCATTTCGATAAAACGTATCCAAATTTTACAGCGGAGAGTTTAAATGTTAGATTAGGATTATGTACGGATGGTTTTTCGTCATTTTCTTAATTTGGTTCTAAATATTCATCCTGGCCCATTATCGTCACACCGTATAATTTACCCCCATGGATGTGTATGAAAATGCAATATATGTTTCTTACTGTTGTTGTTCCTGGCCCCGACGATCCGACACAAGGAATCGATGTATATTTACAACCGTTGATTGAGGAGTTAAAAATACTATGGAACGAAGGAGTAGAAACATATGATGTGTCCAAGAAGAATTTTTTTCGTATGTTTGCTTCTTTGTTGTGGACTATAAGTGATTTTCCTGCCTATGCAATGCTTTCAGGATGGAGTACTGCCAGTCGTCTAGCATGTCCATATTGCATGGATGAAACACAAGCGTTTTCTTTACCTCATGGTAAGAAAATTTCATGGTTTGACTGTCATCGATATTTTCTCCATGTAAATCATCCCTTCAGAGGAGACAAGAATTTTTTTTTAGCTAATAGAGTAGAAACCAGACAACCACCGACGATATGGTCAAGTGAAGACATATATGAACTTGTTAGGGACAATCCAAAGATATATGAAACTGGAGTGCAAATAGAAATTGAAGGCAAATCGATTGTTCATAACAGGTGCAAACAAACTATTTTTTGGGAGTTGCCGTATTGGAAACATCTTCTGTTTCGTCATAATATAGACGTGATGCACAATGAGAAAAATGTATTTGATAATGTTTTTAACACAATTTTGAATGTGAAAGGGAAGACGAAGGATGATTTGAAATCAAGACGCGATATAGAAGAATTATGCAAACGTCCTAAGCTTCATATGAAACCAAATGACAGTAAAAAACCCAAAGCATGTTACGAATTAGATAATAATCAAGTGAAAGTTCTGTTAAAATGGGTGGAAGGGTTAAGATTTCCTGATGGGATATCATCAAATCTTCATAGATGTGTTGACTTTAAAAACGGTAGATTGAGCGGAATGAAAAGCCACGACTATCACATAATGATGGAAAATTTATTTTCCGTTATGTTCAAAAAACTACTGCCGTTAAAAGTTTGGAGGGTAGTAACGGAGCTTAGTATGTTTTACAAAGAGCTTTGTTCGAGAATATTGGATGAAGAAGATGCGTAAAAACTATAGGGACTCGATATCCGAAATCAAGAAATCAGGTAAGAAACCACGTTGGATGGGGGAGAGCGTATGGCAAGCATGGTTGGGATATTGGGAAACTGACGAGGCGAAGGCAAGTATACTAAATTTTTTAAATTATTTGACTGGTAGTAAATATCAAAATACATGATCGATAAATAATGTATCAAATTTTGAATGTAGAGGCAGAGTCAGAAAGAAACTCTGCAAACAGAAATAAAAATCTCGTCACTCATCACGGAGGGTCGAAGTCATTTCAGCAGTATCGGCAGGAGCTGGTAAATTTACTGAATGCAAATTGTAAATATTTTGTACTATATAATTTTAAATGTACAATAATTGTATGTAAAAATCAATTTCAGGAAGCTGGGGCGCATGGTCCCGTGGGCTATATGGACATGTTTACTCGTACGCATGCTGTCGAGCATGTAAATCCGAACGGGACAGTTTTGTATACATGGTATGACGATAAATCCAGCAAGAGCCATGTAAGCATATTTCATTTTATGCAGTATTAGTAATTGTTCTACTTGTTAAAATATAATGAAATAAGATATGATGATATTAATTTGTTAATGCAGGAAAAGTTTATGGAGCAGCGTCAAAAACTTCTTGCTGGTACGGGTCGAGATCAGCTGACGACGGATGAGGAGGATGCTATTTTTGAGTCAGTTATGGATCCATCGGAGCATGGCAGACGATACAGATTTGGCAATCAAGTGGTAAGTAAATAATATATTGGATATTATATAAGTTTTCAAATTCAGTACATTGGTTTTGAGTCACTTCGTTATGAAAGCATTATGCATTACCAAAATATATTAATTCGTTACTTGAATGTCATTTCAAAAAAATAACAACGAAAAAGACATGTTATTTAATTTAGTTTGCCTGATATATGTTGTACACATGAATAAATTTGTCACATTTACTGTTAAAGAGATCAAAAGCAGTGATATCTCGTAATGTAACGTACTATTATTTTTGTTAATAAATGGTTGAATCACAATTTAAAAACGGCCAAAAGAACATATTTTCAAATTTATACATTATACATGCATAAACTAAATTAAATAACATTATCACACTGCTAATCATTCACATACCTACACATACACTTACAAAGATCACACAGCTAAATTAAATATTTATTACAGGCCAGCAGTCAGAGACGGGGTAGGCAGACTAGAGCTCAAATTGATCTAGCGGAGATCGAAGATTTGCGGGCTAGAGTGGCGCAGCTGGAGGAGCAGAACCGTTGGCAGGCCATAGAGACCACACAGTTGCTAGACCAACGTATCGCCGAGTACATGCAGCAATACGGTGGCCGCTTCCCTTCCTCTGTTGGCTCTGGTTCTGGAGAAGATTGATTGATTGCTTTGGTCGGTATGTTTTTTTCTGTTTTGTATGATTTGGTAGATGGTGGAGGTAGTTGTTGATTTATGTACTGTGTTATGACACACTTAGCTGTTTAGTTGTATAATTATGTGGATGTTGGGGATGTTAGGTGATGATTATGTGTTTTGACTTAATTTTTTTTTTTTTTTTTGTTTGGTGAATTGTGTATAGTTTGGTTTTTGATATTTGGTTGGAATATTATATATTGGATTCTGTAGAATAGTGTTTGTATGGAAAATGTGGATGGAAGGCTATATTGCAGCAGAAATACAAAAAAATGCAGCAGATTTCCGACGGCTTCTAACGGCTTTCAGGTTATATTTTTCCAACGGCTTCCGACCGCTTTCAGATCAAATTTTCCAATGATTTTCTGACGGCTTTCGACAAGTGTCGGAATCCGTCGGAATTCGTCGGAAGTCGTCGGAAATACGAACGGCGAGATGTGTCGGAAGCCGTCGGAAACACTCCACGCTAACGCCTTATTTTCCTACGGCATTTTCCGACGGCCTTAGATGGCCGCCGACGGTTTTCTGCCGTCAGAAAATGCCTTTTTCCTTGTAGTGTCAGAAAAGGCTCATCATTTGATCTTTTCTGGCTGCACAATATTCTTTATCATCAGAACAGTATTGCTCAGCATCTGATCATCCTTCTCTTCCTGTGTCTTTATGTTTTTCACCATGGCTGAAGGCAATGATAATGAGGCAGCAAATTCTCCAAATGATTCAAGAACTGCCACAACACGGTAATTAGCCAATCAAGATCTGCTCAAGACAATAATAAAACCACAAAGTCAGATAATCACGATTCAATTAGATGAATCCAACTATCTACTCTGGAAATTCCAAATTGAAACAGCTACCAGAGGGTATGACACTGAAGAATATGTTCTTAGCACACTTGTTACACCACCAAAGTATGTTACTGATGACGAAGGTAAACTGATTGTGAACAAAGATTATATGAATCATCAAAGACAAGATAGCATCATCTGTTCTTGGCAATTATCATCCATCAGTTCAAGTATCTTACCACAACTCATAGGGTGCAAATCATCAAATAAAATTTGTCACTCAATAGAACAAGCATTCAACATACAATCTACAGCAAGAGTGTTGCACTATAAAAGGCAACTGCAAAACTTAAAGAAGGAAGGTATGAATATGAGAGAATATCTAAATAAAATCAAAATATTGTGTGATCAACTGGCTGCTGCAGGATATAAAATCTCTTAGTCAGAGCAAGTGTTATCAATTTTAAATGGTTTAGATGATGAATGTGAAGCAGTTGTGGCCATAATCTCATCTAAAGAAAGGACTCCTTCTATTGAGTATGTTCACTCAATTCTTCTTTCTCATGAAGGAAGAATTAAGCAAAAGAAACCAGTCATCAATGATTTCTCTACCAATTATGTATCTAAGAATTAACAAAAAGGATACAATAACAAATATCAGAGAGGTGGATCATCCAAAATATCCAAAGGCAGAGGTAGCAGGTGGTACAATAACTGTAACAGGTTGAGATGTCAAATTTGTGAAAAATATAGGCACAGTGCAAACAAATGCTATTTCAGATTCGACACTAACTACACTCCAAATCAGCAAGGAATTAGCAAACAAAGGAACCATCAAAGTGCAAATATGATCAATATGTAGCAAGATGCAAAGAATCGGAAAAGAAAACACTACAAAAATAGAAGATATTCAAGATGAAAGTTGATTTCCAGATTCAGGGGCAATAAATCATGTAACCAACAGCCTTGGAAATCTAAATCTTGGCAATCAAGAATACGAAGGTAAGCAAGATATAGACATGGGAAATGGTAAGTCCGCAAACATTAGTCATATTCTTAATACCTACATTAAAGTTGCAAGAAAACTCTATTTAAATAATTTACATAGAGTACCTTTAATCAGAAAAAAATTGCTTAGCGATTCACGATTTGTTAAAGATAATCATGTGTACTTTGAGTTTTATCCTAGTTATTGTCTTATTAAAGATCTATTGACTGATGAAATTCTTCTACAGGCTAAAGAATGTAGAGGACTTTATAAGTTTAGTGTTGACAACACAAGAAATCAAATGCATAGAGATAAGTGGTGTAACAATTAAGAAATAGCTTAAGCAAATATGTGTAAGACCTTTGACAAGTGGCATTGCAAATTGGGTCATGCAAATGCAAAAATTGTAAAACAAGTATTAAGGAGCAATAATATTTCTGTTGAAAATATTTCTTTACCATATGTCTGCACATTTTGTCAAATGGGCAAAAGTCACAAGCTAGCTTTTTCTGACTCTACAACTATATACATCAAACCATTAGAATTAGTTGCTACTGATTTATGGGGTCCTGCACCTGTTGATACTGATTATGGTTTTAAATACTACATTTCATTTATAGATGCTTACTCAAGATATGTATGGATTTATTTCTTGAAATAAAAATCTGAAGCACAGAATGCAGTAATTCAATTTATTAATATTTTTTTTGAAATGGTACTTTATATACAACATGTCACTGGGACAACATATCACATGTCAATAAACGTTCGAATCACACTACGCAAGTTTCGAACTTGTGACTTCTCGCACCAAAGCCGAATCACTTAACCACTTGGACAATGGTGTTTGTCAATTTATTAATCTTGCTGAAAAATAAAACTGACTGTCAAGTAAAAATATTGCAAACTAATGGAGGAACAAAATTCCATCCATTAAAAGGTTATCTTCAAAGAAAAGGAATTATTCATAGAATAACCTGTCCTTATACTTCTGAGAAAAATGGTTTAATAGAAAGGAAACATAGACACAATATTGAAACTGGTTTGACACTACTGGCTCAGGCCTCACTACCACAAAATTTTTGGCCTGATGCATTTTCTACCATTGTGTACTTAATAAATAGACTGCCATCAAAAATTCTGAGTTTTAAAAGTCCAATGGAAGTTTTATTTGGTATGAAACCAGATTATCATGATCTAAAGGTATTTGGGTGTTTGTGTTTTCCTTGTCTAAGATCATACAATGCTCATAAATTAGATTTTAGATCATCACCATGTACTTTCTTAGGATATGCAGCAAATAAGAAAGGTTACAAATGTATAGATAGCAATGGGAAAATATTTATATCTAGGCATGTGGTATTTAATGAACAAAATTTTCAATTCAATGACATGAATATAAAAACTTCACGGAAAGTGCATAATGCAAGGTTTTCTATACCACCATTACCTGATTTAGTAATGTAGAAGATCAGTGAGATAGGTCAAAAGTCACAGCAAGACACACCAAATTCAGTAGCAGGTGATGATCAAAGAAATAACGCTGAAAGCCCACATCAAAACATTCAACGTGACAACAGTCTGTCTGAATCCAGCCAATCAGTTGATGATTCAGAATCACCAATTAATTAGCAGGAAGCCTCCACAAGCAACACTGTTCAACCTACCCCTCAATAAATTATTCTTGAAAATACTGGTCATCAAATGTTTACAAGAGCAAAAGGAGGCATATTCAAGCCAAAATTATACAATACAATTGTTGAAAGTGAATGTAACGACCCGATATTTTGGACCATTCGCATCCATTATAAGTGTATAGGTAGACACTCATGCCGAGTACTTATTATCAAGCGATTCAAAATGAGAAATGGAAAGCTTTTATGAATGAAGAATATGAAGCACTGTTAAGAAATAAGACCTGGGAACTTGTTCCACTACCAAGTGACAAAAATATCATAGGATGCAAATGGACCTATAAGTTAAAAAGAGATGCCAATGGTTCAATTTCTAAATACAAGGCAATATTGGTGTCAAAAGGGTATTCACAACAGAATGGTTTTGATTTTATTGAAACATTTTCACCTATTGTGAAACCAACATCAATTAGAATAATTCTCACAATTGCCTTGCATAGAAATTGGATCATAAGGCAACTTGATGTGAATAATGCTTTTCTGAATGGTTTTTTACAGGAAGAAGTTTATATGGAGCAACCACTTGGATTCAGGAAACACAACTCACAACAATTTGTATGTAGGTTAAACAAAGCAATTTATGGGTTGAAGCAAGCACCAAGAGTTTGGTTTGATAAGCTAAAGTCAACCTTGGTCAAAATGGGATATACATCAACTAAATCTGACAATTCAATATTCACTAAATTTAATGATAATGAAACCGATGATTTTCTTATTACAGGAAGCAATGAGATGGAAATCAGTAACACCATTAAACAAATGAATGAAGCATTTTCTATTAAGGATCTTGGCAACCTGAACTATTTTCTTGGTATTGAAGTGAATAGAGAATCAGCTTCAACAATGCAATCGAGTCAAAGAAAATATATTACAGAGATTCTTACGAAGGCCAGGATGGAGAATTCTAATCCACTACCTACACCCATGATCAGTAACCTACACTTATCCAAAAACAAAGGGGAACCAATCTTAAATGTCAAACAATATAGAAGTATAGTGGGAGCTTTACAATATGCAACCATCACAAGGCCAGAAATTTCATTCAACGTAAACAAGGCAAGTCAATTCATGCAAAACCCACTAGGTGAACACTGGAAAGTTGTGAAAAGAATATTGAGATACTTAAATGGTACACTGAGTCATGGTTTAATTCTACAATCAAGCAAAACGCTCAACTTCACAGCATATGCAGATGCAGATTGTTAATAGACTTGGATGATCGAAAATCTAGAACATGCTACTACATTTATTTAGGCTAGAATCCAGTCTCATGGTGCTCAAAAAAACAATCAACTATCTCTAGATCAAGCACTGAAACAGAATACAGAAGTGTAGCCAGCGCTACAGCAGAGATCATATTGATTAAATCTCTACTGAGCGAACTAAAAATAAATGTACGCAATAAAGCTACAATTTTGTGTGATAACATGAGCACGATTGCGTTCACTGCCAACCCAGTTTTACATTTAAGGACTAAACACATGGAACTGAACATTTACTTTGTCAGAGAGGAAGTAATGAAAGGAAATGTCAGCGTAAATTACGTACCAGCAACTTACCAGAAAGCTGACATACTTACAAAGCCTCTGTCGAAGAAGAACTTCCTTCGATTAAAGCTAGATCTAAAGGTCGCCGAAGCAAGCAGTAAATTACTCGACTTTCAGAAACTCAAGCTCAATCATCAAATTAGCATCCAAAAGAAGCTACAGTAACTACAAAACCAGATTAAAAATCTGATTTTGTAGTTACGCCTCTTGAATCTGTATTCGCATGTGCCCTCGATGTCTTGAATCGAGATTATCCTCTCAATTCTAATTATGATCTGAAGTATTGAAGCCTAAAGCATGACTTGTTTTTCAAATTTAAGAAGAGATTCAAGGAATTGAAGCAGCGGCGACATTAAAGTGAAAGTAGCAAACCCTAACCCTAGTAGGGTTTGAGCGGGTATGAGAAGTATTGTATTTCTAAAATGCTTTTGGCAATATGTATTAATCATGTAACTGGGTTACGGATGCTAAAGCCCAATACAACAAATATACCAATATATATATACTCAAGCCGTGTAACAGATGATGTATGAAATAACAGTCTATTCATTTTACAAAAGATATTATTTTCAATATTCTTTACAATGAGGATACACTTTTCAACTCTTGATTAATTGAGATGTGTTGTAATATAGTATGTATATGGTCTAATGATTGGATGAAACTTGAACAACCGACCAAATTCCCATAAAATCTGATCAATTTTTAGCCCATAGAATTGAAATTTAGGGCGTGGTGTGAATTTTTTCTTTGTTGCCATATTGAATTGTGGTGCTTTGAGGGCGGTAGCTCTAGAATCGTGTTTGACGATTGTAGATATGAAGCACCATTGTAACTGTTTATAAATTATAGGATCCAGTGTACTTTTTCCTTACAATGTAAATCGAAGGAGCCTAAGTCAAAGACTAACAAACTAAAATTAATGTTATGGAAGCGTGGAATTATTTTATTATTTCAGTTTCCATTTTATTTACGACAAATGATTCAGAACTAACGAGATACCGTTTAACAATAACAATATTGTACTTCATACCATGGTAGAAAACAAATAAGTATTTATGTACAGTTATTATTATTATTATTATTATTATTATTATTATTATTATTATTATTATTATTATTATTATTTTTACACGTTACAGGCGCAGCAACCTTAGGGAAACTTTCAGACACTTATCTAGGTAGAAGGGGGAGCATAACACTTATATCATCAGCGAACGCCGTCCTATGAATACCAACAACCTTCTCTCCAAACTTCTCCGTCTATGCTGCCCTCCGCTTCCTCACCGACATCAGCAAGGGAGGGCTCGATCGGTCTGTCCGCATTCATCCTGGCCACCGAACCAGTAGGCCCCAGCAAACGGGGTCCAGTGTGGCCATGTCGTCCTTCTACTTCTTCTCCCTGCAGGGTGCCATTCTCCTCTCCCTTATGGCCATGTTCATCCCACATTGGCGGCTGCTATACATAGCATCCTCCATCCCGTCCCTCCTCTTCGTTCTCTTGGCCCTTCCCTTCATCTCAGAGTCTCCGCGCTGGTACCTCATCCGTGGCAACGTTCCAGCCGCCATGACCATCATGCACTCCGTCGCCAAATTGAACAGCAGACCGGTCTGCCTGTAAACGTCTCTCTAACTCCCGGCTGCACCAAAAACACGGATTTATCCACGACTATCATGGACGTGTTGAAGTCCCCCATCACCGGATCCCGACTTGCCCTCTCAGTGGCAATGAACTTCATGCTCTCTGTCACATACTAATAAGGGCTGACCCTGAACGTGAAGAACCTGAGCTCGGACATATACAGCAGCATGATACTGAACGCGCTGGCAGAGGTTCCAGCGTACGCGTTGACTGCGGTGTTAGTGAAGGGTTGCAGTAGGAGGATGCTGATGGTGAGCACGTTAGGGCTGGCGGCTGCATTTTGTAGGGCAACGAGCATAACTAGGGGAGTGACGAGCACGGGTGCGGAATGACTGGATGTTTGCGGTGACCACGGCGTATAATTTGGTATTTGTGTACACAACAGAGCTGTTCCCGACATGCGTGAGGAGTACACCATTGGGGTGAGTGAGTCAGGCAGGGAAGTTGGGAGTGATGGTGGCGGCTTTGGGGACAGATTTGCCCTTTGCCGTGTTTGGGTTTTGGGTGTTGGTGGGAGCAGTGCTGGGGTATGGATTACCGGAGACGATGGGGAGGCCGTTGTATGAGACTATGGAAGGAATGGAGAAGGGTGAGCTGAAAAATAGCGGTGGGGAGAGCGGTTCTGCTGTTGATTCCAATTTAAATGCATAGCAGGCCCAGTAAGCTGTCTGTACACACAAAAGATTGTATTTGTTGGTATCAGGGCCGGCCCTGGCGGCTGCGTTCTGTGAGGGCGGCTAAAAATGAGTTTGAAGTCCAGAAAAATGAAGCCCCAATAAAAATAACGAATTCAGATGAAACAGGAATATTAAAAGGATTAAGGCCCAAGCAAAATGAGTTTAAAGTCCAGAAAAATGAAGCCTTAATAAAAATAATGAACTCAAATAAAACAAGAATATCTTAAAATAGAAACACTATACTTTGGTCAGACCGTGAAGTTACAAAAATACCCTTATATATATAATTTATTAATAGTTGAAATAGAAGTACAATCTTTTAGCCGACCGTGAAGTTCCGAAAATACCCCTATATAAAGTAAGAGGTCAGGAGTTCGAATCTCATCGCGAACAAAATTAACATTTATATTCAACTGGAAATTTTGACAATGATACAAGTTCAAACCATTTTTCGATAAAAAAAATTACATTTTTTTTGTGTAGTGCCAAAAAATCTCTGTTGATTAACAAAAAAGAAAAATCGAACTCCGATCATAAGGATTTTGGTTGCTTCGTGTTATATGTTGTTACAACCAATCAATACATGCTTTTAAAAATTAATAAACATGGATTTTAAGAGTACTTCATGTCGGACAATGATACAAGTTCAAACCTCTATACGGTTAACTTGTAATTTTCAACGTTGTTCTACTTAAAATCACTAACACAAACAATAATTAAATGAACAAAGAGAGAATTGGTTAAGAGGCCAAACATTAGCAAAAATTTTAGATGCAGCACACAAGTTTTCGAATTTAGGCTCAAGGACAAAACCACGTTTTCTCTCTCGTCGACATCAATCTCAAATTCAGATTTCACGTTGCCTTCCTCCAATTGCCGTTGCCTCCCTCCAACTGTCGTTGCCCCTAGTCATCCGCCAACACCACCACCTCGTAACCCCTCCCCCTCTCATCACCATCGCATTCACCGTCTTCACCCTCGCTTGCATCCCCATCTCGAAACTCTAAATAATTACAAACCTACCGCCAACAAATCTCATCCCTGCACTACAACACCATGCCTCGTCCCATCACCGCAACCTTAGTCGACCTCCTTTACTGCTACATTGTCGTCGACAATCACCTAAAAAATAACAGTAAAAATGCTAATCTAAATATAATGCTAAATTCATTTTAACAGTACACAAAATGCTAGTCATATGTAGCATTAAAAAGCAAACGCTATATTTATTTTTATAATTCACAAAATGCTAGTTACAACTAGCATTAAATTTAGTTCTATGTTAATTTTTATAGTTCAAAAAATGCTAAATCAAACTAGCATTATATAAATATACGATGTAATACTCATTTTCATAGTTTAAAAAATGCTAAATTAAACTAGCATTATATAATTACAATGCTACACTCATGTCCATACTTGAAAAGATGCTAAATTAAGCCAACATTATATAATTATAATGTTATACTCATGTTTTTAGTTCAGAAAATGTTAGTTGTATTTAGCATTTATGACCGTTGCTTACAAAAAAATATCGACCACCAACAGCCACCATCGACGTCGAACCATCACCAAACAACACTACAACGCCGCCTATCATCTCCACTACAACTTCATCGTTTCTCTTTGGATGGATATAAAACTCTAACCCTACATCTACTCACACCGCTAGTCGTCGCTTTCTCCAGTCATCGCCCCCTTTCCAATCGTCGATGTTTCCCTTTCCACTCGTCGTCGCTACCTACTTACTCTAACACTTACAATAGACACCGTTCAAAAATGTTTGGTTGTGAGATGAATATTTGTCAAAAGTTTGACCTTCAGCAAAAAAAACATTATGTATTTACTATGTTTGTCCTTGCGTCTATTTTCCACATAAATAAATGTAGAATAGAAATAAAATTAATAAAGTAAAGAACACTAGGAATTTTTATAATAGTTCGGATAAATAATCGTAGTTTAGTCTTGTATCCTGTATAGAATTTAAATATAACAACTTGATTTCCACGAGTGATAAAAACACGTTTGCAATCTTAACTTTTCACATGTAGCGGGATATACATAAACTTTTGACTTAAGAACGTCAAACCTCTCGACTTTTAATCAAGTGGCAAGTACACATATAAGGACTTTGCACTTGTGTCAATACGCACCTACCTTATTGACATTACATGGATGATCAAGATCACATATATTATCCCAACTTTCGATGGGTGACAGGATACACCTTTTTTACTTTTCAAGTAATATAATAAAGTGGAAAATAATTGTATTTATAATATAGGTTCTTGCAATTTCAATACAACGATCTTATATACCTCTAATAGCAATTTATCTTTGAAATATAAGGGGAGTAGAATATTATCAAAGAGAGGATGCTCAAGAATTCAAGTATGAACTCTCTAATCTTATATGGTTTATAAATCCGAGAAGAATTAGAGTGAAAGGGTATAGATTCGCAAAATAAGTGTAAAATAATTAAGAGAACTTTGTAATAAAGTTGCAAAGAAAGGGTAAGAGAACAATGAGTGGAAGTTATAAAAAAATCGTCTTTCAGAACCTTTATATAGAAGATGAAGAGACATGTCCTTTGGAAAAGGAATGATGCCAATGTCCACTGTTTAAATTCTAAGAACCCTCCAGTTGTCGCTATGGCGACATATGCTTATAGGGTATATCGACATACCTATTCTAAATTTTTGAAAAACCCTTGATATAAAAATATTTTTGATCTTCCACAATTTAAAAACTAATATTGTATATTTATAAACGATATTAGAGATGAATATAGAGTTTAGTGATAAAGCTATCAAAGGTATTTGCTACAGGGTGTTTAACAAAAAAAAACTAAAATTCCGAAATACTTTTTCCATACACTTTTAATGTCTTGTTCTTGAAGCTCTTGTGTCTTTCTTATCTCTTCTTGTGTTCCACTCGACTTGACTCTTCTTGCTAAGTCCATTCCATTCTGGCGGTAGGGTAAATGGTAAATTAAAAAAAAATCTATTTGGATTTTAATAAGCCTATGAAATTCATTGACAAGCATTAGATCCAACTTATTTATTAAACTAAAATCATATTTTATTTTAAAACATTTTATATTTAATTTATTGTTAATATTAATTAAATTAACCTAATGTTTATTTTGAATACATCATATATAGTTATAACATGACATGATGACATAATAATATATAAGCATGTGTATAACTTTGTGTGCATGTATGTGTATACATACACACATATATACATATACATAACATATACGTATTGAGATTTATTTTACATCTACAGTATATACATATACATATATATATATATATATATATATATATATATTATACTATCTATACATATGATATATCCAAAATATAAATGCCTAAGTATATACATATGTTTAAGTATACTACAATATATGTATATGATTTGTATACACGTATTAATAACACTTATATATAAGAATTTTTTTATATATTTAAAGTAGATGTAATAAACATAGGTAGAGGTTTGGTGTTTAAGAGGAAATGGAAATACATATATAGTAGATCTAGACCTAATCAAATATTCAAAGAGGATAGAGGTAATGGAATAATTCCACCTTCCTCTTTGACAAACTCCTAATTAAATTTGGATGAAAATGGAAATGTGATTCCATAGTTATCAATAATTAATTTTATTTTAGCACTAGAAATTTTGATTTGAAATATCGCATAAAATACATATAAACCTGATCATCACTTAAAATGATGTCATAATTAATATTTTTCCAATAATATAATTTAGTTAATAAAACATTCCATATATATTATAATTCAAAATTAACTAATAACTTTAATTTTATATATATATATATATATATATATACACATATGTGTGTGTGTGGTTGACTAATAAAATATAAAATATTTAAATTGAAATCAGGATTGACTTAACCAAATATTTTAATTCAAAATGTATACTATTTAAAATTACATAAGATTTATATAAAATTCAAATATTTTTTTGATGAAAGAGTGGTCCTCGTAGGAGGATAGCACTCATAATTTTATTAAATAAAAGTACTAAAAACTATACAAATGTTTGATGAGAAATATTTAAAACAAATATGGAGGGTCATCACTTTGATGATCCCTAAATCATGACATACAAGAACAAACGGTAGAAAATATTTACAAGCATTTGAAATGAGAAACACAGGTATAGGAAACAAAATAGCAAACAGATGCTATTGAGAACCATTGCGTGAGGTAGAATTGCTGCAAAGAATTAGACAGCGGTTGTAGAAAAATGATCCGATGGCTGGAAGTGAGAATGTGAGGTGTCGCTGGTGCAAGGTGAGCAAATAAGGGGTTGCGAGTGGTTTATGTGCCGTTGCATGATAGCAGGTGAACTTGAGTATAAGGCTAGCAGCTACGCAGCTTGCAAGATGCATGTTGGAAATAAACTTAATTTTGCAATCTAGATTTTTCATATAAGAAATATATAGAATCTAGAACATATGAAATAATATATTTAAAATTGCGTGAGAGAATATTTAGGAGATACTTATGGACTAATATATTTGAAATTGTATGAAAGAATATTTAGGAGATATTATAAAAAACTGTTAGAATAGATAATCTCCATCGTTTATTTGAGATGTGAACTCCAATAAATAGAGGTGGATTCACTCATTTTGAATGTAAGAAAAAAAAATTGAACTTTTGTAATAAAGTTTTTCTCCTTATATGAAAAAAAAAATGTTTTTTCTTCTCTAACGTCTTATCTATCATCTTTTAAAATCAAATCTTTTTGCTATTGAGGAAAACTTCCATCAAAGTGGTATCGGAGCTTGAAGATCCTTCTAAAAAGATGGCGAATAGCGACGCTCCCTTACAAGTCTCAATGCTCACTAGGACCAATTATGACAATTGGAGTTTAAGAATGATGACTCTCCTTGAAGCACAACTCCAACAACTACTTTATGTTTTCCTTTCGCCTGTTCTGACCAGAAACGGACGAATTCTCTTTTTCGGATCTAGGGAGGGAAACTTTTCCCTTGTTCCTCTTGATCCTTTGCGGTTGCTGGGTTAGTCAAAGTTTTTTGACTATCCATAGCCTTCTGGTTCAATTCCTACAGCATCGATCTTATCAAGCTCACCTTTGGTAACCACTTCCTGTTGAGCAGATGATCCTGGTATCGTTTGTTGATTACTAACTTTCACTTGGTGAGCATTTCCTTCATCACCACCAGCTACTGCTCAGATGGTTCTATTGGATCTTCTAGGTACCATTGAAATTCTTTCAGCAAGCTTTCAAATTCTTTAAAGCAAATTTTCAGGATCTAACCGCTAAACCTCTTCAAATCCAAAATAGCAAGCTAGATCTACCCTGAGCTCGATCTCTCAATGAAAGTACCAAAATGTTGCCGTCAAAAATGACACAACATTCAAATATGACCAGTGGTAAGATTAGACCTAATAAAAGCAGTAGAAAAGTGCAAAAAACACAAAAAAGTGGATAGACATAAATTTTTTATAGTGGTTCGGCAATCCCTGTCCTACGTCCACTTTATATTTTTATATTAATTATCGATTGATAGAGATTAGGGCCACTAGCTAGTACAATGGATTGACATGTTCTTAAGCCTAGAACTGCCAAAATATCTGTCTAAGTGACTATTGTGTAAAGTGATGGGAGATGAAGAAGATCCAAAACCTAAAGTAAAGAAGAAAGATTCTTGTTTGGTAGCTATAAGATTAGTATTTATATAGAAACTGCTCTGCATCCAGGAGTCTGCACGGTACGAAGTACAGATGCAAGCCCAAAGGTGTACAAGAGAGCTCGTGGCCTAATATCTCAATATTGACCTCTCGATATCGAGAGGTTTCACTCGGTGCTGAGAGATTTGGGCTTGTGAAAAACCTATTTTCTTTCTTATCTTGTCTCCCTCTTTTCGATTTGATGTATTTCAAACTATTTTCCATTGAGGTTCAGTTATTTCCGACGATTTGCTTGATAATGCTTATGTTATCATATATTCTTTGCTTTCTTCTCATCAATCATGAGAATTACTTGTCCATCCTTTGGAAGAAGCACTTACTTACAATCACTCAAGGTTGTACTTGAGGTATATAGAGCTAAGTCGGTCCAAATTGGAGAAAAGACCAATCGGTACCGAGAGGTGTCTTTTGCCCCAATTGACTTGTAACTTCTCTAGTTTCATCTTATAGTCATGCTAAGTGTTTTTCCAAACTCGTGAATTGTTTCGTCTTCATTTTGGCTCTCTACTTTCAGTTGAAATCTGTTTGGTTTAAAACCTCGTAACTCATATAGAAAATTATATACACGCATTTATGCATTTGATCTGGAGAATTGACAGGTTCGTATAATGAAAATGCAAGTTGGCAAAATAAAAGAGGAAACTGTATTACTTCAATTAATTCAAGGAAACGGGTCATGGAGCTTCTTGCTTATACAGTTAGGCTTCACAGTGTCCTTGTTAATCACTCAACCACACACATGATATATATTGCTACAGTTACTTGGCAAGTTGAAAGTAGGACATAAAATACATGTGATATATGAGGAGTGCTTGTATAATAACTACAGTTCTTCTTATTTTAAAAAAAATAACGTACGTAAGCGTATAAGGTAACGATCTATTATGACTTCTTTTTTTATAACTGAAGCAGTTTGTTTAATTGCGCATACCATTTTGTAGCCTAGAAGAAAGATTCTTACAAGATGACAAAATGGCACCAAACACAACAGCTAGTCACAAGACCTTGGATTTAACTCTTTTTTGTGAAAAATCGTAAGCCAACACTTATCCGTCAGCATATATTGTGAAAAGTGATATAAAAAACACTTGGTCCTAAAGTACAAAATTGTATCTTTGTTACAGTACAGTATACCAAACCAGTTTCACCTTAAAACATAAATTCATTGTTGTAAGTTGTTACTGACAATTACCACACTTCTATCAGTATCAGACCATCAACTTTTAACATATGTAGCTATAAAACATAATGGGAAAATCACACTGCATCTCAATGTTTTTTTTGGGTTCCACGTTTTGAAATGAATCCAAAATTTGAGAACGTTTGAATGATATTTTTTAAAATTTAAAAATTATCCTAGCAAATCCAGATTTTAATCAGGACGATGTTTAAATATATAACGTCAAATCTTGGATTTATTTTCAATTGTCTAACTCTAGAAATCATTGAGGTGCAATGTAGGGATGCACCATAAGATACATAATAATCATTTGATAACTTACCAATATATTAAGGCGGTGACGTATCACCAAATAATGGTTTAGAATGCCATTTCAAGCTCAAACGTCTAATTAGCACCACTGAGCGCGAACGAAGAAATATCTCCCATATTTCTTAATATTCCGTCTGCATTCCTTTAGTTGTAGGCAAGAGCCAAAACTCTTGGTTGAAAACTCGAGAAACAAAGTATCATGTTATATTCTAGCAAAAAAGAAATCCTCAATGTTAGGTGTAACTCAATCAATCTATCTATTCTATTACTTAAACTTAAAAGCACATATTCAGTTATGCTTACGTGACATTGCTATTTTCTGCGATTTCAAAATTCTCAAACTATGCTTGCGTTCCTCAGTTTGTTATCGTTCCTCGATTTCTAACCAATCACCCACTAACTCCACCCACGTTGCCTTCCTTTTATCTCTACCCATTTTGCCACTTGAATCCATTTAAAACCCTAAAAAACCTTTTCCCCCTTTTCCTTTAATCACAGTAGAGCAGTAGATCATCAACGCAGCAGATCCTAATACAATCTTAATTTCTCTACTTTCTGGATCGCTTAATTTGGATGCTATTCGAGGTGAAAAAATTCAAAGCTTCAATGATTTGTTCGTCAGTTTCCACTGCTACAATCGATCTGTGCGGACAATCTATTTCGATTCAGGGAGTGTAAAAGACAGATTTATCAAAACGATTATTTTGATTACTTCTTCGTAGGTAATTCCTTTTTTCCAACAAACAAGACAGATCTATCAGAACAATCGTTTCCATTGCTTCGCAAGTAGTTCCTTTGTTTCCCACAAAAATTTGCAGCCAATGTTATTTACTATTTTCAGTTTATTGTTTGACATATTTATCATTTATATGCTACGCTGTTTGCAATATGAGTTGAGCCTTTTTTTAGTACAATTTCTTCAATTAGCACTTTTTTTTATAAGGTTACTTGCATCAAAAGTTGTACCTTTGTTCATTTTCGAATCATAAATCTTTTTAATGTATGTTATGATGTAATCTCGCCTTATTCTTTGATATAATTACTTTTACAAATTAGTAGTTGGGTTTTTAATTTTGGTATATATACTGACCATTTATACTCATTCACTTTGTAAATCATACATTTCTACCATTTTTGTTCTCATGGACCAATTTCATTCATCGATAATTCCCCTTTTAACTTGGTAACTTAATTTCATGAAGCATATAATTTCAGCTCAGTTGCCAATTCATATTTTTATACCAATTCTGTGCTATTGAGTTGATACAAATTCATAATGCCTTCCCTTTAAATTATTATTTAATACACGGGTTTTCTAGATCTTACATATTTGGTAACCATTTTCCCTCATGTAGTTGATGGATTCTATTTTTCTAAATCTGACTCAAATTGTTATCATATGTCTATACAAATTTAGGTCAATGATTTGGTTTTGTTGCAAAATTAATTCTTCTTTTAGTTCAGCACATTAACTTCAGTTGTAAACCAGTTCTACTCAAAAACATGCAAAACCATGTATTCTTACCATTTTTTGGAAATTGATCCGATCCATTGCATATTATTTCACATATTATCTTGGTAATAAGTAAAGTTTTTTTTAATTTGCTTTATGTGGTACCTTGA
This sequence comes from Allium fistulosum, assembly GCA_030737815.1. Classification (NCBI taxonomy): domain Eukaryota; kingdom Viridiplantae; phylum Streptophyta; class Magnoliopsida; order Asparagales; family Amaryllidaceae; genus Allium; species Allium fistulosum. The sequence continues at coordinate 1,193,112,143 of CM060901.1, read as the reverse complement.
TAAATCTGATGTCAATACCATTCATGTCTTTAATTTGATTTAAACTGTAGACAATACTGCATGCTATAGACAGTTGTGGAAATTCAAAATTTACGGGAAGAAATTAGTTAATTGTGTTTTCTACACGACTAACGTTTAGTCTATCAACCAGTTGCAAAATTCAAATTTTGTGTTATTTATTTAAATTATGTCTAACTCAATTTGTTAATCAATGTCTCCACTATTTTTATGCCCATGGGCCGTGATATGGTTTCATTGCACATTTACTTCTCCTTTTAATTTACTACCATAATTTAATGTAGTAAACCATTTCTGCTTCGTTGCTTCCAAAATAAGGTATTCATAACATATTTGTGCATTTGATTTGATTTTGTTGCAAATTACTTCCTCATTATCTTAGTAATTAGTAATCATTATTTTCGAATTCGGTATGTATGGTGACCTTTTCTGCTCATGCACATGATAAATCATTTACAACATTTACATGCCTATGTTTTGATTTAAAATGTGGAAAATATTACATAGCATAGCAATTAAGAAAATTTAAAGTGTATGGAAAGGAATTATTTAGTTGCTTATTCTACGAAATCTGACCTTAATGTATTACATTTAGTCTTTGTTCTGTTTGAAAAGGATGTTATTGGTTTATATATTTAAAGTATTTCTCACTCACTCTCTAAATCTTTATACTATTTTTAATCTTACCCATTTTACAGATTGTATGTCACGACGTATGAGACTGTATCAGTTTGCTTACACCTACAGTATGTATGTGCATGTTTTTAATTGCAACTCCAACTTTCTATTACACTGCTTATTTATGTTTGTTTTGCTCATATGAACTAATTCTTTAACTATATACCATGGTTGTCCTGACATATGTATTAGCTGTATTTTACGCATGGGTATGTATACGAAAGATATGGTCACTCTTTCGTCCTCAAATCACCTTTCTGGAATGGCAGTTAAAAGTTATCGAGAATAACACTGCCCGTGTGCGTAGCACGGGCCACTCACTAGTAGAGGAGCAAAAGTAGAAGAAAGTAAAGTCATGACTATTCAGCTTTACATTCACAAAATAACCAAGGAGGCTTCTACGAACTTTGAAACCAAACTCAATAATAACTCAGTATTGTATAAATATTATGATCGATATATTATTGTTGTTATTATATTGCAAACAGACATTTTTCTTAAAATATCGCTAGTGATATAATTATCACTCTTATATTTGATTTAAAATATTTGATATCCCCTATTTTAAATGATAAAATAACAGAAATTGACAAAAGATATATTCACATTCCTAAAGTATGTATTTAATATATAGTAAATGATAATATGAGAACCACAATAGTAATCTTGTAACGACTCGGAATTTTACCGCATTGATTTGCGAATATTTAATAAATTTTAATATTAAAATAATAGGTTTTATAAATAAAATATAACTCCTTTAAATAATAACAAATGATGGTAAAATAGATTTGTAATGACCTAGAATTTTGTCACTGTGAAATATGCTATTTAAATATATTTTATATAATCAATAAATGGACTTTTATTAGCAAATAAACCTATTTTAATTATTTAATGATGATGATAAAATAGTTTTTAAATTTTGTTTGCTAATATAAATAGTTCATAGAAAAATAGAAAATGTGACCAAAGAAAGTTTTTCGAAATTTCGACTTTCGACACCCAAAAGTTATCGGGAACGTTGTGCACACTCGGTGCAACATGCACACATTTATATATATTAGGAATAGTATTAGTTAAGAATACTTATGTATATTAACTTATATATATTAATACCTAAGCATGGATGTGACAAATTATGTTTTAAAAAGGCATATATATACATATAAACATACTTATATATACACAAATCATCTCCATATCTTTAGTGCACACACATGGAAGCTCTAGCATGATTCATGAGGAAGGAGGGTAATGAATTCAAGTAAGGAAAGGAGAGGTATGGGGTGCATGCATGTGTGTGTATTTAATTCTTATCACTTTATGTTTTTTAATAAAATTCTTAAGTCTATATATACCCCCCTCCCATAACATCCCTAATTTTAAATAACATTATTTAGGATATTAAATTAGATAAATTAAATAGAATAATGTAAATGTTAAGTGAAAAGGGGATTGAGATTTGAATAAATCTAAGTGGCCGTGCTCATTACTTTAATTGGGCTAAAGAATGGTTTATAGACTAATTAAATTATGTAAAGGTATAATGGGATTTAACTACACCTAACCTCACACACACACACACATATATATATATACATACATACATACATATATGTTTACCCTTAAGCCATTCACACTCATTCTCATTTTCTCACAAAAATAAAAACGTATGAAAGGAAGTTAAGGCGGGCCATTAAAAAGAAAAGAAGAAGAGGAAATTCAAAGAAAAAGAAGAGAAAAATAAAAAGAGGAAATCAAACTCAACTCAATCCATTTCCTTATCAAAGATTAAGGTAAATAATAATTTCCATCTCTATTTATTTAATATATGTTTTGGATTTAGGATTAAATTCGTATATATGATGTTTGGATGATGATATGCATGAATTAATGTTTGTTTAATTTAAACAAGATTGTTTAAATAAGAATCTACACAGTTTTAGGTCAAAACCGAGAGATTTTGATGTTTGAATGCCATGGGAAAATTATATGTTGTGCAAAACATGATTTTAGAGTTGGGTTTTAAGTTCGATAATTTTCTAAGCTTTGGAAAGATTATTATGAATTTTTGGAATGAAAATATAACACGTTGGGTTTAATAATTTATTTCAGAAAATATATTGAAAATTTGGGTTTGAAATTTTGATATATTAGATAACATGATCAGAGTAAATTTTGTGATTTTTGGGGATTTTTCTTAAGTGATTTGATATACAAAATAAATTATTTTGAGAAGAGGATCAAAATGATTTACGTATAAATAAAGAAGAAGGTTTTATTTGCAAAAGTTTAAGTTTGATACTTATCCAAAATAAAAGGGCATGAAAAGCATGGGAAAAGTTAAGGCAACCAATAAGAAATGAACAAGTAAGCAGGTTAGTTTACATAAGTTACTTAATTTAGTATTTAACCCAGAAAAATAGGTTTCGCCTCTAATCAGAGTACCTTTCGCTCCTTTCCTTTCGCCTTCGACTATATCGAAACCCCATTAAGTTAAATTCAATACCCATGGTATCATCTAGATGGTACATAGTGGATTGGAGAAAGGCGAAAGGCATGGTGTCGAAAGCATAGCTTTGGATGGGGTCGATACCTCAGTTTGTTTTGAAAAGATAAGTGCCTGCCTTTGTTTTACTAAGCTTTCGACTTAGTCGATATGTATGCTTTTGAAAGAAGTTTTATAAAGGCTTTCGAAGGGGTTTCTATGTTTGTTTTAAAAGAAAAAGGATTTTCGAAAGAGTTCCTTTAATTATAAATCGATGCTTTTAAAAGAAGGTGTTTCGACCTAGTCGAAGCCCTACCGTCGATTATTGTGCCTTTCGAGTGTATTGAAGTCATCAATACTGTCAAAAGGTATTGTTTGTTTTAAAGCTATATTAAGCCACTTTCTAAATGGTTTCGCAAGGGTTATGGGTTTCGAAGGCAATGGTTTCGAAAGGGTTATGGGTTTCGAGGGCAATGGTTTCGAAAGGGGTTTCGAATCTATCCTCCAATATTTTAAATGTATGCTTTCGACTCTGTTGAAAGAGATGGTTTCGACGCCATCATAATTTTCCCCAACATTTTTTATATAGTAAAGAATGGTTTTGAAAGAGATACTTTCGCTTATATTTGCTTTGACCCAAAATGATATTTTAAAAGATAAACCCAATAATGTCGGAAGGGGGACTTTCAATGCTTAGGAAGAGATACTCCCAATGGTTTCGAAGCTATGCTTCTAAAAATTAATAAGTAACACTTTATTATATTCGAAAGGTTTCAAAAGAGGGTTTTTAAAGTGTTTTAAAGGCAGAAGCCTAATGTTTTGAAAAGAGATATATGTTTTCGATGGAGGATATCCAGTAAGGTCGAAAGCAAGGTCTTGAAGGTTTCAAAAGTATAGTTTTCAAAACAAATAACCTAATCTATTTTAAAAGAAAAATCATGGCATATTAATAAACAAAGTATTTGAAATAGAACTTATGAAGAAGTCTAAATGGGTTAAAGAAATTAACCAAGTTATATTGTTTGCTTCTTCATATATGTATATATTCACATTGTAATGAACCCAAAATTATAACGATCCTGACTTAGCCTTCGAAAATCGACACCCGTACTTCACTTGTTCTCGAATGCCGCAGATTCAAACGCCGAATCTGGCTCGCTGGAGCTTATAACACAGTAAGTATAACAACACAGCAGAATAAAGAAATGGACAATATTCTTGTATCATATAGATATCATTGTTGTATATCATTCTAGATATTGTATTCATTGGAGTTGTATATGATATTGTCCATTTCTTTCTTCCGCTGTGTTGTTATACTTACTGTGTTATAAGCTCCGGCGAGCCAGATTCGGCGTTTGAATTTGCGGCATTCGAGTACAAGTGGAGTACAGGTGCCGATTTTCGAAGGCCGAGTCAGGATCGTTACAAAAATGGTATTGAGGGGAAAGGTCGGATAACCAGTTAGGTTGACCCAGTAGTGAATATAAGTTAAAGATATTGGTAGGGACCAATTGGTTCACAGTAAGCCCATGAAAACTATGTAAGGGAAAAGATATTGGTAGGGGCCAATAGGTTCATAGTTAGCCCATGAAAACCATGTATAATTAAAGATGTCAGTTAGACAGGTTTATAGTTAGCCCATGAAAACTATATCCAAATAAGAAAAATGAAATATTTACAGATAGTCAATAGGTTCCTAGTTAGCCCATGAAAACTAGGGTAAAAGAAAGATATTGACTGTTAGTCAATAGGTTCCTAGTCAGCCCATGAAAACTAAGATAAAAGAAATGATATTGGAGTTACCAATAGGTTCATAGTAATCCCATGAAAACTATATAATTGGACAGGGAGTCCTTAAAAGTTTAACCGGTTATTAGTTAGCCCATAAAAACTATTAGGTTAATAGTAATCCTAGAAACTATAATTATGACAGATAGTCAAAATGAATTGGGGATGGGTAATCCAGAATTGATTCAATTGTTTTGCATATCATCACATAATAATGTTTTGAATTAAATTAACCATTGTGGATGCAGGAGCACAGAAAATGGTTTATCAAGGTTTTAAGATATTAGTGAGGGGAAATCCGTTCCGCTAAGCGGCATGGTTTCACTAGATATCTAAATGATTTGAGATGGTATATTATAATTCATACTAGACTTTATGTCTGACTCGAAGTTTATGTTTTCCCCTTAAACTCTCGAGTACTAAATTGATTTTGAGCAGTTTGAGATTTGAGGTTTTCAGGTACCTCTTAAAACGAAAAACTTCCGGAGTCGTGCAGAAGGCATGTAGTTATTTAAGTTCTTTCTCATGTGATTCCGGTGTGTTATTTTGTTAAGGCAAAGTGGTTTATTGCCTATTATATACTTTGATCACCATGGGGGCATCTTCGTATGTCGCTCTTGGGGTATATTGTAATAATTATATTTTTCTGAACGTGGTTAACGTTGTGGGATTATGTAACGAATGTTGAAATGACTTTGGAATGGAATGTGAAAATTGTTTTGAAATTTTAAACTTTTTCCATATCCATGTGTTTTTGATATATCAATTTATCAAACATTACCGTATTTGGTCACCGAGGATTAATAACTATGGATGACTGCAGCATCCGTAGCCGTTAGTTTTGGGCCTCCAAGTGAGGGATGTTACAAGTTGGTATCAGAGCATAGGTTTATGAAAACTTAAGTAATTCAAACCTAAAAGATTTTTAATCCAATGAATCAAAAATATTGATCGGGGTTTGGGTTAACGGTGATTGTAATGTACTTGTATTTGATATATATATATATATATAGGTATATATATAAGTATGTAATTTCCCTTTCTATTAGACCGTTCTTCTGTATCTTACTAAGGCTCGTATACAGATTTATGAGAAAGATGGTATGGAAGCAGAAACGGAAGAGGAAATCTAGGTGGAGGAAGCACCACAACTGATCGAAATGCTCAACCTAACACCCGGAGGAACCAAGGTCGACAGGCTAATTCTAATCAAAATGCGGAAGCCAATGTAAGGGCTGGGAATCTGCCAGTAGATGCGGGGATGATGTATTAGTTCCTTGCTAATTTGATGCAAGCAGGAACTGCTGGAGTGGCTGGAAATATTAGAGAAGCAAATCCTGTGATTCCCATTGGGAATAATTATGCCAAGCTAAACCGAGACTGCACCAGTTTGGGTGGAAAGCCGTTTATGGGAACGGAAGATGCTATAGAAGTGGAGAATTGGCTATTACATTATGAAAGGATTTTCTCTGATTTGGGTTTAGAAGATGCGTAGAAGAGAAGGTTGGCCTCTAGATAGTTGCAAGGGTCAGCACTTCACTGGTGGAATGGTGTGACTGTCAGAGTTCCGGAGGAAGAGTTAACTTGCGCTGATTTTCGAAGGAGATTCGAACAGAGGTTTATTTCTGAAGTTGCCAAGTCAGCATTGATGAGAAAATTTATGGATTTAGTTTAGGGAAACATGTTAGTTATCGAGTATGGAAATAGATTTGATGAGCTATCTCAATATGGATATGCTATTATAGACACCGACATCAGAAGGAATGAAAGGTTCATTCAAGGATCGAGGCCCGAGCTTGCTAGGGCAACCCTGACTCATATCCGTGATCCCTGTAATGTGGTGGTGGAGATGTCCATTCGCCATGAAGAGATGCTTGCTATTTATGCTAAGCCTATTGAATCCCAGAGTTCTCAGGGAAAGAGGAGAAAGTTCTTCAAAAAGAAAGGAGCCCAGAAGGGAGATTCAACCAAGATGTCAAAAGCTGATTTAGTCTGTTACAAATGTTACAAGAAGGATCATTTTGCAAACGAGTGCCGGTCAGGCAAGGGGCAGAAGAAGGCTGCAGATAAGAAGCATATTAAGTGTTACAACTGCGATCAAGTTGGGAATTACAAGAATCAGTATCCAAAGTCAGTTAGGGCCGAAAAAGGAAAGGTTTTTGCTATTGGATCACCGTCTTCTTCCAAATCAACTGTAGCAAATAAGGGAAAGACTATATGGATGGTACATTTTTGATTCAAAGTATTCCAGTTATGATACTATTTGATACTGGTGCATCACATTCATTTATATCCCAGAATTTGGTTAATAAGTTATGCTTAGAACCCACTTACCCTGTTTCTTCCTTAAGGTTGCGAATCCAATAGGAGGGTATGCAACTCTAGGAAATGAGATGTGACTAGTTAGAACTTGATTTGTTAGGTCATATGTTTGCATGCAGTTTGTATGTTTATGCTTTCATAGATTTCAGGATCATTTTGGGTATGGATTAGTTGTGTAGATATGAGGCTATGATATTTTTCCAGGATAGGGAAATATCAGTAAGGCACCCAGATAGTCATAGCCAAATTATTTTCTCAGTGCAGAATTCCTACCGAAGTGTATGTGCTGTGGTAAGTACCTTTGAAGTAGCGGAGGAGCTAAGTCAGGTTCAAGTTGCAAGAGAGTTTGCATATATATATATATATATATATATATATATATATATAAGCCGATTATAGGACTACCACCGAAACGAGCTATTGAGTTTCAGATAGATCTTGTACCAAGAGCTGAACCTGTCAGTAGACCACCTAGCAGAATGACACCGACTGGGATGAAAAAATTGAAGGTGCAGCTAGTGGATCTAGAAGGAAGAAATTTTATTAGACTAAGCAGTTCGCCTTGGGGAGCGACCGCGATTTTCATAAAGAAGTCAGATGAGTCATTGCGGATGTGCATCGACTACTGTAAGCTGAACGAAAGGACGATCAAAATTAGATATCCTTTGCCGCGAATTGACAATCCGTTAGATCAGTTGAGTGGAGCCAAAGTGTTTTCCCAATTAAATTTGGCGACTGGTTTCCATCAGTTGAGAGTGGTAGAGGACAATATTCCTTTGACAGCATTTCGAACAAGGTATGGTTCGTACGAATGGTTAGTGATGCCATTCGGGTTGACGAATGCACCTGCTTTCATCGTGGACTTGATGAATCGAGTTTTTCGAGAATACTTGATAGGTTCGTGTTAGTATTCATAGATGCTGTGCAGTTAATGCCCCGCTATTACTCTGCTATAACCCTGCTATATCTCATAGCGGATTTCCACCGCTACGATTTTTCCATATAGCCCCAAATATAGCCTTTCCGCTTTAAGCCCCGCTATTTCCGCTATATCCCGTTATTCCCGCTATATTCTACTATTTCCGCTATATCTTCTTTAAAATAAATAAACTAAAAAAAATGACATTTATACATTATAAAAATTATGAAATTAATTTATTTAATTGAATTTTTAATATATATTTAGAAATTAATATACTCTAATATTCTACTAAATTCAGTTATGTTATATAATAGTTTTACGTTTATTTACAGTATATTCGCACATGTTTTTACTTAAAATTATTTATGTATTAATTATAATTCGATTGAATGTTAATTTTTCATTTAATTACCATTTATATATGTTTGCACAAAAATTGGACAAACACCTCAAAGTTGTATGATTTAGTAGATCTTATGTTGTTCTTAGTGATTTTGGAGATTTATGCAAATATATGAAAAATAGGGGCTAAACTATAAAAAGACACGCAGATTTATAGTGGTTCAGCCAGAATGTGCCTACGTCCACTTTATATGTTATTTCTCTTCTTTTGTTGTGATTATAAGTACAAAGCTTTGTTGCAAGTAAAAGAAAGTTGTTTGAAAGTTCCTTCCGTGCTTGAGCTCTCAAAACTTGTCCCCATTGTTGTACCCCTGCCCCTCTATTTATAGAGTGAGGCTAGGGGTAGGGGTCTAGGATGTGTATAGTTGCTGATGGGCCTGGGCTGATGTGATCTGGCCTAGTACGTCTTGGTTCGGCATCGCTTGGTTCGGAGGTGGTTGGAGTGTAGAATGGACCGGTTGTAGGTGATCCGGTGCTATGTGGCAATCGCTTGGTCCGGTAGGAACATGGGAAGTGCAGTTTGGACCGGTAGTTTCTTGGATCGGTGGTGGGATGGTGAGGTTGGTCCGGTGTGGAGATGGTTCGGCATGGGCTGGTCCGGCTATGGAGTTGGTTCGGCGATGGTTGGGTAGGAGTTGGTCCGGTAGAGCTTCGACTCAGTTATGCATGGAGGAGTTGGTTTGTTTTACTTGGAGGGTGGCTGGTTCGGCTCTTCCGGTCCGGGGGTGAGAATTCACCCAACACTTGCCCCCCAAAGTGGGGCGTATGCTGGCATACGGCCTACTTTGTTCCTTGCTCGTCCTCATTCGGTCACTGAGTGCCGGACCATCTGATTCGGTGTCATTTGTTTGCCTATAAGTAGGGGTGGTACGCCTTCGTCATTCCTTTCCAATCCCAAATAGCCGAACTAAATATCTCTACCGAATCAAGCTCTCTGCCGAATTGCTTCAGAAACACCGAATCAGGTACTTGACTTTCCTTTGCCGAATGAAACTCGTATGTTGTACCGAATGAACTTTAGCTGTGAGAATGCCGAATGGACCTTTGAGAGTGAGAATGCCGAATGAACCTTGTAAAGTATGGTCGCCGAGTGTGTTTAGGCGTTAAGTGCCGAATGAAGTCATACACTTGAATAACCGGATGAACTCAGGAATCTTGAATTCCAAATGAAAATGTTACCGAATGAAACTGATACTGAACATGTTTTTACCGAATGACGTCATATACTTGTTTACATCTTCTGTTCTAACGATGTGCTTTTCCGATGTTGCAGATAATGTCTCGTAAAGCGGAAACTCGATCAGACAAAAAGAAATCCGGGGGCGAAGGAGGTTCCTCTGCCATGCCCCCAGCTCAGCCGAATCAAGAACGTCACGGACCAACCCCGAGATCGCTAGTGGACGGGTACGGCCCTCAGGAACTTCTGAACTCCCCGCCCGATTGCTTTCCTAGCTCCCTCAAGGAGGAGCAGCTTGATGTCATTTCCCGATCCTTTGGAATCGATAGGGCGCACTTGCTATTGCCTGGGAGAGACGTTATGCCGTATGATCCTCCTGAAGGGTACTTCGCCTACAGCAGATACCACTGCATGTGTGGTGCCATTCCTCCTCTTAACGCTTGGATAGCCAGGTTCCTCACATATCTAAAGGTGGCCCCATTCCAGCTTCAACCCAACTCCTATGCTATACTGGTGAGCCTCTTCGTCATTTTCCAGAGGAAGTATGGTCGTGCTCCTTCTAACCGAGAGATCCGGTATCTATATAATCTGAGGGGCTATAAGAAGGGGTCCCCATACATTAGTTTGGAGTCAGCTGTGACCTTCAAGCCGGTCTTGGATCTGTATTCCAAATTCAGCATGTTCAAGAAGGAATGGTTCTTTGTCAGGGACGACTCCGTTTCAATTCGGCGCTTTACTTCTGGATGTAAGTTGATGCTTTTACTTATAATTTCCATTACGATTGCGATGCTTCTTCTCATACCTTCTCATTTTTGCTAGCGACAGGTGGCTTTGCGGTTGTGGAGACTGACCGCCTGGTTCAGACGGCGGCTGAGATAGAAGCTATTCTCGGGAAGTATAGATCATCTGCCTTCCTGATCAGAAATGCGACCCTCCTGGAGTATAACTTAATCCTTCCACAGCAGTCAGTAGTCAAGCTGAGGGAAATGGCGGAGGAGAGGGTGGCTGCTCAGACTAAGGGAGGTGTTACGGTAGAGAGTAGCAAGAGGAAACCTTTCGCAAAACCTCCAGCCGTCGGAGGTAAGAAACTCAAGAAGTCGGACGGTCCCTCCCCCAGCAATTGTCCACTTACCCAGGAGGAGGAAGACATAGAGGAGGAAAGAGGTGAGGGTGGAGATGGTCGGGAAGGTGATAAAGGTGGCGATGGCATCAGGGCCTTGCTTCCTGGGCAAGCGGGCGAGATTCAGGAGTGGACGGACGATGCGTTCCACTAGGCTTTCGAGGGGCTGGACGAAGATCCGGCTTTGGTAGGGAAAACTGGGAAAGCGGACAAGGCCGGGACCGGTGCAAGTGAGTCTTCTCAGACCATTCCAGCCAAGGTGGCTCCGACGACTCAAGGTGAACTCTTGACTCCTGCATGCTTCATTAATGATAGGGACTTAGGAATATTTTATGATCCGCTCCCGTCCTGGAATGACATCCAGGACTCATTGCAGTATCCTACTTCTCCCCAGGGTTTTTATAACAGACGTGTTTTCTTTCTTCTTTTAATCTACCGCGTTTCTCGAATTATATAGTGATGTAAGTTTGTGACACTTGTTCTTCATGTCAGGAGCAGGTAAGACATCCAAGGCCTCGGATCTTCAGCACAGGCTTGAGCAATACAAGCTTTCAAAATCTTCCGCTAAGCCGAAGCCTTCGACCCACCGCTTCGGGGATGTAGTCGGCTACCGTCCTCTTCTCGGGGTTATCGAAGAGGGTATTCAACGGAGAAAGAGGAGTCATCCTTCATCCGAACCTTCACTTGGTCCTCAGCTCCCGGCTCAGCCTCTTCATGATATCACGGGGGAGGATAGCGAGTTTGCACTCTCTCCGCGCCCGCCCGGAAATCCTACCGTTATTCATATCGACCGTCCTGACTTGGCTCGTAATCCATTTACGGGTCATCCTGACCTGGATCCAAGCTCCCATGATATTACCTTTGACGAGGTCACCGGTGAGCAACTTCTTCCCCGCAACCCCATGGTACGGGTACTTGATGAAGCTAAGTCCTTAGATCTCGATTTACTTACTACTCGTATAATTACTATGGGAGACGAGGCCAAGGCTAATATTGATCGGGTGGCGGAGGAGACTAAGAAGCTGATGGGGCATCATGCCCGGCTGGTTAAGGCCGAAGAGGAGATTGGGAGTGCCAACATCCGACTGCGATTGGTGGTTTCGGATCAGGCCAAGCAGCTTGCGGATCAGGCTATTCAGATTTCTCAGCATGAGGCTGCTTCTGGACAACTAAAGAAAACCATGGAAGAGGCCAGCCGGGCCGAACTGCGGAAAATGGAAGCTACTTGCAAAGAACGGATTGACATGGCTATTGCCACGGTGGACGAGGTTCGGAAAGCGGATCTTGAGCAGGTGGAGGAGTTGTCCGGGAAACTTGAGGCTGCAGAGCTTGCTCAAGCCAAGTTGAGGGAGGAGATGGAGGCAATGCGGGGATCCCTTCTGGTTGACTGCTTGAGATACCGATCAGAGAGAGATGCTGCCGTTGAAAGGTTGTCGGCTTCCGAGGCCCGGATGAGGGAGTTTGAGGAGAATGAGGGGATGATGGACGAAATGCTTCAGGACATGTACTTCCGAACCTGGAAGCAGGGCAACCTATCCTGGATGGATGATTATCCTAGGGTCATGGCTAAGTTCTATCTTCGGGCTCTGGAGGAGGCTAAGGCCGATGGGAAAAAAGATGGTGGCGTGGTCTTCAGCATGAATGCGGTCACTGCTCAGTTTGCCAAGGAGGAGAAGGTGGCGGTGAAGGAAGGTATGTGGTTGCTTGCCGCTGAGGAGGTAGGCGTGCAGGTAGAGGATGACGATCAGGATAGTCAAGAAGCAGGTGCTGGTAAGTCTTCCTTTTTAGCCTCTCCATTAACCTGGTTGCTTATTACTAATGAATCATTTCTCTGACTGGACAGGTGGTCAACAGGACAAGGATACAACTCCAATGCAGCCGGCCCCTTGATCAGACGTGGAAAAACTCTTTTTGCGGACTTGACAGGGTTGTATATGTTAGTCTTAAAACAGTAGAGTTACTTTTAGGTTGTAATATTTTGCCACTTGTAATAAGTAGTCTTATTTTTGACGTGTAATTCTTTAACTTAAGCTGATTTTGTCGCCTTTTGAATGTTTGCTTGTTATTTTGACATGTCGTATGAGAAATATAGCTATGTATATTCTTATAATTGAATTGTGTTTGATGTCGGGTTCTGGTTTAAGACATAATTTCATGACTTGCAATGCTAGTGTGTGGTGTTAACAAATTATAGTCATGTATTTGTACATAAAGGAAGAAAATACCGCCTTTCATGTTCTGTTTGTAGATGGCAGTTTCGAATATCTTGTATGACTGAGCATGGAAAGCAGTCGAATGCCCTGCCATCCGATTGTGAATCCCTTCATCCATTGGCGAGTATCTCCTACTCTGTATCCTGTACTTTAGGGATTGTTATAGTGGATAGAAGGAAAACTCTTTAAGAAAAAATTGAAATATGTGAAAAAGTAAAACTTCCAATCACGGAAGGCCTTCGATGTGCTTAAGTTCGTGGCAAACGGGTTTTGTAGTCACTTTCCCTAGCTGTGGGTCTTGGAGACATTTGTCACCCATCTTACGCCTCCGCGTGGAGTTAATTCTTTTTTACCACAGCCGCACCTAAGACACATCGGAGCCGAGATCGCGCACAGTAACTACCCGGGCCATTATGGCCCGTAATCGTGGGTATTATTCGATTTACTGTGGCCGGCTAGCGTGGGTGCCGATCGTCAACTGTGAACTGCCCCTAGCTGGCCACACCTTATGTTGGGGCTTATAGTCGGTTCACAGTTGCCGGCGAGCCTAACGCCGTAATGAGCTGCCTCGGCTATAGTCGGCCTTCTCGGTGGCTTATAATCGGCTCATTACAGTTGGATTTAAGGGCCGTCGCGAGCAATGAGTTAACCCGCAGCAGAGGGATGCTGGAGCAAAAGTGTCTCATTGGCGAGGGCATAGATTCGCATAGTACCTGTTAGGTTTTGCCCAGGCGAAGTTGCGCCGGGGAGTGCTTTGAGTGGAAATGCTATACGCATAGGATTTTGTTCAACAGAAAAGGATAAAGTTAACAAGTAGCCAAGATATAAAGGAACAAGTTAAAAAAGAGACAAAGTTTTTTAAAGTGGTTCGGCATGAAAAGGCCTACGTCCACTGATTCTCTTTGTTAATTCACTTCATATGGGCAATACAAGTTAAGAAAAGTATCGACGGAGGTGTTGGATGTTCCATGCCCTCTGGAACACCTCTCCGTCCACTGTTGACAAAATATAGGCTCCGTTGTGGAGATCTTTATGAATTACATATGGTCCATCCCAGATTGGGTCTAGTGCTCCAGGGCGAGGGAAGATTCGCTTGAGGACAAGATCCCCTTCTTGTAAGGTACGATGCTTGACTTTGGAGTTGTATTGTGCTGCCACTTTCTGCTTGTGGGCTGCTGCTTTAAGGACTGCATCATTCCTTCTCTCCTCAACTAGATCCAAAGACATGTGGAGGAGTTCTTCATTCTCTTCTGGGTTATAGTGGATCCTACGGTGGGAAGGCACAATGGTTTCAACTGGGAGCATAGCCTCCGATCCGTATGCCAAAGAGAAAGGAGTGTGCCCTGTTGATGTTCTGAAAGATGTGCGGTAGGCCCATAGTGCCGTAGGGAGTTCATCCACCCAAGCGCCCTTCGACTTTTCGAGCTTCTTTTTGATCAGAGTTTTCAGAATTTTGTTGACTGCTTCGACTTGTCCGTTTGCCTGGGGATATGCTACGGATGAGAAGCTTTTATGAATTCCGTGCTCTCGGCACCAGTTGGCGAATTCCTCGCTGTCAAACTGAAGTCCATTGTCTGATATGATTTTGAGTGGGACTCCGTACCTGCACAGAACATTTTTGATTAAGAAGTTAATAAATTTTGCTGAAGATACTTTATTCAGAGGTTCCGCTTCCACCCATTTGGTGAAATAATCAACTGCCACTATAGCATATTTGGCCCCGCCTCGGCCCATTGGTAACTCGCCGATTAAGTCAATTCCCCATATTGCGAAGGGCCAGGGGCTGGTCATCTGAGTAATCTTGGTTGTTGGTAGCCGAGGAATCTTAGCGAATTTTTGGCATCTGTCACACTTCTTGACAAAATCTAAGGCATCCTTGCTTAAGGTGGGCCAGAAATATCCGTATTGGAGTATCTTTTTTGCTAATGTTTGCCCTCCGGTGTGATCTCCGCAGCTTCCCTGATGGATGTTGGACAAGATTTCCTTGGCTTCTCTCCCAGCGACACACCTTAATAGCGGGTTAGAGAATCCGCGCCGATAGAGGATGTCTTCTTGTATTGTGTAGCGGGATGCTTTCCTCAAGATTTTCTTGACTTCGTTACGCCCGTTGGGTAGAGTGCCACTTCGTAGGTAGTCTCGGATGGGAGTCATCCAAGTTGCTTCTTCGGTTGCAGCTATCAGATTCACTTGCTCAAAACTTGGGGCCAGTTGCTTTGAGATGGTTACTGCCCCGAAGATGGTGATGTCTCTCACACTTGCTTGCTTCGCTAATTCGTCGGCCTCTCGGTTCTCCTCCCGAGGGATGTGTTTGACTAAGTAGTGGTCCAATCGGCTGAGAAGTAACCTGGTCTTTTTTAGATATGCTATGAGTCGTTCTTCTCGAGCTTGGAATTCTCCTAGTATTTGATTAACAATAAGTTGAGAATCGCTGTGAAGACACAAAGAATTGGCCCCGATTTCTATGGCAATTTCTAGTCCAGCTATCACTGCTTCATATTCTGCATCGTTGTTGGTGGCAGCGAACTCCAACCTTATAGCATAGTGCAGTTTGTTTCCCCTGGGAGTGATTATTACCACACCTGCCCCCGAGCCTTGTTCATTTGATGCACCATCCACAAAGAGATTCCACTTGATATCTTTTGTTATTTCCAATTGCTCCTGATCTTCGTTGGTAGTGAACTCTGCAATGAAATCAGCCATGGCCTGTCCCTTGATGGCGGTGCGAGGGTGATAGGTGATATCATACTGACTCAGTTCAATGCACCATTTGAGTAATCGCCCAGAAGTGTCGGGACGATGGAGTACCTGCCTCAGTGGTTGATCGGTCAGAACTTTGATGGAATGGGATTGGAAGTAGTGACGTAGTTTTCGTGAAGTGATTAGTAAACAGTATGCTAACTTCTCAAGTTTAGGATATCTAACTTCTGCCCCAATAAACCTTTTGCTGACGAAGTAAACTGGCCGTTGCGTGCGGTTGTCTTCCCTTACCAAGGCAGCGCTTAGGGCGTGAGATGACACAGCGAGGTATAGGTATAATTCTTCTCCTTCGCTTGGAATTGAGAGTACCGGTGGTTTCTGGAGGTGTTCGATTAAGTGAAGGAAAGCGGTCAGGCATTCGCCAGTCCATTCGAACTTTCCCTTGTCTTTCTTTAGGGCTTCAAAAAAGGGGACGCACTTGTCCGTCGCCTTGGAGATGAATCGGCTTAGAGCGGCCACTTTTCCGTTCAAACTTTGCATTTCCTTCCGAGTGGAAGGTATCTTGATATCCCTTAGCACTCGGACTTGTTCAGGGTTTGCTTCTATCCCTCTGGCATGAACGATGAATCCTAAGAACTTTCCTGATGACACTCCGAAGGAGCATTTTAGTGGATTCAACTTCATTCCATATTGTCGAAGTACTTGAAACATCTTTCCTAGGTGGCTTACGTGATCTTTGGCTTTCCTTGACTTTACCAGCATGTCATCCACATATACTTCCATAGTTTGTCCTATTAGCCCCGCAAACATCTTGTTGACGAGGCGCTGGTAGGTGGCTCCTGCATTTTTAAGTCCGAAAGGCATTACCTTATAGCAGTATAAACCTCGATCGGTGATGAAACTAGTGTGGTCTTGGTCAGGAGCATGCATAGGAATTTGGTTATATCCTGAGTATGCATCCATAAAAGAGAGGAGTTCGTGCCCGGCTGTGCTGTCTACAAGTTGGTCGATTCTGGGAAGTGGGAAGCAATCCTTTGGGCAGGCGTCGTTTAGGTTGGAAAAGTCAATGCAGGTTCGCCACTTCCCATTAGCCTTTTTTACCAGCACCGGGTTGGCGATCCATTCCGGGTAGATAGCTTCTCGTATGAAGTCATTGGCGAGTAGGTTTTTTACTTCTTCATCGAGGGCTGCTGATCGCTCTTCCCCCATACTTCTCTTTCTTTGTTTTACAGGCGCCTTGGTAGGATCAATGTTTAATACGTGGCATGCTATGTCGGGGGAGATTCCGGTCATGTCAGCGTGTGACCAAGCGAATACATCCAAGTTGTAGCGGAGAAAATCGATGAGCTGTTCCTTCAATTCGGCTTTTAGTTGGGACCCAATTTTCAATAGTCTACTTGAGTCGTGCTTGTCTACAGATATAAACTCCATAGCCTCTACAGGCTCGGCGGTGGCCTCCTCCTCTTTGTCCCTAGGGTCTAATTCATTGAAAGGGTCGCTGGTATATCGAAGAGGAGGGGCTTTCTTTAATTGCTATGCTTCTAGGCTTTTTGTGCAGAGGGCAATCTCTACACCCTCCCCTTTATCCTTCTTGTGGTTGTTGCGAAGTTCAGTTACATAGCAGTCTCGAGCAACGTCCTGGTCTCCTTCCACTTCCCCTACTCCCTTGTCTGTTGGGAATTTCATCTTTAGGCACCATGGGGCTAAGACAATTTGGAAGTCAGACAAGGATGGCCTTCCTAAGAAGGCGTTGTAGGCCGACTGGTTTTCTATTAGCACAAACGTTTGTTTCCGTACAGCAGAGCGGGGATGGCTTCCAATTTCAACAAAAAGGTCCAGTTGCCCGAGGGGCATCTTCGCATCTCCAGTGAAGCCGTGTAGTGGTTTATCGCAGGGGGATACATCCTTCATTGATAGCTTCATTTTGTCGAATGCGTGTTTGAACAGGATGTTTACTGAGCTTCCAGTATCTACCAGGATTCGGTAAACTTCGGCGGGACCGAGTCGGGCAGAGATAACCATGGGATCTATGTGAGGGTACTGCCTTCCTTCTAGGTCACGCTTACCGAATGTGATGTCATCACTTTCTTTCCGCTTCGGGTGGCGTTCTTCTATAACCGAATTGACATAGTCTTTATTGTCTCTAAGCGACTTTCCATACCTTTCCATCTCTTTCCAGCTTCTGTCTGCGATGTGTGGCCCTCTTGAGATGGTATGGACCACTATCTTTTCTTGACTAGAGCTGCTAGCGTTGCGGTTTCCTCTGTCGGCCCCTGGTGAGGGTAGCCTTGGGTTTTCATTGGCAGGAGCTGGGGTCCTGTCCTGACCTTTTACATAACGTTCCAGTTTCTTTCTTCTGATGTGTTCCTCAATCAGATCTCGGAGATGATGGCATTCGTTGGTATCATGCCCGTGAGATTCGTGGAAGCGGCAGAATTTTCCAGACTTCTGTGCGTTATCTGATTCTTTCTTGTATGGTGGGCATTTGTATCTAACTTCGCCTTGGGTGGCAAGGAAGATATTTTCGACGGTCTCGTTCAAAGGGGTGTAAGTGTCGAATCTTGGTCCTGGCCGATATAGGCGCTTTTCTCCCTTCTTGCCCCCAGCATTGTCTCTGGAATCATTTCTTCGAACGTCCCTTGCCACAGCAGGGGCGTTGCCATGGGTTGTCTTATTTTGCTGTCCTGACTGCCCCTCAACGGCAGCATCCTCAAGCCTCATGTATTTCCCGGCTTCATGGAAGAAATTGGGTAAAGTAGCTGGTTTTTCTTTTGTCAATCTTCTAGCAAATTTAGTGTCCGGATGCACACCACTGCAGAGGGCCATTAGGATAAGCTTCTCATCGGCATCTTGGACTGTGGCTGCTGCGGCGTTGAATCTGGTTAGGTATTGCTGCAGCTTTTCTCCAGGTTTCTATTTGACGCTGGATAAGGAATAAGCGTCCTTAGGTTGCTCCACATGAATGCAGAACTGACTGATAAATTTTTCTTTCAACATTTCCCACGAGCTGATGGATCCTTGGGGTAGATGACAGAACCAGGAGGTAGCAAGATCTGCTAAGAAGAGCGGAAAGCATTTGCACAGTACTCCCTCTGTCGCTCCACTCATGAGCATATGCTGCGCTCTGTAAGTGTACAACGGGATCGGAGGTTCCTTTGTAGGGTTCCATTGTTGGCATCTTCCATTCTCGGGGGGTGATAGCAATTTCGATATTGCGGGCGAAAGGGCTGGTTACCCTAGCGCCTATCCCTCGATCTCTTTGCTCCCGTTGGACACACTCTCTGAATAAGCGTGCCATCCTTTCATCAGAACTTGGAGCAGATAGAAATGAGTTTGGTTATGTTCTGTGGGATTGATTCCGTCCAGATGACCTGTAGGGATGGTATCGTCTACCACTCCTCATATTTTCCAGTGGCTGCCTTTGATCTTCTAGGAGCATGCTTGGGTCAGCTACAGTTGGCCCTTGCCTTGATCTCCCCTTGTTGGGTTCTGATCTAAGCACTTCCTCGGGTCCAACTTCGGGCTGGACTCTAGCTCGGCCCCGTTCACTGGCGTTTCTGTGGTTAGGCAGCATGACAGGCTCAGCTACAGTTGACCTTCGCCCGGTACCTTCCCCGTTGGGTTCGGTACCAAACGTTTCCTCAGGCCTAACTTCGGGCTGTGCTCGGTCTTGGCTCCTACCACGGCTACTTCTGCCGTTAGCTCCTTCGAAGAAGGAAGATCTTTGTTGTCTCTGAGATCCTCCAGACTGGGACTCGCCCCATGATTCAGTGTTGCGGTTGGATTCTTCAGCGTCCCTTAAGCGTGACATGAGATGGTCCACCAAGGCTTCCTGCTGGGACGTGAAGCGGTTAGTTACTTCAACCACAACTCTGTCCAGATCTGCTCTAGTAATTGCTGCAGGCTGTTCTGTGGCAGGAGTAGTTGGGTTAGCCTGTTCTTCATTTGTTACTGTTGCTGGAGGAGGACGATTTACTTGATTCGTGACTGCTGGATCTGGAAGATTGCTGGATGCGATGTTTTTTCCTTTGTTAACATCTTTTCTCTGTTTGGGAGGCATGTTTTCCAAGTGGCGGGCGATGCTGTTAGGAAAACTTGTTAAGCGGATGAAGCTGAAGCTTCGAGCTTCTAGTTCTCAGTGAAAGCACCAAAAATGTTTGCACAAAAATTGGACAAACACCTCAAAGTTGTATGATTTAGTAGATCTTATGTTGTTCTTAGTGATTTTGAAGATTTATGCAAATATATGAAAAATAGGGGCTAAACTGTAAAAAGACACGCAGATTTATAGTGGTTCAGCCAGAATGTGCCTACGTCCACTTTATATGTTATTTCTCTTCTTTTGTTGTGATTACAAGTACAAAGCTTTGTTGCAAGTAAAAGAAAGTTGTTTGAAAGTTCCTTCCGTGCTTGAGCTCTCAAAACTTGTCCCCATTGTTGTACCCCTGCCCCTCTATTTATAGAGTAAGGCTAGGGGTAGGGGTCCAGGATGTGTATAGTTGCTGATGGGCCTGGGCTGATGTGATCTGGCCTGGTACGTCTTGGTTCGGCATCGCTTGGTTCGGAGGTGGTTGGAGTGTAGAATGGACCGGTTGTAGGTGATCCGGTGCTATGTGGCAATCGCTTGGTCCGGTTTGGGGGTTGGTCCGGTAGGAACATGGGAAGTGCAGTTTGGACCGGTAGTTTCTTGGACCGGTGGTGGGATGGTGAGGTTGGTCCGGTGTGGAGATGGTTCGGCATGGGCTGGTCCGGCTATGGAGTTGGTTCGACGATGGTTGGGTAGGAGTTGGTCCGGTGGAGCTTCGACTCAGTTATGCATGGAGGAGTTGGTTTGTTTTACTTGGAGGGTGGCTGGTTCGGCTCTTCCGGTCCGGGGGTGAGAATTCACCCAACAATATATTTTCAAAAACATTAAGTACGAGTTTTATATGTTGTATTAGAGTCATCCGCTATATCTCGCTATATCCTCGTTGTATCCCCGCTATGACTTTTTGCACCTCTGTCGCATCGAATCTGCCGAGCGCTTTAACTGCACAGCATAGATGACATTTTGGTGTACTCGAAAGATGAGAGAGAGCATGAGAATCATCTGAGAGTAGTGCTTGAAATGCTAAGGCAGCATCAGCTAAAGGCGAAGTTTTCTAAATGTCATTTTTGGAAGAAGGGGGTCAAATTTCTTGGTCATGTAGTTTCGAAGGAAGGTTTAGCAGTAGATCCAATTAAGATCGAAGCTGTCAATAATTGGAGGAGACCAGAGACGGTAACCAAGATCAGAAGTCTTCTCGAACTTGCTGGCTATTACCGGAGATTTATCAAAGATTTTTCGCGGATAACAGAACCTTTGACTAAGTTGACCAGGAAGGATGTGAAGTTTATTTGGTCCGACAAATGTGAGGAAGGGTTCCTTAAGTTAAAACATTTGTTAACCAACGCACAAGTGTTAGTTGTTTCGGATGGAAACCAAGGGTTGGTGGTGTACATTGATGCATGTGGAACATGATTGGGAGCAGTATTGACGCAGAATGGTAAAGTCATTAAAACACCTCACACCCCTTAGTATACCTAAAAGGACACACTAAAAATGTGGTGCGTTGTAGGTATAACTAAAGCTAGCAAATACTAAGATTCACAAGACAAAATAGATAGATGATAACACGGCGGAAGTAATTAAAAACAATAAGTGATTTTAAAAATTAATACTTCATAAATACTTCAGACAAACCACATATGTTCCAAATAACAAATACAATTGTCTTATGAAAATAAAATCTCAGTCTCATCAGAAAAACCAGAGTACAAACACAAACTTTCCCTCAATACAGTGCCAGTACAATAAAAGAACAAAAAGCTGGAAATAAAAAGAAGGAATACATGATAGGATCTCCAAGTCTCCAAGAAGCCGCGGTCTATCTTCCTTGCCCCTGATTGCCTAAGGAGGGGAGCAAAAGGGAAAAATAGAGGAGTGGGTCAGACTAAAAGTCTAGTGAATGATAGTAATCACTAGAATCTTTAAGCAAAGTAAAAGTAATATACCTTACAACAGTTCTAGTATAAAAATGGAAACAAAGGAAATAGAAGGAAAGGTAAAACTAGAAATAAATACGATTTAACTACTAGATTAATTCAATTGGATAACTTCATTTGTTTGCACTTGTCTTTGTTAGTTGATTTGATTAGGCTGAATTCCTAATCCTACAATTAGGCTGAAATCCTAATTCTACCCTTTGATCAGCCTGCTACTCCATAGACCTTACTGCGGACTAGTCGCTATATAACTCCCTACACAGAAATGGTGTCTACGAATGACACACAAAGTATCTACTGTGGACCAGACGCTATATAGCTCCCTACACAGAAGGCAATGGTGCCTACGAAAGGCACACATACTAAGCGCTTGGAACTCATAACGATTACCGAGCACCCGAATGGAAGTCGCATGCGTAACCGCCACCATGCTCAAGTTACCTGTTGTTCCACCTATTGGGTCTTCTTATTACCTCAAGCTCCAGCATAAACATGCCCCTCATCCCACTTCAGGCTAATGTGAGATCACCGTCTCCATAGAAAATAAGGGAAATGCTGTTGGTACTGGCCCGTCATCCAAATACTATCTAGTTGCGCCCCTTGCCCAAATCTCCATGATTTGGACTTCTACTTATTGACCAATTACTACCATTATTAGCACCAGTATGTATGGCACGTCCGTTGGACGTGTGCAAAGACAACCGTGAGTTAAATTCGTTTTAATGTCACCTACAAAAGAGGACTATATTGTTGCAGTTCGATGACGTGAACGAAGAAAAATGTCACCATTTGTTCATAAAATGTTTTCTCTCCTCCTTTATCCGAGCTTGAGACCGGCATCAGTAAGTAATAGGAGATGGCGGAGTTAAAAACTTTTTTATAGGGATAATTTTATTTAATAAATGTTCGTATAATGATCTTAAAAATTTAGAATTATTGTTGTTATATATTGTGATGTAAATGAAAGTTTCAAAGTTGAGTATAAATTAAGACATGGTAAAGAAAAGTAACTGAAATATAAGTGAAATAATGAAGTCTGTTTGGTAATTGTAGAATGACATTACTTAGTGATATTATGAAGATGAATAATGTATGTTAAAAAAGTTTGGCAGAAAAGATACTCTTAATTATAGTTTAAGTTTTGATTACATGACAATAAAACATCTTTGTAGACAACATTTCTAGTGTGATTTCCCTTGTTACGTGGAATTTTTCCTTTGTGTACTAAAGTTTTTGTTGAGTTTCGTGCTACTCCTCTGGACAACGCCACATATAGTTGACCGTGACTAAAAACGTGGTCTGGAAGATAAATTCCAACATGAGGAATGGTTTGTCCTTGTGATTTATTAATTGTTAAAGCAGATGATAATTTAATTGGGAATTGTTTGCGAATTAAATTAAAAGGCATGTTAATATTTTCAGAAGGCTTTAGGGGGATACGTGGAATAAATACCCTTGTACCACGATAATGACCAACTGTAATTTCTGCATCAATGAGATTTGTGTGGAAGATACGACATATTAATCTTGTTCCATTACATAATCCAATTTTGGGTCTATATTTCTATGTAACATTATTGGTGATCCTACTTTAAGTGTTAGTTTATGCGGTGGCAAGCCACTTAAAGCAAGCGAGTTTAGAAATTCCGGCTAATACAAATTTGTAGTATCATCTTCAACTCTATCAAAAGAATAATAAACATGTTCATCCCCTGGAAACATATGTATGATTATATTATTTATCTCATCCGTTGTTTCATTTCTTGGTGTTAATATTGCTCTATTCATTAGATAATCAGTGTTACCTAAATTTTCGTGGAATGTAGGGATGACTTCCTCAACTAAACGACATAGAGAACTTGCATTGGTGTTGGGTATAACAATGTCATCTAGGAGTTTAATAAGATCATCTTGTACATAAGGTTCTGTTCCATTTCCGATACGTAAAAGTAATTTGGCATATGATTGATCGTTGATCGCTCGCATATTTTGTGTTAAATGAATTACATGTACACTTGTCCACAAATATGATCGTACTATACATGAATCGACTATTTGTCCACAAATAAGATGTTTTTATGTCTTAAAAAAGGCTACAATTTTTTTTTATAAAAATAGATTACATTTTAGCCTCACTTTCAGTCAATCTAAAGTACTGGCAATGAGGATAGTTTATGGCAACAGTGAAATGAACTGAATGTGCAGGGTTGATGATGTTTGATTGAGGAAGCTTGTATGTTGAAGTTTTATAATGAAGCCGGGGTAATGCGGCATGCAGCAAGTTGTAGATTGTTGTGAAGTGTGTAAGTGTGATGATAGAGGAGGTGGATTAGTGACAGTAAGGAGGGTGGGTTGGCATTCGGTGTTATGAAACAGTGATGATTTGTTTGTGAGTAGTACAGGCAATTTGTGGTCAGAAGTTGTATGGATTTTGTGTACAGAGGATATTGGTGAAGAGGAGTTGCACTTATATGCAGAAGGAGTGTGGTGAATGATTGTTAAGGCAGAGGATGGATGAGCTATAGTGATGAACACAGTGCACAGGGCTGCAATATGGGTGTATGGATGTGCAGTAGTATGAGATGAAGAAGTTATGACTGTGATGTTCATAGTGCATAGCAGCAGCTTAGTGGCTGTTTGCAAGGCATAAAGTTGACAGAAATGCGATGATGGGGTAATTCAGGCAGAGGATGGTGGTGTGAACAGGGAAAATGTATGGTAAGGCAGTGTTTGTTACTGTTCTATGGTCAAGTAGTTTGCAGTATGAAGGGAAGATGGTTTGTAGTGTAGTATTAGTTTGTGTGCACTGTGCCAGTGTTCGTATGCAGTGTTTGTAAATGAAATATATGAAATTTAAATGAAACGAAATGAAACTGGGGATGTTTATAGTTTATATATATATATATATAAAGTTTTTTCGTCAAAAGTTGTTCCCACACTTGCCAAGCTGCAATACATAAAAGCTATTTTGTTGAACCATATGAAATTTCTTTTCAATCTTTCCAAGTCCCGTAAAAGAAATATAGAATGTGTAGAGGCAATAGTTTTCATTTACTGCACATAGTTTGGTGTGAATTTTGGTACAGGTTATTTGTTATGATTTTTTTTGTAAAGATATATATTGGTTTAGCATTCAGTTAACAGACAAATGTCAAACTATGAGGTCTCAATAAGCACTTTAACATTTAGTTGCATTGAATCTTTAAACAACTGTTCTGATAAAGATCTGCTGGAAGTAGCAATGCAAAAGTCTTTGTCTAAGCTTAGTTAATTTTCTAATGTTTAGCCGCTGTAATTTCCTACAATGGACTTTCCTCTGGGTGTTTTCATGCGTGTTCATGTGAGTGATCGAGTGCATAAGTATGTGTGAAGCTTTGCGTATGTACATTTTCTTTGTTATTGTCTTGGTTGCTGAGTATATAGTAAATACTTCGTTTTATTTGCTTGTGCTATGTATAAACCTGATGTAAAGATACCTAAACATACTATATATATTTGTGTGTTGTTATATTGTGTGTAATGTGGGTTACTTACCATGTTTGCATATGAATTGTGTAGTGTTAGCGTATGTGTGCATAGATCGGTCTAGGTGTGAGTAGTGGGTGCATGTGTGTGTTTTAATTTATACGTGTACACCTGTATGTGTTGAGTCAGCACTAAATTTTACATTTTTTGCTTGGGCTATTATGAAATTTATTTGGACCTTGACTTGTTCATTGTCTATAGTTTCCAAACTTTTTAATGTGGTTATGTTGACCATTATGAGATTACAAATTATTTTTATATTATCACTTGCTGTTAGATATATCATGAGAACTTGATTCAGTATTGTTGTGTATTTTTCTTAGTTTTGACCTTATTAACTTGATTATTATTTGCTAATGCAAACAGTTATCATAATTTCTGTGTTTACATTTGGATTTAATTTAAGTAAGATTTATTTGTAAAAGATTTAAAAGATTTCAATGTTATTACTTATACTGAAGTCTCCTCTTTATAACACGTTTATCAATATGGACCATGATATATATTGTAAATTTTTTAGCATAGAGTGACCTAGTGCATGAGTATGCATGAAGCTTCGCGTATGTACATCTTCTTGGTTACTGAGTAGATAGTAAATACTTCATTTTATTTTGCTGTGCTATGTATAAACCTGATGTAAAGATACCTATACATACTATATATATATATATATATATATATATAATTATGTGTTGTTATATTGTGTGCAATGTGGGTTACTTACCATGTTTGCATATGTGAACATTTGCCATTTGGATCATTAAAACATCATTTGCGCCTATTTTTAATATATAAAAATTTAGCCAGCTTAAAGTTGAAAGAATGTTGCTCCACATAAATGATATAAAAAGAGAATGTTAACCTCTCCTATAGCAAGAGTCATGTCATTTGTTCCACAATTATCTTAGCTGAATCTCACTTCTCCTCCTCCTACCTTTATTCTCTCTAAGATTTATCCACTATGATGCTTTGAATTTTTTCCCTT
The DNA here is from genome assembly GCA_030737815.1 of Allium fistulosum. Lineage (NCBI taxonomy): Eukaryota > Viridiplantae > Streptophyta > Magnoliopsida > Asparagales > Amaryllidaceae > Allium > Allium fistulosum. Next base: position 1,193,085,778 of record CM060901.1, on the reverse strand, counting down.
TTTATATGATGTATAGTAGGAGACCTGCAAGTGCCTGCTACCTATTATGATGTGTTTTCTTTGTTTACCATTACCTCCTAAGTGGCTCATAACATGATATAGTCTCTCAGTTTATAGGAAGAACTACAGTGGATTACTGAAAAATGTATACCTTTCATTTATTTTGTTGTAACCTTCAATGTTAGCTTAATATTTAGAAATGGAAAAATTGAACTTCAAAATAATAGTAATAAAAGAATTTTATTTTATTTCAAAGCAACAATGTGTTCAAGGAAAAGTTTCCTATTCATCATTTTGTGAAGCAATTATTATTAGATATCTTGTCCTATAAAATATATATGGACTGCATCAAGGTTAACCATGAAAAAGTAATATGAAATGAAAGCAAAAAAACCTACAAAGCTAGCTTTATTGTGCAATAATGCCTAACTAATTGCTTCACAAAATGATCATATTCACAGTATCCTCTGAAAAACATATTCAGCTATTTATCCCTAACTAAACCAAACTATTTTTTTGTGAATAATCATTCTGAACGAACTCCAAATATGTATTCTTGGATGGATATCTATTACAGTAATTTCTTCCATTCACGATTTAGAGACAACATTTTTTAAGATTTTAAATAGCATAGATGGAACTGCTATTTCATCTGCAAAATCCTTAGTGCATTTCTCTGCTCAGTCAATGAAAAATCTAAAGATCGACGCTCTCATCTAAACCTTTCATAGCAATAATAATTATATATTTATATGGAAATATGAAAATCAAAAGGAAAAGTATGCGATATGATTGCAAAATTCAATGTAAATTCTTCTAATATAACATTAGCGACTGGATGCGTGTTTGTTGCTGCTTTATCATTTGCATTATCATCATTTTTCCAACCATATCATTTTTAAGTCCATACTTGAATAAACTATCAATTTAGTGGTAAAAAAAATTGAAAATAAACGAATCCATCTTCTTTATCCGTTACACTGCACAAAACAAACTTCAGTCATAGTAAAATGCAGTAAATTTTGATCCTAGATTGCAATCAAATAGATTAAAAGACAATTCAAACAAAATAATTAATAACGGTTCATTAGTGAGTACTTGGAAACTGAAACTGACAATATTGTAAACCCTAACAGACAAATCAATATGGACAAAAATAAATACAAACCTACCTTAAAGTCTTAACAGCTAGGTATCTCGATCTCAGCACTGTACCACTTTTATCATCCTCTCCAATTCCCGCTGCCACCTCCCTCTTTAACCCTAGAGTTCGAATCCGAGGATTTGAGTTTGAAAATCATGGAAAAAAGATAAAACTGCAACAAAAATAAATACAAACCTACCACTAATTAAAGTGTTAAAAGCCAGGTATCTCGATCTCAGCCCTGTCCTCTCGTATAATTCATGTCGAGTCGATTCATCGTTACCACTTTTATCATCCTCTCCAATTCCTACTGTTACCATTATTAGCATAAGCGTGCCCCTCGTCTCACTTCAGGAATATGTGAAACACCGTGTCTATAGAAAATAGAGGAAATGCTGTTTGGTACAAGTCCTACTTTAATTCTCGTTTGTTAACTTAGATAAATTATTTAAATAAGCCTTTACTTTTGTTCTTGCTATCTGTGCTTATTAATTTATCCTAAGTCTTAAAATAAGCTTCATTCTGTTCTTTTTCTTATTATAACCTACGTTATAATTTAGCTTATTTACTTAACCCAAAAGTCTAAGTGTAAAAAAATAAGCTCCTTTCATCTTATACTCTTTTTTAGCTATAATTCTAAATTATAACTAAACCAATTATCTTTAATTAGTCCAATTCTAACATCAATATCATAATTAGGCTCTTTTTTAGTCTTAATTCCATTTTTATTACAGTCTTTACAATTTACATCTTATTTTCTGTTATTTCAGTATTCTTATAATTTTAATCCATATTCGTGTTTAATCTATTCTAATCCATATGCGAAGAAGAAGGAGAAATAGAAGAAAATCCAAAGCATAGGAAAAAGATGTAAATAATGCATAAATAACAGTAAATAAATTAAAATACTGTAAATAAACTGTAAATAAATGGAAAAGCTATAATTAACAGAAATAAACTAAAATTATCTGGAAAAAATAGCCAAAAGAAATAGACTGAAAATAATTCTAAAAACTGTAAATAAATTACTAACAAGGTTATTCCAAAAATCGTAGTAAAAACTAGAACTATTGAAAACCCTTTTATTTTAAATTACTTAAAAATCTAAATAATTACAATCACTCACCTATGGTCCTAAGCTCTTCCCTTTTGGTCGTCCCGGATCCACTTGAGGGTATTAAAATATTTTTATTAAAAAGATTCTCTCCTTGGAAAATTATTCCTTTTAGGGTCCTGCTTGAAAAGGTGAACCCAAGCGGAGAAAATCTAGAATGAGAAAAAGTGTTAGGCCTAGGGTTCTATTATAGGTGTAGAAGTGGATCTTGGACCGTTGGATTTGATGATTGAACAGGATGCAACCACGTCATAGGCTAAATAGGAGCCACCAGATGTAAGAACGGAAGGACCGGATTGGATAAAAGAATGCAAATGACGAGTACAATGTTCAAACGAACGAAACGAAACGAACTTTCGTTCGTTCAAGATGCGGGTCGACCGGGCTGTTGACCGCCCTGGTGCCTAGGTCGACCGGCTGGTCGACCTAGCCCATTTATTTATTTATTTTTCCGATTCTTCTTTATTTTTGTTTAATTCATAACTTGCTCATATTAGCTCGGGTTCTGACGTTCTATATATGGAAACTGACCAGAAAATTACCACGGACATAATGGTGCAACTCCCGTGGCTCAATTCTGATAATTTCACAAAGTTATTTTATTATTTCATTAATTAACAAATTAATTATTATGGTTAAATTTCAGGTTATTACATTCTCCCCTCCTTAAGGGATTTCGTCCCCGAAATCTCTAAGGATAAAAGAATGTACTAAATGTTTTCATCCAAGTTCTACAACCAACTACTCAACCATTGTTTCCTGGAGGTTTGACCAGGCAATTAGGTACTCGGCATACAGCAGAGCTCGGCATCCAGGAAGTACTCGGCATACAGCAGAACTTGGCATCCAGGAAGTACTCGACATCCAGGAGTACTCGGCGTCCAAGAGTACTCGGCATCCAGGAGCACTCGGCGTCCAAGAGTACTCGGCATCCATGAGCATTCGGCATCAGAAGACGTTCGGCATGTACAATTGCTCGGCATGTCGATATTGTTCGTCATAAGCCATCATTCGGCCGGAACCATCGTTCGGCCAAAGGCACTACTCGGCTAAAGGCAACGTCCAGCCAAGAGACATCGTTCGGCCAGAAGCATCGTTCGGCCAGAAGCATCGTTCGGCTAAAGCTATCGTTCGGCCGGAGACATCGTTCGGCCAGAAGCATCGTTTGACCAAGTGCCATCGTTCGGCCAGAGACAACGTTCGGTTAAGAGCTTCATTCGGCCAAAGGATCGTTCGGCCAGGCGCTTCGTTCGGCCAGAGGCACGTTCGGCTTCTACTGATATTCGTTCTACTCTTCCCACGCAGCAAGCGCCTCGTTCGGCACAGAGAGTGTGGTTCGGCATCCAACCGTTCGGCCTATCTGGTTCGGCATACGACGACCACTCTATTTGGGCCAAGGTATTTGGCTGCCGAGCCCACCTGGGAAGTCCAACCCATCTTTGTCTATAAATAGAGGGGCAGGGGCACAGTGAAAAAGGACCTTTTTTGGAGAACACTGGGGAGACTCTGCCATTTTCAAAACTCATCTTCTTTATTTAGCAATTTTATTCAAGTGTTTGATCTACGAATTGTATTTGTAATCAATCATTAAGAAGATCAATAAAGTTTAACCTCAAAGTGGACGTAGGCAATTACGCCGAACCACTATAAATCCGGTGTTCTTACTTTCTGCATTTTATTTAGCATATTCTTCCTTGTTTAATTTATCTTCATCACTTATATCTCTACACAATCTTTCTCAACGAGGTTAGTGACCAATTTTGGTGCTAACACTTTGGTGCTTTCACTGAGAATTGAATTCTCAGACCTCAAGGATCTGCTTTGAAGCTACTGGATTGAATAAATCCCCCAAAGAAGATCCGACTCATTGATAGGACGTCCGTTGATTCTACTCAGAGTTCATACCAATAACTCTACAATGGCAAGACCACGTACCAGGTCAGCTTCTCATAATGCGGACGCCCACGAGACTGCTAGCGTGCAACAAGCAGGACCTAGCAATCAGCCAGCGATTCCGGGTGTAGGAATTGCCGCCCAGGACCAGACTCCAGTTGTCACCAGAATAGAGTTCAAAGACTTGATGAGAGAACTCAGGGAGAGTAGGAGACAACTAGGAGAGCAGATGCAAGCTAACGCCAACCTGATGGCACAACTCACTCAACAACAGCAACAGAATGCTGGAGGCAATCCCGCCCCTTACTCCTCATCCGACAGCTCAACTTCATCCGATGAACCTCCCAGGCATAGGCGCTGTAAGACTGAAACTGCGCGGACAGATGCTGCTATTCGAACAGTTGGAGACCGTGACCAAGACGAAGCTGGAAACTTAGGAACTGGAGTGCAGGTGGAGGCTGGAGACCCAGACCATCAAAACGCTAACGATGTCGAACCTCAAGATGCACGTTTGGCAGATCGCCAGGAGAGGAGGCATCAGCATGGATAGTCGTGTAGAACAGACTCTAACCTTTCGCCTTCCATACAAACACCAGATCTGACAGCCATGGTCAGGCAATTGATGAAAGAAAATCAAGGCTTATCGAATGACGATTGGGGAGTATCAAGAAGTCATACTCCATTTATAGACATTGTGCTGCAGGCGGCGTACCCCAGAAAGTTTAGTATGCCAACTATCCCTGCTTATGAGGGAAAGACTGATCCCAGACAGCATGTCATGAGGTATGAGTGGATGATGGATTCAGCTAGAGCAAATGATGCAACCAAGTGTAGATGCTTTCCAATTACTCTATGTGGGATCGCTACTATGTGGTTCACCCGACTTCCTCCGCGGTCCGTATCCAATTTCGAGGAGTTGGCAAAGAAGTTTATTGAGCAGTTCAGGATACACACTACTCGTCCAAAGGACGTAATGTCTCTGTCAAGTGTAATCCAAAATCTCGGGGAGTCGTTGAAGGAATATTTATAAAGATTCCATGTTGCGGCAACTGAAGTCAGTAATCCCAATGATCATGAAATTCTAACGGCTGTGATGCGAGGTGTGGACCCAGATTCTGAATTTGGAGACTGGTTGGTAGGAAAACCCCCGACTACGCTAGAGCGTTTTTACTCAAAGGCACACCAGTTCATAAGGAGAGAGGAAGCTAAGTGGGTAAGGCGAGATAAGGCACCGAGACCTGTCCAGGAGTCCGTGAAAAGCAACATTGCTGTGAAGCAGTCCGGAGACAACTCGGGAAAAGTCCAAGTCAATGTCTAGAACAAGCCTGGGCAGCCTAAGGAGTCCGGAGGAAGAAATCAAGGGAAGAAGAGAGAAGCGGGGAAGTGGAAGCCGAGAATTCTGAGTTACAACGGGTATACCCCGCTGAATGCGTCTCTTGAGAACCTTTACCTCTCAACCTGCAATACCTTTCAGTACAGAAAGCCACGTCCAAAAGAGTCAACCGAGGAACAGAAACAGACTGGAAAATACTGCCGCTTCCATGAGACTTACGGGCACAATACGGAAGAGTGCAGACACCTACACGATGCTATAGAGAAGTTGATCAGGCAGAAAAAGTTGCAGGAATTTGTGAAGGATCCACAGGAGGGAGGACAGGGAACATCCAACCCAGGACGTGCGCCAGCTCCGCGCCACCCCGAGGAACCTGCCCGGACTGTGGGTAGACTGGTCATAAACACGATCATCGGCGGGGCTCACCCCGCGGATAAGAATTGGCAGGAGATGGAGCGGTATGCTAGTTCCCTGAAGCATGCAGATTTCGAGTGTTGTTCCAACGTGGAGGATGGGACCCCTGCTAAGCAACTGCGCGTGATGACAGACGATATAGTGTTCAGAAACAGAGATGCTGACCAAGTGGAGGCTCTAACCATCGACCCGATGGTCATATCTACGACGATCGGACCGGATTATGTGAAAAGAATTCTGATTGACTGTGAAAGTTCTGTCAACATCATCTTCAAGAAGGCTTATGACCAAATGAAAATGGAAATAAAGGACTTGAAACCGTCCAAAGCTCGTATACACGGCTTTAATGGCGCAGCGCCCGATGCAGTGGGGTATGTTGAGTTACCAGTTGAACTGGGACAAGGCGAACGTCGGAGGGTGCGAATCCTACCCATCGTAGTTTTGGATGTGGATTCTCCGTATAATGTTTTCTTGCGCCGACCGGCCCTGGCTGAGTTTAGGGCAGCATTAACCCCATGGTGCCTAACTTTGAAGTTCCCAACTGACAAAGGAGTAGGTGTTGTTCATGGCGACCAAGCAGCTGGTCGTGCCTGTTATGTGGCCGAGCTCCAAGAGGCCCATCGGAGGGAGAAAGGAAAGGTTGCGGACAATCCCGTCCGCATCCTTAATACTGACAATTGACAAGTAATGCCCGAGCCCTGGCTCGGGCATAATTCTCGGATCTTCAGAGACATAGATCCGAGAGACGACGATGAGAAACCCAGGGAAGAAAAGGCAGCGCCGGCCGAATTAACAGTTGACATTTCAGTCAGCCGAGATGACCCATCGCGAGTATTGAAAATCGGATCGCAACTCGACCCCACGATGACTGAAGACCTTAGTGATTTCCTCCGAGCAAATCTTGATGTTTTCGCCTGGGTGCATTCTGATATGTGCGGGGTTTCTCCCGCCATTATGAGTCATATGTTGAACATAGACCCGAAATACGCCCCAGTTAAACAAAAGAGGAGAGGAATGGACCCAGAGAGGTCCGCTGCTCTCAGAGAGGAAGTGGACAAACTCAGAGCCAATGGGTTCGTCCACGACGCCCTCTACCCTGAATAGGTATCAAACCCCATGCTGGTAAAAAAGGCAAATGGGAAATGTAGAACTTGTGTAGACTATTCCGATTTGAACAAGGCATGCCCCAAGGACAGTTTTCCGTTGCCTAGGATTGATCAATTGGTTGACTCCACGGCAGGACACGAGCTATTATCATTCATGGATGCATACTCGGGCTACAATCAAATTCTGATGCATATTCCGGACCAAGAACACACCAGTTTCGTCACAGACATTGGGCTATATTGCTATGTAGTAATGCCCTTCGGATTGAAAAACGCAAGAGCGACTTATCAGCGTTTAGTGAATCGAATGTTCAAAGACCAGCTTGGTAGAACGATGGAAGTCTATGTGGATGACATGCTCGTGAAGTCACGACGGTCAAACGACCACATCGAGACTTGGTAGAGATGTTCGATATACTCAGATATTATGGGATGAAGATCAACCCTCTAAAGTGCTCCTTTGGCGTTGCGTCGGGGAAGTTTTTGGGATGCATTGTCAATGCTAGGGGAATTGAAGCTAACCCAGAAAAGATTCAAGCTATCCGAGATGTGCAAGTGCCCAGAACTATAAAGCAAGTGCAAAGCTTGAACGGGAAAGTGGCTGCGTTGAGTCGATTCATATCCAGAGCCACGGACAAGTGCATTCCTTTCTTTGATATAATAAAGAAAGGGAAGAGGAATTTCGAGTGGACATCCAATTGTGAGGAAGCATTCCGGGATCTGGTGAGGCATCTAAAGAGTCCTCCAATGCTGTCAAAACCAATAGAACACGAGATGTTGTACGTATACTTGGCCGTATCCCCACATGCTATAAGTGCAGTTTTGGTCCGCGAGGAGGACCGAGTCCAAAAGCCGATATATTACGTTAGTAAACGTTTAACGGGAGTGGAAAGAAATTACCCTAAAATCGAGAAATTGGCCTATTGCTTGGTGATTGCATCACGGAAGCTGCGCCCGTACTTTCAAGCGCACTCAGTCATTGTCTATACCGATCAGCCCCTACGGCAAGTACTCCAACGACCAGAAACCTCTGGGAGATTGTTAAAATGGAACATCGAGTTGAGCCAGTTCAATATCGCCTACTTGCCACGGAGAGCCATACATGGGCAAGCATTAGCAGACATCATCGCTGAGTTTACTGTATCTGATGAACCAGATGGTCACAACGTCATGCCCCCCGTTCGATGGAAATTATACACCGATGGGGCATCAAACAACCGTTGCTCCGGCGCGGGCGTAGTTCTTGTAACTTCGGAAAATCGATCGATTTGTTACGCTTTGAAGCTCGATTTCCCAGCCACAAATAACGAAGCAGAATATGAAGCACTAATTGCTGGCTTAAGACTCATTGGAGAACTCGGAGTCAAATCAGTTGAAATCTTTTGTGACTCGCAGTTGGTGGTTTACCAAGTGCGGGGAGATTACCAAGCAAAGGGACAGAAGCTTGCTCCGTACCTTGTTCTGGTTCAAGAACTACTGTCGAATCTTGAGCGTTATGATATTTCGCATGTCCCGCGCGAACAGAATAAAGAAGCCAACTTGTTGGCTAAATTTGCAAGCACTGGCGATGCGCAGCAAATGGGATTGTTTCCCGTTGAGGCCTTGCATGCTCCGAGCATAGACGAGATGAAAGTTGATCGTGTGTTGGAAACGGAAATCGAGAAGGAGTCGTGGATAACCCCATTCAAACTGTACCTGACGACCGGGACTTTACCAGAAAAAAGGAGCGAAAGACGACAGGTCCTTCGAAAGGCCGTGCGATACGTGATGCAGGATGGATTAATGTATCGAAAAGGGTTCTCAGTCCCCTTATTACGGTGCATTGCTCATGATGAGACAAAGCGGGTCTTGAAGGAGGTTCACGAAGGGGAATGTGGCGACCATACTAGGGGGCAAACGCTAGCAAAAAAGATCCTCCGCTATGGATACTACTGGCCAACCGTAAACCGGGACGCTGCAGACTACGTAAGGAAATGTGACAAGTGTCAAAGATATGCGAAAATCCCGAGGACTCCATCAATAGAACTCACACAAATGGTTAGTCCCTGGCCATTTGCAATCTGAGGAATCGACATAATCGGCTCTTTGCCTATATCCAAAGGTGGTGCGAAATACGCGATAGTTGCAGTCGACTATTTCACAAAATGGGCTGAGGCAGAACCTTTGGCCACAATCACCTCTAAGAAGGTCATTAACTTCGTTGTACGAAACATTATATGCCGCTTTGGCCTCCCTCGCACCATCATTACAGACAACGGAACGCAGTTTGAAAGCAGAGAGTTCAAAGAGTTCTGTTTCAAGTATGGCATTGAGAAGAAGTTCGCCGCCGTTGCACATCCAAAAGCTAACGGACAAGTCGAGGACGTTAACAAAATAATCAAGTCCATACTGAAGAAGCGTTTGGAGAAGGTCGGAGGCAAGTGGGTAGATGAGCTCCCGACAGCATTATGGGCTTATAGAACTACCCACAAGTCCGCGACCGGCCACACTCCATTCGCCTTGGCATACGGCTCGGAAGCCGTTATACCCGTGGAACTTGAAGTTCCATCGCATCGAGTGACATATTATGATCCCAAGACGAATCAAGACCTCTTGTTGGAATCGCTGGACTGCATCAATGAAAAACGTGAAGAGGCCGAATTAAGAGCGGCAGCGCATAGGCACCGAGTCAAGCGTTACTACGACGGCAGAGTCCGCCCAAGGATTTTTTATGTGGGTGATCTCGTTCTGAAACGAGTCTTCCCGGTACCATCACGTATGAATCCCAACTGGGAAGGTCCGTACGTCATTGAACGGAAGCTTGGAGAGGGAACATTTAAGCTAGCGACCGTTGATGGCACGACACTCCCCCGAGCGTGGAACAGTGAACATTTGCGACATTATTACATTTAGTATGTTTCTTTCCTATTTTAGGCACATTTATTTCCTGTATGTTTTCATTCAGTCGTAACTTAGTTTCTTTTTAGCCATGTAATCAAGCAGTTTAGTTGTTTTTCATTAATAAAGGCTTGAAGCCGTATTTTCCATGAATTACTAATGTTTCTATATCTCATAGTCGGGTGATGAATTACTAGAACTACATTATCTTGTACGATGTACGAACTCGTATAAACGATTTCAATCTCCGAGTCCCCGGAGCGCGGACCGGAGTACTCTAAGTCCCCGGAGCGTGGACTAGAGTATAAACAATTTCAATCTCCGAGTCCCCTAAGTGCGGACCGGAGTACTCTAAGTCCCCGGAGCGCGGACTAGAGTATAAACGATTTCAATCTCTGAGTCCCCGGAGCACGAACCGGGGTACTCTAAGTCCCTGGAGCGCGGATTAGAGTATAAATGATTTCAATCTCCGAGTCCCCTGAGTGCGGACCGGGGTACTCTAAGTCCCCGGAGCGCGGACTAGAGTATAAACGATTTCAATCTCTGAGTCCCCGGAGCGCGGACCGGAGTACTCTGAGTTCCCGGAGCGCGGACTAGAGTATAAACAATTTCAATCTCCGAGTCCCCTGAGTGCGGACCGGGGTACTCTAAGTCCCCGGAGCGCGGACTAGAGTATAAACGATTTCAATCTCCGAGTCCCCGGAGCGCGGACCGGAGTACTCTAAGTCCCCGGAGCGCAGACTAGAGTATAAACAATTTCAATCTCCGAGTCCCCTGAGTGCGGACTAGAGTACTCTAAGTCCCCAGAGCGCGGACTAGAGTATAAATGATTTCAATCTCCGAGTCCCCGGAGCGCGGACCAGAGTACTCTAAGTCCCCAGAGCGCGGACTAGAGTATAAATGATTTCAATCTCCGAGTCCCCGGAGCGTGGACCAGAGTACTCTAAGTCCCCGGAGCGCGGACTAGAGTATAAACAATCTCAATCTCCGAATCCCCTGAATGCGGATCAACTTACTATGAGTCCCTGGAACGCGAATTTAGAAAAAATTCTAAGTGCTCAAGAAATGTAGAACAAGAAGTACGCCACTCCGAAGAATCGTTCAAACGACTAAGGAACTAAACTTTATTTAATAGTCCAAAATGAGGTTACACAGTTATCCCTCCAAAACTTGGAGTCAAGAACCTACCTATACAAACTACGGAGACAAAAGATAAAAGTAGTTACAAGACTTAAGCAAAAACTCGTTGAACGAGTATAGCGATTACTTCTTCGGTTTCTTCTTCTTGTCTTCTTTAGTTTTTTCCGATGACTCCTCTCCCTCACGCTTCTTCTTGGATTTCTTGCTTGCTAAAGAAGCGGAGTCAGGAGTAGGAGAAGGAACATCCAGCAGTTTGGACCTGCCAGGGAGAATGATCTTCAAAGGTCTGTTCCGCGGGTCGGTGGGTTCTAGTATTTCAGGCTCAACTTTGACCTCGACTTTTTTCTTCTCCTCTTCGGCAAGACGCTCTTTCATGCTCATCTTCGAAGTATGTTCGGAGGCGCCAGTGATCTCGATTTCATCACTCCCTTCGGCGGGAGATGAGGTGTCAAGCTTATCATCGTCTAGCGCCCCTATCACTTGAGCGTCAGGGCCAGGAGTTACTCCCGCATGAGCAACATCGCTTGTTTTCTCTGCCTCCTCCTTGGCGTCATCGCTCCTTGGAGTTGGCTCAGGATCAAAGCAGCCTGCATGGAAACATAAAGAATGAGCGTTAGGACGAATAATCGCTACTGGAAAGTGACAGATCTTTTAACTTATAAAAAAGAAGAGTTTCCTACCGGGTTCTGGCTGGCTATCGGTTGCGCGTGGAGTTTCACCCTCCAGAATAGGGGATAGCACGTGAACGCCGAGCCCGGGATCTTCAGGATCGTAGCCGGCATGCTGCTCGAATGCGTCAAGTGTCGGCCGACCAGCCGATTGAGCAGTGGGAGGAGCAGCGATATGAGGAGCCGTAGTCTTGGCCCCAGATGGACCAGCTTCATCATTTTTCTCTTTCGGTAGGGGAGAGCCTTTGCTATAAAGCGCCAAAGCTGCAGATAAGTCCGCCGGCTCGTTCCCTCTAAGAAATTCCTTCACCAGGGCATCCTCATCGACTTCTTCAGAGCCTGACTCGATTCTCCTAATCTTCACTAAAGTTTCCCAGGCCTCAGCTAGGGATTCAAGATAGCCCTCGCCCAAGAATGTCAAGTCGCGATGCATAAGGACGCGGGCACCGTACTCAGCAATCAACGGGTCAAACATGCACTTGACCTCTTCCCTGCCGGCCTCTGCGGCCGCCTCGAGGCGAGAGTTAATCTCCTCCAAAGCTTTTCTTTTACCCTCCTCACGGGCTTCGTCTTTCATTTTTTCAACTCCGGCAAGTTCGTCGTCGTGCTTCGTTTTCAAGAGCCGAGTAGCAACGATTTCATCGCAATATCGTTGTGACTCTTCTTGAGCAGCTACTTTATCCTCTTTCTCCTTAGAGAGTAATTCTTTCAACTCTTTGACTTGTATGGCAAGCGCGTCCTTTTCTTTCTGGATAGAATCTTTTTCTAAGGCAAGGGCACCGCTGCGCTGGACTGCTTCGTCGAGTTCCTTCTTATGGGTCATCTCTAAACGAGTGACGGCCTCGGCAGTATCTTTTGCACTTTTCTCCACGGCTTCAAGCTTCGACTTATACAAAGCGAGCTCTTCATCTTGATGCTTGATGATGTTCTTGTCACAGCCAGCTTCCAATTTCAAAAGATCAATTTCATATTGTCGCTCAATGGATACCTCCGAGATTTTTTCGACCAAGTGTACAAACGCATCATGTTGAACATAGACGTCGTTGTTACAGGCAATGGCACTCTACTTCACATGCCCTGGGATATGATGAATAGCCGGGAGGAATTTTAGACCATCAAAGCAGATTTTTGGGAATTTGGCCTTAAGATCGACCATCTTCTCTGCTACAGTTAGGTCAACCGCGGGAGTAGGGGGAGGAGGCTTTGAGAGTTCTGCTCTTTTTCGATGCTCCCGAGTTTGCCTTGTACTCGACGAACCAGAGTGTTGTTCTCGGGAAACATCAGGTTGGGACCCCTTCTGCGAAGCCTTCTCTCTATCTGGCTCAGTTTGAGGGGGAGGATCACGGGACTGTGAAGATTGGGAATATGTCTTCTTTCGATAAGACGAATCGCGAGGACGGTTGTCTCGATCCTCGTAATCATCTCTGTCCCTGCGTCTACCCGAGCCTAAATCCCGTCCGGGATGGTGAAATATAGAAGAGCCGTGGAGGCGATCGAGTCCGTGGGAGCGCCCCATGTCACCTGCAAAGGATAGAAATAACAGCGAGTTAAGAAAAATCGGGGTAATGGAAAAAACTTGAAGTGTATGATAAAGTGCGTGTGTGCGTGTGTGTCCTAGTGTTCCCCCCGACGGACCGGTTCCTTTATCTTTACTGATCAGAGTGTTGTCTCCCTGGACTGGGGGTTGAACTCCCGCGTTGCCTCTAGTGGGCGAAGAAAACTTGAAGACTTCTGGATCGTCAAAACCATAATTGAGTATATCGTCAGGGATGGAAAGATTCGACAGACCCCTTAAAGAGCTTTCCATATGCTGTGAAGAAGCCTCTTTCTCTGACGGGATGAGTGTAACTTTTGGAGTTCCGCCGATTTTCTCATTCCGTATCTTATATGTCAATTTCTTCTTTCCCTTCGAAGGGGAGGACGACGTTTCAATGTCATGCACTTCAACCGCCGGGTTCCAAGCGGGACCCACATTCTCGTCTTGAGTCTCAGGAACTTCATCCTCCTTGTGTTCACCCTCTTCGTGCGCGTCGGGAGTATGACGTGACGACGATCCAGCTTGTTTTTTCCCTTTGCCGGATGCAGGCTTGGGAATGGAAACACCCTCCGGGAGACTAATCCGATGACCACTTGCTAATAGTCCGAACCTCGATAGTGATTCATTTGAAAGGAGGATTCGGATGTCTCGTTCCTCGGTAGGAAGAGCTCTAATGGCTTCAACGGCCTCAGAATATCCTCGGCCCTCCGGACGCGGGTTAATACCTGAAAAGATGAAACAAGGAGTTAGGAAAAGAGTAACTCCAATTATACACGAACGATGACTCAGGAAAGAGACTTACTGCCTTCGACCCATCTCCTCGCGAAACCAGGAGGGTAACGCATATAGAACCATTCCTGTTTGTACAGGGCGAATTTGCTACATGCTCCGGTCAAGATTTAGCATTTGTGATACGGCTCGAGGAACATGAAGGAGGGGATATCTTTCCGCTTCTTGATCATATAGATATATCTGATGTCGCCAGAAGTTGGAGGCCTAGAGAAGACGTCCATGAAGAGTAGGTAGGTCCCGTATATAAACGCGTGGCCGTTTGGATGCAGCTGCGACGGGGCAATATCTATGTACTGCAACATGTCCCGAAGAAATAAGTTGAATGGAGGCACGCTGCCCATCCAGCACATGAACTTGTTACAGGCGGTATATCCGACTGGGGGAAAGTGAGGACGATCGTGTCGCGACGGGACCAACACATCGGCGAAGGGGATCCCATGGATGGAGCATATTCGCCGAAGTGTGACTTCATTAATCTTCGAAGCCTGTGAGTCGATCGGATTGTCCAAGGGAATTGTTGCCTCCAGGGCATCAGGAGCTAAGTTATGGGCAGGGGAAGTCGATGGATTTGAAGTATCAGCAATTTCCTGCCTCGATGAAGGCCCTGGCCTATCAGATATAGTGGCGGAGCTAGATTTTTTAGACATCCCCAATAAATAATGAATCTGTCTAAGCGCCTGTAAAAACTATACTTGAAAAACGGTGAATGTTAGAATTAACAATACGAGTGTTCCCCCCACGTGGTGTGTAAACTAGTGCAAGCAGTTGTCTGTAAGCATTGAGAGTCTAAAAGTTACAAAGATACGAAAGTAAGCTTTAAATCGTCGCCTTCGAAGACCGTCATCGCTGACCGTCTCAAAGAGCCTGCCTTGTGGTGATAACAGTTCCAGATTCAGAAAATGTATGTTAATCTAAGTTCAGATTTATGTCTACTAAAGCTAGGAAGTTAGTGATCTAGGTCAGTTTCATATATGCTAGTATGCTTAGGTCCTGGTTCTTGTTTTGCCGTATGAATAGGTATAGTTACTAAGTGTTCGGCCTAATTCCTGTTCGGTGAAAGGTGTCGTTCGGCCTTTATGATTGTTCGGCATGTCTGTTGTTCGACATAAACCTTGTTCGGCATGTAAGTAGTGTTCGGCCTTGGTTCTTTTGTTCGGCTAAGTTGTTGTTCGGCATTTATGCTGTTCGGCACTTACGATTACTCGACATTTGTATTGTTCGGCCTTAGTGTGGTTCGGCATTTATGTTTGTTCGGACTAGGTTTGGTTCGGCATTTGAATTGTTCGGCCTAAGTGTAGTTCGGCATTTGCATTGTTCGGCCTTAGTGTGGTTCGGCATTTATGTTTGTTCGGCTTAAGTGTAATACGGCGTTTATGACTGTTCGGCAAAGCATCGTTCGGCCAAAACCTTGTTCGGCCGAGACAACGCTCGACACACCTCCCTTAGCAGCGACCTCATTCCCATCTCCTTCCTCCATCCATACCGAACTGCGAGGAGGGATCGTTCGGCAAGTCATGCTTCTCCTATGCTCTTTCTTCCTCCAATCTCGTTCGGCACAAGAAATTTATGCCAAACCACAATACGTCTACCAACAGCTTCCTAGAAAGCTCATCTCTACTCACTCTTCCTTCCACCCTCATCGCGTGACTCTGGCAACTTTTTAGATACTTTAGTCAAGGCTCGATTTACCCCATCAATTAGGGAGTTCGAGCGTAAAGACTGTATTTAGGTGGAAGAATCGATACCTAGTTGGTAGGTTGAAGACTTGGAAAGAATCGACGAATCGTTGGAGAATGTTGACTGGGAGCTTCGGCAGGTGCAAGGCAGAGGTGTTAGAAGTGTGAAAAGGGAAGAAGGAAGAAGGTGCCGGCTTTTATAGGGAAAAAGAAGAAGTCGAAAAGGCTACATCCGATGGAACCGATCAAAGTCACAGCGTTCGGCATCGGCATACAATGACGTTCGGCGCTTGAGGAGCGCTCGGTTTTGGATGCCTCGTTCGGCACTTATACCACGCTCGGCACACGCCTCAACCGCTGATATTCTCAAGAAGGCATCTCCATTCGAAATTAGTCAGGGATTTGAAACGGAACATGAAGGTTACACAAATAAAAGCGTATCACAATTCAGTCACGTAATACACTTTGGGGGGCAAGTGTTTCCTGGAGGTTTGACCAGGCAATTAGGTACTCGGCATACAGCAGAGCTCGGCATCCAGGAAGTACTCGACATACAGCAGAACTCGGCATACAAGAAGAACTCGGCATCCAGGAAGTACTCGGCGTCCAAGAGTACTCGGCATCCAGGAGCACTCGGCGTCCAAGAGTACTCGACATCCAGGAGCATTCGGCATCAGAAGACGTTCGGCGTGTACAATTGCTCGGCATGTCGATATTGTTCGTCACAAACCATCATTCGGCCGGAACC
The DNA here is from genome assembly GCA_030737815.1 of Allium fistulosum. Taxonomy (NCBI): domain Eukaryota; kingdom Viridiplantae; phylum Streptophyta; class Magnoliopsida; order Asparagales; family Amaryllidaceae; genus Allium; species Allium fistulosum. Next base: position 1,193,069,336 of record CM060901.1, on the reverse strand, counting down.
ATCGTTCGGCCAAAGGCACTACTCGACTAAAGGCAACGTCCGACCAAGAGACATCGTTCGGACAGAAGCATCGTTCGACCAGAAGCATCGTTCGGCCAAGTGCCATCGTTCGTCCAGAGACAACGTTCGGTTAAGAGCTTCATTCGGCCAAAGGTATTGTTCGGCCAGAGGCACGTTCGGCTTCTACTGATATTCATTCTACTCTTCCCACGCAGCAAGCGCCTCGTTCGGCACGGAGAGTGTGGTTCGGCATCCAACCGTTCAGCCTATCTGGTTCGACATACGACGACCACTCTATTTGGGCCAAGGTATTCGGCTGCCGAGCCCACCTAGGAAGTCCAACCCATCTTTGTCTATAAATAGAGGGGCAGGGGCACAATGAAAAAGGACATTTTTTGGAGAACACTAGGGAGACTCTGCCATTTTCAAAACTCATCTTCTTTATTTAACAATTTCATTCAAGTGTTTGATCTACGAATTGTATTTGTAATCAATCATTAAGAAGATCAATAAAGTTTAACCTCAAAGTGGACGTAGGAAATTACGCCGAACCACTATAAATCCGGTGTTCTTACTTTCTGCATTTTATTTAGCATATTCTTCCTTGTTTAATTTATCTTCATCACTTATATCTCTACACAATCTTTCTCAACGAGGTTAGTGACCAATTTTGGTGCTAACAACCATCATCCATTCATCCATTGTCCTTGAGTTTTTCTAATGCAACTTCTGATACTTATGCGATTAGTATAGTGTGTCTATGTCCCTAACTAATGCAAAAGATTAAACGGTCCACTGATTCAGTTGACCTCCTTTTATGTAATCATGTCTGTGCCATGTATCCAAATGAATGCAAATTCCCTAATGATAACTGATAGTTCTATATGCGTGCTACGAACATCATCCAAATGCAACAATCATGTGAAAATCATCCATTTTTAGCAACCATGGAAAATAGGATAAAAATGCGCACGCACATATATGCATATGCTCTACTGTCCTAGTTAGGCCGATCCCTAAGAGATAATAGTGCCTAGTGTAAGTATATGCGTGCATAACATCCACTAGCAAACACTTGCCACCACTAGCATGCATCATACATTACATTTTCTAATAACATGCTTACGTCAAACCCTACTGATGTGCACGTAAATGTGCATATTTTTACCACCATATTTAATCTATTTAAATTAATAAATGATCATATCGGGTATTTTAACTTGTTTAAACCAAAATTCAAATTATTTTCAAATTGTCACATATTCATCTTCATATAGGGGTAAAATGGTCATTTTTATGCATATATTAAATTGTGAAAATTTACTTGGAATTTTCTATGTTGTTTTGTAGGAAATTTGGTGAATTTTACAAGTCACTTCATGATAATATATGCATGCACAAAAGTGAAGAGAACAAATGAAGATGGAAATAATTCAAAGTGAAGATAATGGAGGACCCCACCTACCCACCTACCTTAATGTACAATTAGAGGCTAATGCACATGCTTATGGAATTAATGGCTTCATGTACACTTAAATGATGATTAGTAGAAGCTAATGATTACTTGGCCTCCACACTTTCTCAAGGGTATTTTGGGCATTTCCCAAAAATATGAATTAGGGTTTAACACATGTATAAGTACCCCTTATGTTTCATGTAACCTCTTCTTCCTTAGTCTCTCTTAGTTAGTTTTTAGCTTAGAAAATAAATCAAAAGCTCTTCTCTTCTTTTCATGGCTACTTAGCCATTTTCTTTTCATGTAACTTTTTTATGCAAATTAATACATGTTCTTTTCTTTTTCTTGTTTATTTCCTTTCATGTTGTAGTGTAGATCTCTTTTCTTTTATGCAAGTAGAATAGTTCTTTTTTCTATTAGCTTTCAATTTTCTTTCTTTTTGCTTTCATGTTGCTAGCTACATTTGTTAATCAAATGACAAATATGAGAGGCTAAACCCCTTCAATTTAGGGGTAATGAAGCTCTCTAATTATATAGCTTCAACTATTTGTTAATTCATGCTCTCTTTTTGTGCTTAATGATGATGATAGAAATGGTTTACTAGTTGTTTTTGCTTTGAATTTGATAGCCTATATTGTTGACACCAAATAGGCTATGCTTAAACAATCACTAACACTAATTGCCTCTTCATCAAAATATGATTATGGCAAAAGAAAGTGATTTGAAATTAAAATTTGATGGTCTATATTTCCAATCAATAGTTAATAGGCCATACTTAAAATAGATTTCATTTTCATTTTCATTGTCAAGTTTCATGAAGGTTAGTAAGTGGTTTAAGGAGTGTGTCAAAGTTTGATGGCTTATGTTGGCTAACTAATAGCACAAATATGCCATACTTTGATAGGCACATCAATTAAAACACTAATGACCATAAAAGAGAGATCATGATTTCATATGTATTGAACTACATGATCTAGAGAGTGGATTTATTCTCTAAATTGTCATTTAACTCTTATATTTGCATTTCTTTTCTTTTAGTTAGTTTGCTAATTTTCTAATTCTCTAGCTTAACTTTCACTTGACTTTGGTTTAATTTGATTGAATAGATTTTTAAAATCATCAATTCCCTGCGGATCGACCCGTATTCGCTATGTACTACAAGTGTACTCCATGCGCTTGTGGTTATATTTTATTTCTAAATTCGTTCGACGTTTTTCTAAACCGATAGAAAATCCGTCGTCGAACACCTACCATCCATAGGTTGAATCCTAAGTTCTACCCTCCCAAGGGATAATAAAGGAAAGAACCTATTCAAAGCTAAAGATGGAAATAGGAAATTATAAAACTTATTATCGAAAAGATGAGGATATGAGATACGAATTTTCTCCAAATCAAACCAATCTTTTCCGAAGTCTTTTTAACCTCTGTAGACTCTATCCAACACGAAAGCGACTTGCGCGGTCTTCCATAAAGAGCTTCGGAAGGTGCCATTCCAATGCTAGCATGAGAACTATTATCTTATGCGAATTCCACTAAAGGAAGATGCTTTTCCCAAGTTCTTCCAAAATCAGGAATATCCATTCTCAACCATGCGTGTCTTACAATTTTACTAACTCCATTTTACTGTTCTTCTTTAGTCTGTTCACATTAATCAACATTCCTAGGTTCTCACTAGGGTCAAATACACTCTACGAAAACTCTATTATTACTTCCAAAAGTAATTACTGCTGTCTCCTTTGTAGCCTTACACCTTTTCCGTTACACCTAGGAAATGATTCCTATCTACTTCACATTTAGGAGTTTGGTTCAGTGTTTATAGTTCCATTTTAAAAATTAAGGTTTCTAAATTTTTAAAACATCAAATCCCAAAACCTTTGTCTTTAAAAGTGTCATCTTTAAGTTTCTATTAAATTCAAAAATACTAGGTTACTTAAAATCTTATCTTTCTAGACTTGCATATTCACAGTTTTTTTGAATTTACATTATTTTCCAAACCTAGAGGGAAAAACTTAAGTCCAAAACTTATTCCTCGTTTTCTTTTAAAGAATTTTTTAGTTTTCTATAAAAATTTGAATTTTCAAATTTTACGTTTATTAAGTTTTCCAAACACTTATTTACTTTTTCACCAAACTATTTACTTTTAGAATATCTTTAAAATATCCTTATGTGTTTTCAAAACATTTCTTATTACACCTAACGATCTCGTACCTTAATGTATTGGAACCACTCTCTCTTATGAGAAACTATTAATGGTAAAACCTTCTATGAATCCTTTCAAAGAGGATTCTATGTTTATGTGAAATTACAAGGAACTTATTTTATATTTTTCGAAATAGGCTATACAAAATATGGTGCTTCCCATACCTTGTATATCTCTTTCACGTATTCCTTATAACTTGCACAAAACATATTTATTTATAATTTGGTTTCATAAATAATTTTATCATTATTCATTTCATTCCAATAGATTAAAGTATTTTTAATTTATATTCTCTTACCATAGACAATTTCTATGAAATTTACTAATTTCCTAATATTTAACTTGCGCTTTTCTTTTCAGAAAAACTCATTTTCAAAATTATTTTGAATATATCCATAACTAGAAAACATTTTCTTATACTTGTTTTATAATAAGTGTATTTTACAAATCACTTTCATTTCTACTCTTAGAAATTATCTTTTAAAATTCATTTTTATTTGGGTTTAAAACCGATGTTGCGTAAAACACTGTTACTATAACCCAAAAATACTAGTGTATGAATTTAATTAAAAATAAATACTAATAAACCTCACATATTAAGTAAAAACATTTCCTTTGGGAGTTACCTACTATGACGGTAGCGTTATAGTCTATGCTCCTTTTATTTTCACGAAACATCTATTACAACAATAAATGTTGTAATCTACATTTCTGGTACTTAATATTTTTTTTTAGGTTTTTATATTTAAAATTTTTGTTTCCTTATAAAGAAACTAGTGAACTATATACGTTCTATAATTCTTCAAAAAGAATTTCACTTTTAACAAAATTTATATCATATAAAAACCAATTTAAATTTCTTACCATATTTCCAAAAACCCAGTATTTACTTTTAAAAATATTGACAACTCTTCTTTTCAATTCTAATAATTTCATTCTATTGGGTTAGACATAAAGTGGATTTTCCTACTTACTATTTTAGGAGTATCCTTCCTAAACCTTGGAAATCTCATTTCCTTACTCAAAGTCTTATATTCTTGTTCATCTTGTATGCCTATATTTATCTTATGGCATTACTGTTAAATCCAATTTTCTGAGGCACTTATAATTTCCGCAATTAGCTACAAGTTGCTTACCTCCTTTTCTATTGTACATTCCCAATCTTTGCCTACCACTTTTTGGATTTTACCAATCCGAGCCTAAATGTACAAAACTGTTTATCAAACTCTTTCCATGTGTAGACCTTCTCTATGCCCGAAGAAACATACTTCCTTATGCCAAAAGTGATACTTCAAGAACTTTGCTTTCAACTGAAGAATGCAAAGTGTACGAAGAACCTCCTCTAGATTAATAGTACGCTCCTCCTTACTCTTGGAAAACATCAAAATGTCATCCACAAATACAACCACAAACTTATTTAGGACTCCTCTAAAGACGCGGCTCATCAAATCTACGAAGTAGGCTGGGGTATTGGTTAGCCCAAAATGCATAACCAAGCACTCATAAAATCCGTCCGGAGTCCTAAACGCAGTTTTATCAATGCTGTTATCAGCGACTCTAAGCTGATGGAATCTCGTGGCTAAGTCAAGCTGAAAGAATACCACAGAGCCAATTAACTGGTCAAAAAGGTCATCAATCCTAGGGAGTGAATAACTTAATATCGGTTCTTATTTGTGAGCTTATTTAATTCTCTATAATCAACGCAAAGTTGAAGAGAACCATCCGCCTTAGTAGCGAATACGACTGGTGCTCCCCACTCCGATATGCTCCTTCTTATAAATCATTTCTCTAAAAGCTCACGGAACTGCTTGCTCAATTCCTTCCTCTCCCTAGGTGCCATGTGCCTCGCGGGTAATGCTACTGGCTTAGCATTATCAGTCAAATAAATCCTGAAGTCAATCTCTCTCTTAGTGGGTAGTACCCTAACCTCCTCAAAGACGTCTGGAAAATCTCTGACGACAGGAACCGAATCTAACTCTGATGATGATGAATCGAGGGAATAAAGGAAGCTCAACATAACTGACCCTTGCGGGTCGCAAGAAACCTCGATAGTCCTACCACTGCATGTCTCTAGCCCAACGACTCTCCTCTCACAGTCTAATATAGCCCCATATGTGGATAGCCAATCCATTCCCAAAATCATCCCATACCCCGAAAATCCCAAAACATAAGTGTCGCAGTCAAATTCTGCGCCTAGGATAAAAATTTTCAAACCCCTACAAATCATAGATAAGTGTGCCAATCCTCCTATGCGGTTTGAAACAACGATGGGGTCTACTACTAAAGAGATGTCTAAGTGCAAACAATCTACTAAAGAACTACAGATGAAAAAGTGTGATGCTCCAGAATTGAATAGAGTTCGAATAGGAAAGTCAGAAATAGAAATCAAATTTTCCTACCTTGATTTGGTCTGCTGCTGGGGAGGTGCTGTATCCAAAATCTGATTTTGTGCTGTAGGTGCGCTCGCTATCTGCCACGTGTTCTGAGGACAAATCTTACTAAAGTAACCAAGCTGTCCACAATTGAAACATCTTCCCTTCATTCCTGCCTTCTTATAGTCTTTTGTGTAATGACCATTCATTCTACAACGCTTACGTCTCCCACTTTTCTAGATTCGCTTCTGAGGTCCTCCCTCCTTCCTCTTGTCCTTATCCTTCTTGTCCTTCCCCCACTGCTTCTTAGAGCTTGTAGGAACCTTCTCAAGCTCTCCCTTCAGCTGCCAAGATGTAGATTGGCCACTCTGTCAAACTAACCGCCTAAACATTTGCTCCATATTTTCCAACCTAGCTCGCGTCTCCTCTGAATTCTCTATACCAGAAAAATTTCCGCCTCCTATACTAGCGAAGTCCCTGCCACTACACCACAAAGCTGTTTTAGCCACACCCCTATCCGCCTTATTTGATACGGCTAAAAACCGTATCTAAACGTTTAGATACAGCTCAAAGCCGTATCAAATTTGATACGGCTTTGAGCCGTATCAAATTCGTGCCTATTTTGGCCGGAAAATCATACACCCTGGAAATCATGGTCTCCCCTAAATTCATTCCTTCCCTCGTTTTTTTTCGTTCTCCCTCCAAAACATAAATGTCGTTCTCTTTCCCCCAAATTCACGTCCGTTGCATCCCAAATCTCTAAATCACTTTGCTCTTCCCCTAACTCACGAAACATACGTCCCCAAAATCGAAAAAGAAAAACCTTATCTCAGAGTGGAATGCAAGATTGACTACTTCATATTCTCTATTTCAAATTTCCAGCTCTTATCTCCTCTTTCTCCTTCTATCTACTCCTCATTTCTTCAATTAACGAACGAAGCTCGATTTGCAGATGATTAATTTGATTTCATTCTTAAGTTCGTAGAATTCGTTGGTTGCCTAATTCATCCTTTTGATTTGAGGTACTCCGATTCACAGAAGTTTTATAATTTGTTGTTTATATTTGATCTAATTCACAGAAGCTTCTTATAGTTGATTTTAATTTCAACTATTTGTTGTTTTATAACTTGTTTTATAATTTGTTCGATTTCAATTTTCACAGTACCTGAATGCCAAAAAATGCTACACTGTTGTTTGTAGTTCTAGTCTGCATAAATGTATTTAAGAAATATTCAATGAAGATGTATTTAAGAGTCACTTATGTTCGCATTATAAGCTTGGAGTAACATTTTTGCTTCCAGGTAGGAGATTACAGTGAAGCTATACAAAACAAGATAGATTTTTTTTCCTTTTTTTTCTTTTTCTTTTTCCTTTGTAAGTTTAAACAGATGGCTCATTTTTGATACATTAGAAGATCGAATCCATGATTTCTAAAAACTAGTTTCTAAAATGTCCTTAACATACAAAACACGTTTCTAATAATATCAACCATGATTTAATGAATTTTAGCTTTTTAAAACTATGTGCCACTTGCACAAAGTTAAGGAAAAGAAGAAGGAATGGTATCCTGAACCATATCCAATTTCAGAAATATATTAAGCACTTCATTGGCCAAAAAAAAGGAGCAGAATCTAATTCTCTCTAGAGCCTACAAGAGTTAGTGGAAGCATGAATATATACGGCCGGTAAGTATTGGCTTGATGTCTTTAAGGATGCATAGTCTTTCCATGTGATTGTTTATAAAACTTTTGGCAAGTGCACTGGACTTGGAATGTGCATACGATTAAAGATTGCTATTAGTAATTTTTGAGTTCCATTCAGTTATTTCACTTATGCACTAATAATTCAATGGTAGTAAATATATTCAAGTTTGCAAAGAGGTAGATGATAAAGTGAGCGTATGACATCTCATGATAAATGCTTAAAGCTAGTATATAGTCATCTGCTTGCCTGCTTTCAGATGCACACATTTTTAAACTCAACTTTCATATTGAGTTTCCTGGTGCTTTAAATAAAATCAGATGTATTTTTTTAAGGATTTTCCACACCGTAAAAAAAAACAGTAAAGCGCACGGCCCTGCATATAGTGCAGCAGTGTATCAGAGTGTAAGTGTTAGTGCGTACTTTAAGTGTTCGAACAACCTTTTCCAGGTAAGTTGCTCGGTAAAACAATTTTCTCACCACGCTTTTCTCTGACCTTGGATAAAGCATGGTATATACCAGCCTATAAACGACGTGGTGATTGTATTCCCACTGCCACCTGCACTAGTTTCCCACTGCCAAACTTGTATCTTGGTGTGTTGTCTATTGTCTCATTAACCTTGTTGACCATATTTTGATTGTGATTTCAAAACAGTAAATCATTTGTAGAGTATATTTCTAATATAGTGATTCAAAATAATATTTTTTGATTTTATCAGAGCTTATGTCTGAACTCTGAAGTCAACAAATTTTATGACTAAGCAAGTCAGTATTTGCCATTAACCAATGTGAGTAGGTTTCTAAACCGTAATTCCTATCAAATTTCATCAATAAATATTTATTTTTGAACATTCATGTCACGAAAGAGACTGCAAGTATTTGAACTGAAAATGAATATCGAGTATGTAATAAAATATAACGACATATCTAAAGAGTTTGCTTGAAGAATGCAAGGTATTCTTTCTGATGATATGGATTTATAGGTAAATAAAATCATATATAGTTTAATGATATGGAGTTCTTTTTAGTGATACAGGATTTTTAGCCCTTCGACTTTTTGATGCAGAAGAAGGCTCGGCCTCTTCATGGCCACCTGCACCGCTACTATTGCTATGATGCTTTCCTTCATCTCTATTTACTGCTGCTGCTTCCAGTACATTTGGCACCGTAAATGAATCATCGTCGTCATTGCTGCTCTCTTCTGATTTAATAGCATACATATTTCAATGCCACACCTGCAAATATGTATACATCCATGCAGTGCCAACTGATAGTAATTACAGCATACCTTGCTTGGTGATTATAAGGGGTGGAACCGAATTGGATGTTGAAGGATCCATAAGCATGTGGCTTATAAGTAAGAATAGTGGCAGAAGAAGAAGAAAAAGGATAGATTAATGTAGATTAGGTTTACAGTGCAAGTAAGAAGTGTTATTGTTGTTGTTAGTGGATATAAGAGTAGTAGAAACGTGCATCTTCAACCAATTTAGTAAATTTTTGATGGTTAGGTACCATGGACTCTCTTTGGAAATGGAGGTGATTGAAATCAGAGATCAAGTTTGTTCGAGATGACAGAATTATATAGACAGTGGTTAATAAAAAAAAGAAGAGAAAGAGGGTGCATTTGAGGTATAGAATGGTGAGAGATAAATATGAGAACACGTTGGTACATAACATCCACTCTTTTCAACTACTAAATGTAACAAATTGCCAAACTTGTCCATTTGCTTTTTTTATTTCCTAGCGATTCATGATTCGTAGAGTGGCCTGTCATCTCTGTACAATGCTACATGTAACAGAGGATGCATTTTCTTGAGTCAATGATTGACTCAAGCAACATATATGAGCAACATCTTTTCCATTATTTTGTATAATACTGCTTTTGTATAATATTGACCATATTTTGTATAATACTGCTTCTATTGTAATCCAACTATTGCCGTATCTATTACTGCTTTAAATACTGAAATATTAATGCATTATTTTTTTACTTTAATACATTAATTTGATACGGCTCAAAACCATATCAAATTCCTGAATTTGATACGGCCCAAAGCCGTATCAAATTCATGAATTAGGCAGTGCTTTGAGCCGTATCAAATTCATGAATTAGACAGTGCTTTGAGCCATATCAAATTCATCAATTTGATACGGTTTTGGGCCGTATCAAATTATTAACCACGCCAAAATTTGATACGGCCCAAAGCACTGCCTAATTCCATTTGATACGGCCAAAAGCACTGCCTAATTGGCATTTCTGGTGTAGTGTGCATAGCTTAAAAAAGTTGGCTGATGTAGGTGGGTTAAAGGGATTTCCACCTACCGGTGTTGTACTGAGCACTTGCCCTTGCACCTCTGGTGCCATAGCTTTACGGAACCAGTCAGCCATACTATGCAAAGAAAAGAAAACTTAGGATTGAAAGAATCGAAAGAAGGTTGAACTGGACTTTTGAGGGGATTTTTATAAAAACTCTTTTATACTTGAAAAACTACTTCTATAATAAGAGTTTCTTTCTAAAAAATACTTCTAATTTGAAGATATGCTACTTAAAAATAGGATGCTTTTGGAAAAATACTTTATTTTTAAAACAAGTTTTTAGGAATCCTGTAACCTCGCTCTGATACCAAATGAAACACCCCACACCCCTTAGTATACCAAAAAGAACACACTAAAAAATGTGGTGCATTGTAGGTATAACTAAAGCTAGCAGAGACTAAGATTCACAAGACAAAATAGATAGATGATAACACGACGGAAGTAATTAAAAACAATAAGTGATTTTAAAAATTAATACTTCATAAGTACTTCAGATAAACCACATATGATCCAAATAAAAATACAATTGTCTTATGAAAATAAAATCTCAGTCTCATCAGAAAAACCAGAGTACAAACACAAACTTTCCCTCAATACAGTGCCAGTACAATAAAAGAACAGAAGGCTGGAAATGAAAAGAAGGAATACATGATAGGGTCTCCAAGTCTCCAAGAAGCTGCGGTCTATCTTCCTTGCCCCTGATTGCCTAAGGGGGGAGAAAAGGGAAAAATAGAGGAGTGGGTCAGACTAAAAGTCTGGTGAATGATAGTAATCACTAGAATCTTTAAGAAAAGTAAAAGTAATAGACCTTACAACAGTTTTAGTATAAAAAAGGAAACAAAGGAAATAGAAGGAAAGGTAAAACTAGAAATAAATACGATTTAACTACTAGATTAATTCAATTGGATAACTTCAATTGTTTGCACTTGTCTTTGTTAGCTGCTTTGATTAGGCTGAATTCCTAATCCTACAATTAGGCTGAAATCCTAATTCTACCCTTTGATCGGCCTACCACTCCATAGACCTTACTACGGACTAGACGCTATATAACTCCCTACACAGAAATGGTGTCTACGAATGACACGCAAAGTATCTACTATGGACTAGACGTTATATAGCTCCCTACACAGAAGGCAATGGTACCTACGAAAGGCACACATACTAAGCGCTTGGAACTCATAACAATTACTGAGCACCCGAATGGAAGTCGCACACGTAACCCCCACCATGCTTATGTTACATGTTGTTCCACCTATTGGGTCTTCTTATTACCTCAAGCTCCAGCATAAGCATGCCCCTCATCCCACTTCAGGCTAATGTGAGATCACCGTGTCCATAGAAAATATGGGAAATGTTGCTGGTACTGGCCCGTCATCCAAACAATATCTAGTTGCGCCCCTTGCCCAAATCCCCATGATTTGGACTTCTACTTATTGACCAATTACTACCATTATTAGCATAAGTGTGCCCCTCGTCTCACTTCAGGATTATGTGAAACACCGTGTCCATAGAAAATAGGGGAAATGCTATTTGGTACATGTCCTACTTTAATTCTCGCTTATTAACTTAGATAAATTATTTAAATAAGCCTTTACTTTTATTCTTGCTATCTGTGCTTATTAATTTATCCTAAGTCTTAAAATAAGCTTCATTCTGTTCTTTTTCTTATTATAACCTACGTTACAATTTAGCTTATTTACTTAACCCCAAAAGTCTAAGTGTAGAAAAATAAGCTCCTTTCATCTTATACTCTTTTTTTAGCTATAATTTTAAGTTATAACTAGGCCAATTATCTTTAATTAGTCCAATTCTAACATCAATATCATAATTAGGCTCTATTTTAGTCTTAATTCCATTTTTATTACAGTCTTTACAATTTGCATCTTATTTTCCGTTATTTCAGTATGCTTATAATTTTAATCCATATTCGCATTTAATCTATTCTAATCCATATGCGAAGAAGAAGGAGAAATAAAAGAAAACTAAAAATAGAAGAAAGTCCAAAGTGAAGGAAAAAGATGTGAATAACGCATAAATAACAATAAATAAATTAAAATACTGTAAATAAACTGTAAATAAATGGAAAAGCTATAATTAACCGAAATAAGCTAAAATTATCTGGAAAAAAATAGCTAAAAGAAATAGACTGAAAATAATTCTAAAAACTGTAAATAAATTACTAAAAAGGTTATTCCAAAAATCGTAGTAAAAACTACAACTATTGAAAACCCTATTATTTTAAATTACTTAAAAATCTAAATAATTACAATCACTCACCTGTGGTCCTAAGCACTTCCCTTTTGGTCTTCCCGTATCCACTTGAGGGTATTAAAATATTTTTATTAAAAAGATTCTCTCCTTGGAAAATTATTCCTTTTAGGGTCCTTCCTGAAAAGGTGAACCCAAGCGGAGAAAATCTAGAATGAGAAAAAGTGTTAGGCCTAGGGTTCTATTTATAGGTGTAGAAGTGGATCTCAGACCATTGGATTTGAGGATTGAACAAGATGCAACCAGGTCATAGGCTGAATAGGAGCCATCGGATGCAAGAACGGAAGGACCAGATTGGTTAAAAGAATGCAAATGACGCATACAACGTTCGATCGAACGAAACGAAATGAACTTTCGTTCGTTCAAAAGGCGGGTCGACCGGGCGGTAGACCGCCTTGGTGCCTAGGTCGACCTAGCCCATTAATTTTTTTCCAATTCTTCTTTATTTTTGTTTAATTCATAACTTGCTCATATTAGCTCGAATTCTGAAGTTCTATATATGGAAATTGACCAGAAAATTACCACGGACATAATGGTGCAACTCATGTGGCTCAATTCTGATAATTTCACAAAGTTATTTTATTATTTCATTAATTAACAGATTAATTATTATGGGTTAAATTTTGGGTTGTTACAGTCATTACCTACGCTTTTCGACAGCTTAGACCAAACAAAGTAAGATATCCTACTCATGATTTGGAGTTGGCTGTGGTCATCTTCGCATTGAAGATTTGGAGACATTATCTCTTAGGGGAGAGACTTGTGTTATACACTAATCATAAGTCCTTAAGATATTTATTCTCTTAGAAAGAGTTGAATATGCGACAACAGAGGTGGCTGGAGTTTTTGGCTGCTTATGATTTTGGTATAGAATATACTCCTGGAAAAGGGAATAAGGTATCAGATGCCCTTAGTAGGAAACATCAGAATGTGGTGTTAACTATGTTGGCAGAATGGAAGGATTTAGAAGTTTTGGCAACATGTAGTATAAAGTCGAGATCGACTACTGATTCTAGTCGGAGTACTGCTAAGTTGGCATGTTTAGAGGTTCGACAAGTGCTGATCGAGAGGATAACATCTAAAGAGAAATAGGATCGAGAAATAGCCAAAAAAATTAGAAGAATCGAGGTGGGATCCGAGATCGATGATCTTAAAGATTTTGGTGTTGACTAAAAAGGATGGTTGAGGAAGAAGGGACGATTATGTGTTCCGAATGTAGAGAACTTGAGAAGAGAAGTTCTAGATGAGTGTCATCGATCTAAGTTTACGATTCATCCTGGGGGCACCAAGATGTATCAAGATATGAAGAGAAGCTACTATTGGGAAGGCATGAGGAGAGATGTTGGCTTGTGGGTTAAACAGTGTGCTAACTGTCAACAAGTGAAAGCCGAACATCAGAAGCCGAGCAGGTTACTTCAGCCTTTAGATATTCCAGTTTGGAAGTGGGATTCTTATCCATGGATTTTGTAGACGGGTTGCCACGGTCGAACAAGGGAAATGAAAGCATATGGGTCATAGTGGACAAATTGACCAAGAGCGCCCATTTCATTCCAGTCAAGTCAACCAGGACGACACTTGTTTTGGTGAAGTTGTTCGTGAAGAACATAGTTAGACTTCATGGAATTCCTAGTGGCATAGTCAGCGATAGAGATGCACTATTCACTAGCGAGTTTTGGAGCTACAGAGAGTATTAGGCACTAAGCTTAAGATGAGTATAGCATATCACCCACAAACGGATGGGCAGACTGAGAGAGTCATTAAGGTACTCGAAGAATTATTGAGGGCTTGTGTACTAGACTTTTGTGAATCTTGCAAAGATCACCTACATTTGATTGAGTTTTGCTATAATAATAGTTTTCAGAATAGTATAGGAATGACGACTTTTGAAGCTTTATATGGAAGGCCATGCAAATCACCTGCATGTTGGTTAGAGACTAGAGACAGATTAGTCTTAGGTCCAAATATGGTTAGAGAGGCGTCAGAGAAGATTGAGTTGATCCAAGACCGGATAAAGGAAGCTCAGTCCAGGCATAAGAGTTACGCAGATAAAAGGCATAAAGATTTAGAGTTCTCGGTTGGAGAAGACTTTTTATTAAGGTGTCACCGATGAAGGGAGTGATACGATTCAGAAAGTCAGGAAGGTGGCACCGAAATATGTTGGTCCATTCCAGATTATAGAAATGATTGGAAAGCTCGTGTACAGAGTAGGATTGCCGAGCAATGTGGCAGGTATCGATAATGTATTTCATGTGTCTCATCTTCGCAAGTATGTGCGTGATCCAAAGAGTACCATTCCTCTAACAGGATTGGATGAGTTGGTAGTAGATCCTAATTTGACAATTGTTAGACAACTAGTTCGGGTTGTAGCGAGAGATGAGAAAAGATTAAGGTCCAAGACAGTCAAGTTGGTGAAAGTTCAGTGGAGCGACAACGAGAAGGACTGTACTTGGGAAGCAGAAGACATGATTCGAGTTACTTATCCTGATCTATTTTAAATGGTATGTCTATATTAGATTTATATAGATGATCGCTAGTCAGATAAATTAGTAGTAGTGTTAGGAGTTGTTACAGATGATTGCTATGATTAGTGTTTAGTCTTTACTGAATTTCAAAGAAGAAATTCTTTAAGGAGGGGAGCCTATAACACCCATAATTTTAAATAAAATTATTCAGGACATTTAATTAGACAAATTAAATAGAATAATGTAAATGTTAAGTGATAAAGGGATTGAGATTTGAATAAATCTAAGTGGCTATGCTTATTACTTTATTTGGACTAAAGAATGGTTTATAGACTAATTAAATTATGTAAGGGTATAATAGGATTTAACTACACCTAACCTCACCTTTATATATATATATATATGTTTACCCTTAAGCCATTCACACTCATACTCATTTTCTCACAAAAATAAAAACGTAAGAAAGGAAGTTAAGGCCGGCCATTAAAAAGAAAAGAAGAAGAGGAAATTCAAATAAAAAGAAGAGAAAAATAAAAAGGGGAAATCAAACTCAACTCAATCCATTTCCTTATCAAAGATTAAGGTGAATAATAATTTCCATCTCTATTTATTAAATATATGTTTTGGATTTAAGATTAAATTCGTATATATGATGTTTGGATGATGATATGCATGAATTAATGTTTGTTTAATTTAAACAAGATTGTTTAAATAAGAATCTATACGGTTTTAGGCCAAAACTGAGAGATTTGGATGTTTGAATGCCATAGGAAAATTATATATTATGCAAAACATGATTTTAGAGTTGGGTTTTAAGTTTGATAATTTTCCAAGCTTTGGAAAGATTATTATGAATTTTTGGAATGAAAATATAACACGTTTGGTTTAATAATTTATTTTAGAAAATATATTGAGAATTTGGGTTTGAAATTTTAATATGTTAGATAACAAGATCAAAGTAAATTTCTGTGATTTTTGAGGTTTTTTCATAAGTGATTTGATATACAAAATAAATTATTTTGAGAAGAGGATCAAAATGATTTACGTATAAATAAAGAAGAAGGTTTTATTTGCAAAAGTTTAAGTTTGATACTTATCCAAAATAAAAAGGCGGTTAGTTTTGAAAAACATTGGAAAAGTTAAGGCAACCAAAAAGAAATGAACACGTAGGCAGCTTAGTTTATATAAGTTACTTAATTTAGTATTTAACCCAGAAAAATAGGTTTTGCCTCTAATCAAAGTACCTTTCGCTCCTTTCCTTTCGCCTTCGACTATGTCGAAACCCCATTAAGTTAAATTCAATACACTTGGTATCATCTAGATGATACGTAGTGGATTGGACAAAGGCGAAAGGCGTGGTATCGAAAGCATAGCTTCCGATGGGGTCGATACCTCAGTTTGTTCCGAAAAGATAAGTGCCTGCCTTTGTTTTACTAAGCTTTCGAGTTAGTTGATATGTATGCTTTTGAAAGAAGTTTTATAAAGGCTTTTGAAGGGGTTTCCGTGTTTGTTTTAAAAGAAAATGGGGTTTCGAAAGAGTTCCTTTAATTATAAATCAATGCTTTCAAAAGGAGGGGTTCCAACCTAGTCGAAGCTCTGTCGCCAATTCTTGTGCCTATCGAGTGTATTGAAGTCATCAATACAATCGAAAGGTATTGTTTGTTTTAAAGCTATATTAAGCCACTTTCTAAATGGTTTTGAAAGGGTTATGGGTTTCGAAGGCAATGGTTTCGAAAGGGGTTTCGAAGCTATCCTCCAATATTTTAAATGTATGCTTTCGACTATGTTGAAACAGATGGTTTCGACGCCATCATAATTTTCTCCAACATTTTTATATAGTAAAGAATGGTTTCGAAAGAGGTACTTCCGCTTATATTTGCTTTGACCCAAAATGATATTTTAAAAGATAAACCAAGTGATGTCGAAAGGGGGACTTTCAATGCTTAGGAAGAGATACCCCCAATGGTTTCGAAGCTATGCTTCTAAAAATTAATAAGTAACACTTTATTATATTCGAAAGGTTTCGAAAGAGGGGTTTTAAAGTGTTTTTAAAGGCAGAAGCCTAATGTTTTTAAAAGAGATATATGCTTTCGAAGGAGGCTATCCAGTAAGGTCAAAAGCAAGGTTTCGAAGGTTTCAAAAGTATAGTTTTCAAAACAAATAACCCAATCTATTTTAAAAGCAAAACCATGACATATTAATAAACAAAGTATTTGAAATAGAACTTATGAAGAAGTCTAAATGGGTTAAAGAAATTAACCAAGTTATATTGTTTGCTTCTTCATATATGTATATATTCACATTGTAATGAACCCAAAATGGTATTGAGGGGAAAGGCCGGATAACTAGTTAGGTTGACCCAGTAGTGAGTATAAATTAAAGATATTGGCAGGGGCCAATCGGTTCACAGTAAGCCCATGAAAACCGTGTAAGGGAAAAGATGTTGGCATGTGCAATAGGTTCATAGTTATCCCATGAAAACTGTGTATAATTAAAGATGCCAATTAGACAGGTTTATAGTTAGCCCATGAAAACTATATCCAGATAAGAAAAATGAAATATTGACAGATAGTCAATAGATTCCATGTTAGCCCATGAAAACTACGGTAAAAGAAAGATATTGACTGTTAATCAATAGGTTCCTAGTCAGCCTATGAAAACTAGGAATAAAAGAAATGATATTGGAGTTACCAATAGGTTCATAGTAATCCCATGAAAACTATATAATTGGACAGGGAGTCCTTAAAAGTTTAACCGGTTATTTGTTAGCCCAGGAAAACTATTAGGTTAATAGTAATCCTAGAAACTATAATTATGACAGATAGTCAAAATGAATTGGGGATTGGTAATCCAGAATTGATTCAATTGTTTTGCATATCATCACATAATAATGTTTTGAATTGAATTAACCATTGTGGATGCAGGAGCATAGAAATTAGTTTATAAAGTTTTTAAGATATTAGTGAGGGGAAACCCGTTCCGCTAAGCTGCGTGGTCTCACTAGATATCTAAATGATTTGAGATGGTATATTATAATTCATACTAGACTTTATGTCTGACTCGAAGTTTATGTTTTCCCCTTAAACTCTCAGGTACTCAATTGATTTTGAGTAGTTTGAGATTTGAGGTTTTCAGGGACCTCTTAAGACGAAAAAGCTTCTATGGTCGTGCATAAGGCATGTAGTTATTTAAGTTCTTTCTCATGTGATTCCGCTGTGTTATTTTGTTAAGGAAAAGTGGTTTATTGCCTATTATATACTCTGATCACCAAGGAGACATCTTCATATGTCGCTCTTGGAGTATATTTTAATAATTATATTTTTTTTGAACGTGGTTAACGTTGTGGGATTATGTAATGAATATTGAAATGAGTTTGGAATGGAATGTGAAAGTTGTTTTGAAATTTTAATCTTTTTCCATATCCATGTGTTTCTAATATATCAATTTATCTAACATTACCGTATTTGGTCGCCGAGGATTAATACCTATGGATGACTACAACATCTATATCCATTAGTTTTTGGCCTCCAAGTGGGGGATGTTACACCCCCATTCCTACATCCTCTTCCTTGTTTCCATTTACATTCTCATATCAAAATCCTCTTCATATCTTCATGTATTTTCATGGCTTCTATCTCAAAATTCCTAAGAGAAAAAGTTAGTAAAAACAATTCAAAACATAGCTTAAATCACTCTGTTTCAATCCCTAGACTCTTCTCTCCACCAAAACAAACTACTACACCTCAAAACCACCATGGCCGAGCCCAAACCTCCCTATGGTCGTGCCTATTGTTCATTAGGTCGAGCCTATTTAGCCTTCCAAGGGTCCACATCTTCACTTTGTTGAGCTAGGAGTAAGTGAGCTAGGTTAAGAGAAAGTTTAGTTTGATTTCGATAAGTTATGGTGAGTAAAGTTCGTGTTTTTAAAGCTCAAGCTATTAACTTTTTAAAGTTGTAAAATTTACGAGTTAAAATGTTGCTTACGTATGTAGTAATGTTATATGTTGTGTATCCATGCATATATGTTGATTTGAAGTTGATTGTTTATGCCGATGTTTGAGTAGGTGATAAAGATTATACCTTGAATATTGGAAAAGTTAGTTAGTATTTGTGAAGTAATATCCTTGCTTATGATGGTGCTATAATGTTATGATGTGGTATTGTGATTGAATGTTGTATGTGATGTATGTGGGTTTATGACATGAAGTGTAACAACCCAAAATTTTGGTTATTTGATTTTAAATGTTTAATTAATTTTAAATAATTGGATTTTGGAATTTAATAACTTATAATTCAAATATAAGGAATGATTAAATATTTGAATTGTGAATTAAATGTTAATTAAATGGATTTTATTATTTCACTTAACTCCTTTTAATTAATAAATAATAGTAGTGAATTCAATTTGTAAATTTATTTTCAAAATAAATCAGATAAATATCGAAATTAAATATAAAAAACGATATTTAAATCTATGAAATTAGCCTTTCGGGGCACTGTCTCGGATTACGATAAAACCAGTTTCATCGGATCCGTAATTGTGAATTATAATATGCCGTTGAATTTCATGGCGCTCAGACGTATCGATTGGTCGTATGAGATCGAAACAAGTTGCGTACGGAATATGGGTATAACATAATGAACGAGAGGCGGCATGTCTCCTTTAGAGTTCGAAATTTTAGAGTATGTTTTGCTGAATACTTTTAAAATTAAAATAATATAAATATATTTATATTCAGCCTTATGCTTGTCATACCTATGCCATACTCCTTATGTTTGCCCATACCCCCCATTACATGCCTGCCATACCTCCCTTCCCTTATAAGTTGTTGCGTGTAACAAGAAAACTACTTTTCCTTTTTGAATTCAATGTCTAAAATTCAATAACTAAATATATACCAACCAATAAATCATGAAAAAATATATTCGAACTCGTATGGCTATATTCTTTGTTTGGGTATGCTTAAGCATTGTTCGATCGTGTTTTGGGGCAGTGGCCGTACATGGAGAAGGAGCTAGTGTTGGGTTTTGTGGCGATTCTGGTCGTCGATTCGACGAAAGGACCTTGGATTTGGATTCGTGGTGGTAACGACCCAGAATTTTCAATCATTTGAATTTTAAATATTTAATAATTTTAAATATTGAAAAGTTAATTTTATAGATTAAATAACTCAAATTTCTAATATAACGATTTATTGGGTAATTTAATTATTGAATTTTAATAATTGACAATCGTTTAAATAATTGAATCTTGTTTTTTTATTTAGCTGGATAAAAATGATTTAAGGCTTTTTTAATTTCTATTAATAATAATGAAGATAATAAAAATTTTAAATTTGATTTAAAAGTGATTTAACTAATTTTGAAATTAACTCGTTTTAATTAACGAGTGAAAATAGCCTTCCGGGGCACCGTCTCGGATTTTGACGAACCAGTGTCATTGGATCCGTAATAATGAAAATTATACACCATCAAATTTCGTAGTGATCAGATGCACTGTTTAGCCGTGCGAGATTGAAACGCATTGAAATTAATATCAGAAATTTAATATAATAATTGGATCCAAAAAGCTATCTTCTCCACACAACGAATTGGGGCTCGACACTAGTTCCATTGCGTTCGGAATAGCGGTATAATATATAGAACGCCAAGTGGCACGCTTCGATTGGAGTCCGTAATTTTATAGCTAGATATTTTGAATTTTAAATAATATATTTTATTCGATTTAACCATCACTGCCTTCACTTTTCCTTTCAGCCGACTTTTAACTGTACAATTGCACAAATCTTCACATGCCTTCCCTATTATCTCCCATCCATCTTCTTCTATTTAAACCATCTCCAAGAAAAAAAAGAGGATTTTAAAACTATAAAAAAAATATCGCATGGCAGTGTAGTGGGCCAGGCAAGGTGGCGTGCGTACGCTGGGGATCTGGGTGAGTGGCGGAGCAGGTCAGAAATGGTCGGTGGGGTCGTGAGGTGCTAGCGACATATGAACATTTGAACTAGGGCTTAGCCTAGCTTGAACTAAAGGAGGAGATAGAGGGTTCAAGGTGCACTGTTGTGCTTATCGAGGCGAGACGTGGGGGTGGTGAATTTTTGGTAAGGTCCGGTTGTCCATGGCCGTGCGCGCGTGCACAATAATCAATGGAGAGGAGGCTATAACGCGATTCGAGGCGGAGGTCTGGGCTGTAGATGGTGGTGATGTTCGGATAGCTTTCGCGTAGAGGAGTTCAACGGATTCATCTGTTTCCAATATCATCAAGTGTGGAGGTAAGGGGAGTTGGAACAAGGATCGGCAGTGGTGGGTTCAAAATCTGGGATTAGCGGCGATTCAATATTTGGGGAAGAAAAGGAGTAGAGGGTATTTTTGTAAATTAAATGAAGTTTGAATTTGTTATTAAATTTTTGTTTAATAAAAATCGTTCGACTAAAAACTTCATAACTCTCTCATCCGAGGTCGAATCGAGGCATGGATTTTTGCATTGCACTCGTATCGAGGAAAGCATCACGATGGATCTGATTAGGTTGCATTTGGAGATAAATAAAATTTTGCCTAAAATCAAACGTCGTCCGGTTTTAGTTCCAAACCGGAACGCTTCGGCGATGGCAGAAATTTCGGTGAGTAAATCTTACTCATTTTGGATAATTGGTTTTATTTTAAAATGTTAAAATTATATATTGGTTGATTAGATGGACTGATAAATCATTATCAGTTGTATGTTATATTATATATATTAGTATATTTATTAGTATTTGGGTACATTTCCCGCCGATTGGAGCGGATGAAACACTATGCGCCCCACATAATAGCGGATGACCTTTTCTATTGCGATATCCCGCCTCGAAGCGGTGATTATATTTTGTCATTATATAACATCTGTGGTTGCAGGGAAACAGGTTTGAGGGATCCAACTGGATTCCTCAAAATTGTTGATTTTAATTTCATATATAGTGATATATGATGTGTTTTGAATAATCTATTATAGATTATGATGTGATTTATTGGATGTTATAGTAGCACTGGCCTTAATTTTGGTATTATAAATACCATAGATAATATTTTTGAATTTAACCAGGAAATTCAAAGGCGATTTTGGAAATGAAAATATTTATATTGAATTTTGGGATTATTTAAAAACGAATTGATTTGGATAAAATAAATGATTGGTTTTTGGATATTTATTTAGCTATTTCGTAAAATGGTTTCAAATAGAGAATTTTAAATTGAGGATTTTTAAACAATGGATTTTTAAATGAGATTCTTAAAATAAGAAATGGAAGTTGAAATCGAGATTTGAATGGTTTTGGAATATCGTTTGGATTATTTAAGAAATAGGTTTATAAATGGAATTTTAATTAGAAATCGTTTTATAAATGGATTTTAGTAATATAAAATCATAGTGAAATGATTGTTATTTGATAAATTGGAAATATAAATTCACAGTGAGAATTTATAATGAGATATGGAAATCGGTTTAGAAAGAAATAGTGGATTCTATTTTGGAATTTAGAAACGGTTATGAAATTGGAAACGTAAATCGATTTGGGATAAATCAAGAGAGATTTATAAATATAAAATTGGTTATATTGGAATTTTAAAGATATATTTTTATCGAGAACTTAAGTTTGTTTTAAAAAGGGATTTTTATTTATTAAACTATGTATCTGTATTAAAATATATCGAGAAGTTGGTTTTTCAAATATTTAATACTAGTGGAAATGAATTTTAATTTTTATAATCAACTTTGTAAATCGATTAGTTTTATATAAAAATGAATTGGAAATGAGTTATCGTTGATTATTTAAAAGGTTTTGATATTTTAAATAATTACTTAAACGTGTTTTGAAAATAAATTATTATTCTTTAAAAATACTTATTATTTTACATAGAATTTAAAAGTACATAATTGGAATTTATTTATAAATACTCTCGAGATTTGTAAACCGGATTTTATTGAACGGATGTGATTTTATAAGTGAAATCTTATAATGGGATTTCTAGAAACTTAAGAAATTTCCAAAATAGTTAGATACATAAACTTCAGAAATGACTTTGAATTCATAAAAGAAGTTATAAATTGTTAGATGGGATTATGAATAAGTATAATCGGTTTTTTTTGGAAATTGTAAAAAGGATTAGTAATGGATTCCGGGAATTTATAAAATGAGCTATAATGGGTTGAGAATTTGCAAATGAATTTCAAATGTTTTATTAAGTGGGTAAAAGGGGAAATCCTCTTTTTTTTTTGTAATTATACCCATACAATCGAGATAAGCTATGAAAATTTCCTAAGTGTTGATAGTAGAAATGGTTTTGGAAAATAAACTTGTAATATTTTCCTAAGTATTGGAGTAAAAGGTTTTGGAAAAAAAACTTTAAACTACGAAAGGATTTATATGGAAATATTTTTCCAAGTAATGGATTATAAATTGAACTTGGAAATATTTCTAAGTACTGATATGGTTTGAAAATATCCTGCTATGGAAATAAGTATTCAAAATTGTTTTCAAATATTGAAATATTGAAAGAGATTTGAATATATCTTTGTAAAATATTATGGAAATAAATGTTTGAAAGATTTATAATATGGGCCTAGTGACTGCTTATGTGTGTAATTTGATAGTTAAATAACCGACTATCAAATCTGGCCAAATTCGTTGATCGTTTCGAAGAAACCGGGATCGAATTTAATTATTCGAAAACCACTTCAATCTGATTTCAATGTTACGAATTGTGAAATCTTTAGGATAATGAAGACGGTGATCTTTGAAGAGAGTGGTTTGTTCACACCCAGAACAACTTGTATGGATGAATGCTATCATTGCATTGTATCCTGGAAGGCAGTGTTAGCATTCCAAGTGGGATTGCTATTCAAAAGGTAAAACGTAACCTCGAACCTTATCAACCGGGGAATGACAAAAATCGGGCATGCAAGAGGGTCAAGTGGGTCGCTCCCAAGTAGGGTATGGTCATTCCAAATCTAGATCGGTTATTATCTCTCATTGGTATGCTTCGGGGCCCATTAATGGAAGGACGATCATATTCGATACTAATACGTAAGTGGTAGGCCAGTCTTGTGTGGCAGGGGTACAAGATGTTCTTGTCAGACCCCGGTGCATTTATCTAGAGATGCACCTTCGGAAGGTAGTTCCTTACCTTGTCATAGTATGGAATCCAACCACCAATACGTGCCTTACGGTTTTGATTGTAGAGCCTAGTATGCTGGAATTTAATTATTGTAACAATTTCGACTATTTCAATAAGTATTTGTACTTAGACACTATTATAATATCATTGGATTTTTATATAAAAATGGTTTTGGTTATCGTAAGGTAAAAATCTGTCCGTGTCTATGTGCGGTGTGGTCTTACGAGATACCTTTGTTTTTTTCAAAAAGGATTTTTGAAAATAATTAAATTAAAATTGAGTGTGTTTCTCATGCTGGTTTTCCAGACTGACTTAGGTGTTATTTTATTATAATGCTCAGGTCAGACCGAGCATATTACAAATTAGTTTGGATGCTTGGAGCTTCAAGAGACGAGTTGGTGGCCAGAGACCTATTCACGTAGATGGTTATTTTCTGCTGTTTTCATTGTTGTGTTTATTAAAAATTGCGAGGACGGGTTGTTATAACTTTCCAGGCTGAAATAGGTTAGTATACTCTGATTGATGTCTGTATATACATATATTACAGTTTTGTTTTTGTGTAAAGATTTATGGTATATTCTAGATTATTCGTTCCGCTATGAGATTCTGTGTTGTTTAGGTTTTCTTCTTATCTTCTTCCTTCTTTCTTTTTCCTAACAATCGGGTCTTTCGACATTCGATTGCTTGGCATGTGATACGATGGATGTATTAGTGTCGATTTCGAGGGTCGAAAAGCCTGGTTCGTTACGTTTGGTATCAAAGCTGAAGGATAAGTGAGAACCTTGGCTTTGGTAGGGTACTCATTAAAGGTAGGGTCAGTAGCACCCTAGAATGAGTTTAAGTCTGTATATATATGAGCGCTTATTTGTTAGTGATATAAAAAAGTCGTTTTATATTGTGTTGGTTGATCCATTAAGTGGCTTATGGATTCTGGTCAATACGAATAATTACCGTTATTAATAGGGATCTCTAAACACTTGAAAAGAGCAATTCGACATGGTATTGTTTTGAAATTGGGTAAATGAAATAATTTTACCTTGATTATATTTTATATATAAAGGGATAATTTTTCAGAAATTATTATAGTTGTATATGGTGTGTTTAGTTGCTAGAGAATGGTAATATTTGATTATTATCATTTGTTATTATTGTTGTGCTCTAATAAAAGTTGTCACTATTATAATGAAAACAAAGATTAACAACACAGAAATAATTTAATATAACCCAAGTGGAATTGTACAAATATATAGTTTATAAAAGTGATTTATAAATTAAAAGGAAATGAAATTTCAGAAGTATAATATATAAATATGGTTTATAAAAACGATTTATAAAGGATTTAAAAACTGGAAATTTGGGAATTTAAATCCTCTTGGTTTTGAAAATGGTTTTTCAAGGTTTTGGAAAATAATAGTGATATTATTTAGAAAATATTTTTGAATGGAAATACTTTTAAAAGGGTTCTAAAAGGAATAAAAGCACTGAACTCACTTCGGTCGCTGGAAAATAATTTCGGTGATGACTGCAGCATCATCAACGTTCATTTTCTGGTTTCCATGGGAGGAATTGCTACCATTGGAATTTTGTTTGGTAAAACTGGTTTTGGTTTTGAAATTCAAAAGAATGATTTGATATGCGAAGGGGATTTTGCATATATATGATCTCAAAAATAATTTGAAATAAACTAGAATAGAATGTTTAAACTTTGGGTTAAATAAAGTGAATTGTGAAAAGAAATTCAATCTAAGTTAAATAAAATAGTTTTTGGAATAAATTTGATTTAGATTTGAAATAAATTAATGAAATGAGCTAATTAAATTAATTAGTGAACTGGATATGGTTTGGAATGTTGATTGATTAAATAAAATATTTAAATTGGAGTTTAAATTGATTTAAAATGGATATGGACTTTAAGTTGTGAAGTGATAATGAACATGAGAAATGTTTATAATAAACTTAAGAAATTTGATGGAATAATTCTTAAAGAGGTAATTAGTATTGATAGAAATATACTAAGTAAATAATGAATGTGAATAAAAAGGAATTGGGTGTAGTTAAGAATCAATGGAAATAAATAAGTGGTTTGTAAGTATATTATTTTATTCGTATAGTGGTTTGATCCAGATTCGAGTACTGAATTTTGAGATGATTTACATCGATTCGAGTTAGGATTTTTCACTCGATTCTCGATGGCGAGCACTAGATATGGATTTTTGATTGATTCCGAAATTCTCTATCGTAGTATATTGTTATGTAAGGAGAATGGCGGTTTCTAATCAAGGAACCAGATTTGAGTCCGCACTAGAGTGGTCGTGTGAACGATACTAGTTCGGAGGTGAAATTGTGTGATCGAGCGAGCGATCAGATTTGATATTGCGTATGGATGATATATGTACATCGTACGGTTTTAGTAAAGCAAATGTTGAAAATTGAAAATGCAGAATAATATGATTGTGAACTATATGATTAGACATCATTGAGAAATAAGATGCAGGTATATAAAAGCAAGAGCTAACTTGACGCTTTTAGTTTCATAAGTAAAATTGGGTTGCCCAACAAAAAGGTACATGTTTAAATTATTGTTTGAATTTGATGGGTTTATGATTGAGCCACTTGGTTTTGTTTTCTTTGTTGGTTTGGGCCATAGTGGCGATCTTTGGTTGTTCTGATCGAGCCGCGCAAAGGAGACGCTGGCGAAATTTTTCGAAAGTTTTGACGAGTTAGAAATTTGAAGAAATATTCAATAACTAAAATTTGATTTGGGATTATAACTTGAAATGATTGAATGGATAATATTAGTTAGAACCTATGGATGAATTTAGGAACTTAGTAAAAGTAATAACAAGGTTCAACAAATTGATTTTGGAAAGTTAAAGGCCTAAATGGATTTGGGAAGTTATTTCAACTAATTTGTTTTAGAAAAGAAATGGGTTTAGGCATTTTTCCTATTTTGGCAATTTCGAGGACGAAATTCTTTTAAGGCGGAAGAATGTAACGACCTAGAGTTTTCAATCATTTGAATTTGAAATATTTAATAATTTGAAATATTGAAAAGTTAATTTTATAGATTAAATAACTCGAATTTCTAATATAACGATTTATTGGGTAATTTAATTGTTGAATTTAATAATTAAAAATCATTTAAATAATTGAAACTTGTTTTTTTATTTAGCTAGATAAAAATGATTTAAGGCTTGTTTAATTTCTATTAATAATAATGAAGATAATAAAAATTTTAAATTTGATTTAAAAGTGATTTAACTAATTTTGAAATTAACTCGTTTTAATTAATGAGTGAAAATAGCCTTCCGAGGAACTATCTCAAATTTTGACGAAACCAGTGTCATTGGATCTATAATAATGAATTATTATACATCGTCAAATTTCGTAGCGATCAGATGCACCGTTTGGCCGTGCGAGATTGAAATGCGGTGAAATTAATATCGAAAATTTAATATAATAATCGGGTCCAAAAAGCTATCTTCTCCATATGATCGAATTGGGGCTCGAGACTAGTTCCATTACGTTCAGAATAGGGGTATAACATATAGAACGCCAGGCCACACGCCTCGATTGGAGTCCGTAATTTTATAGCTAGATATTTTGAATTTTAAATAATATATTTTATTCGATTTAACCATAACTGCCTTCACTTTTCCTTTCAGCCGACTTTTTACTGTACAATTCCACAAAACTTCACGTGCCTTCCCTGTTATCTCCCATCCATCTTCTACTATTTAAACCATCTCCAAGAAAAAATAAGATTTTAAAACTTTAATATATATATATATGTATATATATATATATATATCGCATGGCAGTGCATTGGGCCAGGCGAGGTGGCGCGTGGACGCTGAGGATCTGGGCGAGTGGCGAAGCAGGTTAACGATGGTTGATGGGGTCGTGAGGTGCCGGCGACGTATGACGTTTGAACTAGGGCTTGTCCTATTTCGAACTAGATGAGGAGATAGAGGGTTCAGGGTGCACCGTTGTGCTTATCGAGGCGAGACGTAGGGTTGGTGAGTTTTTGGTGAGGGTCAGTCATCCAAGGTCGTGCACGTGTGCACAGTAATCGATGGAGAGGAGGCAATGACGCGATTCGAGGTGGAGGTCCGGGCGACGAATGGTGGTGATGTTCAGATAGCTTTCGCGTGGAGGAGTTCAATGGATTCATCGGCTTCCAATTTCATCGAGTGTGGAGGGTAGGGGGGTTGGAACAAGGATCAGCAGTGGTGGGTTCAAAATCTGGGATTGGCGGCGATTCAATATTTGGGGAAGAAAAGGAGTAGAGGGTATTTTTGTAAATTAAATGAAGTTTGAATTTGTTATTATTGTTTAATAAAAATCGTTCGACTAAAAACTTCATAACACTTTCATACGAGGTCGAATCGAGGCATGGATTTTTGCATTGTGCTCGTACCGAGGAATGATTCACGATGGAACTTGTTGGGTTGCATTTGGAGATAGTTAAAATTTGGGCTAAAATCGGACGTCGTCCGGTTTTAGTTCCAAATCGAAACGCTTCGGCGATGGTAGAAATTTCGGTAAGTAAATCTCACTCATTTTGGATAATTGGATTTAGTTTAAAATGTTAAGATTATTTATTGGTTGATTGGATGGATTAATAAATCATTATCAGTTGGATGTTATATTATATATATATTAGTATTTGGGTACATTTCCCATCGATTGGAGCGGATGAAACACTATGCGCCCCGCATAATAGCGGATGACCCTTTTTATTGCGATATCCCACCTCGAAGCGGTAAATATACTTGTGTGATTATATAACATCTGTGGTTGTAGGGAAACAGGTTAGAGGGATCCAACTGGATTCCTTAAAATTGTTGATTTTAATTTCATATATAGTGATAAATGATGCATTTTGAATAATCTGTTATAGATTATGATGTGATTTGATTTATTGGATGCTATAGTAGCACTGGCCTTAATTTTGGTATTATAAATACCATAGATAATATTTTTGAATTTAAAAAGGAAATTCAAAGGCGATTTTGGAAAGGAAAATATTTATATTGAATTTTGGGATTATTTAAAAACGAATTGATTTGGATAAAATAAATGATTGGTTTTTGGATATTTATTTAGCTATTTCGTAAAATGGTTTTAAATAGAGAATTTTAAATTGAGGATTTTTAAACAATGAATTTTTAAATGATATTCTTAAAATATGAAATGGAAGTCAAAATCGAGATTTGAATGGTTTTGGAATATAGTTTGGATTATTTAAGAAATAGGTTTATAAATGGAATTTTAATTAGAAATCGTTATATAAATGGATTTTAGTAATATGAACCTATTATAAACTGGAAATGAGTTTATAAAATTTATAAAAAATAAAGTGAAATAATTGTTATTTGATAAATTGGAAATATAAATTCACAGTGAGAATTTATAATGAGATATGGATATCGATTTAGAAAGAAATAGTGGATTCTATTTTGGAATTTGGAAAAGGTTATGAAATTGGAAACGTAAATCGATTTGGGATGAATCGAGAGAGATTTATAAATATAAAATTGGTTATATTGGAATTTTAAAGATATATTTTTATCGAGAATTTAAGTTTGTTCTAAAAAGGGATTTTATTTATTAAACTATGTAGTTTAAAAAGTGCTATCTGTATTATAATATTTCGAGAAGTTGGTTTTTCAAATATTTAATATTAGTGGAAATGAATTTTAATTTTTATAATCAGCTTTGTAAATCGATTAGTTTTATATAAAAATGAATTGGAAACGAGTTAGCGTTGATTATATAAAAGGGTTTTGATATTTTAAATAATTACTTAAATGTGTTTTGAAAATAAATTTTTATTCTTTAAAAATACATATTATTTTACATAGAACTTAAAAGTAAGGTATTGGAATTTATTTATAAATACACTCGAGATATGTAAACCGGATTTTATTGAATGGATGTGATTTTTAAGAGAAATCTTATGATGTTTTTGGAAACTTAAGAAATTTCCAAAATAGTTAGATATATAAACTTCAGAAATGACTTTGAATTCATAAAAGAAGTTATAAATTATTAGATGGGATTATGAATAAGTATAATCGTTTTTTTTGGAAATTGTAAAAAGGATTGGGAATGGATTCCGGGAATTTATAAAATGAGCTATAATGGTTGAGAATTTGCAAATGTTTTATTAAGTAGTAAAAGGGGAAACCTCTTTTGTTTTATAATTATACTCATACAATCGAGATAAGCTATTAAAATTTCCTAACTGTTGATATTAGAAATGGTTTTGGAAAATAAACTTGTAATATTTTCCTAAGTATTGGAGTAGAAGGTTTTGGAAAAAAAATTTAAACTACGAAAGGATTTATATAGAAATATTTTTCTAAGTAATGGATTATAAATTGAACTTAGAAATATTTTTAAGTACTGATATGGTTTGAAAATATCTTGTTATGGATATAATGATTCTAAATTGTTTTCAAATATTGAAATATTGAAAGAGATTTGAATATATATCTTTGTAAAGATATTTTGGAAATAAATGTTTGAAAGATATATAATATGGGCCTAGTGACTGCTTATGTGTGTAAATTGAAAGTTAAATAATCGACTATCAAATCTGGCCAAATTCGTTAATTGTTTTCGAAGAGACCGGGATCAGATTTAATTATCCGAAAACCACTTCGATCCGATTTGAGCGTTACGAATTGTGAATTCTTGAGGATAATGAAGACGGTGATCTTTGAAGAGATTGGTTTGTTCGGACTCAGAACAACTTGTATGGATGAATGCTATCATTGCATTGTTTCCTAGTAGACAGTGTTAGCATTCCAAGTGGGATTGCTATTCAAAAGGTAAAACGTAGCCTCGAACCTCATCAACCGGGAAATGACAAAAATCGGGCATGCAGCAGGGCCAAGTGGGTCGCTCCTAAGTAGGGTATGGTCATTCCAGATCTAGATTGGTTATTATCTCTCATTGGTATGCTTCGGAGCCCATTATTGGAGGGATGATCATATTCTGTACTAATAGTTAAGTGGTAGGCCAGTCCTGTGTGGCAGGGGTACAAGATGTTCTTGTCAGACCCGCGACCTGACAGTGCTCGCGAGATAATTGGGTCAGGTCGCGATTTGGGCGAGTGGCTTTCGGGCGTCATAGTAATGTCATTCAGGTCTAGTTCGCCAAGAGAATGCCGTTGGCGAAGATGGAATTCGATTTCGTCGACTATTGCTCCATGTCAGCGAATTTCATGAACGTGTGCAGGAGTGTCTCTATGCACGATTTTGTTTGAGTGAGGGAGAAGAAGGAGTGGCAGGGGTAAAGTTGTAAATTATTTAAAGTTGTTTAATTTTAAATTTAAATTTATCAATAACTTATAAAATTCATATCTCACTCATACGAGGTCGGATTCGAATGTCGTTTTTTACGTTGGACTCGTGTCATCGAGATCTTCGTGATGGAATTAGTTTGGATGGATTTAGGGCAAGTGAAAATTTAGGCTAAAATCGAACGACTATTCGGTTTTAGTCCGAATCGGAACGTTTCGGCGAAAACGAAAATCAATGTGAGTTAAACTCACATTAAATTTTATTATATCATATCAATGATGTTATAAATGTTTTGTTTTGATGTTAATCAAATTGTTTGGATTGATTGTTTGGTTGAATTTCCATTTGGAAAATGGATGACATGTTAATTTGATTGTTATAAACCCATATGATTTATTATCCATAACCATTGTTTTGTAGGGAAATCTGTAGAGAGACCCAAAGGGGTTTCTCGCCCATAAATTATTTATTTACATCTGTATGCTGTTATTGACGGATAATTGAAATTAATTCCTAATATTCCATTTAATTGTTCAAATGTCGTTATAACAATTTTCGCTATATCGTCATTTATTCAATTTCATTCCCAAAACCCTGTCGTATGAACTTGAGCTTGGGTTTCTGTAACGACCCACCTTTTTGGATGGTTTAAATTGACAATAAACCACACATGTCAAACTCAAACCATTCAAAAGGGAGGATTGTTATGGGGTAAATAAGAAAAGAAGAGAAAGAAATAAAACAAAACACATAATCTCACAGCGGAATGACAATATATAATAATCAAATAAACAGTTCACGAAGCTGTTTACAAATAACATCTGATTACACTTTTACAATATATCAGAGTATAAATACAACAGGAATAAATAAATAATGCAGCGGAACAACATGTAGTGGAATAAATAGATAATATACCAAGTCTTCGTCTTCGTCCACAAGAAAATAGTTTTCAATACACTGAAAAGTTTAGACTGA
This sequence comes from Allium fistulosum, assembly GCA_030737815.1. Classification (NCBI taxonomy): domain Eukaryota; kingdom Viridiplantae; phylum Streptophyta; class Magnoliopsida; order Asparagales; family Amaryllidaceae; genus Allium; species Allium fistulosum. Next base: position 1,193,037,119 of record CM060901.1, on the reverse strand, counting down.
CCCGAGCATAAGGAAAAGACAAAACACTCGAGTCAGAACTAAAAGATCTTATGTAAGTTAAATCAACAGTAAATAAATATAAGTGAAATGGCTTCAGAGACGTTTATAGGATTTTACATCTCCTATCCAGTGTCAAACGTGCGTGCAATAACTTAAGAGATGTTCGGGATTAGCATCTCCTAAGGATCTGTTAAACTATTTACTATGTAGCACAATACGCTATTATAATATGTCTACAATAAAGTAACGTATTAAAATAGCGTTAAGGCGTTACCCATATCCTCCTTAACACATTTTATATTAATGTCATAGTTTATACAGATACTGTAAACTCCACCGTAAACTGGTGGGCAATCAGGGAGCACTCCATAGGTACGACACAAACCAAACTCGTAATGGGTGTGATAAGGCATGTGACAAGGCATGCGAGGCAATGCCCAGGGTAGGATACTACCGTTTTGCGGATTCGGACTGGTGGTAACACATAACAGCTACTACCGCCCACAACACACTCCCAAAATCAATCGAGGGGTGGCCACCAAATCAATCACAAAGTAATAAATATGGTATCGAAGAAATGTGTCCGATTGGAGGTGCGACCTCACTTGGCCCTGCATGGCTCCTGTTTTTGCCACATCAAGCTGACTCGAGGGGGTCGGGGCTTCGTTAATACCTCATACAGAATCGTTCGCCAAACCATCCTACTTCATTCTGGAATCTCCACCACGTGCACAGTTGTTAAAGTGGTTTTCGGTATTGGCAGAGAGTATGACAATATTCGATCCCGGTCTCTTTAACAACCAAACGCTTATTTCACACCGGTTGGTTCTTTTACATTCCAAAACCGATTTATAATTGATATCAAAATATCATATTCACTTAAAAATCATATCACTTTCGAAATCATATTCATTTTCGAAATCATATCACTTTAAATCATATTCATTTTAAAATCAAACTACAAAATAGGTTAAACCCTCGTTTCAAAACCATCGTATTTACTCAAAATATGTCATTTCACTAGATTTAAAATTCCAATTTCGGTTATAGCATCATTTAACCATATTCGTTTTAAATCAAAGATTTAAATTATAAATAATTCAGCCTTGCACGGTTTGAATTTTTGAAAATATATTGGATAGTCATAATTAGTTTAAATAGTTTGAAATAGTTTTAATAGTTAAAATAGTTAAAATAGTTTAAAATAGATTAAAATGGTTTTAAATGGTTTTGATAGTTAAAAATAGTTTAAAATAGATTAAAATGGTTTAGAATGGTTAAAAATAGTTTTAAATGGATTAAAATATTTTAAAATGGTTTAAAATAGTATAAAATAGTTTAATATAGTTTTAATAGTTTAATATAAAAAGGTTTGATTATTGGAAATGGTTTATATAGTAAATAGTTTGAAAATCTAAATAATCTGAATTTAAATAATATATTTTAAACAGATTATATTAAAATAATAAATTTGAAAGTAATATCAAATTAAACTATTTCTTCTATTTCAACAAATCTGGACCATATCCAGATTTCAAATCATGAAAACTCAATTTAAACCCTTCAATTCAGATTCTCATTAAAACCATTTAAATCTATATCGATTTCAAATCCATGTTTGAATTATAATTTAAACCATTTCAAATTCAATAGTTTTCAAAGTTTAAATATTCAAACGTTTGCAATAACTCAATTTTGATAAACTTCATTTATATTTCAACATTCAACTTTAAAATTTCAATTTGAATTTTTAAACAATTCATTTAAACCGATTTTAATTTCAACAATTTAAAGCTTGGATTTTGAAAATAATTCATTCATATAAATCAAATTTTATTTCAAAATATCATTTAACTGAATTCAAAAATTTAAGGGTTTTAAAATCATTTAATTTAACCAATCCGGTATCCATATATAATTTTCTACCCTATGGTCAAGTGATACGGATATATATCATTTCAACCCGCAATCCCGAATTAAAATTCAAAATCCATAAAATCGTTCGAGTTTATCATTTCACCCATAACGATTTTCCCTAATCTATAATATCGTTCGGGTATGTATCATTTCAACCCATAGTGATTACTAACAATAACTAAGGGAACTTGCAGTGTGATAACAACATATGAATAAACATACATCCAATCATCCAAATACCAACAATTAATCATCCATCATAATCATCATTCAAATCAACCGATAAATAACAACAATTAACTGGTTATCATTAACAGGTATTTAACTGGAAATTTAAAATACAATATTAAATTAAATGGTGATTAAATTCGATAAAATTCAGATTTAACCGGAATGACAAATTAAATATACCAAATAGCAATCAATCAATTCCTAATCACATGATAAATTAAATTTAACAAACATAAGATAATTTAGTAGTTACGAGTGGGTTAAAACACTCACCTTTGATTTCAAATCGATTTAAAATTCAAAAATAGCCCAAAAATTGGATAGACTCGGAATGCAACCAAACCAGTTCCATAGTGTCCAAAATTTTGATACGATCGCAGCGGAGAAAACCGCGCGTGAATCCAAGCTCGTATGAGAAAGTTATATATGTTAGAATATTATAAATTTAAATTAAATAAAAAAGGCAAATCAGAATGTGACACGTCACCAGATCTCCTTCACCACGCTACGACCATGCCAAACCCTTCAATCACATATGCATCCACCCATGCCGCCACGTCCTGCTCAACCCCTCCACTACAACCGTCTATGCCACGACCGGTCGCCACCCCGAGACACTCGACCACGGCCGCCCCAACCTGAGCCGCCACGCCTTCCCTAGGTTGCTCCACGACCAGCCAATTATTAGGGTTTCCAAACCCTAAATTGAAAATTCTGGCCACCATACTCAATTTCAGGTCATGCGACCACCACCATCCAACTCCACGCACCGAACTCCGCAAAACACACAAGTCAATTTCATCGGTTAAAGCCCGAATCAAAAAGCCCCAAATTGGCTTAGGGTTTCGAGAATTCGAGGCTTTGACCGCGATTTCAGATCGATTCATGCACAGTTTCAGAAAACGAACACTTGTCGTAGATTCATATTGTCGAGAGCTTCGAAACGGTATATAATTCGATATAGTTTGAGGAGTAATTTTTTTGAATTTGATTTTGATTTGCAATTGAATTTAGGAATTAGAGTTTCTGCCATTTGAGAAGGAGGAGCAGACAGATAGAATTGTACGTACAGGCAAAAATAAAAGGCTACTAGGGTTTAGGGAAAGAAAGCTATTTATATAGACAAGGCCCGATAAGAATGAATGAACATATCGAATTGGTTCAAAACGACAATAACGACCCGAAAAGCCCGTTCCGTTTTCAAAACGAAAGTAAGTCTCCCATATATCAAAATAGATGTTTTCGATATTTTTAAACTCAATGGAACGAGTTTCAAATCCAAATTCCATTGTATGCAAAAATTAGCTTTTAAAATCAGCTTATTTTAAATTGAATTCATTGGATTGATTTCTACGCGTTTCGAGCCCGCACGATCAAACGATAAGTCCGGTCACTACGAAACTTGAAATCCTATAATAATTCACTATTACGGATCCCATGAAACTAGTTTCATCGAAATCCAAGATAGTGGCCAAAATGGCTATTTTACCTGTTAATTAAATAAATTATTATTAAATTAATTTAATCACTTTTTAAATTATTTAATAACTAACAATTTTTTATCATTTTTGATTACCTAGTAATCTATAATCTTTTAAAATAAATTTCCATGTCAAATCCAATGTTAAATATTGCACTAATTACAGTGTTCAGTTTCAATTGCAGTAAATTCATTGATTATAATTTAAATTCCAATAAATTCATTTATGTTGATTTTCATCTTATTATTCACTCAACTATCATCTTATGGATATCTTAACATTGGTTTACCATTTCATTACCTCAATCTTCTACAATTACCATCTTAATTCATATTAACTGCAACATTTAAGTAGATTAATTGCAATTCATTTCCAATTTAATTTCAACGGATTAAATAGTGAAATGGTAATTAAACAATTGTTACAACTTACAATTTCAAACACATTTCTATGTTTATTGTTTACAAACCAAGCTAATAAATTCACATACTGATTAATCATTCTATATTAACCAATTCCAATTAACTACGTACAATTTTACCATTAAATACAACATTTGGTTTAATTCCTTATTTACAATTTCTAACCAAATTAACTTTACAATTATTTCAATTACTTGAAATTAGATTAAAGTAGTTGTCACTAACATTCAAAAAACATTATTAAATCGTATTTTAACTAATTTCCCGTTAATAAATCATAATTTTTAATTTCTTACAATATTAAATTTCCAAAATTTTATTTAATTTAATATTTTAATTATCGAAAAAATACGGGGTCATTACAGTTTTCGCTAAAAAGAATATTGACAATTCATTAATCATTTTTGATTAATGATAATTTAAATTAATTAGTCATTTTAACTAGTGATTTTGAAATTGATTCACCAATTTAATTAACGATGTTTAAAATTGGTTTATCTTTAGATTTGATTAATCATTCTTGCTAATGATGTTTTATACTTAATTAATCATTTTAACTAATGATTATTTGAGTTTAATTAATTCTTTTAATTAATAATAATAGAGTTTAATTAATTTATTAAACTTAATTAATTACTTTAATTAATTATAATTGAAATTTATAATCATTTTAATTAATGATATTTAAAAGTAAATAATCATTTTAAATAATGATATTTGAATTTAGTTAATCATTTAATTAATGATTGTTTTAAATTTAGTTAATTATTTTAACTAATGATATTTGGAATTTAGTTAAATCATTTTAATTAATGATGTTTTATAATTAAATAAATCATTTTAATAAATGATTTTTTAATTAATCGTTTTAGCTAATGAAGTTTGAATTTAAGTAATCCAATTAATTTATGATTATTTAAATTTAATTAATTGTTTTAATTAATGATATTTAAAATTTACTTGTCATTTTAATAAATGATGTTTGAGATGACTTATTCATTTTTAACTAATGGCTATTTGAATTTAATTAATCTTTGTAATTAATGATATTTAAAGTTAATTAATCGATTTAATAAAAGTGATTAAAGTAAATTAAATAATATAATAAAATTACTTTAATAAACTGATTTAAAGTTAATAAACTAATTTAATAAAGATTTTAAAGTTAATTTACCAATGTTCTATAAGTGTTTGGAAATAATTATCTATTTTATTAAAGATAATGGATTTGTTTATTTAAAAGAGATTTTAAATATGATTAATTATCTTTCGGGATAATTAATATTGTTTTAAAGTTATAAAAAGGAATTGGAACTCGATTATTTGGATGTTAAGTTGGATAATCTTCTGGGTGTTCGGTCTGATGTTGGTTTAGGCCTTCAGGGTCGCGCACTTGGAAAAATTATTCTCTTAAAATTTTAACAATCAGGAACAAATTCTAATAGTGTTTTACCAATATAGAAATCAAGCACAAGTTTAGCTTTTAAAAAAATTAATGTTCGATATCGGTTATAGAACAATAGTTCCATAATCGATATCGCTTATATGGAAATGATCTAGTCATGCATTTAACACTAAAAGTTGAGGCTTGGACTCGTTTCTATCTCGAAAGTTAAAAATGTCGTTAAGGTGATGCCTAGAGGTAACACTACCTCAACTTGCCCGGCTTCAATTTCAACCGAGAGATAGGACTTGTGTAGAATCAACGAGTAGTGGTAAATATGTGAAAATTTAATTTCCATATACAATCATTTTAATTATCCCCGATAGTTGATTTATTAATTATCGGATTCAACTTTCTTCATGGTGTACCATCACCTTAAAAACGATTTGCTACTCAATCGAGCTTTGTTATCCTTTGTCGGAAATGACTAAACCAAAAGCATGATTCGGGGCTAAGCTATGTGGGGTTGCTCCCATCAAAAGGGCATTTTCACATCTCATCTTGTTTGGATTCGGTTGTGCACTTAGATGTGGTAATATTCGGATACTTAGTAAGGTCTGGCGGGGTCCGGCTTGGAGGTTTTCAAGAAGTGTCATGGAGTATATTAATTTTCCAGGAGTATATTATTAGAGGTATACTCCAAGGGAGATGCACCTTCCTAGTCATTTGTTGGAAAATTTCCTTTCCTTATTTGATTCGAAGCCCTGAACCTGTTTTAGCTTTAAATTGCCACGAGTAGAGCCAACTCCTCATCACGGCAATTAACTATTGATTTAGTCCATTCTATCAAGTTGGACTGTTACCTTAGTCAGTCCATTCTATCAAGTTTGGATTGTTACCTTATTTAGTCCATTCTATCAAGTTGGACTACTTTCCTTGTTCTATCCATTCTGTCCAATTTGGATTTTACTCGGTTTATTTCGATTCTTTCAAGTCTGGTTTAATATTATTTATGCTCATTCATATCTGGATTTGTTCTTGATATTTATTTTTGATCTTGTCTGTATGGATGTTATTCTTGTGAGGTGAAAACCCGTTCCGCTTTAACTACGTGGTCTCACAGAACTTTGATATGTTCCTCATTATTCGAGTTATCTCACGCTGGTATTTCCAGACTGATCCGAGTGTTATTTATTTATAATGCTCAGGTCAGACCGAGTGTTTTACTAGGTTGCCTTTGAAGGTTATGAGATCGTGGAGGGTAGCTGAAAATTCACCCATCATAGTATTTTATTTTCCGTTGTATTAAATAGTATACCTATCGACATTTGTAAGGTTAGGATTTTATAACTGTCCAGCTGAATATGTTTATTTTTAACTCTGATATTCTTTGTATGTTTGGAGTGACAGTTTCTATAATCCTTGTTATATTATATGTTGTCGATTCCGCTATGAGATTCTGTTTTTCTCTTTTCTCTGTTCTTTTCTCTTTATTTACCCTAACAATCTGCCCTTTGTCGATTGGATGCACGGCATTGGAACACAGTGGTAGCGTTCGGTGTCGACTTTCGATGGTCAAAATGGCGGGTCGTTGCAAAGTGGTATCAGAGCACGAGGTTAAGCAAGAACCTTGGCTTTGGTAGAGTTTGGCTCACTAGAGATGGGGTAAGCGACACCTTAAAATGAGTTTGAGACTATTATATATATGAGAGCGTATTTGTTAATATTATAAAAACGTATAATGTTAATTGGTCTATTGAGTTTTTATGAATTCTGGTCGAGACGTGGGATGCCACGGTATCAATTGTGGTTTCTAAACACTTGACCAAGGCCAATGGACATGGTATTGAAAATTTTGAAATTTTGGCAAATTAAATATTTTGCCTAGGATTATATTTTTTATATATATAAAGGTATAATTTTCAAAACTTATATAGTTATAAAGTGTGTTGGTTTAAATGTGATAATATTTATTTATTATCACTATTGTTTGTTCGGTTATGCTTAATTTAAATTAGAAGCATTGACTGTTGTTTGTTAATTGCTAAATGGTGCTTGGTTTATTTAGAAGCATTTTTCGCTTTGATTTCAAATGAACCCGTTGTGAATTAATTTTCACGATTTGACTATAAAGGTGTTGGGAGAAAATGTTAGCTTGAAAATTCACCTTTTAATAATGATGGGTTAAGAATTAAACTTTATAAAAGTTGTTAATATAATCTAAATAGTGGGATAAGATATTTAGAGAATAAATATTGGAGATAATTCTATTATAATAAAGAAGAATTACTATGATATGAAATGATTTTTATATAAAGGAAATTTTATATAAATTTAGTTTGTAAAATGTGTTTAAAAAGGATTTTTGAATCTAAATACTGGAATTTTGAAAATAATTTAAAAGGAAATTTTGAGAAATCAAATAGTAGTACTTATGAAAGTATTTGAAAGTAAAAATATTTTAGGAAGTAGAATTTTAAATGGAATGCATTTTCTTTGGGATTATTGGGAGGAAATCGTTTTGATTAGTTTTGTGGTAATCTGAATAATCTTCTAAGTGACGATCAGATGTTCGCTTAAGCGAATGTTGTAGAGTACTTAGTAAATTATTCTCTTTATCATTGTGCGATCAAGGGGAGTTAAAATCTGAATAAACCAAAAGGTGAGTTTTAATATATAAATTGTTTGAACTTATTATATATAGAAATATATATAGTATGCTTTCAAAGGTGAGTTTTGAAATTAAAACCGAGTATTTAATTTTTAAGTTCCTATAAAAAGGAAGTTGTCTTCAAAACAAAATGTATTTTTAAGAAAATATTGTTTTGATAAATAAGATTTTTCCCTTCGATATGATAAGGGATAAATTAGAAATAGGTGAATTGGGTTAAATTAAATAAGAAGGTTTTGATAAGCATTGTTTTTATTAAAACCATATAGTTGTTTAAAACATCTAAGTAGCATGAACTATTTGTTGATGGGATCAACCCATAAATATTATTCGTTTTAACACTCTAAGTTAAAAAGGTTAATAGGTCGACTTGGTTTTAAGAAACCATAATTTGATTCGATCTCCATCTAGATCTTTGAAAAGGTAAAATAAAATTTGTATGTTCTCTTAGGATATCGAAGAGTATTCTACAAGTAAATAAAGGGAAATAAGTTATTATTTGAAGTTTTATGAAGAAATAACTTTATCAAATATGTTTAAAACTTGGGTGAGAATTTATGAAATAATTCATAAATAATTTTAGTCTTGAATAAAATACTAAGTGAAAATATAAGTAATTTATAAACAATTTATTGTGATTAAGAAACTAATAAAATATAAAGTTTAACTTTCCATTTTGTCTGAGTTAGTTTGGATAATCTTGTAAGCAATAACCAAAGGCTAATCAGCAAAACGGTACGCTTAGATAATTGTCTATGTTTCTGGACAATCAAGAGAGTTTTGAACCTGTTAAAAATTTTTTATTAGTCATTTGACATTTTGAAACAATGTTAAGTGATAAATTTTTCCTTATGGAATTTTATTTATTGTTAGTGTTAGTTTATTCCTTCATGGAATTTGATTGATTAGATTGATTGGTTGTGTGATTTCATAAACCATTGTCTATAAAGTTTAAATATATAGACAAAGAATTATGAATTGTTGTTATTAAGACTTAAATCCGGGTGGTTTTGAAAAAGAGTTTTTTTGAAGATTTTGGGAAAGGAATGATACTTATCACTCTAGTTGATGTTTTTGAAGGAACCGGAATACCACTGGACGCTCCATGTTGTTTTGATTCTAGAGTTTCACCGTACTTTATTAGGAGGAATTCCGTCCTTGTCATGTTGGTTTTGATCTTTGATTTTTCTCGTCTGAGAAATTTGAAAATAGACTTTTAAATTGAACGACCCGGGTATTTAGATATATATTTATCATTTGAAAATTATTGATTGCATATCATCTATTACAGAATATTCTCTGTATTTTGTTGCACATGATTGAGATATGGTTATTGGTTGCATGTAGGTTTATATCAAACTAGTTTTGCATGTAAAGTTACATCACATTGCTTTTGTCAGCCTGATTTTTCTTTTAGATTTCGCAAGTACTGGTATGCAAGAGATTACCATTTGATTCTTGTGCACCTACATTTGCCAAGAGATAATAAAATACTTGCCAAAATATAAATCAAACGCGAAAAGGTATGTAATAAATTTTGAAATTTTAAATTGGATGATGTTTTTATGCCCCGGATAAGGGAGGCCACTTGGCTTTTGTTTTCTTTGACTGGTTTGGAGCCGTAGAGGCGAATTGTAGTTGTTCCGATCGAGCCGTGCTAAGGAGACGCTCGCGAAATTTTCTGAAAATTTTAGAGTTAGAAATTTTTTAAGATTTTTGGAAATTTTTTTGATAACTAAAATTTGATTTTTGGGTTATATCTTGGAATAAATGAATGTGAGAAATTATTTGGTATGGGTCAATGAATTTAAAAGATTTGGAAACATTGGAATATATTCCAGCTAATTGGTTTTGAAAATAAGTTTACAACTCATTTTAACTAATAGTTTTAAACTTAAGGGTTTGGAAACATTTTCTTTCCTTAGGAATTTTAGGGACGAAATTCATTTAAGGGGGAGAATGTAACAAGCCAAAATTTTGGTTATTTGATTTTAAATGTCTAATTAATTTTAAATATTTAAATAATTGGATTTTGGAATTTAATAACTTATAATTCAAATATAAGGAATGGTTAAATATTTGAATTATGAATTAAATGGATTTAAAAATTTCACTTAACTCCTTTTAATTAATAAATAATAGTAGTGAATTCAATTTGTAAATTTATTTACAAATATAAATTGTGCGGATACATATCGATAATTAAATATAAAAAACGGTATTTAAATCTGTGAAATTAGCCTTTCAAGGCATTGTCTCGGATTTTGACGAAACTAGTTTCATCGGATTTGTAATAGTGAATTATAATTTGCCGTCGAATATCATGGCGATCAGACGTGTCAATCGGTCGTGCGAGATTGAAACACATTAAAATTTATATCGGAAATTTAATATAATATCTGGGTCTAAAAGGCTATCTTTTGCATACAATTGAATTGGGCTTGAGAGTTCTGTTGCATTCAGAACATGGGTATAATATATAGAATGCGAGGCAGCATGCCTCGTTTGGAGTTCGAAATTTTCGGGTATGTTTTGCTAAATATTTTTAAAATTAAAATAATATAAATGTATTTATTTTCAGCCTTATACTTGCCATACCTATGCATACTCCTCATGTTTGCCCATACCCTCCATTACATGCCTGCCATACCTCCCTCCCCTTATAAGTTGTCCTGTAACAAGAAAACTTGTTTTCCCTTTTGAATTTAATGTTTAAAAATCAATAACTAAATATATACCTAACAACAAATCATGAAAGAAAAAAAATTCAAACTCTATGGCATATTCTTCATTTGGGTATGCTTAGGCGTTGTTCGATCGTGTTTTGGGGCAGTGGCCGTATATGGAGTAGGAGCTAGGGTTGGGTTTTGTGGCGATTCTGGTAGTTGATTCGATGAACGGACCTTAGATTTGGATTTGTGGTGATGTGGAGCACCTAGGGTGATCTTCTGGCTGGGCATGGTTCATGATTGGAGGCTGTGACCTGATGGTGCTCGTGAGATAATTGGGTCAGGTCACGATTTGGGTGGGTGGCCTTTGGGCGTCGTGGTGATGTCGTTCGGGTCGAGTTCGCCGAGACAAAGCCGTTGGCCAAGACGGAATTCGATTTCGTCGACTATTGCTCTGTGTCAGTGAATTTCGTGCACGCGTCAATTGGTTTGGAGTATCTCTGTGCACGATTTTGTTTGAGTGAGGGAGAAGAAGGGGTGGCGGGGTAAAGCTGTAAATTATTTAAAGTTGTTTAATTTTGATTTTTCATTTATCAATGACTTATAAAATTCATATCTTGCTCATACAAGGTCGGATTCGAACATTGTTTTTTGCGTTGGACTCGTGTCTTCGACATCTTCGTGGTGGAATTAGTTTGGTTGAGTTTGAGGCAAGTGAAAATTTTGGCTAAAATCGAATGTCCGTTTGGTTTTATTCTAAATCGGAACGTTCGGTGAAAACGAAAATCAATGTGAGTTTAACTCACATTAAATTTTATTATAACATATCAATGATGTTATAAACATTTATTGATTGTTTGGATGTTAATTAAATTGTTTGATTGATTGTTTGGTTGAATTTCCGTTTGGAAAATGGATGACATATTAATTTGATTGTTATAAACCCATATGATTATCTATATATTATCCATAACCGTTGTTTTGCAGGGAAATCTGTAGAGAGACCCAAAGGGGTTTCTCGCCCATTTTATTTATTTACATCCGTATGCTCTTATTGACGGTTAATTGAAAGTAATTTCTAATATTCCATTTAATAGTTTAAATGTCGTTATAGCAATTTTCGCTATACCGTTGTTTATTCAATTTCATTCCCAAAACCCTGTCATATGAACTTGAGCTTGGGTTTCCGCTAAAAAGAATATTGAAAATTCATTAATCATTTTTTATTAATGATAATTTAAATTAATTAATCGTTTTAACCAATAATTTTGAAATTGATTCACCAATTTAATCAACGATGTTTAAAATTGGTTTATCTTTAGATTTGATTAATCATTCTTGTTAATGATGTTTTATACTTAATTAATCATTTTAACTAATGATTATTTGAGTTCAATTAATTCTTTTAATTAATAATAATGGAGTTTAATTAATTTATTGAACTCAATTAATTATTTTAATTAAAGATAATTGAAATTTATAATCATTTTAATTAATGATATTTAAAACTAATTAATCATTTTAAATAATGATATTTGAATTTAATTAATCATTTAATTAATAATTGTTTTAAATTTAATTAATTGTTATAACTAATGATATTTAGAATTTAGTTAAATCATTTTAATTATTGATGTTTTATAATTAAATAAATCATTTTAACAAATGATGTTTTAATTAATTATTTTAGCTAATGAAGTTTGAATATAATTAATCCAATTAATTTATGATTATTTAAATTTAATTAATTGTTTTAATTAATGGTATTAAAAATTTACTTATCATTTTAATAAATGTTGTTTGAGATGGCTTATTCATTTTTAACTAATGACTATTTGAATTAAATTAATCTTTGTAATAAATGATATTTAAAGTTAATTAATCGATTTAATAAAAGTGATTAAAGTAAATTAACTAATATAATAAACTTGCTTTAATAGACTGATTTAATGTTAATAAACTGGTTTAATAAAGATTTTAAAGTTAATTAACCAATGTTATATAAGTATTTGGAAATAATTGTCTATTTTATTAAAGATAATGGATTTGTTTATTTAAAACAGATTTTAAATGTGATTAATTATCTTTCAGGATAATTAATATTGTTTTAAAGTTATAAAAGGAATTGGAACTCGATTATTGGGATGTTAAGTTAGATAATCTTCTCTGTGTTCGGTCTGATGTTGGTTAAGGCCTTCGGAGCCGCGCACTTGGAAAAATTATTCTCTTAACGTTTTAACAATCAGGAATTTATTCTAAAAGTGTTTACCAATATGGAAATCAATCACAAGTTCAGCTTTTAAAAAAGTTAAAGTTTGATTTCAGTTATAGAACAATAGTTCTGGAATCGATATCGCTTATATGGAATGATCTAGTCATGCATTTAACACTAAACGTTGAGGCTTGGACTTGTTTTTTTCTCGAAAGTTAAAAATGTCGTCAAGGTGATGCCTAGAGGTAACACTACCTCGACTTGCCTGGCTTCATTTTCAACCGAGAGATAGGACTTGTGTTGAATCAACGAGTAGTGGTAAAAATATATGAAAATTTAATTTCCATATAGGATGATTTTAATTATCCCCGATAGTTGATTTATTAGTTATCGGATTCAGCTTTCTTCATGGTGTATTGTTACCATAAAAACGATTTTTTGCTCAATCGAGCTTTGTTATCCTTTGTCAGAAATGACTAAACCAAAAGCACGAGTAGGGGCCAAGCTATGTGGGGTTGCTCCCATCTAAAAGGTATTTTCACATCTCATCTAGTTTGGATTCGGTTGTGCACTTAGATGTGGAAATATTCGGATACTCGGTAAGGTCTGGCAGGGTCCGGCTTGGATGTTTTTGAGAAGTGTCACGGGGTATATGAGCTTCCCAAAAGTATATTACTAGAGGTATACTCCAAGGGGGGTGCACCTTCCTAGTCATTTGTTGGAAAATTTCCTTTCCTTATTTGATTCGAAACCCTGAACCTGTTTTAGCTATAAATTGCCACGAGTAGAGCCAACTCCTCATCACAACATTTAAGTATTGATTTAGTCCATTCTATCAAGTTGGATTGTTACCTTATTCATTCCATTCTATCAAGTTTGGATTGTTACCTTATTTAGTCCATTCTATCAAGTTGGACTGCTTTCCTTGTTCTATCCATTCTGTCCAATTTCGATTTTACTCGGTTTATTTCCATTCTTTCAAGTCTGGTTTAATATTATTTATGCTCATTCATATTTGGATTTGTTCTTGATATTTATTTTTACTCTTGCCTGTATGGATGTTATTCTTGTGAGGTAAAAACCCATTTGGCGTTAGCAGCGAGGTCTCGCAGAACTTTGATATGTTCCCCATTATTCGAGTTATCTCATGGTCGTATTTCCAAACTGATCTGGGTGTTATTTATTTATAATGCTCGGGTCAGACTGAGTATTTTTCCAAGTTGTCCTTTAAGTTTTAGAGATCGTGGAGGGGAGCTGAAGATTCACCTATCGTAGTATTTTATTTTCCACTGTATTAAATAGTATACCTATCGGCATTTGTAAGGTTAGGATTTTATAACTGTCCAGCTGAATACGTTTGTTTTTAACTCTGATATACTCTGGATGTTTGGAGTGGCAGTTTCTACTTACCTTGTTATATTATATGTTGTCGATTCCACCGTGAGATTCTATTTTTCTCTTTTCTTCGTTCTTTTCTTTTTATTTACCCTAACGATCTGCCTTACATGAAGCTAGCGATTCGCTAACCAAAAGCGACTAAGAAATCCTTTTTTTTGTTGGAAAGTTGTTTTGTTTCAAAGCGAAATGTTTTCAAGTTTAAATCTTTGATATTGGTTTCAAAAATTTATTTTCATGTTTTAAAGAAGACAAGAGTTCAAAGTTGAAATTTTAAAAGTTAGAAAATCAAAATTTCAAGTTTTGAAAATTACAGATCCGTATAGCGATAGCCGCTATACACACAGTTCGGAAAATCTAACTATTTTTCCAATCTAAACTTGTTTTAATTTAAAATCTTTTTAGAAATGTTTCCTAACTTTAATTTAGTAATTAGAGAACAATTATTTAATTATTTAGTTATTATTTATTGATTAATTAATTAATAAAGGTAATTAGTACTTAATCAATTAAGTTAATTATGGTTTGCTAATTAATTAAAGTTAATTATTATTTAATTATTAATGAAGGATTGATTAATTATTATTTAATTATTTATTTAAGATAATTATTAATTAATTATTAACTCAAAATGGGGTTTTATTTAATTAATCTTTGATTAAAGTTAGTTATGTTTTAATAAGGGTTAATTAAGGTTTAATTACCTTTAATTAGAGTTTAATTTCTATTTAACAAGGATTTGGTTCTCATTTACAAGTGTTTTAGTTTATTTTAAAATCACTTTGAGTATAAGAAATCGGTTTTATTTTAAACAATTTTCTTTTTAAATTTGTTTTAAATCAAGGGATTTCTATGTCACTTACTCTTAAGTAACTCCATATGATTAGGAAAACGAAATGACATTTATTAGCATAACAAAATATCATTCTGCTATTACAATTAACTTGGACGTTTACTTACGTTGATTGATGGTTATGTGTTGATCCCTTATACCTGTTTTTATGTGATGCCATGTTAGACTGGATAAGTGAAACCAAATTAAAAGCACCATTGTGGTCACTAAGCTTCCGTTTGATTTTGTAAAGATAAGTATTTCATTTTCTTTTTAAAATGGTTTCAAAGTTATTTAAATTGGAACAAGATATTTAAGAATGATTTGACAAATGGTTTTACTAAAGTTGTTTTTAACTAATCAGAATGGTTTTCCATGTCATAAAAAGAAGTTTTTATAAAGAGTTTTATAAAGGAATCTGGAAATTTATAAAGTGCATTGGGTAAATGGATTCGAGTTTTTAAGCAAAGAAGATTTCATAAATAAGGGAGATTTATAAAATGGATTGCTTATTAAAGGATGCTAATTTGGTTTAAGGTTATTTAAGAAGTTGTTTAAACAGGAAAGGTTTATAAAGAAGTTTTATAAATGACTTGGGTATTTATAAAAGAAGTTCTAGAAAATGATTTGGATATTCATAAAGGGAGTTTATAAAAAGATTTGGATATTTATAATAAATTTATATGAAAATTTGGATCTATAAAAGCAATTTATATAAATGATTTTGAATATTTATAAAAGGGTTTTATAAATGAATTTGGAAGTTTGGAGATTATTCTAAAATGGATTTGGATTTCAAGTAAAAGAGATTTCATTAACGAAATAGATTTGATTAAAAAGGATATATCGAAAGAAATATGAAAAAAAGAATTTGAGCTCTGGGTTCCTCTAAACTGATCTTCAAAAAAAATGGTGGTAGGGAACATTCATTCCATACTTAACACCAAGGGAATAGTGTTTAGGGCTATCCTTACCTCCAATTTAAACAACATTTGTTTAAACCATTTTAACATGATTTGGAAGTAAGAAGTTCTTCATAAATGTTTTATGTATATACTTATGTTAGAGAGATAAGTATAAAAATGTTTTAGACAAATGTTTTGAAAGGAGATTTATTATATAAAGATTTGTTTTGAGGCTTAGTGGTTACTATGGGTAAATAAATCTCAAATGGAGTTCATTATTATTTGGTTATTTAATTGTTAAATAACCGACTATCAAATATGGACCCAAAATGTAACTTTGGAAATATCTAGGAGAAACACGTGAGTTATATAGCACAGTCTTCTCTGATGATGCTATACTGTGTGTATAAATCTTGTTTCGTTCTCCTAAGACAAATGATAAAAAAATTCATCCACTAACAGTTAGGAGGTGATCTTCGCTCTTATCTTTGACTGCTTATTTCCTAAAAAACCAGAGTTGAGTTTACCAAAAACTATCAAATTTTGTTTCGAAGAGACCGGGATCAGATATGTTATCCAAAAACCACTTCGATCCTACTCAAGCATTTCGAAGTGAAGACATCTTAAAAATGATGGAATTGAAGACGGAGCACTTTGAAGTGCAAGGGCAGGTTGCTACTAATCCTCAGGGTGATTCCAAAATGGATGTAGAAGAAGTAGTGCCTTTGGTTCTTTCATCTCCTGAACAACTTTTATGGATGAATGCTGGCATTATGTTGTCGATTGGAAGGCAATGTAGCATTCCAAGTAGAAAGTGCTACAAATAGGTAAAACATTGCCTCAAGCCTGATCAGCTGGGAAATGTCAAAAATCGGCCATGCAGTAGGGCCATGTGGGTCACTCGCATCAGAGTATGGTCATCCAAAATCTAGATCGATTACTATCTACTCATGTATGCTTCGAGGCCCAAAGTTGGGTGATCATATTCGGTACTACTAGTCAAGTGGTAGGACAGTCCTATGTGGTAGGGGTACAAGATTGTGACGACCCACCTTTTAGAACGATTTAAAGTCGACAATAAACCACACATGTCAAACTCAAACCATTCAAATGGGAGGATTGTCAATGGGGTTTAATAAGAAAATAAGAGAAAAGAAGGAAAGCAAAACACAGAATCTCACAGCGGAATGACAAAATATAATAATCAAATAAATAGTTCATGAAGCGATTTAACAATATGCATTTGATTTAAATTTTTACAACATAATCATAGTACAATCAGCAAACATACCAAAATAATAGAACGGAATAATATAGTAAATATGGTCTAGCAAACTCCATCTTCATCTTCAAGAAATAATGTCTTCAAACACTGAAATACTCAGGCTGACCTGAGCGTAATTGTAACAACCCGCATATTTTACGACTCGTATATTTAAATGTTTAATTTAAATATAGCATCGTTAGTCGGATTTTAGTCCGAAAAAGTCACTATTCGTAGAACAACAGTCGAATTAGTGAAAAGTCTATGTGGATCGTGCTATTTGGAAGTGCCTATTTGAAAACACATTCAAACAGGAATTCAGACGTCTGAAATGGGTCGTTCAGACGTCTGAAATTGTTCGAGTCAATCCAGAAAGGCAATAGGCTAAAATTGCCATTTTCAAACGTCTGAAATAAACGATTCAGACGTCCGAATATTGTACTAGACAACATCTGTTTTTCCAGATTCAGACGTCTGAATTGGAAATTTCAGACTTCTAAATAAAGAAAGACAACTCATACTTTTCCAGATTCAGACGTCTGAATTGGAAATTTCAGACGTCTGAATGTAGGCTGAAATTGAGATTCAACAATTTGGACTCGAGACCACTTCCATTGAGTCCAAAATGGTGTTTGCGACTTTTTTGAGTATCAACATCGATATGTTTTGAGTTGGGTAAAATTTTGATGTTTTCATTTAGGGCTTTGGGTTTGGGTTTCAGCCCATTAACCCAACATATCAACCCAACTCCACTCCACTACTCTTCACTCCTTCATAATATTTCATAACACTCAAGCTTTAGAAAAATGGTGGAAGAGAAAAGGAATTAGAAATCCTAAGCCTTAATCTTCTTTGCAAATTCAAGTTCTAGATCCAAAATTCAAAGAGAAGCTTAGGTGAGCATCTCTTTCTTCTTCTCCATCTCAATCTCTCTCCAATTTCAAAAATTTCCTATAACCTAATTTGGGAAATTATTGCCTCTAGTCTTAGATTGGAGCTTCTAAAGTTGAAGTTGAAGAGTAGTTGATCTTCCTTTGCTTTCAAGCTTCTCCTTCATCGTTTGTGGGTTTAAAGGTGAGTTTTTGAACTCACATCTACGTCTATATCTTTGATAGTGTTAGGTAGCAATTCCTAACATATAATCCTTATCCATTTGTTTTTAAATTGAATTGGTTTGGTGAATATTCCAATTTTTGGCGTTTGAAGTCAAAATCTATGAAAAATCATTATATGGATGTTTGGACATGTTGGTAGGAGTGTATTGGTGAGTCTTTAAGGTTGGGTAGTCGTTTGGCGTCAACCCCTAGCAATTGTCACTCATCCGATCGTTTCCGATATGATTTGGCTATTATTGGCCTAGGCAAAATATTGCCCAGAGCTTCAGGTTCAAACGTCTGAATTATTCATTTCAGACGTCTGAATCTGCTTGTCTCGGCCCAATTTGCCTATTTTATGTGGGTTTCCAATTTTAATCGATTCGTGTTGATCCGATTTGTTGTTATCTTTTATATCAACTTTGATGACTTCTTTTTCGGGATTTTTTTGGTAATATCCATTTTAATGGATTCGGTATCGATTTTGATGGTGTTAATTCACGTCGTCGAATGTGGAATTTGGTGATTGATTGTTTCTACAATCATTTCTTTGATTTGTCACTTTAAAATGCAAAGGTTTCAATACTAGTAGTAAATACTCAAACTCTTTCATCAAAACGATCCCAACTCTATTTTCATAACATCATTTATAAGACCAATTTCCAATCTATTAGTATATACAAACCTTTACCTCATTCGTATGAGAAATCTAATTAAACGGCTTAGTAAAACAAGTGGTATGAAACGCTTGCATTTACTTCGTCGGTTAATTCTTGGACTTGTTCGACTGAACTCTTGTGACAATTTTCAAGTGGAAATCTATAATTTGTTCGTAAATATTTAAGTTAAGCTAGTGGTTATGGGACATGAAGCTAAACTCATCTATTTACTAGCTTAGTGTAATCGACACTTTTTATTGATCGATGATGATCATTTTATGATTTAGACTAGCGATTGAGCGATGTCTCTTTGTTGGTATGGGGATTAAACCCCATTTGAGGAGCTTCGGCTCAAATTTGGCAGGGTAGCGACCCATGGTCTTCGGGCCATTTGAGGAGCTTCGACTCAAATTTGATGGTTAGCGACCATGGAATAGCGTTCTGTTTGAGATACACGTGTTGGTGAGTTTTCATGCTCCCGTTTGAGATATGCCTTCCCCCTTTTTGTGATTTCTGGATTTCTAGTTGATGATTTCTAGTATTTACGTTTCATCGATTTTGCGATTGGCATCGATCTGTTTGCCAATATTTATGTTTGGTGATTAATTTAAAGAATGTGACATTCTTTTTGGATGTTTGAGAATATTTGAGATATTGTATGATTTTTGTTGTTGCCTTATGTATACTTGTTATAGTATGACATTTTTGTCATCACACGTTCTTGTCATATCTCTTATCCTATCTTATTTTATCTGATAACTATGGCTAGACTGATCCGTTTATTATTTTCTTCTTAAATAATACTCGGGTCAGACCGAGATGTTACAGGTGCTTCTGCTTGACTCCTTATCTGGGATCATCTTCTGACTTTTGTCTAACTACGTTAGATTTGTAGTTTTTGTTGTCATACATTTGAGATAGAGACTCCTTGATGTATAATTATTCTTTTGTCTAGCACTTGTATCTATTATTTTGTGATGTAGTGGATCTAGATTGACCACTACTTTGATGTACTCTTTTATGTGATATATTTGTATCTGATTCCGCCTTTGTGATATGAATGTCTGTGACTGATTTGTGTTATGTTTATTTCTATATTTTTTTCCGAAGGCCACTTAGCCAGTGTGTGGTAGCTTTGAGTTTGTATTGGATACGTCGGATTTCCCTAGGAAATGAAATGTAAGTTATATTATCTGACATATCGGTACTCGCACAAAGCAATTACACAGATGGTCGCTCCTCAACAGCCTTATTCTTCGCGCTAGTTGACGGTATTACTTAGTAGTGTTCTTGGCTAGCGTGAGCATAGAGGTGGGGCGTCACAGCTTGGTATCAAAGCCAAACTTTGGAACAATGTAGAATAATCTTGCAAGGATCATTGTCCTAAGTCTCTCTTAAGAGTCGTGCCATAGGATATAATTCAAGTCTTCGTACCGTTCAATCCTATTTCTTTTTATGTTTCCTTGTTTTATTAATCCAGTTTGTTTGATATTCATTTTGAGAATAACCTTTTTCTTTCCTTCTTAAAGAAGAAGAGATGGTTAGATCTAGCAGTCCCAGCGCCGGTCAATCTAGTATTCCTTCTCTGGATGGCGTATTTATGTCTGCCCAACAACTTTTGGATCTTGTAAAGAATCCAAAGTTTATCTGTGCTTTGAGTAAGGACCCCAAAATGATTTTTCCTTTGAAACTAGAAGTGCCTTTCGACCAGTTTGTTGATATCACTCTTCGTTTGAAGAGGCCGATAAAGAAAATGATGTTGAAGTTGTGGATGCCAAAAAAAACTTCACCATCAACAAGAAAAGGCATATTAAGTTCAAAAGCCCTAATCCCAGCAAGAAAGAGAGGCAGGCAATTTCGGTAGCAAATACTCCTACCTGTAGTCGTGGACAATGCTACAATTGTGGTTCTATGGACCACTATGGGATTGAGTGTCCAAAACCCTTTTCTTGTCGCTATTGCAAAAGGGTGGGTCATTTTTTATTTTCATGTCCCAAATTTCAGAGTAGGAGAGAGGGAAAGTTGAATGTTCGTGCAAGCCCCTAGTAACCCTTCTCTTGGTCAAGGTAATTATCATTCTATCCTTGACGATATTTGTTTTGTGATTATCTTATTCGAGTTCCTTTTGATTTGGGTTCATCTCATTATTTTATATCAAAGGAACTTGTTGATTCTTTCTCTTTTAATATTATGGGCTTGATGACTTCATTGAGAATTGCGAATTCGATTGATGGATCCGCAACACTCAATTTACTTTGGGAAAATGTCGAGATTATTTTTTGTGATTATTCTTTTCCAGCCCATTTGCATGTTATGCGTTACTTAGGCTTTGGAATTTATTTTTGGGAAAGGATTGGCTTAATCATATGAATCCCATATACTATGTCCCGAGCGGACTATCTATCTTTGACATCCTCAATCTGTTAAGCAGATTTCTATTGTTTTTAATGATTTTTGATTTCCAAATTTGGTGGCAACACTTTATTCTTTAAACTCACTTGATGAGAAAAGTGTTATTTCTCTCATTCAAGTAGTTTGTGAATTTTCCGGTATATTTTAGCTTGTCTTAGGATTATCTCCTTAGCAATCTATTGTGTGGTGCTAAGGTCTTTTCATCTCGACCTTGCCACCGATTTTCATCAGCTACGAGTTGCGGAGGGAAGCATTCCACTTACTGCATTCCGCACTCGTTATGATTCTTGTGAGTGGTTCGTCATGTCATTCGGTTTGACGAACCTTCTACCTTATTTCATCCATCTTATGAATCGAGTATTCTATGAATATCTCGATGAGTTTATCCTTGTATTTATTGATTATGGATGAAAAAAAATATTTAAAATTTTCAAATCTTTTTAATAAGATATTTATAAGTATGATTGGATTTTGTTCTTAAAAACGAGCAAAGACTATTCGTAAAATTTTTAAGTGACATGTTTATCATATAGAAGATGATTTTGTGTTGTTTTGCCCATTGAGTGCTTTAAGAATTCTGGTCGACGCGCTTGATCAACGTTATCGATAGGAATCTCCTAAACGCTATGGTGAGACAGTCAAACATAGTAAATTCTTGTGAAAAGTTAATTATAATTTTGAAAGTCTTAGCTTTTCGGGAAAGAGAATCAATTAAAGGAACTCTTTTCCGATGCTTTTATTCTTGCGATTCCCGATGGAAACCAAGACTTTATTGTTTGTACCGATACTAGTCGTATTGGTTTTGGTGTCATTCTCTTGCAAAGGGAATGTGTTATCGCATTTGCATCTTGACAATTAAAGCTTGTCGAGACTAGATATGCCATTCATGATTTGGTGCTCGCAGCTATTGTTTTCGCTCTTAGATTTTGTTGTCATTATCTTTTGGGAGAGAAATTTTTTATCTACACCGATCGTAAATCTTCGAAGTATTTGTTTTCTCAAAAGGAACTCAATTTGCATCAACAACGTTGGCTCGAGTCCCTTGCATCTTATGATCTTGATATTTTTTATACTTCCGGAAAAGGCAATCGTGTTGTCGATGCCCTTATGCCGAGAGCAACAAGCGGTTGTTTCCATGATGATATCCGAATGGAGTGATCTCGAGACTTTATCCACTTGTGAGATTCGAGATCGTGAATGCAATTCATGTTCATCACTTGTTTTTTGTAGCCTTGAGGCTCATCCTTCTCTTTTGAACCACATCCTTGAAGCTCAATATTAAGATCCCGAATTGGCTTTTCTTAGCCAAAGTTGTAGGGATCAAATAAGGTTGATGGTTTGAAAGATTTTGAAATCGATGCTCGTGGCGGTATTCGAAAATTTGGTAGACTTATTGTGCCAAATATTATTGATCTTTGTAAAGATATTTTAGAAGATTCTCATCGTTCTAAATTTACCATTCATCCCGACAATAGTAAAATGTACGCGGATTAGAAGCGACTTTATTATTGGGATGGGATGAAATATGATATCACTAATTTTATAAAGTGTTGCATGACTTGCCAACTCGTTGAAGCCGAGCATCAAAGGCCCGATGGGTTAATACAACCTTTGGACATTCCAATTGGAAGTGGGACCAAATTTCCATGGATTTTATTGACGGTCTTCACCGTTCTCGTTCGGGTCATGATAGTCTATGGGTGATTGTTGATAGACTTACAAAATCCGCCCATTTTATTCCCGTTTGGTCCAATCGGACCGTACCTCTTTTGGCTAAACTCTATGTCAAATTATATAGCATGGAGTTCCTACTTCTATTGTTAGCAATCGTGATCCATTATTTTATTGGTGGATTTTTGTAAGGTCTTCAAAAGCTTTGGGAACAAAGCTTAATTCTAGCACTGCTTATCGTCCTTAATCCGATTGACAAATCGAGCGCGTGAATCAAACTCTTGAAGATCTTCTTCGTGCATGTGTTCTTGATTTTGGTGGAAGTTGGGAAGATCATATTTCTCTCGTTGAGTTTTCTTCCAATTATAGCTTCCAATCTAGTATTGGTATGACACCTTTCGAGGCACTCTACAGAAGGCCCTGCCGATTCCCTTCGTGTTGGCTTGAAGCCGGTGAGAAGCTGGTTTTAGGTCCAGATTTTATTCGTGATGCCACAGAAAAGATTGACCTTATTCATCAAAGGACGAAAGAAGCTCAAAGTAGACAAAAATCCTATGCCGATAATCAAAGAAGGAAATTAGAATTTTCTATGGGAGATTTTGTGTTTATTCATGTTTCACCTATGAAGGGTGTTGTGCGTTTCAATCGATCGGGAAAACTAGCACCTCGATATATTGGCCCATTTCCCATCACCGAACGCATTGGTTCCGTGGCTTATCGCCTTTATTTACCAGCTCAATTTTTCGCTATTCATGACGTATTCTACGTCTCTCAATTACGGAAATGCCTTCGAGATTCCGATTCTGTTCTTGAGCCCGGTGTTATTGAAGAAATTGAAGTTTTGCCTAATTTGACTTATGAAAAACATCATATCCGTATCATTGCTTCGGAGGTTAAACGTCTTCGAAATAAAGATGTTCCTCTTATGAAAGTTCAATGGTCCTCAAATCCTAAGGATTGCTCTGGGGAATCTGGAGAATTCATCGAGCGAACACATCTGGACTTCCTCTCCTGTGCTCATTAAGGTGAACTTCTTGTTTCAAATTTTCTTCTCTTTGTATTGATATGCTTTTATAGTTGTTACTCTTTAATTTCTTCTTAATTATTGCGAGGATGCAATTTCTTTAAGGAGGGGAGTCTGTAACAACCCGCATATTTTACGATTCATATATTTAAATGTTTAATTTAAATATAGCATCGTTAGTTGGATTTTAGTCCGAAAAAGTCACTATTCGTAGAAGAACAATCGAATTAGTAAAAAGTCTATGTGGATCATGCTATTTGGAAATGGCTATTTGAAAACACATTCAAACAGGAATTCAGACGTCTGAAATGGGTCGTTCAGACGTCTAAAATTGTTCGAGTCAATCCAGAAAGGAAATAGGCTAAAATTGCCATTTTCAAACGTCTGAAATAAACGATTCAGACGTCTGAATATTGTACTAGACAACATCTGTTTTTCCAGATTCAGACGTTTGAATTGGAAATTTGAGACGTCTGAATAAAGAAAGACAACTCATACTTTTCCAGATTCAGACGTCTGAATTGGAAATTTGAGACGTCTGAATGTAGACTGAAATTGAGATTCAACAATTTGGACTCGAGACCACTTCCATTGAGTCCAAAATGGTGTTTGCGACTTTTTTGAGTATAAACATCGATATTTTTTGAATTGGGTAAAATTTTGATGTTTTCATTTAGGGCTTTGGGTTTGGGTTTCAACCCATTAACCCAACATATCAACCCAACTCCACTCCACACCTCTTCACTCCTTCATAATATTTCCTAACACTCAAGCTTTAGAAAAATGGGGGAAGAGAAAAAGAATTAGAAATCCTATGCCCTAATCTTCTTTGCAAATTCAAGTTCTAGCTCCAAAATTCAAAGAGAAGCTTAGGTGAGCATCTCCTTCTTCTTCTCCATCTCAATCTCTCTCCAATTTCAGAAATTTCCTATAACCTAATTTGGGAAATTATTGCCTCTAGACTTAGATTGGAGCTTCTAGAGTTGAAGTTGAAGAGTAGTTGATCTTCCTTTGCTTTCAAGCTTCTCCTTCATCGTTTTTGGGTTTAAAGGTGAGTTTTTGAACTCACATCTAGGTCTATATCTTTGATAGTGTTAGGTAGCAATTCCTAACATCTAATCCTTGTCCATTTGTTTTTGAATTGAATTGGTTTGGTGAATATTCCAATTTTTGGCGTTTGAAGTCAAAATCTATGAAAAATCATTATATGGATGTTTGGACATGTTGGTCGGAGTGTATTGGTGAGTCTTTAAGGTTGGGTAGTCATTTGGCGTCAAACCCTAGCAATTATCACTCATCCGATCGTTTCCGATTTGATTTGGCCATTATTGGCCTAGGAAAAATATTGCCCAGGGCTTCAGGTTCATATGTCTGAATTATTCATTTCAGACGTCTGAATCTGCTTGTCTCGGTCCAATTTGCCTATTTTATGTGGGTTTCCAATTTTAATCGATTCGTGTTGATCTGATTTGTTGTTATCTTTTATATCAACTTTGATGACTTCTTTTTCGTGATTTTTTTTGGGAATATCCATTTTAATGGATTCGGTATCGATTTTGATGGTGTTAATTCACGTCGTCAAATGTGGATATTGGTGATTGATTGTTTCGACAATCATTTCTTTGATTTGTCACTTTAAAATGCAAAGGTTTCAATACTAGTAGTAAATACTCAAACTCTTTCATCAAAACGATTCCAACTCTATTTTAATAACAAATCTCATTTATAAAACCAATTTCCAATCTATTAGTATATACAAACCTTTACCTCATTCGTATGAGAAATCTAATTAAACGGTTTAGTAAAACAAGTGGTATGAAACTCTTGCGTTTACTTCGTCGGTTAATTCTTGGACTTGTTCGACTGAACTCTTATGACAATTTTCGAGTGGAAATCTACAATTTCTTCGTAAATATTTAAGTTAAGCTAGTGGTTATGGGACATTAAGCTAAACTCATCTATTTACTAGCTTAGTGTAATCGACACTTTTTATCGCTCGATGATGATCATTTTATGATTTAGACTAGCGATTGAGCGATGTCTCTTTGTTGGTATGGGGATTAAACCCCATTTGAGGAGCTTCGGCTCAAATTTGGCGGGGTAGCGACCCATGGTCTTCGGGCCGTTTGAGGAGCTTCGACTCAAATTTGATGGTTAGCGACCATGGAATAGCGTTCTGTTTGAGATACACGTGTTGGTGAGTTTTCATGCTCCCGTTTGAGATAGGCCTTCCCCCTTTTTGTGATTTCTGGATTTCTAGTTGATGATTTCTAGTATTTACGTTTCACCGATTTTGCGATTGGCATCGATCTGTTTGCCAATATTTATGTTTGGTGATTAATTTAAAGAATGTGACATTCTTTTTGGATGTTTGAGAATATTTGAGATATTGTATGATTTTTGTTGTTGCCTTATGTATACTTGTTATAGTATGACATTTTTGTTATCACACATTCTTGTCATATCTCTTATCCTATCTCATTTTATCTGATAACTATAGCTAGACTGATCCGTTTATTATTTTCTTCTTAAATAATACTCGGGTCAGACCGAGATGTTACAGGTGCTTCTGCTTGACTCCTTATCTGGGATCATCTTCTGACTTTTGTCTAACTACGTTAGATTTGTAGTTTTTGTTGTCATACATTTGAGATAGAGACTCCTTGATGTATAATTATTCTTTTGTCTAGCACTTGTATCTATTATTTTGTGATGTAGTAGATCTAGATTGACCACTACTTTGATGTACTCTTTTATGTGATATATTTGTATCTGATTCCGCCTTTGTGATATGAATGTCTGTGACTGATTTGTGTTATGTTTATTTCTATATTTTTTTTCGAAGGCCACTTAGCCACTGTGTGGTAGCTTTGAGTTTGTATTGGATACGTCGGATTTCCCTAGGAAATGAAATGTAAGTTATATTATCTGACATATCGGTACTCGCACAAAGCAATTACACAGATGGTCGCTCCTCAACAGCCTTATTCTTCGCGCTAGTTGACGGTATTACTTAGTAGTGTTCTTGGCTAGCGTGAGCATAGAGGTAGGGCGTCACAGCTTGGTATCAAAGCCAAACTTCGGAACAATGTAGAATAATCTTGCAAGATCATTGTCCTAAGTCTCTCTTAAGAGTCGTGCCATAGGATATAATTCAAGTCTTCGTACCGTTCAATCCTATTTCTTTTTATGTTTCCTTGTTTTATTAATCCAGTTTGTTTGATATTCATTTTGAGAATAACCTTTTTCTTTCCTTCTTAAAGAAGAAGAGATGGTTAGATCTAGCAGTCCCAGCGCCGGTCAATCTAGTAGTCCTTCTCTGGATGGCATATTTATGTCTGCCCAACAACTTTTGGATCTTGTAAAGAATCCAAAGTTTATCTGTGCTTTGAGTAAGGACCCCAAAATGATTTTGCCTTTGAAACTAGAAGTGCCTTTCGACCAGTTTGTTGATATCACTCTTCGTTTGAAGAGGCCGATAAAGAAAATGATGTTGAAGTTGTGGATGCCAAAAAAAACTTCACCATCAACAAGAAAAGGCATATTAAGTTCAAAAGCCCTAATCCCAGCAAGAAAGAGAGGCAGGCAATTTCGGTAGCAAATACTCCTACCTGTAGTCGTGGACAATGCTACAATTGTGGTTCTATGGACCACTATGGGATTGAGTGTCCAAAACCCTTTTCTTGTCGCTATTGCAAAAGGGTGGGTCATTTTTTATTTTCATGTCCCAAATTTCAGAGTAGGAGAGAGGGAAAGTTGAATGTTCGTGCAAGCCCCTGGTAACCCTTCTCTTGGTCAAGGTAATTATCATTCTATCCTTGACGATATTTGTTTTGTGATTATCTTATCCGAGTTCCTTTTGATTTGGGTTCATCTCATTATTTTATATCAAAGGAACTTGTTGATTCTTTCTCTTTTAATATTATGGGCTTGATGACTTCATTGAGAATTGCGAATTCGATTGATGGATCCGCAACACTCAATTTACTTTGTGAAAATGTCGAGATTATTTTTTGTGATTATTCTTTTCCAGCCCATTTGCATGTTATGCGTTACTTAGGCTTTGGAATTTATTTTTGGGAAAGGATTGGCTTAATCATATGAATCCCATATACTATGTCCCGAGCGGACTATCTATCTTCGACATCCTCAATCTGTTAAGCAGATTTCTATTGTTTTTAATAATTTTTGATTTCCAAATTTGGTGGCAACACTTTATTCTTTAAACTCACTTGATGAGAAAAGTGTTATTTCTCTCATTCAAGTAGTTTGTGAATTTTCCGGTATATTTTAGCTTGTCTTAGGATTATCTCCTTAGCAATCTATTGTGTGGTGCTAAGGTCTTTTCATCTCGACCTTGCCACCGATTTTCATCATCTACGAGTTGCGGAGGGAAGCATTCCACTTACTGCATTCCGCACTCGTTATGATTCTTGTGAGTGGTTCGTCATGTCATTCGGTTTGACGAACCTTCTACCTTATTTCATCCATCTTATGAATCGAGTATTCTATGAATATCTCGATGAGTTTATCCTTGTATTTATTGATTATGGATGAAAAAATATATTTAAAATTTTCAAATCTTTTTAATAAGATATTTATAAGTATGATTGGATTTTGTTCTTAAAAACGAGCAAAGAATATTCGTAAAATTTTTAAGTGACATGTTTATCATATAGAAGATGATTTTGTGTTGTTTTGCCCATTGAGTGCTTTAAGAATTCTAGTCGACGCGCTTGATCAACGTTATCGATAGGAATCTCCTAAACGCTATGATGAGACAGTCAAACATAGTAAATTCTTGTGAAAAGTTAATTATAATTTTGAAAGTCTTAGCTTTTCGGGAAAGAGAACCGATTAAAGGAACTCTTTTCCGATGCTTTTATTCTTGCGGTTCCCGATGGGAACCAAGACTTTATTGTTTGTACCGATACTAGTCGTATTGGTTTTGGTGTCATTCTCTTGGAAAGGGAATGTGTTATCGCATTTGCTTCTTGAAAATTAAAGCTTGTCGAGACTAGATATGCCATTCATGATCTGGTGCTCGCAGCTATTGTTTTCGCTCTTAGATTTTGGCGTCATTATCTTTTGGGAGAGAAATTTGTTCTCTACACCGATCGTAATTCTTCGAAGTATTTATTTTCTCAAAAGGAACTCAATTTGCATCAACAACGTTGGCTCGAGTCCCTTGCATCTTATGATCTTGATATTTTTTATACTTCCGAAAAAGGCAATCGTGTTGTCGATGCCCTTATGCCGAGAGCAACAAGCGGTTGTTTCCATGATGATATCCAAATGGAGTGATCTCGAGACTTTATCCACTTGTGAGATTCGAGATCGTGAATGCAATTCATGTTCATCTCTTGTTGTAGGGATCAAATAAGGTTGATGGTTTGAAAGATTTTGAAATCGATGCTCGTGGCGGTATTTAAAATTTGGTAGACTTATTGTGCAAAATATTATTGATCTTCGTAAAGATATTTTAGAAGATTCTCATCGTTCTAAATTTACCATTCATCCCCGCAATAGTAAAATGTATGCGGATATGAAGCGACTTTATTATTGGGATGGGATGAAATATGATATAACTAATTTTATAAAGCGTTGCATGACTTGCCAACTCGTTGAAGCCGAGCATCAAAGGCCTGGTGGGTTATTGCAACCTTTGCACATTCCAATTTGGAAGTGGGACCAAATTTCCATGGATTTTATTGACGGTCTTCACCATTCTTGTTCGGGTCATGATAGTCTATGGTGATTGTTGATAGACTTACAAAATCCGCCCATTTTATTCCCGTTTGGTCCAATCGTACCGTACCTCTTTTGGCTAAACTCTATGTCAAATTAAATAGCATGGAGTTCCTACTTCTATTGTTAGAAATCGTGATCCATTATTTTATTGGTGGATTTTTGTAAGGTCTTCAAAAGCTTTGGGAACAAAGCTTAATTCTAGCACCGCTTATCGTCCTTAATCCGATGGACAAATCGAGCGTGTGAATCAAACTCTTGAAGATCTTCTTCGTGCATGTGTTCTTGATTTTGGTGGAAGTTGGGAAGATCATATTTCTCTTGTTGAGTTTTCTTCCAATTATAGCTTCCAATCTAGTATTGGTATGGCACCTTTCGAGGCACTCTACGGAAGGCCCTACCGATTCCCTTCGTGTTGGCTTGAAGCCGGTGAGAAGCTGGTTTTATGTCCAGATTTTATTCGTGATACCACAGAAAAGATTGACCTTATTCATCATAGGATGAAAGAAGCTCAAAGTAGACAAAAATCCTATGCCGATAATCGAAGAAGGAAACTATAATTTTCTATGGGAGATTTTGTGTTTATTCGTGTTTCACCTATGAAGGGTGTTGTGCGTTTCAGTCGATCGGGAAAACTAGCACCTTGATATATTGGCCCATTTCCCATCACCGAACGCATTGGTTCCGTGGCTTATCGCCTTTATTTACCAGCTCAATTTTCCGCTATTCATGACGTATTCCACGTCTCTCAATTACAGAAATGACTTCGAGATTCCGATTCTGTTCTTGAGCCCAGTGTTATTGAAGAAATTGAAGTTTCGCCTAATTTGACTTATGAAAAACATCCTATCTGTATCATTGCTTCGGAGGTTAAACGCCTTCGAAATAAAGATGTTCCTCTTGTGAAAGTTAAATGGTCCTCAAATCCTAAGGATTGCTCTTGGGAATCTAGAGAATTCATCGAGCGAACACATCCGGACTTCCTCTCTCGTGCTCATTAAGGTGAACTTCTTGTTTCAAATTTTCTTCCCTTTGTATTGATATGCTTTTATAGTTATTACTCTTTAATTTCTTCTTAATTATTGCGAGGATGCAATTTCTTTAAGGAGGGGAGTCTGTAACAACCCGCATATTTTACGATTCGTATATTTAAATGTTTAATTTAAATATAGCATCGTTAGTCGGATTTTAGTCCGAAAAAGTCACTATTCGTAGAAGAACCGTCGAATTAGTAAAAAGTCTATGTGGATCGTGCTATTTGGAAGTGCCTATTTGAAAACATATTCAAACAGGAATTCAGACGTCTGAAATGGGTCATTCAGAAGTCTGAAATTGTTCGAGTCAATCCAGAAAGGAAATAGGCTAAAATTGCCATTTTCAGACGTCTGAAATAAATGATTCAGACGTCTAAATATTGTACTAGACAACATCTGTTTTTCCAGATTCAGACGTCTGAATTTGAAATTTCAAACGTCTGAATAAAGAAAGACAACTCATACTTTTCCAGATTCAGACGTCTGAATTGGAAATTTCAGACGTCTGAATGTAGACTGAAATTGAGATTCAACAATTTGGACTCGAGACCACTTCCATTGAGTCCAAAATGGTGTTTGCGACTTTTTTGAGTATAAACATCGATATGTTTCGAGTTGGGTAAAATTTTGATGTTTTCATTTAGGGCTTTGGGTTTCAGCTCATTAACCCAACATATCAACCCAACTCCACTCCACTCCTCTTCACTCCTTAATAATATTTCCTAACACTCAAGCTTTAGAAAAATGGGGGAAGAGAAAAAGAATTAGAAATCCTAAGCCCTAATCTTCTTTGCAAATTCAAGTTCTAGCTCCAAAATTCAAAGAGAAGCTTAGGTGAGCATCTCCTTCTTCTTCTCCATCTCAATCTCTCTCCAATTTCAGAAATTTCCTATAACCTAATTTGGGAAATTATTGCCTCTAGACTTAGATTGGAGCTTCTAAAGTTGAAGTTGAAGAGTAGTTGATCATCCTTTGCTTTCAAGCTTCTCCTTCATCGTTTTTGGGTTTAAAGGTGAGTCTTTGAACTCACATTTAGGTCTATATCTTTGATAGTGTTAGGTAGCAATTCCTAACATATAATCCTTGTCTATTTGTTTTTGAATTGAATTGGTTTGGTGAATATTCCAATTTTTGGCGTTTGAAGTCAAAATCTATGAAAAATCATTATATGGATGTTTGGACATGTTGGTCAGAGTGTATTGGTGAGTCTTTAAGGTTGGGTAGTCGTTTGGCATCAACCCCTAGCAATTGACACTCATCCGATCGTTTCTGATATGATTTGGCTATTATTGGCCTAGGCAAAATATTGCCCAGAGCTTTAGGATCAGATGTCTGAATTATTCATTTCAGACGTCTGAATCTGCTTGTCTCGGCCCAATTTGCCTATTTTATGTGGGTTTCTAGTTTTAATCGATTCGTGTTGATCCGATTTGTTGTTATCTTTTATATCAACTTTGATGACTTCTTTTTCGGGATTTTTTTTGGGAATATCCATTTTAGTGGATTCGGTATCGATTTTGATGGTGTTAATTCACGTCGTTGAATGTGGAATTTGGTGATTGATTGTTTCTACAATCATTTCTTTGATTTGTCACTTTAAAATGCAAAGGTTTCAATACTAGTAGTAAATACTCAAACTCTTTCATCAAAACGATTCCAACTCTATTTTAATAACAAATCTCGTTTATAAAACCAATTTCCAATCTATTAGTATATACAAACCTTTACCTCATTCGTATGAGAAATCTAATTAAACGGCTTAGTAAAACAAGTGGTATGAAACGCTTGCGTTTACTTCGTCGGTTAATTCTTGGACTTGTTCGACTGAACTCTTGTGATAATTTTTGAGTGGAAATCTACAATTTGTTCATAAATATTTAAGTTAAGCTAGTGATTATGGGACATGAAGCTAAACTCATCTATTTACTAGCTTAGTGTAATCGACACTTTTTATTGGTCGATGATGATCATTTTATGATTTAGACTAGCGATTGAGCGATGTCTCTTTGTTGGTATGGGGATTAAACCCCATTTGAGGAGCTTCGGCTCAAATTTGGCGGGGTAGCGACCCATGGTCTTTGGGCCATTTGAGGAGCTTCGGCTCAAATTTGATGGTTAGCGACCATGGAATAGCGTTCCGTTTGAGATACACGTGTTGGTTTGAGATAGGCCTTCCCTCTTTTTATGATTTCTGGATTTCTAGTTGATGATTTCTAGTATTTACGTTTCACCGATTTTGCGATTGGCATCGATCTGTTTGCCAATATTTATGTTTGGTGATTAATTTAAAGAATGTGACATTCTTTTTGGATGTTTGAGAATATTTGAGATATTGTATGATTTTTGTTGTTGCCTTATGTATACTTGTTATAGTATGACATTTTTGTTATCACACGTTCTTGTCATATCTCTTATCCTATCTCATTTTATCTGATAACTATAGCTAGACTGATTCGTTTATTATTTTCTTCTTAAATAATACTCGGGTCAGACCGAGATGTTACAGGTGCTTCTGCTTGACTCCTTATCTGGGATCATCTTCTGACTTTTGTCTAACTACGTTAGATTGGTAGTTTTGGTTGTCATACATTTGAGATAGAGACTCCTTGATGTATAATTATTCTTTTGTCTAGCACTTGTATCTATTCTTTTGTGATGTAGTGGATCTAGATTGACCACTACTTTGATGTACACTTTTATGTGATATATTCATATCTGATTCTGCCTTTGTGATATGAATGTCTGTGACTGATTTGTGTTATGTTTATTTCTATATTTTTTTCCGAAGGCCACTTAGCCATTGTGTGGTAGCTTTGAGTTTGTATTGGATATGTCGGATTTCCCCTTGAAATGAAATGTAAGTTATATTATCTGACATATCGGTACTCACACAAAGCAATTAGACAGATGGTCGCTCCTCAACAACCTTATTCTTCGCGCTAGTTGACGACATTACTTAGTAGTGTTCTTGGCTAGCGTGAGCATAGAGGTGGGGCGTCACAGTAATGAAAAGACAAAACACTCAAATCAGAACTAAATGTTCTTATGTAATTTAAATCAATAACAAGTAAATATAAGTGTAATAGCTTCAGAGATGTTTATGGTATTTTCCATCTTCTATCAAGTGCACAACGTGAGTGCAATATCTTAAGAGATGTTATGGGATTTTCCACCTCCAAAGGATCCGTCAAACTATCTATATGTAGTAAGATATGCTATATATGCAATGTCTATCAGTAAAGTAAAGTACTAAAATAGCATTAAGGCTTTACATTGATCCCCCTTAACACATTTTAAGCAGGTAGTCTATACAGGTCCTGTAACACAACCAATAACATCGGTAGCCAGTGAGTCCCCTATACGTACCATACTAAAACAAAATCATAGTGGGCAAGCATAAGGATAAAAGTATGACAAGGCACGTGAGGTAATGCCCAAGGTAGGATTCTACTAGTTTACCCTTTCTTGCTGGTCGTAACACATCGCTACAACGACTGCCGACCGAGTCCACCACCCCAAAATCAAATCAATGTGCACCGATCAAGTCAAAAATCAATATAATACGAAGGGGTGATGGCCCCTAAAGGTAGCTAACCCCTTGGCCAGACATACGCTTCTGTTTTAGTTATTTCAAATTGACACAAGTGACGGGGTCATCCATCACCGTTCTCTTTCTTCATTCAAGTAAACGTCGCCAATTTAACCTCTACATTCTGGATAACATCCACCACGTACATGGTTGTTAAAGTGGTTCCAGTAGAATAACAGAGAGTATGCCATTCATCCAGCCTTGGTCGCTTTAACAACCAAATGTCGTTTTTCACATCGGTTGGTTCTTTTAAATTTCAAGAACAAGTCATACTTCATATCAAAGTATCAGATTTTCTTCAAAATCATTTCGAATACAAAATAGGTTATACCTTCATATTGAAGCATTCATATTTAAATCAATGATTTAAATCTAAATAGTTCCCCTTTAAAATAGTTTAAATATTGAAAATGGATTGAATAATTTAAAATAGTTTCACTATTGAAAAATAGTTTGGAATAATTAAATAGTTTAAAGATTGAAAATAGTTTAGAATATAAAAGAGTTTAAAGATTAGAAATTGTTTTAAATATAAAATGGTTTGATACTAAAAAATAGTTCAAAAAATTAAAATAGTTTATATATTAAAATAATTTGATTATTAAAATAATTTATATTAAAAATGTTTCTTTCTTTCACAATAATTTGAACTCATGTCCCAAATCACAACGAAATCAATTTTTCGAATTCTAATCCAAGTCAACTTCATACTCAAATTTCAATTTAAATCAACCTTGATTCAAAACGATTTCAACTTTACTTCAAATTCAATTTAAATGGTTCTATCCAAATGGCCGAAAGTTTAAATTCAATTTCTCATTTTTAAACAATTTAGTTTGAACCCATTTTACGTCCAAACTTGGAAATACCAATTTAAATCATTTTAATTAAAGTAAATTCAAAGTTTAAATTAAAATTTAAACCTTTAAAATAATTCACTTTCGATAGTATAAGTCATTTCTCAAATTCCGACTTAAGATTTCAAATTAAATCCTTTAAACAATTTCATTTTAGTAGTTACAATTTCAACATTTCAAACTCAAATTAGCAATAATTTAATTCATATAAATTAAAGTTTTATATTCTTTAAAATAATATCATTTAAACAAATTTAAATTCAAGATTTAAAACCATTAGTTTAACCAATCCGGTGTCCGTATATAATTTTCTACCTTATGGCCAAGTGATCAGTTATTATAATTTTTAATTACATGGATGGATATATATATATATATATATATATATATCATTTCAATCCATAATTAAATGACATAGGTATATATCATTTCAACCTATTGCTTAGTTCATTTCAAATATTACAAATGACAATTTATAAGATGTCAAATAATAAATAGTGTAATAACAGGAATATGTCCAAATAAATAAATAACCATTCATCCATCATCAATCAATAGGCGTCAGATAACAATCAACATCCAAATCAACCAACATATCACAACAGTTACTAGTTATCAATTGTCGGTGTTTAACTAGCAATTAATTTTCAATATTAATTTAAATGTCAATTTAATTCAATATAAAGCTCAAATTAATTTAAATGTCAATTTAAACTACCAAACAACAACCAATAACATTTTATCACTTCATGATTTCAATTTAACTAACATCGGAAAATTTAGCATGCTTGAGTGGGTTAAATCACTCATTTTTGATTTATAGCCCATTAAAAATCCAAAAAAGCCCAAAATTTCAATAGTGTCCAAATTCAACCAAGCAAGATTCTTGTTGTCCGAAATTCTGATACGAGTCCAACGGAAGAAACCGCGTGCGAATCCGAGTTCGTATGTAAAACTTATTCACGTTAGAACATTTAAAAATTTAAATTTAAATTAAATAAGCAAAGGGAAAAATGGTAATCAGCTTTACCATCTCAAAACCCTCACAATAAAAACGCAACAGGCTACCCATCAGCCCCCAATCTAATCAACCCGCCGCGCCGCCTACGGACCACCATGCCAAGATCGGAGACCACCGTCGTGACTGCGTCGTCGCCCTCCACCTTTACTGATATTTTTGCCACCTCCAACACCCTGAAGTGCTCACGCCACGACCAAGAAACACGACCGAAAATTGGCCAATTCCGACGAACTCCGATGCAACTAGCTGGATCCAACCATACAGATTGTAGAGGAGGTCGAGCTCTACAACTTACATTTAGACTTCGTCGCGAATATGTGAAAGATGAGAGAGATTCAAGAGGAAGAAGTTGGAGGAATTTCGGCCCTTGAAATAGAGAAGATGGCGGCCGTGAAAAAATTAGGGTTTCATATTTTTTTAATAATATTTTAGTCTCGATTTGCGCGCCTATTTATAGCGTAAGGTCCAAAACAGTTTGAACTCCAAGCGAGGCATGCTGATAGGCAACTTATATGTAAAACGACCTTCTGAACATAATGGAACTAGTCCCGAGGCTAATTCCATCGTATACGAAAGTTAACGTTTTATCGTTCAATAAATTTAAATTAAATTATATTCAAATAATTTACCAATTCACAGTTATGGAAAAATGAAATATTTCTACTTTACAAATACGTTATTAAAAACCACAACGTTCATTAGTAATTCGATTTTATAATTATTACACATTTGTATCAAATTTGAATAATTACATTTCAAAAATGACATTTTACATTTGAATATAAATCGATTTTTAATTAAATTTGAAATTGAAATAAATTTCCAATTTCGCAACCACTAATTTCGTATGGTGTCACTTATTCTTATACTTTAATTAAAACAAATTATTATTAAAATGATGTAATCACCTTTAAATTCTAAATTACATGTTTTCTATCATCATCCTTGATTATTCGGAAATTAATAATCTTTTAAAATTAAAATTTTCATGTTAAATCCAATGTTTACGTATTTAATTAATTTCAACATTTAATTATAATAGTAATAAAACCCTAGTTCATTATAATTTAAATTTCAACAAATTTTTTTATTTTGATTTACATGTTCTTTATATTAAATCGACAATTCTCTTATGTAATTTATTTAACGTAAGTTTCCATTTATTACACTCATTACTCTACAGTTAACGTCGTTGCTCATATTAATTAAAATATTTAATTACACTAAATTCCATTGATTACAGAATTAATTTTCCAAAACGGATTAATTAATGAGATAAAAAATAAAACAATTGTTACACGTAGTAATACAATTATCTATAAATTTATTATTTACAAACACAGGTTATGAATTTACTTAAATACTTGATTTCTTATTCTATGCTAAAACCAAATTCAATTAATTAACTTATGATTCCATCATTTAATTTATTCCTTACTAAACTTACAATTTTTTCAATTGATTGAAATTACATTAAAATAGTTGTCAATTACATTCAAACAATATTATTAAATTATATTCTAATACGCGCTACCACCTTCCATTTAA
This sequence comes from Allium fistulosum, assembly GCA_030737815.1. Classification (NCBI taxonomy): domain Eukaryota; kingdom Viridiplantae; phylum Streptophyta; class Magnoliopsida; order Asparagales; family Amaryllidaceae; genus Allium; species Allium fistulosum. Next base: position 1,192,999,079 of record CM060901.1, on the reverse strand, counting down.
TTAAAATTAGTTGTTTTAGGATTTTATCTTAAGGTCAAAATTTATAATCTAATAAAATTCACGTTAATAAATCATAAATTTTAAATTCTGACAATATTAAATTCCAACGTCTTATTAAATTGAATATTTTTAGTTGTCAAAAAATACGGGTCGTTATAAAGATGTTCTTGTCAGACCTTGGTGCATTTTAGCTAGAGATGTACTATCGGAAGGTAGTTCCTTACCTTGTCATAGTATGGAATCCATTCTCCAATACATGCCTTTAGGGTTTTAGATGTACCCAACTATGTTGAAATGTGAGATGCAAGCATTTTAGCTATATTCATATTTTATTTTGAACCGTAGACATTGTTATAATATTACTTGATTTTATATATAAATGTTTTGGTTATCGCAAGTAAAACCCCGTCCATGTTTATATGTGGCGTGGTCTTACAAGATGCCTTTGATTTAAAGGTTTCTATAAAGTTAAAGACTTATGATTTACTCACACCAGAGCCATGTCTGACCCAGAGTTTATTTTCCCTTTTCTTAAACTCTTGGGTGCTCAAATTTAATTAGGCAGCCAAGTAGTTCAGGTTTTCCTCAGACTCGTCTTGGAGGAGATAGGAGCGGGTGGCTTCATCGATAGCTAGCTATTACATTATCTTCCATTGTAATTATATGTATATTATATCTATTAAGTAGGGACATGTTGTTATAACTGTCCCTTGGTAGAATTTGTATTAGTATAACTCTGATGTAACATTATGAAACGACTTTGTAATATATTATGTTGAGTAATATAAATTGTTCCGTTGCATTGTGAGATTATGTCTTGTTTAGTTTCTTCTTATCTTTCTTTTTCTTTCACCCGTAATGACCTGTCTTATGGACGACTAAATGATCGGCACATGAATACCGATGGTGTATTAAGTGTCATCTTTGATAGTAAGAAAGGCGGATTGTTAAATTTGGTATCAGAGCTTAATTTGAGCAAACACCTAGGCTTTGGTAGGGTAAACTTATTATAGATAGGGTCACCAGTGCCCTAGAATGAGTCTGAATGTAATATATATAAGATTGCATATTCGTTAGTGAATAAAAATGTTTTATATTGTGTTGTTTGACCTGTTGAGTGGCTTAAGAATTATGGTCGATGCGCCTGATTAACGTTATCAGTTGGGATTTTCTAATATGTTTATTTCATAGAAAAATAATTTTGTTTTTCTCTTTTCTCTGTTCTTTTCTCTTTATTTACCCTAATAATCTGCCTTACGTGAAGCTAGTGATTCACTAATAAAAAGCGACTTAGATATCCTTCTTTTTGTTGAAAAGTTGTTTTGTTTCAAAGCGAAATATTTTCAGGTTTAAATCTTTGATTTTGGTTTCAAAAATTTTATTTTCATGATTTAAAGAAGATAAGAGTTCAAATTTGAAGTTCTGAAAGTTATAAAATCAAATTTTCAAGTTTTGAAAATTACGGGTCCGCATTGCCATAGCCGCTATACGCGCAGTTCAGAAAATCTAACTATTTTTCTAATCTAAACTTGTTTTAACTTAAAATATTTTTAGAAAATGCTTTATAACTTTAATTTAGTAATTAGATAACAATTATTTAATTATTTATTTAATGATTATTTAATTGATTAATTAATTAATAAAGGTAATTAGTACTTGATCATTTGTTAAAAATTGTTTTTAAACTTAAATGTTAATCAATTAAGTTAATTATGATTTGTTACTTAATTAAATTTAATTATTATTTAAGGATAATTAATTATTTATTTAATTATTTATTTAAGATAATTATTAATTAATTATTATCTTAAAAAAGGGTTTTATTTAATTAATCTTTGATTAAAGTTAATTATGTTTTAATAAGGGTTAATTAAGGTTTAATTGCCTTTAATTAGAGTTTAATTTCTATTTAATAAGGATTTGATTCTCATTTACAAGGGTTTTAATTTATTTTAAAATCGCTTTGAGTTTAAGTAATCGGTTTTGTTTTAAACTATTTTCTTTTTAAATTTGTTTCACATCAAGGGATTTCTATGTCACTTACTCTTAAGTAACTCCATATGAATAGGAAAACTAAATGACATCTATTAGCAAAACAAAATACCATTCTTCCATTACAATTAACTTGGACATTTACTTAAGTTGATTGTTGGTTATATGTTGATTCCTTATATACATGTTGTTATGTGATGCCATGTTAGACTGGATAAGTAAAACCAAATTAAAAGTATCGTTGTGGTCATTAAGCCTCCGTTTTATTTTGTAAAGATAAATATTTCATTTTTTGAAATGGTTTCAAAGTTATTTCAATTTGAACAAGATATTTAAGAATGATTTGACAAATGATTTTACTAAAGATGTTTTTAACTAATGGGAATGGTTTTCCATGTCATAAAATGAAGTTTATATAAAGAGTTTTATAAAGGAATTTGGAAATTTATAAAATGATTTTTGTAAATGGATTTGAGTTTTAATGCAAAGAATATTTCATAAATATGGGAGATTTATAAAATGGATTGCTCATTAAAGGATAATTTAATTTAAGGTTGTTTAAGATGTTGTTTAAACAGGAAAGGTTTATAAAGAAGTTTTATAAATGATTTGGGTATTTATGAAAGAAGTTATAGAATATGAATTGGATATTCGTAAAGGGGGTTTATAAAACAGTTTGGATATATATAAGAAATTCATATGAAAAGTTGGATATCTATAAAAGCAATTTATATAAATGATTTTGAATATTTATAAAGTGGTTTTATAAATGAATTTTGAAGTTTGGAGAGTATTCTCAAATGGATTTGGATTTCAAGTAAAAGAGATTTCATGAACGAAATAGATTTGATTAAAAAGGATCCATCAAAAGAAATATGAAGAAAAGAAGAATTTGAGCTCTTGGTTTCTCTAAGCCGCCTTTTAAAAAAATGGTGGTATGGAACACCCGTTCCACACTTAACATCGAAGGAATAGTGTTTAGGGTTGTCCTTACCTCCAATTTAAACAACATTTGTTTAATCCTTTTGAACATGACTTGAATGTAAGAAGTTATTTATAAAATTTTTGTGTATATACTTATGTCAGAGAGATAAGCATATTAATTTTTAGACAAACGTTTTGAAAGGAGATTTATTAAATAAAGATTTGTTTTTAGGCTTAGTGGTTGCTATGGATAAATAAATCTCAAATGGAATTGGATGTTGTTTATCTATTTGATAGTTAAATAACCGACTATCAAATATGGACCCAAAACGTAACTTGGGAAATATCTAGTAGAAACACGCGAGTTATATGGCACAGTCCCATTGATGTTGTACCGTGTGTATAAATCTTGTTTCATTCTCCTAGGACAAATGATAAGCAGATCCGTCCACTAACGGTTAGGAGGTGATATTCGCTCTTATCTTTGACTGCTTATTTCCTAAAGAACCGGGGTTGAGTTCACCGAAAAATATAGAATGTTATTTCGAAGAGACCGGGATCGGACATGTTATCCGAAAACCTCTTTGATCCAACTCAAGCATTTCGAAGTGAAGACATTTTGAAGATGATGGAATTGAAGATGAAGCTCTTTGAAGTGCAAGGGCTGCTTGTTACTAATCCTGTGGGTGACTCCAAAATGGATGTTGTAGAAGTAGTGCCTTCGGTTCATTCATCTCCTGAACGACTTGTATGGATGAATGATGACATTGTGTCGTCGATTGGAAGGTAATGTAGCATTCCAAGTGGTAAGTGATGTATAAAGGTAAAACATAGCCTCAAGCCTCATCAACCGGGAAATGACAAAAATCAAGCATGCAGCAGAGCCATGTGGGTCGCTCCCATCAGAGTATGGTCATCCCAAATCTAGATCGATTATATCTACTCATGTATGCTTCGGGGCCCAAAGTGGGGTGATCATACTCGGTACTACTAGTCATGTGGTAGGCCAGTACTATGTGGCAGGGGTACAAGATGTTCTTGTCAGACCCCGGTGCATTTTATATAGAGTTGTACCATCAGAAGGTAGTTCCTTACTTTGTCATAGTATGGAATCCATTCTCCAATATGTGCCTTTACGGATTTAGATGTGCCTAACTATGTTGAAATGTGAGATGCAAGCATTTCAGCTACATTCATATTTTACTTTGACCCCTAGACATTATTATAATATCACTGGATTTTATATACAAATGTTTTGGTCATCGTAAGGTAAAATCATGTCCGTGTTTATGTGTGACGTGGTATTATGAGATGCTTTTGATTTAAAGGTTTTTATAAAATTAAAGACTTATGCGTTACTCACACCAGACCCATGTCTGACCCGGAGTTTATTTTCCCTTTTCATAAACTCTTGGGTGCTCAAATTTGAATGGACAGCTAAGTAGTTCAGGTTTTCCCCAGACTCATCTTGGAGGTGCTTAGAGTGGGTGGCTTCATCGATAGCTAGTTATTACTTGTTTTCCATTGTATTATATGTATATTGTATCTGCCAGGTAGGGACAGGCTATTATAACTGTCCTATTGTAGAATTTGCATTAGTATAACTCTATTGTCACATATTGAAATGACTTTGTAATATATTATGTTGAGTAATATATATTGTTCCGTTGCGTTGTGAGATTATGTTGTTTAGTTTCTTCTTATCTTTCCTTTTCTTTCACCCCTAATGACCTGTCTTTCAGACAACTAAATGATCGACACACGAATACCGAAGATGTATTAAGTGTCACCTTTGGTAGTAAGAGAGGCGGATCGTTATAAATCCAAATACTCTAACCGTTTTATTTTGATCATACCTATTTTCTTTCTATTCTTCTTTGTTAAGATTTTTATAAAGAAAACTCTAATTCTTTCCCTGTTAGGTATGCTTTGTTTCATATGCAATCACTTTCCTTACAAGGAACGTTATGTAAGAATTACTACTCTTTTTCCTTTATTTATTGTTTAAAATTGGTAATTATCTTATTTAGTTTCGCCTTATTTTGTTTTTAGTAATATCATGAATTAAAACTAGAAATATAAACCAATAAAGTTATATAATTAACCTATCTATCATGAAACAAGCAATAAAAGTAGAAATCAAATATTATTCCAACATCGCTTCCCCAATCATTTGAATGAACTAGTATGAACTCATGCTTCACACATGAGTCAAGAAAGATGTGTAAATGAATTTGTGCATGTCTGAATGTTAAATTTTAAGAGAAGATGTTCAATATGATGGCTTTATGTATATTATTAAAAAAAAGAATGAATTTCAAATTGCTATTGTTGTTTAACAATTTGTCAATGGATAAACAACTAAAAAATTTATTCACACAAATAGAATGCAATAGTTGTTCTAAAAATATTTCTTATATATTATTGCATAAATATTAATTCAAACTTCAAGAGCTATTTTCTTGCATTGGAACATATCCAAATCATAGGATATGTAGACACTACCATTCTCTAATCTATTAATCTTTTCACATATAGATATTCCAAAAGTTTCGTCTGACATCTATTTCCTAAATAAAATCACCATTATAGATGGAACATGATTAGTTGAGTTGATAATCACAATCTTCAATAATATATTTAGAAAACATTTTTCTTGCACATCAAAAGCTGTTGATGTTGGAATATTTCAATATATGGGCCCACACATGTAAAATAAAATGTTCTGTGCTATTTTGGTGTAAAGCCTAATTAAGTGATCAAATTTACATTGAAGGTAAAAGACTTAGAATCTAATTTTTATGAGACTAATTTATAGATACCGAGGCAATTCTAGTTTGTTTAAGGCTAAATTAAAAAATGCCAATATTATAAGTAAAAGGTTATGGTCCACAGATTACACAAACTCTAGTTGTTCCCTTAATCTCTTCTATGGAAATAATTCAGATATAAGGTTTGTGTCAATTTAGAAGATCAAACCAATGTTTTTTCTCTTTCAATCAGCAACTATGGATTCAAGTACGACTTCCACTTATTTATTCACCTTCCTCTGATTTCTTCTCAATCAACTCAATATGGGTCACATCTAGGATTTTATGTTTAATCAATCCTAAAGTATATTGAAATCCTAACAAGTGGTATCGGAGCCAACCATCATTGATTTCATTGGGAAATTTTTATGTTTTTATTATGAGTAAGTTTTGAATTGAGCTTCATTTAGAAGGCATTAAATTCTACTTAAATTTCAAATCCGCTTGATCTATGTATCAAGGAGTTTTTTAATGATGATTTTGGATTTGGTTCAATATTAATTTCTTCTTCTTATATATATTGTAAATTGATGGTTGATTTATGAAACTGTTTTGGTGTAGAAATATAGATTTAAATGATCTGTATGTTATTTATGAAATAATATAGAATTTTGAAGTCATTAAGCTTTTTGAAAAATAATCTAAATTCCTCTAAATTTCGAAAACAACTTAGGTTGGTTAAAGCATCCACATGTTTATTATTGTATATTTTGTAAATAAGTTGTGAATTTTAATGTGAGGAATACTTCGGATTTGATATTTACAGTTATTTTCTTTAATGTTTATTGATGGTATGTATAGATATGTATAATTTACAACTATTTATGCAAAAAATATAAATCCATTTCTATGATTATTTTACTTATGTAGCTTTTGATTAAGTAATTTGGATATATATATATAAGAGGTATTTGGGTTATTTTATAAATTTTATTAATTAGAAATAAAGTATGCTCTTTTAATGTGTTTGTTTATTTTATTATTATATGACACTATATTTTAGACTACATAACGATTAGTTGCATTTATTTTTAGCAAAAGTGCATTAAATGTGGTTGTTATGGTAATAAATTAATTGACTTATTATCATGAATGCACTAAATGCGTCAGTTGCAAAAAATTTAATGATGTAGCATGTTTATATTTGGAATAAGGAAAGACATGATTTATTATTTGATGCATTTATGTTTGGTAGATATAGAGATTTTACATATGTGGAATTTGTCGAGTAATTTATTTATGATGCCTTGTATCATGTTTATTTAAGGAATGTCATGAATACAATCACATACTTAAAGCAAAAGGTTATTACAGCTATGATTAAAACATATTGTGCTATAGTTATAATTTTGAGATTTTCAAGTGTCATATAGAACTAAAGCATTTTTAGGAGTGTTTTATAGCACTCAAAATACATTGTACATACGCTAAGAAATAAATTCAAATATATTTTTGGTGTCTCTTTGCAAACTAATTGTAAATTCCCTATAGTCAAAGTGAGCTAATTGAAATAACATGTCACCAAAGTGACCTCTATTATTTTAGTTTTTCATGAAATGTTTGATATTATGGGTATTTATTCATGCAGATATTAGCCGGCCTAAAGGAAGACTATTATTTGACCGAATCACTTATACATGTGTGACGATAAATATGTGACAATTATAAAGTTTTACAAGTGAGTAACTAATCAGCCTATAGGAAGATTATTATTTGACTTGAATTTATTTTCTATGTTTGATCATTGCAACAAGAGTACCACTTACAGTTAATATTACTGTCCAAAGACCTGATATTAATGTTGTGCTAGGTATCTTAAGAAGAGACTTACCAATTATTTCAATTTACTATGGCTTATATTTGGATATGATCATATACGATCAATCTTAATTTTTTATTCAATTTTCAACTAATTTGACTAAAGTGTCTGCCAATTTTAATAGTGTTCTTATCTTATTTGGCACTAACTCTAAGGATTGGTAAGAGAACATGTTGTTTTCTCTTAACTTCGTGGATTTAGCTCTTACGGTTAGGAGGATCACAACTATCTCCATTATAGTTGAATTTTCTTATATTGTTATGAAGAACATTGAGAGGTGTGGTAATTTAAATTACAAGAGTCAAATGATCATAAAGTATAATATTTTAAAAGCTTTCAAGGGTATAATATCCATAGGGATAATCAATTTAAAGGAGTTCTTTACAAACTGAAAAGAATTTTCTAAAAATGATAAGGGGAACAAGCACTCTTTATATTGCTTGATTCCATAAAGTCAAAGTAAAGAAAACATAAATGAGTGCTATATGGAAAAATATTACTTCAAAAGTTAAAGGCACTCAAATTATTGTTAATTTTTTTGTACTCTCTTTATTCACGGTATAACCGTTTAAAGATTATTATTAATTATTATGTTTATAAGTATAAAATGACCTATTATTAAGCTCATTCGTATTGTGGGAAAAAGAAGAGAGATTGAAGCATGATAAGCTAGAAAGTGCTCATTTAACGTACATTGTAAATAAATGTATAATTAAGGATAAAGAAGTCACTAAGAATCTAAACAAAAGAAATAACATATGGATATATTTGTAGTCATTTCAAGAAATCTATAGACATATAAAAGGAATTTTATTGATATCACACATGTCGTATCTAAAAAGTTATGTATATTTTCTGGATTTGTTTAATATTAATGTTATACTTTCACTTAGACACGTTTTGGTTTCTAACTTTGATATGAACAAATTTGGTTATTATTGTTTCTTCAGAAATAATAAGATCAGTTTATCAATAAATTCATACATTATTGGAATTGAATATCTTGGTTTTCACGACAAATACCTCTTATAGTGAAGCCTTGAATTTGGATATAGTAAATAATATAATTGTTTATTATATCTTACTAAATAATTCTAGATTGAGGCACTAAAGATAGCAAAATCTTTATAAATATTCTAAGTGACTTAAAAGCCGCATGTTTTATAAACCTACACTAAGGAAAAAAAATTAAGATGGAAAATGCAACAAATTTTTAGGATGTTGAGTTTAATGGGATAAATAAAGTATGAATCATTGTCTTTCAAGGAAATCATTATCATTGATTTTTACTATAGTTACTTTTTCGGATAATGTATATGATTTGTTTACTTTCATTGACAAGAAGTAAATTAGGAACCATAATAAGGCAATGCTAATCAAACTTTTTTTTCAAGTTAAGGTTAATGTTTCAAGAAAACAAACTCAACAACCTTAGGATGCAAGGTTACTAAGGAAATCCACTTGAAAAGGAAGAAATACTATTCTGGATGACTGTGCAGTATTTCTCCATAAAGATAAATAATGGATTAGTGAAAACGTCTCTATTGGCTTAAATCAATCCATACAAGATATTAATTTGAAATATGGATTTGAGGTATGAATATATAATGTAAATCTATAATGGATAATAAAGTTTGATATTTTTTCCCTTACCTTAAGGTAACAAGATCATCGGTTATGACTATATATTAAAAACCAAATGAGATTAAATGGTAATGTGGAAAGGAATAAGGCTTGTTATAGAAAAGACCAAAAAGGAAAACGACATTTTCTTTTAAAGAGACATTCTCTTTGGTTGTACTGAAAGACTCTTTAGAATCATTTTAGAACTTGTTGTAGATTATAATTTTGAGCAATATTGAAAGGATATTAAAGTCATGTTTCTCAACGGAGACATTGATGAAATAACTTATGAAACCCATTTATGGATTACCTTTTGTATTAGAAATTCAAATACACCAGTATTATTCATGGGGTGATATTTAGATTATCACAAAAGTGCTAGACAGATAAGTTCTTAAAAAGGTTTGGTATGAAAACTGCAAATCAATTGATACTATTTTGCCAAAAGAGACAAATGTTGTCTTATGTAGAGATATAAGAACATCCTTGAAGCTAAAGAAATGCAAAAGAGTCCTCATGCATTTGCAGTATGGAGTTTAAGGCATGCTAAGACATATACAAATATGGATATTATGTGTATTATTCAACAGATATCTTACTGACATTGAAAGTGGATCACTAGTTAGTAACCAAAATGGTTACGCGATATCTTTAAAGAAAAAAAATGGATTTTATGCTTATAAATAAAAATCTGATTGACTGGAGATCATAAACCATTACGATCTGAAAGTTATAGATGCCGAGAGTACAAAAGATCCGCTTTAGGTAATAATTTTTTTTAGTGGAGCTATATAAGGAAAGTTGTCATACAGATACTTATCACCTCCTCTACTATGGAACTTATGTTTTTTCGTGTTATGGGGCATCCAACAATGAAAAATAAATGCAAAATTTTGTGACAAAGTTGTGGAATATTGAAAAGGAAATTGAAAGACATTAAACTAATATTGTGACAATAAACAACATATTACTTTCCAATAAGGGGAGAGTGTGTTGCGGCCAAATTTACCGTAGTCTTCGAACAGACTTAAAAGATCGAATCGGATGGTCAGACGGTTAATAAATGACCGTAGGACTTTGGAAATATTATAAAAAGACAAGAAAAAAGAAATATTAAAGAATGAGCGAAAAAGTTGAAAATTAGGAAGTTCATGTTTTCACAAGAGTCGGCTTAGAGCAAACCTACAAAATTCTCAGCTCCGACTCAAAGCAGGATAGCCTTGGAAAAACTCCAAGTGCGACCTGAAGCAATCCATGCAAAAATCCCAAGCGCGATCCAAAGTTGGTTCGGTATCGATCCCTGAGTCATGCATCGGTACTGATCCATGAAGACTTGGGTCAGATACACAGAAGTATCGGGTCTGACTCCAAGCAAGTGAAGGAAAAATCAAAGCACGAAAATCTTTAAAATCTTCAGGTCAAGCCTCAAGCAAACACTCAAATTTATCACGTCGGACTCCAAGTCAGTTCAAGTTAACAAAGACAGAGGTAACTACATGGCCACCTTTAAATTCGATAGCACCTATCCGTCAAAGTGATGGATCGGTACCGATCCATGCCCATCTCCATTTTCCTCATACTACTCAGTCTTGATGCCAAACGCCTATTTCAAGCTCCATAGATTGATCACATATCATTTTTTATCGAACGTCTCAAACACTAGAAATCAGCAATTCTACTTCTCCATCGATCCATCATTTAGACTTAGAAACAAGCTCATGACCGTGCAAATAAGCTGGAAATCACAAAGCTAACCACAAGTCGAGTCTAGATAATGAATTCAGAATGACCATATGGCAGTCTTATGGATCGATACCGATCCAAGCCTATGGATCAGTTACGATCAACAAATATTAATGAAGTGTCCCTCATTTTTCTCGGGAGAACTAGTCTAGGCATGAAAAACAATGTGGAGATCGTGGGGGTGAGTTTTCAAGCAATCTCCAACAATAAATAGGATGGCAGAGGCTTATTTTTGAGGATCCTTTTCACTTCTCTAAAAAAATTTATAATTCTCTTGTACCCATGGATCCATACTGATCCGTAAGAACAGAAGTGCAAACAACACTATAAACCATCAACAAAGTTAAGTGGACATGAACAATGATTAACTGAACCACTATAAAACTCTGGTGTCATGTTTTTATGTGTTTTTATTTAGTTTCTTCACTTTTTTCTCTACTATACTCGTTTGGTTGTTTGTCATTTTGGTTTAAACACTTTGTTGCTTTCACTAAGAACCACTTGAATTCGTTGATTTAAGGTTTGAAAAATATTCAAAATAACAAGAGAATCTACTAAGGAGACCGTTGGTGTTGGAAATCAACAAGGGAGCGGCCAAGAGACGACCTTAAGAGCTAACCCCCATCCATCTACATAGCCAGAGATAAGATGGAGGCCATGATGAATGGAATGCAAGAACGGATGATAGCACACCAGGAAGAGATGATGGAGAGTTTCTTCAGGAGAATGAGATAAATAGGAACAACCAGAGTCGCTGAAAACTAGAACCGAAGGCCAGAAGCTAGAGCAAATGCACCTAGGAGCCGAGTAAATCAAATCAGAACAAGCCTTAAACAAGTCATATAGATCGGTACTGATCCACAGGAACAGATCAGTATCGATCCATAAGAATACGGGGGCATGGACAATGTTGACTTGGATGGAAATGATGCACGTCATGGAGATAATGCAGAGCGTTTGAATGTGAATCAAAATGCAGAAGTACTACCAAAGGAATACGTGCCGGAATTCCCTCGTGGAAATGGGGGGCAGGATGAGAATGCAAACATGAGAATTCCTTTAGATGAATACTGAATTATTGAAATCCACATGAATGTGATGACCAATATTGATCATGGTAGTCCCGATTGGAGAGACGGGGCGATGACCATAAGGTACAAGTTCCCTTACCGAAGAGAAAGTGAATGGATTTATATGATATTGATCGCTTTAAATTCTCGACCGGAGAGCAGAGACCAGAGTGTGAGAAGTAAGTCACCTCGTTGGAGCGTGAGAGAAATGGCTTGCTTGTCTTTGAGTCCTCTCGTTGGAAAGCGAGCAGATTGGGCTCATCAGCGGTTTAGAGAGACTATGGATTTGATTATCGGTTCGGAATGGGCATGGATTTGATTAATGGTCCGGAGAGTCCATGAATTTAATTATCAACCCCAAACGGCCTTGGATTTGATTATCGGCCCGTAGAGACCACGGATTTGATTATCGGCCCCGAATGGCCACGAATTTGATTAAAGGTTTAAAGAGACTATGGATTTAATTATTAGCCCCAAACGGTTATGGATTTGATTAATGGTCTAGAGAGACCATGAATTTGATTATTGGCCCTGGCGACCATGGATTTGATTAATGGTCCAGAGAGAACAAGGATTTAACTATTGGCCCTGAACGGCTACGAGTTCAATTATCGATCTGGAGAGATCACAAATTTAACTATCGGCCCAGAACGGCCACAAATTCAATTTATAATCCGGAGAGATCATGAATTTAATTATCGACCTGAATGGCCATAGATTTTATTAATAATTTGGAGAGATCATGGGTTAGATTGTCAGTCCGGAGAGGTTAAGGATTCCAATGATGATCCGGAGAGATCAAAATTCAACTATCGACCGGAAAAGGCCACAAAATTCACTAACGATCCAGAGAGATCGAGATTTCAACATATAACTATTATCCCCTGGATGAACATGGGATGATCTTGATTCATGATACAGTCTATGGCTTACAGATTCCGAGAGAACATGAAATCATTGTCTATGACTGACGCTCAAGCAAGGATAGCTATCACGATCTAGAATGACCTTTGATTTAGAGATGAATCCAAAGGAATAGGATGATTCACCATAACTCGATCGACTAATAACCATAAAATTCAACTACTAAAGTTCTATCGACTTCAACATTTTTTTGAGCAAAACACTCCTTCCATTCATAACACATGCTTTGGGGGCAAGTGTTATGGCCAAATTTGCAGTTATCTTCGAACAGACGTAAGCGATTAAATCGAATGAGAAAACAGCGAATAAATGACCCAAGGACTTTGGAAATATCATAAAAGGATAAGAAAAAATGTATAAAAAAATAAGCGAAAAAGTTAAAAATTTGGAAGTTAAAGTATTTGGAAGAGACTCAGAGCAAAACCAAAAATCCTCAGGTTAGACTCGAAGCAGGATAGCCTTAGAAAAACTTCAAGTGCGACCCAAAGCAATCTATGAAGAAACCCTAAGCATGACCTCAAGTTGGTTTGGTACTGATCCCTGAGTCATGGATCAGTACCGATCCATGTAGACTCGAGTTAGACACAAAGAAGTCTTGGGTATAACTCCAAGCAAGCAAAGGAAAACTCAGAGCATGAAAATTTAGAAAATCTTCAGGTCGAGCCCCAAACAATTACTCAAATTTCTCAGGTCGGACTCCAAGTCAGTTCAAGTTAACAAAGGTAGAGGTGACTACAAGGCCACCTTGAAATTCAACAGCACCAATCAATCAAAGTGATGGATCAGTACATATCCATAAAAATTTCTCAAAACCACTTCATTTTCCTCATACTACTTAGTCTTGATGCCAGAAGCCTATTCCAAGCTCACAAATCGATCGCCTATCATTTGCTATTGAACGTCTCAAACGCTAGAAATCAACAACTCTACTTCTCTACCGATCCATTATTTGGACTCAGAAACAAGCTCATATCCCTGCAAACAAGATGGAAATCATGAAGCTAATCATGATTCGAGCATAGACAAAGAATTCAAAAATGATCCATATGAAGTCTTATGGATTGGTATCGATCCAAGCCTATGGATCGATGGCTTCGATTGGTACCGATCCATGGATATTGATGAGGCATCTCTCATTTTTCTTGGAAGAACCAGCCTAGGCGTTGAAAATAATAAGGAGATCGTGGGGGCGAGTTTTTAAGCAACCTAGCTATAAATAGGAGGGCAAGGGCTCATTTTTATAGTGTAAGAACAGAAGTGTAAACAACACTATAAACCATCAAAAAGTTAAGTGGATGTAGGCAATGATTAGCCGAATCACTATAAAACTCTGGTGTCTTGTTTCTATGTATTTTTATTTAATTTGTTCACTCTTTCCTTTACTATACTCATTTGGGTGTTTGTGCCATTTTTGATTCGAACACAGTGCAAAATAGATTGTAATTCATAGAGCATATTGTGACAAAATCCATTATGGTGGATCTGCTTACCAAAGAATTACCACCTAAGGTTTTTCATGAGCGTCTTGCTTAAATAGGTGCACCTTTTTTGTAAGATATTTATGTTATGGGGGAGTTTGTATTTGGCATATGCCATTTCTCTATACTTCAGTTATGGATATATTCAGTATTTTGTTTTTTTCTAATAGAATAAAGAAATAAAGTTTTCTTCTTACACTTTGTTTAGTTCATCTATTTAGCTTTTGATCTCACTAAAGTAGGACTAGTTAGAAACAGACATGTAATTCGAAGAAGCCCGACTGGCACAGTAAATCTAAAGATGGAAACTGTCATCATTGTAAGATTATGGGTCATTGGAGAAGAGACTGTCTAGTTTTGAAGAAGGAGATTGGGGTTCTTCATCTATTGTAGTGGAGAATGAAGTCAACAATGTGTTGACTGCTGTAGTGTCAGATGTTGCGGACCATTTGATCCTTGATTCGGGAGCTTCATTCCATGTGACACCTAATAAGGATTATTTTTCTCCCTTTGTTGCTAATGAAGGAAGTTCCATCCTTATAAGTAATGATGCTACATGTAGGTCCATGGGAATTATTTTGGTTCGCATTGGCATGTTCGAAGGGATTGTTCTCACTCTTTCAAATGTTCGTTATGTACCAGTCTTTGGAAGTCTTTGATATCGTTAGGGTAGCTAGCATCATTGGGATGCAAGGTTACCATCGACAAAGATGGTTTGAAGGTTTCTAGAGGGGCACTTATACTAATGAAGGGCAAAGTGGTCCGAAATATTTATTTGCTGAAGGGTACCATTGTTCAAGGGGAATCCTGTGTTGGAGTTGAAAACGCTAAAATTTTGGATGCTACTAAGCTTCAGCACTTAAGATTAGGTCATACTTTGGAGAAGAACTTAGAATTGCTTCATAGGAAGAAGAAGATCAGAGGAGAGAGCTTCAAAAAAATTGGATTTCTGCAAGAAGTGTGTTTTGAGTAAACAAACCAAAGTATCATTTAGTGTTCACGAGCATACTTCTAGGAGGGTACTTGACTATATGCATTCAGATGTTTAGGGACCATCTTCTACCACTTCCATTGGAGGAGCTCACTACTTCATATCTTTCATTGACGACTACTTGCGCAAGATTTGGGTTTATGTGATGAAGGCTAAGTCTAAAGTGTTCGTAAAGTTTAAGGAATGGTTAGCTCTCGTCGAAAACCAAACTGGAAGGAAATTGAAAATTCTTCGATCCGACAACGACAACGAATATGTCTCGAAGGAGTTCCTTAGATACTGCAGACACCATGGTATTAGGAGACATTTTACTATACCCGATGATCCAAAATCCAATGAGGTTGCTGAGAGGATGACTAGAACTCTACTATAGAAGGCTCGTGGCTTGAGATTGACTACGAGCTTATCTAAAGGCTTTTGGGCTGAAGTTGTATCAACTGTTGCTCACATCTTTAATCGGATTCTTTGTTTAGCCAATGGTGGAAAGATTACAAAAGAGTTGTGGAGAGGGAAGTCTACTATCCTCAGTTAGTTTCGTATTTTTGGTTGCCCTATTTATGTGCATAACACAGGATTTGATAAGTTGGAGCCAAGAGCTACCAAGGGTTTTTTGCCAGATTATATAAATGGAATAAAGGGATACGTATTTGGAATCCAACACTCCATTCATGTTACCTTTGATGAGCCAGCTATGTTTAGATGGTTAGAGGAGACATCAGATAGCTCAGGTTTGGAAGGAGACAAGCTTAAGGAGATGAAGATTTTTCCCACATTTCAGCCAAAGAGTAGATTTGATATTATTGATGACAAAGAAAATGTAGTCGAAGAACCATCATATAATAGTCAACATGTTTCCTTTAATAGTGATGGTGATGGTCATGAAGTCGGAGAAGATTTAGTTCAAGCTGGAGCTGAGAGTGGCAGGCGATGTTGAAGCCGTCCGTGCTAGTCAATGAATTAGGAAGGCACCTGAAAGATACGAAGATTGGCAGTTTGCAAACCTCAGCCTCAGTGATTAGTTTGATTATGCTTTGTATGTGGTTTGCGAGGAGCCATTTGACCTTGAAGATGCTTTGAATCAACGGATAGTTCGAAGTGGAATTGCGCCACAGAGGAAGAAATGCAATCATTGTAAAAGAACAAGACATGAGATTTGGTCCCTTACCTTAGGGAAATAGAGCCACAAGTTGCAGATGGATATTCAAGGGTAAAGACGATGGAAGGCATAAGGCTCAATTGGTAGCAAAAGGGTTTTCATAGAGAAAAGGGAAAGAGTACAATTAAATCTTTGCTCCGATTGTGCGACACACATTTATTAGGATTTGTTAGCTATAGTTGCTACTCACGATATGAAGTTGAAGCAGCTAGATGGGAAGATAACTTTTCTACATGGAGAGTTGGAAGAAACAATCTACATGTGGACAAATGGGTTTGTAGAGGATGGTAAGTCATATTCGGTTTGCAAACTGAAGAAGTAGTATGGTCTGAAGCAGTCGTCGTGACAATGGTACAAGAAGTTCAATTCTTTTATGCTGAGCATTGAATTTGATAGGAGCATAAAAGATGCTTTTTTGGTTATAAACACTTAGAGAGAGGTGATTATGTGTACTTACTCTTGTACGTAGATGACATGCTTATTGCTTTCAAGAATAAAGAAGAAATCAACCTATTGAAGATGCGTTTGAAAGCGGAATTCGAAATGAAGGACCTTGGAGAAGTAAAGAAGATTTTAGGCATGGAAACCTTCAGAGATAGAAAGCTTGGACTTTTGTAACAGAGTCAAAAGGAGTATATATGGAAGGTGCTTATTTGCTTTAGCATGGATATTGCAAAGGCTATTTCGATACCCATTCCTTTGTATGTAAAACTTTTGGAAAAAGCATCTCCCATTTTAGTTAAAGACAAGACTTATATGGAGAGGGTGCCCTATGCAAGTGCAGTTGAGAGCTTGATGTACGCCATGGACTGCACAAGGCTAGGCATTGCTCATGCCCTAGTTATCGCTACATGGCTAATCGGGGAAGACTTATTTGGAAGCGGTTAAAACTATTTTAAGATACTTGAAGGGAACTCCAGATCATGGGCTTGTTTTGGAACTAGAAAGAGTTTCAGATTTGTTGGTTAATATGATTCAGACTATGTGGGAGATAGAGACATAAGGAAGTCAACCTCAAGCTATATGTTCACTCTTGGAGGTACAGTTATTAATTGGAGAGCAAGGTTGCAGTCTATGGTTGCATTATCTACTACCAAAGCAGAGATGATAGTTGCTGTTGAAGAAGGTAAGGAGACACTTTACATGAAGCATCTATTGCGTGATCTAGGCTTTGCACACGATAGTTTGTTGGTTAATTGTGATGATCAGAGTGCAATTCATTTGGTTGAAAACTTGGTGTTAGTTCCAGAATAAAGCACATGGAATTCAGAGAGTCATTCCTTATTGCCATGAATGAAGAAAGGGAGATTCGTCTTGAGAAAGTCAACACAAAGGACAATGCGGTGGACACGTTTACAAAGGCATTGCCAGTAGCTAAGTTCGAGCATTGCTTGAACTCGATTCGCTTATTGAAGTCCTAATGCCACATGGGGGCACCATGGGGAGAGTGGAGTAGCTTAGTTGAAGCTAGAGGAAGATGTAGTATTCTTTTTATTTGAGAGATAGATGTTGTCGTATACTTCTTGTTAGGAGATTGTTTTGACTCTACCTTTATTTTGAGTACTTTTAACATTTTGTTGGCGGGGGGGCCTTACTAGAAGTTGTTGACAAAGTGTGATAGGGGTGGCCGAGTCGGAACCTATCGGAAAGGTATTCATATTAAGGCGGATCATGCAATAGGAGTTGGTTGAAAAAATTTGAATTGAGGTAGAGTGTTGAATTTTTTATGCGATTCAAATATGCAGAAACTTTCCTAATTTGCAATTTGGAATATTTGGAATCTTTCCTAATTTGTAGATTGAAATATATGGAAACTTTTCTAATTTGCAAATTTGGAATTTATGGAAACTTTCCTTAGTTACAACCTTACCTTATTTAAAATTTCATATCTCCACTTGGAGAAGACTATAAATAAAGGAGTCGTCACATGGAGTTTATCATACACACAACTCATAAAGAAAAACTGTAACGTATCGGGTTTTGCCTTATTTGATAAGCTACAGCCTTATCCTTTCCTAGTTCAATTTATATTATTTTTTTACTTTAAAATGATGGCTGATGAGATATGTTTTGGTATTGTTGGTCTCGGCTGAAATGAAATGTTGTACAAGGTGATACACTTGCATTTATTAGCTTGTACCAGGTTATATATTTATTTATTTTTTCCTCCTTTGCCAGCCTATACATCTCGGCTGAAGACAATTTGTCTTGAATTTCTATATATATATTTTCATACACTCAAATTATTATTTAGAATTTAAACACAAATCAAATCTATTATATTATTTCAAATTTACTCCGATGTGTTCAAATACATATATATATATATTCTCATATATACCATATTTATACAATATTTAAATTTAATTGATTTAACACAAATTTATTCGTCTCGGGGAAACTCGCAATTTATTTACCGTTTTATTTCACAAATTTAATTCAAAAATTCAATTAATTATAAATTTAAATATATATAAATTTTGGGGTCGTTACAAACTTCCCCCCTTAAAAGAATTTCGTCCTCGAAATTGCCAAGGAGACAAAAAGATAGATGAAGAATATTTCATCAAATCAACTGAACATCTATTCTGCATTTGGCTTATCAAATCATAATATCAATAACAGATACAAGAACGAATCTGTTGAATTCTTTCACACGATACTCGGGTTATCCAGATCTACGAAATATGCAGGGGCATCGGTCAGTTCGAAGTGATAACTAACCATTCGTAGAATATATTGGGAACCAAAGAATAGATAGATATATGGATACAATTTCAAAATTTTTAGTTTAGAACTAAAGTATACCTATCAACCATAACAATCAAAACAACCAATACATCCAAACAAACAATTTTGGTCCATCCGGAGTTTATGTCCCATATTAATATATCGAATTCCTTTCTGGATCTACCAGAAACTATCGAAGAATTGAGAAAAGATGACGAACAAAGAGACTGATAGAGAAAATTTGTTTCCACTATTGTTACAGAGTATCGACCATTTATAGTCGTATTCCCCTGTCCCCTATCTCATCCTCTTCTTACACTCATACTCACTATCAGTGGATAGTAAGAGAATTTACTGAGGCATACGGACAGATATCTTAAGGATTACTCATTCTAGAGTTTACTTCACTCTATCTCTAATGAGTTACTTAACGTGTTACACTCCTGAGCTAAAGTTCAACCTTAGCTCTGATACCACATGTAATGTATCGGGTTTTGCCTTATTTGATAAGCTACAGCCTTATCCTTTCCTAGTTCAATTTATATTTTTTTTTTACTTTAAAATGATGGCTGATGAGATATGTTTTGGTATTGTTGGTCTCGGCTGAAATGAAATGTTGTACAAGGTGATACACTTGCATTTATTAGCTTGTACCAGGTTATATATTTATTTATTTTTTCCTCCTTTGCCAGCCTATACATCTCGGCTGAAGACAATTTGTCTTGAATTTCTATATATATATTTTCATACACTCAAATTATTATTTAGAATTTAAACACAAATCAAATCTATTATATTATTTCAAATTTACTCCGATGTGTTCAAATACATATATATATTCTCATATATACCATATTTATACAATATTTAAATTTAATTGATTTAACACAAATTTATTCATCTCGGGGAAACTCGCAATTTATTTACCGTTTTATTTCACAAATTTAATTCAAAAATTCAATTAATTATAAATTTAAATATATATAAATTTTGGGGTCGTTACAAAAACAAATTGTATGCCTAATTAATCAAATTTGGGATTTTATTATTCTTCTATAATCTCCTACAATCTCTTTTGTTTATTGAAAGTAATAAATCTTCTCTTTCCCAATGTGGACGTACACTATCACAATGATAGTGGAACCACTATAAATCTCTTGTGTCCCCTTTTCTCTTTTATAGTTATTTATTATTTCTTTTGGAATAGCTGTGATCTGGTTGGAGAATTGATCGATCTGTTTGTTTTACTTCACCATAGCATGATCCTATAAGTAGATTTTTCCATTGTGAGAGATTGATCACCCCTCTACAAATAAAAGATTGAAAATGATGAATATGGATAAGGGTAAATATCTAATTGTAAATCAAATAGCTACATCAAAATTTAAAAAATGTCCAGTACCTAGGACCAAAGTAATGGAGTAAAATGCTTTATCCTTCTTTACTATTTTTTTGTTAATAAGCGGAGATGATAATAAATGTTTTAAAAAAATATTATGTTAACTTTGAACTAAAAGAACATTAACAATGATGCGATGAAAAATTAAATGAGAAGAGCTGAACTTAACGACTGGAATCTAAATTTTAATGAGGACTAGATGTTAGGAAAGAATATATGGAGGGAATAACTGCAAAAAGTTTCTTGAAATGAATAAGAGCCGAGTTATTCATGACATAACAGTTGTTCCTTAACATTGAGCTCTAAATGGACTAAATTTTTATATTTATTATTCCTAGAAATTGTTCTTAATCAATTTTTGTTTACTATTTCCACATGCAGGTTTGTATTCCTATTGTATATTCTAACAAAAATTTACTTGTTTCCCTCCATAATTTAATCTTTTGATTATAAGAACCAATTTTCTACTTTTTAGTTTTCACTTTCTGTTCTTTTCATAATATTTTACATGCAAATTCTTTTTTTTTTGGTTTCAAAAATAATCTATAGATAATTATGGTTTTGGCTTTACATTTGTTCCTTTAAAAAATAGAAGTAAGAGTTGTTTTATCAAATATAATATTAGTTATTGCCTTCATTCAGTTAAATAAAATGTGATTTCATATAAAAAAAATTAGGTTATGTGCTTATGTAAAGATTGGTTGTACACATAACGAAAATTAACACTATACAGTTAATAAAGTGTAATTTAATACAAATAATGACACACAGAAAAAACAAACTACATATGAGTGCAATAAAGGTTTGTTTATGTTTCAGAAATGATAACAAACTTTCATTCCTATTAGCATAATCATCCTATATATACGAACATCAAATTATTAACTTTTAGTTAATAACCTTATAATGCTAATAGTGAAATTAATAAAAATTAGCAATCAACCTTTGATAACATAAAGGCAGATGCATGTGTTGCTCTGCCTAATAATCAGTAATAAGTTGATAAACTAGAAGATCAAAAATCCCCATAAATTGCAATAATTTTAAAATGATTCAAAATAGAAGAAAAAACTAAAATAGTAAAAGGATTTTCAAATTCAAACGTAGGTGGATTAATTTTCACAAAGATGAAAGTAACTCATAAACTAATAAAAGATTTAAAATAATTAGAATAGAAATGAGTAATATCTAATTACAAATCAAACATGTTGAAAAAGAAAAAAATAGCAATCCTACGAATAAAAGTGATAAGAGAACTTCTGAAAAGTAATTCCCTTTGAAATAATGGATATGATTATGAAAATGCAAAAGAAAACAAAAATATTAGAGAAATTTATCTACTTAATCAAATGAATAAATTATATGGAATAATATGAAAAGTTGAAATAAACTGGTGAAATTTGTTTGAATTTTAATCCAGATGAAAATTGACAAAATTAATAAGTATAGGTGATAAGTGTAAAAAGGTTATTTAACTATAAGTAAAAAAATTTATTAGTTACATCATTTTTTTTGGAATCCCAGTAAATCTGGCTTTGCCGGCAACATCTTGTATACATTAACAACAAATTATAGATTTTTAATTAAAAATAAATTAACTGAAATTAATCAAAATTAGTAATCAATATTTAAGTACCATGAAAAGTTCGGGCTTTGCTGCTACCCTGGATGAAAGAGATATTTATGAAAAGTGGAGTTGTTTAAGTGTTTATCTTCTTCTATCCTTTGTTTTTAATGCTTTATTTGCCTTCTGGAGTTGTATTTTTCTTTTTATGTTTTGAATAATATAGAGGTAAGGTCTCCTTTAAATATCCTGCTTAGTCTCCAAAAAAATATTTAAGTAGCATAAAATTATATGCATGTATGCTCGTTGTAGTAACCTATAATAATAGATAAACTAAAGGCTTATAAATTTCAATAAACCACAATAGATTCAAATGATTTAAAAATAAAATAAACGTTGAATCATGAAGACTTTGCAAGTTCAACCATTGATGGATTCTTTCCAATAAAAATGAATGTAGGACATATACTAATAAGGTATAGAAATGGTAAGTATGGAAAATATTAAATATCCAACTATTAATTAGATAACTAAACTATCAAAATAAAAAAAACCATTACCCTGAGGAAAAGTGACAAAGTAAAAACTTTTGTAGTTTATATTATATTATCTTTGAACTGATAAGAGATCATTTTATAACAAAAAAATACCTTTTTATTAATGAAAATGATGACAAAGATGCAACGGAAAATAAAAATAAGATAAGATGTTTATTTACCTCAATCTACTTATATAGAGAGGGAAGAGCTAAAATTAACATATGGAAATGGTAACGACCCCGAATTCCACTTTTCATAGTGTAAACACTTAAACATCTCTTTCATCTAGGGTAACGACCTTAGTGTAACGACCCCGAATTTCAGTCATTCGAAATGGTAATATTTAATTGATTTTAAATATTCACGAGTTAATTTTATAAGTTAAATAAATTATATTTTGCATATAGTGATTTAATTGGATAACTAAATTGTTAATTTAATATTTGAAATTGCAGAAATAATTTGATTTTGAATTTAATGTGAATGAAAATGATTTATAAAGTTGAATTAAATTCTATTTGAATTAGAATGATGTTGGTAAACTTTTAAAATTGAATTAAAAGTTAATTTATTGAAATTGGATATTTTAATATTTAATTAACGTGTAAAAATAGTCATTTTTCAAACTGTCTCGAATTTCAATGAAACCAGTTTCATTGGATCCGTAATGTTATATTATTATAGGATTTCAAATTTCGTGTCGATCAGACTTGCAGTTTAGTCACGCGAAGCTGAAACGCGTAGAAATTTGTTTAAGTGAATTTTAATTTAAATAAGTCGATTCGAAAACCTATATTCCAAATACGATCGAATTAGGTCTCGATATATATTCCATTGTGTTCGTAATAGAGGTAAAACATTATAAACGTCAGGCGGCACGCTTCGATTGTAGTTCGAAATTTTTTTGGGTGAATAGTGTCGCGAAATTTTCTATAAAAGGCCACAACATTTCACAATTTTCGCTCGAACCCTAATTTCTAAACACTAGCCGCCACTAACATTTCGATGGCCAGAAAACATCATCGTTCTTCCCTCTTTTTCTCTAAATCCATCGACTTTTGGGAGGAACTTCCAACTAGATAATTTTAGAGCGCATCGAGCTCTATTATCCCAACGGCAATTCGAGGGTATATGCAACATGTTTGGACATGATTTTCAAGATCAAGGGGAGCCCGAGCTTCATGATATTGCGGCCGATGGTGGTGTTTGCGTAGGCGAGTTGAATGGTGGTTCCCGATCAACGTGTAGATGAACGAGGAGGGCACGAAAATTCGAAGAAAAGTGGCGGCATTGGGTTCTTGCGTGCATGAAAACCTGGGGGGAAGAAGAAAAAGAGGATGGCCAGATCTCGTGTTGATTGAATCGAGCGGCCACGATTGAAAGTAGGGTTTTAAAATAAAAATGAAATTGAAATTAATTTATAATTTAAATTGTGTAATGTTTAAAGTGTCATAACTTCTTCATACGAAGTCCGTTTTTGACGAAACAAATTGCGTTGGGATCGTATTGTCGAGCACTACATTTTGGAGCTAGTTTGAAGTTGATTAGATCTAGTGAAAATTTTGGGTAAAATTAAATGCCTGTTTAATTTTATTAGGAATAAAACACTACAACTACTATTGGAATCAAAGTGAGTACAACTCACTCTTTCTGTCTCGCTGATATTTTTATATAAGTGAGAATAAATTTATTTTCTACTGATTGATGATTGTTTGGATGATATATGATATATTATCTAGATATATTGGTATTTGGATATATATTCCTGCCTATTGGAGCAGATAAGACCCTATACGTTCCCGTGTATAAGCGAATGACCTTTTGTACGCGCGTCTGCCTCGAAGCGGACATTGTACATATTTTCTCATATGTATATTTGTTGCAGGTGACAGGTTGGAGAGATCCAACTGGATTCCTCATCAGTGTTGATTTTATTTACGGATATATATATATATATATATATATATATATATATATGCTGTTATCATATGATATATGATGTTTTGGATGCCAGGATTGATATGATTGATGTGATCGCCTTGTTTAGCATTTTTGCAGCATTAGGCCTTATTTTGGAGATTTAAAATATTAAATTGATGATTTCAATTTAATAAGGATTTCAAAGTTATTTTGAAAAAATATATTTTTGAATTGTTAAGGAAATGAATTTATTTTAGATAAATAAAAATTATAATTTTTATATTATAAAAATTATGATTTTTGTGAAATATAAGCAAGATATGATTTTTGAGATATGGATTTAACTATTTTGTAAAATAAGTTAAAATGAGATTTTTGACTCATTATAAATGGTTTATTTATATATAAGATTTATAAAATTGAATTTTTATAAATGAAAGTGATGGAAATATAAATGAGTTTTATAAATGTTATAAATTTAATAAGTTATAAAAAGGAACGAATTTGTAAATAAGAGATTTATAAGTAAATTACTTATAATTTGATTTTGGTATATAAATGAGATAAAAGGAATTTGTTGGTAAAGGAATTTTATAAATGGAAGTTTCTATAAAATAGAAATGTGAATTATAAACATTGTTTTATAAATGTGAAATCAACTTATTTTGATAAGTTAAATATGGAAGTTTATTTAAGGAAATATATTCACGATTTTGGACAGTGGATAATCTTTTAATTAAATATGTAAAAATAATGAATTTGGTTAGGGATTTTATTCACGATTTTAGACAGTGAATAATTTTTAAATTAAATGAATGTTTTGAAAAGTGATTATTAAATGGAGTTAAATGGTTTGAAGATGTTTTAAAATGTGTTGTATCGAATACATAGATTTCAACATTCATTATTGAAATGGACGTTTCGAGAAGTAAAGGAAGCATGGACTATAACACTGTTGTTATAGTAAATGATTTTCGAAAGAAGATGTTTTGTATAGTATATGGGGTTTATATATCTGTCTAATTATTGAATCCCTATACTAATGATTTTGGGTTGTCGTAACGGTGTTTTATGCAACATTCGTTTTGACCCAAATAATACGTTTAAGAGAATGTTTTCCTTACAAAATAAAATATATGCTTAATCATGATTTAAGTATATGTAATATTTTCTAAGTGTTGAAAATAAAGAGAAATGTGAATTACTTATTATTAAAATAAGTATATGGAAATGTTTTCCAATATAGAATATTGAAATGGTTTTGAGAATGTATCTTTTTAAAGGTAATTCGAAGTGAATATTTGGGAAGTGATTTAATTAATAAAAGATTAATTAAAAGGGCCTAGTGATTGCTTATGGTGCTAAATATTTGTTTTTTGCTTTGATAGTTAAATCACCGACTATCAAATTTAGCCAAAATTTTAGTTCCTCGACTTGATGTGGGACCTATTTAGTCGTACACTTAGTACGTAGCCATCTGTGTAGGCTTGATTATCGTTTGTGTTGAGGATGTTGATTCGTGTAGTGCATAGTATCACTCCAATCTATCGAGCTTCCTTCTTGGCCAAAGGATAGAATGCTGAAAGCCGGAGACGTGATAAGTCTATGAGACTTAGTTTCTATGTGAGGTTGAGAAACGCTTTTGCGTTGTTGGTGCGAAGAGACCGGGATCAGATTTATCTAAAAACCACTTCGGACCAACATTTATACGACGATTGTGTAGGTTGGCCGATGATATTGATGTTTAGGATTTTCATAGTGAAGGACCGCTTGTTGATCATTTGGGGTTAAAATCCCAATATACATATAGTAGTAGTAGTCTCTTCATTATGAAATATCCAGTGCAAGGACTATTCGCTACTAATCCTTGGGATTTCCCGACAGGATTGGTAGGAGAGTACCTTCGATTTGTCCTGTTCTTGGACAACTTGTATGGATGAATGTCTGACATTGCATGTTATGAGATTACATACAATGGTTTTTACAAACGTACATCTGTTTGGTGGCGGAGAAGGCAACTTCTCTTAGCTTAACACCCTTCCTTGAGACGTACGAGCTCAAGGGTTGTATTTTTGTGAAAGGCAATTAGTAGTCAATGGAAATGGCGAATGTGGCATTCAAAAGTGATGTGATATGTGAAAGGTAATTGTTACCTCTTTGGCCTCATCAACCAAAAATGACCGAAACAGGGTTAGATGCAGCAGGGCTAAGTGGGTCATTCCCAATTAGGATATGATCATCCCCTTCTAGATATATTTCTTTCCGCTATGACGTTCGGGATGTAAATTATTGCGGTTTGTATGCTATGAGGGCCCTCGGAAAAGGTCGGTAACGGTCGGGGGATGATATATTTGGTACTAACTAGGCATAGAGGTAGGCCGGTCTTGTGTTGGTAGAGGTTCCCATGTGTGGTCCTCGGTACATTCCTTTAGAGACGTATTACTAGAAGGTAGTCCCTTCACCTGTTCATTTGTATGGAAATCCAACTCCGCTACGTGCCTGCCATTTTGATTGTATTACCCATTTTAGGCTATATGCTGGAATTTAATAATGGTAACAATTTCGGCTATAATTAATATTATTTGTATACTAGACACTAGCATAATATAAGATGATTTGATATGAATGGTTTTGGTTATCGTAAGGGTAAGGATTTGGGTCGGACATGTGTGGTTTATTATCGATTCAAAGGGTACGGATTT
The DNA here is from genome assembly GCA_030737815.1 of Allium fistulosum. Lineage (NCBI taxonomy): Eukaryota > Viridiplantae > Streptophyta > Magnoliopsida > Asparagales > Amaryllidaceae > Allium > Allium fistulosum. The sequence continues at coordinate 1,192,971,695 of CM060901.1, read as the reverse complement.
GCGGTTCGTCACACTTAGGATTAGTAGTAAGTAGCCCTCGCACTTCAAAGACTCTGTCTTTGATTCCATCATCTTCAAGGTGTCCCAATTCGAACGGTTATGCCGGTAAGAAGTGGTTTTCAGATAACTATTTGTAACGACCCGCAAATTTATAACTTTGATAAATTATATTTATTTTTAAATATTCAAACAAAAGGCTTTATGACATAAGTTGTGAGGATCTAAACCCTAATAAATAATGATAATATTTGTTTAAAAGGTTTAGAAACAAAAGAAGGATATTCCGATTTTTCGTCAAAAACGACGAGAAATCAGTTTTCAATAAATTTGGGATTTTCTCAATAATCGCGCACGACTTTGAATAGGTACACTTATTTATCTAAATAAGCGAGAATATGATTTTTGAAAATAAAAAGTAATTATGACATCATCATAATAATTAGTAATTAATTTATTAGGATTAAATCAAGATTTAATAGTTTAATAATTCATTTTATATATTATAAAGTGATAGGAAATAGATTATAATGATTCATAAGAAGTTATGCTCATGCTTAGAAAAGATAACACTATTGTAACGCTATTGAGATTTTACAACGTGAAATCGCAGCACTTTAAAATGTGTGATAAAATGGGTTTTTAATTAATCTGACGAGTTTTAATTAAATTAAAATTATTAAAATATAATTGATAATTTATAATTTCTATTTGCATCACTGCATATATAAGAGTACATCGAATAATGCGTCCGACAAACAAAATTAGATTTCGTTATAAAACAGTACGTAGAAGTTGTCGAAACATCGCCGAAACGCCATAAATAATTAAATATACACACTTAGAATTTCGAGATTATATTTACATAAATGGAAGACGTATCGAAATACGAAGGAGATGGAACGAAATACACGTGTGTGCATGGGTGTTTGTGTGTGGGGGGCGTGCAAGGGTGTGGATGAGTGAGTATGGGTGTGTACTTATGATGTGATGGAGTTTGGAGATGTGAAGGGGTAAGGTGTAGAAGTGAGTGTGTGATGTAATAGGTTATGGTGTGTAAGGAGGAGTGCGGGGATGTGATGTGGTATTTGGGTAAGTTGGTATGCTTGAAGTGACATAAAGCATTGTTATTTTAATACAAATCCTAAGCTATAAATAAGTGCAACCTCTTCCTTTCTTCTCTTTTCATTTCATTTCCTTACTTTCCTTCCCAAAAGCTTCATTTCTTCCTTAGAAACTCTAATGGCTTCGTAAGAGAATTCTTAGGAAACTAGTTCAATATCAACTCAAAATCAATAAGTGTAAATCAGTCTCTCTAAACAACGTTCTAAACACAACGAGCCAAGCTACGTCGCTTGAAACTCGACGAAGCTCCGGGATCAACCCTTGGCCGTGAGCAATATGAAGTGGAGAGGGAGTTTGGAAGCTCCGGTGAAGAAAAAGCAAGGGTAGGCTATGTCGGAGTAAAGGCGTGAATCACTGGAGGAGTGTGGAAGCAAATAGAAGAGCAAAGGTTGAAGTTTGCCTTGGTTCATCTCAAGGCCGAACCACATATTGTTGGGGAGGAGATTGGAAGCTTGTCATGGAGCGGAAGCTATGGTAAAATCATCCGGAGAAAGCTCGGGAAGGAGGGAGCTTGATAGTAAGAACACTTCGCCACTTAAAGTTTAGCTTTATGATTATAAAGTGATATTAATGTTTAATTAATATGGATGCAAGTTAGAAAGACACACTTTGCCACTTTATCTTAGATTTATGATTAATAAGTCATAATGAGTACAACTTGTAAATACAAACATGTTTGGAAAGTTAGTAAGCAAACTTGAAAAATTAGTAAGCAACTAGTAAAGAAAAGTTAGTAAATTTGGTTGTGTTGATTTACTAATTTTTGGATGATAAAATTGGATGTTATATGGATGATTGAATGATTTGGTTGTGTTGATGGTGTGATATTATATGGTAAGTATAAACAATACACCTATGTTAGTTTGACATGTTTATATGTTAATATCATGACTTTTAAAAGGAATTCCAAGTCACGTTACACATACATTAATATGTGTACAAACGGAAAATGTTAAGCCTCATTAAAATAAAAGAGAAAAAAGGATTTAAAATGGGTTTTAAATCATAGAAAAGTTTGAATATAATATTATAAAAGATAAAATATTGGATAATAATATTTTATAAGTTGAAAAAGTAGAAATAAATGGTTATAATAATTTATAATCATTTATAACTGTTTTGGAAGTGTCCCAGGAAAGTTCTGGAACAATTCACAAAACAGTCAAAATTGGGCACTTTCTGGAGTGATAGTTTGCGGTTATTCGACCTGTAATTTCGAACGGAAGTGTAAAATGCGTTTCAAGTCGGAATGACTTGAAACGGGAAACGTGTTGTCCGTAAGGTTAATAGCATACAAATGGATCTGAAAAGTTAAGTTTTCGGTTTGAAAATCTCAAGTTATGAGTAAAACAGTTTTCAAAAATGTCGTTGTAAGGGCGGTTAAATCCAGATTTTTATAAGTAGAGTTCTATAATTTTGAAAATTATGAAATAAATTTCTAAATTCATTGTTAATATAATAATGAGGTTTTGGAAGATAAAAATGAGTTTATACTTAATCAAAAGTATAATTATGGAAGATGACCTAGTCAATCACTATTCACTAGCGATTAAGGAATTGGATTTTGAAATTAAGGAACCAAAAGGGGTTTTTGACCCAAATCTTTTATGAATGATTTCATAATAATCAATTATGATTTTCAAGATTTATTTGGTAATTTCCTAATGACTTAGAAAAATGGTCAAATTCTATAGTCAAATGAATTGTTTAAATAATAAACAATATTTGGAAATAAGCTCGGAAGTGGCATTAGACTACGAGGTATGGAAGTGACTGTTATTTAAAGGATAAAGAATGTGATCGAACCAAGGTCTGAGAGGAAATAGTTCCCTAACTTGGAAGGCCTCATTGTTTGCTGATAAATAACTGAGTTTGAAATCGAAGACTTAAGTTATGAATGAGGTATTATCTCCCTTAATGGAATTAATCAAGGGATTAATTAAAAGATAATTAATTAAGGAATAATTAATTTATTTTAAAGAAGTAATTAAGGGTAGTTAATTACTGAATGTGATTAATCAATAATGATTAATAATTATGGTTTAATTAAAGATTAATTACTCAATGTAATTAATTTAAATAAAGTAATTAATGATAAAATGTAATTAAGGATCATTAATTTATATAATTAATGATGTAATTAAGAATTGATTAATTAAGTAATAATTATAAATGAAGTGATTAATTAATGTAATTAATTAAGGAGTAATGTAATTAATTATAGTTAATTAATAAATGAAGTAATTAAAGGTTAATTACTATAAGTGGTTAAGAATAATTAATTTGTATAATTAATTTAATACTAATTACTTGAATGTAATTAAATAATTAATCAAGGATGATTAATTAAATTGAATAATTGGATGATGATTGATTAATTGATTGATAATTAATTAATAATGATTTAAGCAGGATTTATAGATGTAGTAATTAATTTAATTTACTTTAAATTAATTAAAGATGAAATAATTAATTTAATTCATTTTAAATTAATTGTAGATGGTGATAAATAAATCATTGCTTATGAATGGATGATATTGTGTAACTTGAATGGTTTGAGATCTCAGATATGAGATAATTGATACTGTATGATTTGGATGCTTTGGTTGCATAATGATGATGATATGGATTATCTGCTTAAAATGATAATGTTGATTATCTATTGTGAATCTGTGAATTATCTATCTGTGTGTAGTATAGATAAGAATTGAATTGTTTTAACCTTTAAAACAACTTGGCCTTAAAAGATACGTTTTGGATTTCGATGAGACCGGGATCGGGTTTCCGTATACCGGAATTCCAGGTCTGGAGACCCGAATACCACATCGATCCAAATTAACGATAGGTCGTGAATCTCAAGTGAAGATGAAGATTCAGAGTGCAAGGATTATTGTCGTTAACTCTGAGGGTGATTCCAAAACGAGTGTAACGAGATAATGCCTTCGGTTTCGTTCGAACCCGGAACGAACTTGTATGGATTGAATGCTTTCAGCACATCGTCAGGCGGACGATGAGCATTCTAAGTGATATGATCTGATTAAAGGTAATCGTAACCTCAAGCCTCATCAACCGGGAATGGCTAAAACAGGGGAGGTGCAGCAAGGCTTCGTGGGTAGCACCCACTGAGAGCAAGATAGATCCCTGTCTAGAGGTCCCTTTTCTTTTATTCGGCTTAGTGTGTGGTTGGTCGCGCCAACTACGGGATTGTCTTGTTCGGAATTATCCAGTAAGGGATGGTTCCGGCTTTGTGTTGCAGGGGATTGGGAGTGATCCTCGGTACGGTGATCTAGGCCACGTACTGTGACGGGCGGTACCCCAGTAGCCCTGCCATTGTATGGAATCCAAACTCCAATAAGTGCCGTACGTATTAGTTGTGCCCAACTATGTTGGAATGTGAGATGTAAGCATTTCAGCTATTTCTATATTTTATTTGAAAACCCTAGACCCTATTATAATATAACTGGATTTCCTATCAAATGTTTTGGTTAGCGTAAGGTAAAAACTTACCCATGTTTATTTGTGGGGAGTCTTACGTGATACTTTTTCTTTCTAAAGGTTTTGAAGTTAAGCAAGTTTAACCTGTTACTCACACCAGACCCATGTCTGACCCAAGTTGTTTATTTCTGTTTTATAAACTCTTGGGTACTCAAATTTTTACGAGTAGCCAAGGGATTCAGGTTTAGCTTTGACGAATTGTGGAGGAGCAATGGAGCAGGAGGCTTCAGCGTTGTAGATATATATAGTAGTTCCGCTGTGTCTGTATCTCTTTAGTGTATTGAGTTGTAATGTCTAGACAGATGTTTATAACTGTCTAGTAAGTGATGTATATGCTGTGTAACTCTGTAAATTGTTGTAAACTATGTAATAGTTTATGTTATTAATATAATTTATTCGTTCCGCTGTGAGATCGTTGTTGTTGTTTCTTTCTTTCTTCTCTTCTTTTCTATTTTCTACCCCTTTCTTTCTTATTAACGATGCGACTTTCTATGGAGAGAAAGTCGTGGTCGTTACATTACTCCAGAATCATTTCATCTTGTTAATTCAAATCATCAGTCCTTGGCATCAATTATAAATACTATAATTAAAATACTTCTTATTTCAGATACTAATCTCTTAACCGATATTTCAAATACTATAATTAAAATACTTCTTATTTCTTTTCTTCATCTCTAAACTAATTTATTAGAAGTATAAAACCCGGGTCGTCACATGTGATATCCCGGGATTTCAAGAAGTTTAAAATGTGATAATCTCTTAATTTAAATTATTTTAATTGATAATATTGTTATTTCAAATATAAATAACCAAATAATAATAATGTGATGTATTAATTATGATATAGATTGAATTATAATAAGGATAATTATTTAATTATGTTATTTTATAAATTTGATTTTAAAATAGATTTATCATTTCCAATATTTAATAGTATTGTTTAAATATATATATATATATTGTCTTGAGTAGTTTTATATCAATTTCAAAGTTAATAATATGTTTATTTAAAAATATAAATGTTGAGTTGATTTTTAAATTGGATTTTAAAAGTAAAATTTGAATTGGAATCTGGATTTAAATTTGAATCTTTAAAGATAATTATTTTAATATATTTTGATATGAAATGTATGAACAAAGTTTTTATTTAAAATAAGATTTGTTTACAATATTTTCTTTAAAAAGGAATTTTATTCATATAAATTTAGAAAGTGTTTATTTAAATAGTAAATAAATACAAAAGATATATTTACACTTAAAATGAATTAAATATATTATATATGATTTTATTAGAATATAATTAGTTTCTATTTTATTTTCTTTTAAAAGATTTCATTTATATATAATATAGGAAAGCATTTATGATTAATAAATGTATTTATCTATTTAGGAAATAAATATAAAAGCTTTTTAAAACTCTTTTTAAAAATAATATAAAAAGATTAAGGACAAGTGTTAAAATTTTAGACATATTAAATACATGTGTGAGATAATTAGCTAAGGTATATGACAAGTGTCATAAGTTTATTTTTTTTTTTTTTTTTTCTTTAATTTTTAAAAACAAATCTTTATAAAACTATATCCTTCTCTCTTCCCTTTTTCTTGTTTTAATTCTCACATTTCAGTTCAAATGCTAAAACCAAAAGAAAAAGTTCTCAAACCGAAATCCTCTCCACAAATCAAAAACTGAAATTCATCTCAAACCATAATCATCTTCAAAAGCTTAATTCTCAAATATACAGCCTGAAACCATTTATTCTTCTTCAAACCTGAACCTTCCTCTAATCAAAATTATGCCTGTAAAACCAAAAAGTAAGGATCAAGTCCTGTAAACAAAATCTGTAGATCAATTGACTCAAACCTGGAATCATTTTCAAGGGCTTAATTCTCAAGTTCAAAAGACCTGTAACCATGTTCTTCAAGTCTGAATCATTTCAAGTATGCATGCAATATAATCTGAGGCAGAAGCAATGTTCAAAAGCCTTTCAAACTTTTAAAAGAATCAAAATAAGCAGATGAAATTTCAAAGCTTCCAGTTTTTCAAAGATCTCAACATGCCAGTTTATAACTTCTCTGTTCAACAGTTAATAGGTGAGTAAACATCTTTTTCAAAAGTTAAAATGAATTTAAATTGCTTTCGAATGATTTCTGAATGAAGTATATTTGCATGTTCATTTATATGTGTGTATACTGTATGTATGTGAGGATTGAAGTATGTATGTCTGGGTTCATTGTTAATTGCTCTGTTATCTTCTATTTGAGTAATCTCTTCTTTTATAAGACCTTGAACTATATATATATCTTGATTCCAGTAGTATAATATGAGATGTACTTGAATGTTTGAGTGAAATTGTTTTGCATGTTTATAAATATGTAGGTATAATTATATGCAGGTCTGTATAACTATATATCTCTGTTTTTATATCAATACAGGCTTCAAAATTTTATTAGAAAAATTCATATCTTTACATCTGTTTGATTTTAGTCTAGGTTGTTTAAATGAAAAGAGTTCCTAACTATATACTTTAAATTTTAAAAGTATATTCGAGGATATGTAATAAGTATTAACTCAAAAATTTAAAGTTTACAGTAGAACTCAATGAAATGGGTAAAATTTATATATGATAATTTAAAACTTTGATTTTATAATCTGATTAGTACTTGCAAGTGATGAATTTAGAAAAGGAAATTATGATTTTTAAGATTGAAATGGTAGAGAAATTGTAAGTTGAACAGAAAAGTCATTTTCGTAAAATTCTGATGATCGACGAGTCAGGGATCATTGTGGTTGATGTCGGAGGTAGGTTGAAGGCTGTAGATGGTTGTAAAAATAGTGGATGAATTTATCATTCGTCGTGGTGATCGATCGAGGGTACTTTAGGGTTTAGTGATGGGTTTGGGTATGGTTGATATCGCGATCATTTTCGATGTCGTGGATGAACTGGAGGCTATCGCGAATGGGGGAATGGAAGCGTGGGTCGGAGATGAAGCTTCGGTCGAAATCGTGGGGGTTCTGGTGGCCAGAGGTGATCGGTCGAGGTGGTTCTTGGTTGAGGTGTTGTTCCAGGAAGTGGTCGAGATGGTTCAAATTTTGATTTTCGACATTGCTCGATGAACGGAGTTGACGTGGTGGTCGAGAGGAAGAATCGCGACTTGATGATGGTCAGAACTTTGGTCGGAGGTGGGGCGTTCGGTGGTGCACGTGCACGAAGGTGAACGTGTATCAGTGGGTTTCTTGAATTTGGGAAGATGAAGTTCTCGTGTTCGTTCTCGAGAAGAAACTCGCGTAACTAAGTTTTGGCTCGAGTAATATCAGGGTGGTACGCGAGCATTTGAGGGAACCAGTTTTTAACAGTTTTAAGTTTTTACAAACAGTTTTAAAATTTGTTCGGGGAGGCACTCGTGAAATAAGGCTTTGAACTCGGGTATGTTGCCGGTTTGTACGCGAGAAGTAATGGGTGAACTGTTAAGTCTAAAACAGTTTAAAATTTAAATAAAGGCAAGATTTTTAAAAATTTTAACAATTAAGTTAAATCAATTTTCCTGGAAATTTATTTCTTAATAATTAATGTTTTGACTAAATTTAAGTTGTAACATTTGTTTAACTTAAATGTATTAAGATAAATTCTAAAGTTATTTTCAAACTTAATTTGAAATATAAAGGAAATGTTTTTTTTTTTATCTTAAAACTTAATTAAAGGATGTTAGTTAATGAGAAAAGTTAAGAATGATTAATTAATGGAATTAGTTATTGATTAAGGACTTATTAGTTAACAATTAAGTTTTCAAGTGATTTATTAACTTGTAATTAAGGATTGTTAATTTATATAAGGGTAAGTAATTAATGATTATTTATTTTAACTTAATTAATAATTTAATTAAGTAAGTTAATTACTAAGATCAAATATTTTTAAATGATAATGGTTTATCTTAAGATTAATTAAGATTTTTAAATAAGTTGAAATTAATTAATTTAAATAAGAAATTAAGATTAATTAATTTATTTAATAAGGATTGATTAAATGATTTAAGAGTTAATTAAAATGGTAATTAAGAAGTACTTAATCAAGTTTTATTAAGTAATAATTAAGTTTTCTTAATTAATAATTAAGAGATTATTTATCTCTAATTAAAGTTAATTAAGAATTAATTAACTATTGTTAAAGATTAATTAATAGATAATTAAAGATTAATTAATAGATAATTAAAGATTAATTAATAGATAATTATGGATTAATTAAAATGGTAATTAAGGTTGTTAATTAATAATTAAGTTTTATTAATTAATAATTAAGAAGTAATTAATTAGTTAATTAAGTTTAATTAATTAATTATAAAAGTAATTAGGATTGATTACTTTGTATTAAGATATTAATTAATAATTAAGGTTTATTAATTAATAGTTAAAGAATAATTAATCAAGGATTAATTAATTTGTTTAAAGGGTAATTAAGGATGAGTTACTCAGTTATGATTTAAGAAAGGAATGTGATTAATTTAAGTTAATTAATTTAATAATTAATTAAGGATAGTCACTTAGTAATTGATTAAGTATAATTACTTAATAAGATTTGTTAAGAATAATTACTTAGTATAAGTAATTGATAAATGAATTATTGGATGTAATTGGTGTAATTAATCAAAAAGATTTATAAAAGAAATTAAAGTAATTAAGAATAGTTAATTAATGTTAATGATTATTTAAGGTTGATAAATGAAAGTAATTAATTAATGTATGATTAATTAATGTAATTAATTAAGGAATAACGTAATTAATTATAGTTAATTAATTAATTAAGGTAATTAATTAAGGATAATTAATTATTATAATTAATGTGAGTAATTAAAGGTTAATTACTGTTAATGGTTAAGAATAATTAATTTGTGAAATTAATTAAAGGATAATTACTTTATGTAATTAATGAATAATTAATCAAGAGTGATTAATATTTAAAGAATGATTAATTAATTAAAATATATTGTAATTAATTAATGATTAATTAAGCAAGGATAGGAATTGATTCTTAAGTAATTAATTTAATTTAAGTTGATTAAATTGATTATAATAGAGATTAATAAATGGTTGCTTATGGATGATTGTTGAGTAGAATGTCTGATTTGGTTGATATCTATTGGATGATATACTATGATATTCTGTGATATGATATTGGATATATCTGTGATAAAGGTGTGATATTTATCTATGTTAATGCTGTGTGAATTCAAGTATTGAATTGAATTGTTTAAACCTTTAAACAACTTGGCCTTAAAAGATACGTTTTGGATTTCGATGAGACCGGGATCGGGTTTGCTACATTACAGCGTGATAGGGGGTTCTCGCTTCGCGGTTTGGTGGCGAACGGGAGACTCTTACCCCTACATGTCCCTGAGAGGTAAAGGCCTTGTGAGGGTTGGTTGCGAGTCGAGAGGCTGGCCGTAAAAGCAAATTCGAGGTATCACTGTGTGCCACGGTGGGTCTGGGATGGTTGCAAAGCCTATATCATATAGAAAGTCGAATCGCTAATAAGAAAGAAAGGGATAGAAGAAGAAAAGAAAGAAAAGAAGAAAGAACAACAACATTAGAAACTCACAGCGGAACGAATGAAATATAATATATCATATAAAATATTACATAGTATCATATACATCAGAGTTACACAACTTATACAACATATATTAGACAGTTATAAACATCTGTCTAATTCATACAACTCAAGTATCACAGATACAGACACAACATATACACAGCGGAATCATCATATATCTACACGGTGAAGCCTCCTGCTCCAAATCTCCTCCAGAATTCGTCAAAGCTAACCTGAATCCCTTGGCTACTCGTAAAAATTTGAGTACCCAAGAGTTTATAAAACAGAAATAAACACTTGGGTCAGACATGGGTCTGGTGTGAGTAACAGGTTAAACTTGCTTAACTTCAAAACCTTTAGAAAGAAAAGGTATCACGTAAGACTCCCCACAAATAAACATGGGTAAGTTTTTACCTTACGCTAACCAAAACATTTGATAGGAAATCTGATTTTATTATAATAGGGTCTAGGGTTTTCAAGTAAAACATAGAAATAGCTGAAATGCTTACATCTCACATTCCAACATAATTGGGCACAACTAATACGTACGGCACTTATTGGAGTTTGGATTCCATACAATGGCAGGGCTACTGGGGTACCGCCCGTCACAGTACGTGGCCTAGATCACCGTACCGAGGATCACTCCCAATCCCCTGCAACACAAGGCCGGAACATCCCTTACTGGATAATTCCCGCACAAGATACCTCACGGTTGGGATCAGCAACCGCACCACTAAGTCGAAAATAGAAAGGGACATCTAGACAGAGGTAATCTTGTCCTACTTGGGTGCTACCCACTAACCTTGCTGCACCTCCCCTGTTTTAGCCATTCCCGGTTTGTGAGGCTTGAGGTCACGATTACCTTAGAAAAGAACACATCACTTAGAATGCTCATCGTCCACCTGACGATGTTCTGAAAGCATTCAATCCATACAAGTTCGTTCCGGGTTCGAACGAAACCGAAGGCATTATCTCGTTACACTCGTTTTGGAATCACCCTCAGAGTTAACGACAATAACCCTTGCACTCTGAATCTTCATCTTCACTTGATTCACGACCTATCGTAAATTTGGATCGATGTGGTATTCGGGTCTCCAGACCTGGAAATCCGGTATACGGAAACCCGATCCCGGTCTCATCGAAATCCAAAGCGTATCTTTTAAGGCCAAGTTGTTTTAAAGGTTAAAACAATTTCAATTCATTATCTTTATACACAAAGAAAGATAATTCACAATAGATAATCAACATTATCAGATAATCCATATTATCATCACAATTAACCATCCATATCACACAGCATATATCTCATCAGAGATATCAATCAATGCAAAGCATTTAGTATTATCATCCATCCATAAGTAATGATTTATATTATCTCTAATTAATTTAAAGTGAATTAAATTAATTACTTTATTTTATAAATCCTTCTTACTTAACCATTAATTAATTAAATCAATTAATTAATTATCCTCTAATAATTCATTTCAATTAATCATCTTTGATTAATTATCTTTTAATTACATTAAAGTAATTAGCCTTTAAATTAATTATCCTTGATCAAATATAGTAATTAACCTTTAATTACTTCATTAATTAATTAACTGTAATTAATTACATTAATCTTTAATTAATCACATTAATTAATTACTCTTTAATTACTTATTATTGATTAATAAATTTTAATTAATCTTAATTACATTATTAATTATATTAATTAATGACCCTTAATTACTTCCTTAATTAATTACTCCACTTAATTAATTACATAAGTAATTATCCTTTAATTAATTACAGAAATCAATTAATTATTAATCACTTACCTTTAATTAATTAAACCTTAATTAATTAATTAATTATACTAAGTAATTATTTCTTAATTACTCCCATTAATTAACCTCAAATCATTTCCATTAAGTAATTTCCACAAATTACTTTATTAATTATCCACTAATTACTTTTAAATTAAGTAATTATTAATCACCTTCAATAATTATCCATTAATTAATCACATTAATTAATTTTAACCTTAATTAATCACATTAATTAACCTTAATTAATTATCTAAGTAATTAATCCTTAATTACCTTTCATTAATTACTTCCAAAAAGTAATTATTCCTTTTTAATTAATTACATTTAGTAATTACACCTTAATTACTTATACTAAGTAATTCACTTAATTAATTATATTAATTAATTATATTAAGTAATTAACACTTAATCAAATTCAAAGTTTATCCTTAATTAATTACCTTAATTAATTAACTTAATTTAATTACCTAAATTAATTATTTCTTAATCACTAGTTAATGTTCCATTATTAACTACCCACTAATTACTTACTCTAAGTAATATCTTTAATTAATCTCATCTTTAATTAATTATACTAATAAATTTTATTAATATTAAATATTTTAATTAATTCAATAATTAATTATCCTTAATTAATCATAACTTAAATAATTTAAAGACAAATTCATTATCTTTATTCAAAACTTAGTTATATCTTTATACTTCCATTTGAAAACTTTTTGCAAATCAATATATAATAGAAGATATAAAATTTATTTAAACAAAATAAATCTTAGAAATTATGAAACTTATTCAAACTAGTTTAATAAATTCCTATTCTTAAATTTAACATTTCCCTAAAACATATTTATTTTAAATGTATTTAAAAACTTAGTTAAATATTATTTCAAATACACATTTAAATTTGTTTTAAATGTTTTTCCTTTGAAAACAATTTATTTAAATAACTTAAAACCTTTATCATTTTAAAGCTTGGTTTTATTTGTTTTTAAACTTGAAACCATTTTGCTTTTTAAAATAAATTATTTAAATACTTAAAATAAAATCTGGAATTAGAACTTTTACTCCAGACAACCTAACTTCACCAAAAACCCGAGCTAACGAACAAAATTCCCGAGTCTACTTCGAGTTCTCGCAATCACCTGCTTACTTCGAGTCACACCCTCGTTTCCCCCGAGACCATCCCGAGCTCATCCTTCCTTCCCCAAACCAACCAATTCCAGATATCACAAACGTGCACGTGCACGTATACCGGAGCTCCGATGAACTTCAGCCCACCTCGCCGCCTTCCACGAGTCTACGACCATCCCCTTAGGTCTTACGATCATCTAGAAACCTGAATTAAACTTGGAAACGAGATCGAGTCATCTCGACCCAACTGACTCAGCAAACATCATCAGAAAAATTGCCTTGCTCGATCACGTCAAGCCATCGGAGGCCATACGATCCTGGCTCAAGCTTCTTCGATAACCCATGAGCCATTTCCCTACGTCCGGCTCCATCCGTTTCAACGTCGACGGCGAAATTGCCTTGAAACCCAGACCTACTAAGAACTGGGTTAAAACCCTAAATCATTGCCGCATCGTCACCATAGCGAATTAGAATTTTACTTAGCATTTTTCTTCAACTTCCAAACCTACCAGGAAGCTTCAACTTCGATCACGAGACCATCCAAGTCGCCGATCACCGGAGTTTTCCCAAAATGTACTTTCTGTTCATCCTCGAATTTCTCACTATATACACCTTTTAAAATCTTGATTTCAGTTTTAAAAATCAACATTTTCAAAGACATTTTAGGTTATAAAATCAAATCAATAAATTAAAGAAATCAAATTTCCATCATGGGTGAGTTTACAGTACTACTTTGTTCCAGACCACTTATACTTGTTGTTTGTTTTTAAAAGTATTTTTAACATTAAGTTTTAATGAATTTGAACACTTTTATTTTAACAACTCAATCTAACCTTAATTAGAAACAGAGATTTTGGGGATTTTGACAGGTTTTGAAAAACCTGAAACTAGAAACAGAAATTAATAAACCTGTATATTAACATGCACAAGCCAAATATACACATATACACAGATCTGTTCATGCAAACCAATGTTCATTCTTACTTAAGTCATGCATTCAATCAATAGATCAAATATCATAGCTTCAAAAGAGTTTAGTCACTTGTTAAAACAGAGAACAGGATATATATATAAACAGACATGATCACTCAACATATATATCAATTTAAATAAATTCAAGATGAATAACTTTCATACCAAACCAATTATTATCTCATGCATTAGAGTTAAATCAAAAATAAACTGTTTTTAAAGAATGTTTACTCACCGTAAAAAGATGATGAACAGAGCCTCTCCTTTTTGAAACAGCTTTTAAACTTGGTATGCTTTTGCTTTTGAAAACTGCATGCATGCTTGTTTGAAAAGATGCAGACTTCCTTAATTTCCAGGTTTGAAAATAAACATGCTTGATTTAAAACTGCAGTTGCAAGCAGGCATGACTTCCCGATTTGAAAAAATGCAGGCTTGCAGACTTGATTATGATTTGCAAAATTGGTCTTTGAAAATGAGTTTCTAGTTTTGAGGAGGAACTGATTTTGATTTGAAACTGGAATGCAAGCTTTAGTTCTCAGGTTTGCATGCTTTGAAGATGGTTACAGAATTTTGAAGAATGCTTGACAGCTTTGAAAAGGTTACAGGGAATGATTTGCATGTTTGATTGAAGAGGATTACTGATTTTTGTATTGTAAAATGGTTTGCAAATTTCCTCAGATCTGTTTTAGAGTGAAATGTTTTCAGCTGAGAATTTTCTTTGCTTAGAAATAAAAATGAGAAAAAGAAAAAGGAAAGGAAGAAGGCAAGTGTTTATAAACTAAATTTATGATTTTTATTATAAATTAAAGAAAAATAAAAATACAATATGACACTTGTCATGCTCCTTAATTATTTTGTTAACACATGTTCTTATATTGATTCACTAACTTACATATGTAATTTTACATGCAAAATGAAATTATAAATGAATATAAAGCTTTTATTAATAAATTCCTAATAACTATATACTTATTCAATTTTATATAAATAAGAATTCTTTTTAAAGAAATAGATAAAACAAACTATATTTATACAAAATCATTTATGTCATACTTTTAAATCCAAATATAAATTTAATTCAAATTTTTTTTTTTTAAATACAATTTAAAATCAATTTAAACAATTTTCACTTAACAATTTTAAACCATATATTATTAAATAGCTTTTGAAAAGCTTATTATTAAATAAAATCAAATTTCCAAATTACCAAAAATAATAGAATTTAAAAACAAGATTTATCTATTTACAATATACCATTATATTTACATTATAAATAGAAACTAATTTATTAGCATTTAAAAGATAAAATCACTAATTAAATATTTTTTTAATTAGATTATTAAATTTATTCAAATTTAGTATCAAAGATCATCAATATCAATTTAATTATTTAACAGATTATTAAATTGATATTGCTCAAATTTCCGGGATATCACATTCCTCCCCCCTTAAAATAATTTCGTCCCCGAAATTTAAACAAAGGTAATTTAATAATCTTATTAAAGATTTTAATTTTAAATCACAAGCATATATTATCATTCATATGCTAACAACCATAGCAAACAATCATCCAATCAAACAATTCTAATTATCCAGACAAAATTCTGGATAAAATTTCCCGAGTTTTCCCCAAGTATATATATATATATATACCGGGATACTCGCTCTACAAACAATCTAAACTACTAAGCTATAGATCTCTTACTCATCTAGATCTACAGAACTAAACAGACTATCAGACTACAGACGAGTCTGACTCAACTACCCAACTTCCAGAACTGCTGATTCTAAAACCAGAGATAGATCAAATACGTACTCCCTCAGAGATACGTACAACTCAATGAATTCCAGTTATCCAAACTGACAATTCAACCAAGTAGACCAATTACTTATCCAAATCAGAACACAGACGAGATCCAAACATACTCTACTTCACAATTATCCGTAGATTCCAAACTTACTCCTCCTATCCAGAGATACACTCCAAACTGCTTTCGCTGCTCAACTCTGATATGAGGTAGGACACAAGCACAGACTGGACAACTCACTTCTAGAAATAAGGTTCACTGATCCATAAAGAAAACTCAGATACTCCAGCAAAACTTGAGCTGCTTTACCAAACTCTATCTCTAGGAAACATCCTTCCACTAGACTGAACCACCGGTATCACTCCTGGAATCCAGTCGATAAGAAAACTCAACCTTCAGATGCGGACAAACTTCTGACTTCTCTGAAGACATCCAGAAAAACTCTGACAACCCAAGAGAACACTCAGACAATCGCAAGTCACTTTTGCGATCAACCCATCCCAATTCCAAACAGACTGTTCTCTCTTCACCAATCAGAACAGCTTACACTTATTTATCCAATTTATCTAAGAAATGGATATACTCTGCTGCTTCTGAACTCCACTTCAGAAAAACTGCTCAGCCAGAAAAACTTCCTGCCAATCCAAGAATACTCCGAGCTGCAACGCTGCCACAATGCCAAAGACTTCCTAACCAAAGCTCTTCGAGAAACTCGGACTCCAAACCAAAGCAGAAACACCATGCTGAACTCAGCCACAACACCGAAATATACACACTTCCTTAAGATTGTTCCAAAGAAAACATCTTCGGGAACATCCATCATCACTGTATCTCATCATACAGCTACTATTACCTGAGGTATCAAGGTACCATCACTCACTTCTGCCTCATCGACAGATCCAACTCTACTCATCCACACTTCAAAGATAAACTCCGAACCTTTAAAAGGTTTCCTTCAGAGATCGATGAAATCCTTTACCATAGCAAAGCTTACTCGAGACGGTATTAGGTCTACAGTCTCGACAGATACACTTCCAACCTCAATACTCAAACTCCAACCATTGGTAGTCGTGTTACACACACCACTA
The DNA here is from genome assembly GCA_030737815.1 of Allium fistulosum. Taxonomy (NCBI): domain Eukaryota; kingdom Viridiplantae; phylum Streptophyta; class Magnoliopsida; order Asparagales; family Amaryllidaceae; genus Allium; species Allium fistulosum. Next base: position 1,192,954,683 of record CM060901.1, on the reverse strand, counting down.
CCCTATCTACCTTTATATCCTATATTGGAAAACCCGAACAGGTAACCCAATAAATAGGTAGAAATATATATATATTTAAAATGATACTTTTTATATAGAAATTATTTCTGGGTAAAATTATTTCATTTACCTCTTTAAAACAATATTGTGTCCGTTGGCCTGGTTCAAGTGTTTAGAGATCCCTATCAATAACGTTAGCTACTCGTATTGACCAGAATCCATATACCACTCAACCGATCAATTAACACAATATAAAATCATTTTATATAACTAACAAATACGCGCTCTCATATATATATATATACACTCAACTCGTTCTAGGGTACCATTGACCCTATTCTTAACGAGTAATCCCAACAGAGCCAAGGTTCTCGCTTAACCTTCAGCTCTGATACCACTGTAACGACCATCGACTTTCTCTCCATAGAAAGTCGAATCGCTAATAAGAAAGAAAGGGATAGAAGAAGAAAAGAAAGAAAAGAAGAAAGAACAACAACATTAGAAACTCACAGCGGAACGAATGAAATATAATATATCATATAAAATATTACATAGTATCATATACATCAGAGTTACACAACTTATACAACATATATTAGACAGTTATAAACATCTGTCTAATTCATACAACTCAAGTATCACAGATACAGACACAACATATACACAGCGGAATCATCATATATCTACACGGTGAAGCCTCCTGCTCCAAATCTCCTCCAGAATTCGTCAAAGCTAACCTGAATCCCTTGGCTACTCGTAAAAATTTGAGTACCCAAGAGTTTATAAAACAGAAATAAACACTTGGGTCAGACATGGGTCTGGTGTGAGTAACAGGTTAAACTTGCTTAACTTCAAAACCTTTAGAAAGAAAAGGTATCACGTAAGACTCCCCACAAATAAACATGGGTAAGTTTTTACCTTACGCTAACCAAAACATTTGATAGGAAATCTGATTTTATTATAATAGGGTCTAGGGTTTTCAAGTAAAACATAGAAATAGCTGAAATGCTTACATCTCACATTCCAACATAATTGGGCACAACTAATACGTACGGCACTTATTGGAGTTTGGATTCCATACAATGGCAGGGCTACTGGGGTACCGCCCGTCACAGTACGTGGCCTAGATCACCGTACCGAGGATCACTCCCAATCCCCTGCAACACAAGGCCGGAACATCCCTTACTGGATAATTCCCGCACAAGATACCTCACGGTTGGGATCAGCAACCGCACCACTAAGTCGAAAATAGAAAGGGACATCTAGACAGAGGTAATCTTGTCCTACTTGGGTGCTACCCACTAACCTTGCTGCACCTCCCCTGTTTTAGCCATTCCCGGTTTGTGAGGCTTGAGGTCACGATTACCTTAGAAAAGAACACATCACTTAGAATGCTCATCGTCCACCTGACGATGTTCTGAAAGCATTCAATCCATACAAGTTCGTTCCGGGTTCGAACGAAACCGAAGGCATTATCTCGTTACACTCGTTTTGGAATCACCCTCAGAGTTAACGACAATAACCCTTGCACTCTGAATCTTCATCTTCACTTGATTCACGACCTATCGTAAATTTGGATCGATGTGGTATTCGGGTCTCCAGACCTGGAAATCCGGTATACGGAAACCCGATCCCGGTCTCATCGAAATCCAAAGCGTATCTTTTAAGGCCAAGTTGTTTTAAAGGTTAAAACAATTTCAATTCATTATCTTTATACACAAAGAAAGATAATTCACAATAGATAATCAACATTATCAGATAATCCATATTATCATCACAATTAACCATCCATATCACACAGCATATATCTCATCAGAGATATCAATCAATGCAAAGCATTTAGTATTATCATCCATCCATAAGTAATGATTTATATTATCTCTAATTAATTTAAAGTGAATTAAATTAATTACTTTATTTTATAAATCCTTCTTACTTAACCATTAATTAATTAAATCAATTAATTAATTATCCTCTAATAATTCATTTCAATTAATCATCTTTGATTAATTATCTTTTAATTACATTAAAGTAATTAGCCTTTAAATTAATTATCCTTGATCAAATATAGTAATTAACCTTTAATTACTTCATTAATTAATTAACTGTAATTAATTACATTAATCTTTAATTAATCACATTAATTAATTACTCTTTAATTACTTATTATTGATTAATAAATTTTAATTAATCTTAATTACATTATTAATTATATTAATTAATGACCCTTAATTACTTCCTTAATTAATTACTCCACTTAATTAATTACATAAGTAATTATCCTTTAATTAATTACAGAAATCAATTAATTATTAATCACTTACCTTTAATTAATTAAACCTTAATTAATTAATTAATTATACTAAGTAATTATTTCTTAATTACTCCCATTAATTAACCTCAAATCATTTCCATTAAGTAATTTCCACAAATTACTTTATTAATTATCCACTAATTACTTTTAAATTAAGTAATTATTAATCACCTTCAATAATTATCCATTAATTAATCACATTAATTAATTTTAACCTTAATTAATCACATTAATTAACCTTAATTAATTATCTAAGTAATTAATCCTTAATTACCTTTCATTAATTACTTCCAAAAAGTAATTATTCCTTTTTAATTAATTACATTTAGTAATTACACCTTAATTACTTATACTAAGTAATTCACTTAATTAATTATATTAATTAATTATATTAAGTAATTAACACTTAATCAAATTCAAAGTTTATCCTTAATTAATTACCTTAATTAATTAACTTAATTTAATTACCTAAATTAATTATTTCTTAATCACTAGTTAATGTTCCATTATTAACTACCCACTAATTACTTACTCTAAGTAATATCTTTAATTAATCTCATCTTTAATTAATTATACTAATAAATTTTATTAATATTAAATATTTTAATTAATTCAATAATTAATTATCCTTAATTAATCATAACTTAAATAATTTAAAGACAAATTCATTATCTTTATTCAAAACTTAGTTATATCTTTATACTTCCATTTGAAAACTTTTTGCAAATCAATATATAATAGAAGATATAAAATTTATTTAAACAAAATAAATCTTAGAAATTATGAAACTTATTCAAACTAGTTTAATAAATTCCTATTCTTAAATTTAACATTTCCCTAAAACATATTTATTTTAAATGTATTTAAAAACTTAGTTAAATATTATTTCAAATACACATTTAAATTTGTTTTAAATGTTTTTCCTTTGAAAACAATTTATTTAAATAACTTAAAACCTTTATCATTTTAAAGCTTGGTTTTATTTGTTTTTAAACTTGAAACCATTTTGCTTTTTAAAATAAATTATTTAAATACTTAAAATAAAATCTGGAATTAGAACTTTTACTCCAGACAACCTAACTTCACCAAAAACCCGAGCTAACGAACAAAATTCCCGAGTCTACTTCGAGTTCTCGCAATCACCTGCTTACTTCGAGTCACACCCTCGTTTCCCCCGAGACCATCCCGAGCTCATCCTTCCTTCCCCAAACCAACCAATTCCAGATATCACAAACGTGCACGTGCACGTATACCGGAGCTCCGATGAACTTCAGCCCACCTCGCCGCCTTCCACGAGTCTACGACCATCCCCTTAGGTCTTACGATCATCTAGAAACCTGAATTAAACTTGGAAACGAGATCGAGTCATCTCGACCCAACTGACTCAGCAAACATCATCAGAAAAATTGCCTTGCTCGATCACGTCAAGCCATCGGAGGCCATACGATCCTGGCTCAAGCTTCTTCGATAACCCATGAGCCATTTCCCTACGTCCGGCTCCATCCGTTTCAACGTCGACGGCGAAATTGCCTTGAAACCCAGACCTACTAAGAACTGGGTTAAAACCCTAAATCATTGCCGCATCGTCACCATAGCGAATTAGAATTTTACTTAGCATTTTTCTTCAACTTCCAAACCTACCAGGAAGCTTCAACTTCGATCACGAGACCATCCAAGTCGCCGATCACCGGAGTTTTCCCAAAATGTACTTTCTGTTCATCCTCGAATTTCTCACTATATACACCTTTTAAAATCTTGATTTCAGTTTTAAAAATCAACATTTTCAAAGACATTTTAGGTTATAAAATCAAATCAATAAATTAAAGAAATCAAATTTCCATCATGGGTGAGTTTACAGTACTACTTTGTTCCAGACCACTTATACTTGTTGTTTGTTTTTAAAAGTATTTTTAACATTAAGTTTTAATGAATTTGAACACTTTTATTTTAACAACTCAATCTAACCTTAATTAGAAACAGAGATTTTGGGGATTTTGACAGGTTTTGAAAAACCTGAAACTAGAAACAGAAATTAATAAACCTGTATATTAACATGCACAAGCCAAATATACACATATACACAGATCTGTTCATGCAAACCAATGTTCATTCTTACTTAAGTCATGCATTCAATCAATAGATCAAATATCATAGCTTCAAAAGAGTTTAGTCACTTGTTAAAACAGAGAACAGGATATATATATAAACAGACATGATCACTCAACATATATATCAATTTAAATAAATTCAAGATGAATAACTTTCATACCAAACCAATTATTATCTCATGCATTAGAGTTAAATCAAAAATAAACTGTTTTTAAAGAATGTTTACTCACCGTAAAAAGATGATGAACAGAGCCTCTCCTTTTTGAAACAGCTTTTAAACTTGGTATGCTTTTGCTTTTGAAAACTGCATGCATGCTTGTTTGAAAAGATGCAGACTTCCTTAATTTCCAGGTTTGAAAATAAACATGCTTGATTTAAAACTGCAGTTGCAAGCAGGCATGACTTCCCGATTTGAAAAAATGCAGGCTTGCAGACTTGATTATGATTTGCAAAATTGGTCTTTGAAAATGAGTTTCTAGTTTTGAGGAGGAACTGATTTTGATTTGAAACTGGAATGCAAGCTTTAGTTCTCAGGTTTGCATGCTTTGAAGATGGTTACAGAATTTTGAAGAATGCTTGACAGCTTTGAAAAGGTTACAGGGAATGATTTGCATGTTTGATTGAAGAGGATTACTGATTTTTGTATTGTAAAATGGTTTGCAAATTTCCTCAGATCTGTTTTAGAGTGAAATGTTTTCAGCTGAGAATTTTCTTTGCTTAGAAATAAAAATGAGAAAAAGAAAAAGGAAAGGAAGAAGGCAAGTGTTTATAAACTAAATTTATGATTTTTATTATAAATTAAAGAAAAATAAAAATACAATATGACACTTGTCATGCTCCTTAATTATTTTGTTAACACATGTTCTTATATTGATTCACTAACTTACATATGTAATTTTACATGCAAAATGAAATTATAAATGAATATAAAGCTTTTATTAATAAATTCCTAATAACTATATACTTATTCAATTTTATATAAATAAGAATTCTTTTTAAAGAAATAGATAAAACAAACTATATTTATACAAAATCATTTATGTCATACTTTTAAATCCAAATATAAATTTAATTCAAATTTTTTTTTTTTAAATACAATTTAAAATCAATTTAAACAATTTTCACTTAACAATTTTAAACCATATATTATTAAATAGCTTTTGAAAAGCTTATTATTAAATAAAATCAAATTTCCAAATTACCAAAAATAATAGAATTTAAAAACAAGATTTATCTATTTACAATATACCATTATATTTACATTATAAATAGAAACTAATTTATTAGCATTTAAAAGATAAAATCACTAATTAAATATTTTTTTTATTAGATTATTAAATTTATTCAAATTTAGTATCAAAGATCATCAATATCAATTTAATTATTTAACAGATTATTAAATTGATATTGCTCAAATTTCCGGGATATCACAAAAATCATAGAAAATATTAAATATAAAGATCTGAAATAAGAAGTATTTTTATAATTGATGCCAAGGACTGATGCCAAGGACTGAAATTTCTATGATTGGAAAGAGGATATATAAAACCCGGGTCTGTATGATAAGAATTATATTGTAGGACAGATTAACTAATCAGATGATATTGTGTAACTTGAATGGTTTGAGATCTCAGATATGAGATAATTGATACTGTATGATTTGGATGCTTTGGTTGCATAATGATGATGATATGGATTATCTGCTTAAAATGATAATGTTGATTATCTATTGTGAATCTGTGAATTATCTATCTGTGTGTAGTATAGATAAGAATTGAATTGTTTTAACCTTTAAAACAACTTGGCCTTAAAAGATACGTTTTGGATTTCGATGAGACCGGGATCGGGTTTCCGTATACCGGAATTCCAGGTCTGGAGACCCGAATACCACATCGATCCAAATTAACGATAGGTCGTGAATCTCAAGTGAAGATGAAGATTCAGAGTGCAAGGATTATTGTCGTTAACTCTGAGGGTGATTCCAAAACGAGTGTAACGAGATAATCAACTTCGGTTTCGTTCGAACCCGGAACGAACTTGTATGGATTGAATGCTTTCAGCACATCGTCAGGCGGACGATGAGCATTCTAAGTGATATGATCTGATTAAAGGTAATCGTAACCTCAAGCCTCATCAACCGGGAATGGCTAAAACAGGGGAGGTGCAGCAAGGCTTCGTGGGTAGCACCCACTGAGAGCAAGATAGATCCCTGTCTAGAGGTCCCTTTTCTTTTATTCGGCTTAGTGTGTGGTTGGTCGCGCCAACTACGGGATTGTCTTGTTCGGAATTATCCAGTAAGGGATGGTTCCGGCTTTGTGTTGCAGGGGAGCGGGCGTACTCCTCGGTACGGTGATCTAGGCCACGTACTGTGACGGGCGGTACCCCAGTAGCCCTGCCATTGTATGGAATCCAAACTCCAATAAGTGCCGTACGTATTAGTTGTGCCCAACTATGTTGGAATGTGAGATGTAAGCATTTCAGCTATTTCTGTATTTTACTTGAAAACCCTAGACCCTATTATAATACAATCAGATTTCCTATCAAATGTTTTGGTTAGCGTAAGGTAAAAACTTTTCCATGTTTATGTGTGGGAAGTCTTACGTGATACTTTGTTTTCAAAGGGTTTTGAAGTTAACCAATTTTAACCCGTTTACTCACACCAGACCCATGTCTGACCCAAGTGTTTATTTTCTGTTTTATTAAACCTTGGGTACTCAATTTTTACGAGTAGCCAAGGGATTCAGGTTAGTCTTGACGAATTCTGGAGGAGCTGTGGAGCAGGAGGCTTCAGCGTGTAGATATATAGAGTTTCCGCTGTGTATGATGTATCGTATTTATGTAGTTGTGTTGTATAATAGACAGAAGTTTATAACTGTCTATATTGTGATGTATAAATCGTGTACTCTGATGTATATGATACTATGTAATATCTTATGTGATAATATATTTCTCGTTCCGCTGTGAGATTTCTGATGTGTTGTTGTTCTCTCTTCTTTTCTTTTCTTCTTCTATCCCTTTTCTTTCTTCATAATGATGCGACTTTCTGGGCATAGGAAGTCGGGTCGTTACATATAATCACTTAATGTTATTAATTAAAGGATTTATTAATAAAATTAATTAAAAAGTTAATTGATTAATTAATTAATTAAAGAGTAATTAATTAATTAAAGGGTTAAGGTTAATTAATAATGTGATTAATTATTTGTTAAGGTGATTAATTAAATGAGTAATTAATTAATGGAAGTAATCAAAGGATTAATATAATTAATTAAGGAGTTAATTAATTAAGGTAAGTAATTACAGGATGGTTAATTACTGTTTATGATTAAATAAGGTTAATTAATGAATGTAGTTAATTAAAGATTAATTATTTAATTTAACTAGAAGGTAATTAATTAATGAAGTAATTGGAGGATTATTAATTAATATAATTAATAAAGTTAATCAAGTTTGATTAATAAAAGAAATTAATTTAAGTATGATTAATTAATTATAATTAATTGAGGATTAATATAATTAATTATAGTTAATAAATTAATGAAGGTTCATTAATTATTGTAATTAATGATAGTAATTAAAGGTAATTTTAATTACTGTATATGGTTAAGGCTAATTACTTGAATGTAATTAAAGTATAATTAATCAAGGAAGATTAATTAGGAGAGATCATTAAGAGATGATTAATTAATTAATTTGTAATTAATTAATGCTAGTAAGCAGGATTAAGGTAATCCAAGTAATTAAAAGATAATAATTAATTTAATTAAAGGATAATTAAATTGATTTGGAGTTAATCAATTCTGTTTATGGATGATTGATTGATATTGGATGATTGATATTGGGTGATTGGATGATATTGGATGATTTGGATATCTCTGATATATGTGATATGCTGCTTTGTGTTGCAGGGGAGCGGGCGTACTCCTCGGTACGGTGATCTAGGCCACGTACTGTGACGGGCGGTACCCCAGTAGCCCTGCCATTGTATGGAATCCAAACTCCAATAAGTGCCGTACGTATTAGTTGTACCCAACTATGTTGGAATGTGAGATGTAAGCATTTCAGCTATTTCTGTATTTTACTTGAAAACCCTAGACCCTATTATAATACAATCAGATTTCCTATCAAATGTTTTGGTTAGCGTAAGGTAAAAACTTCTCCATGTTTATGTGTGGGAAGTCTTACGTGATACCTTTGTTTTCAAAAGGTTTTGAAGTTAAACAATTTTAACCCGTTTACTCACACCAGACCCATGTCTGACCCAAGTGTTTATTTCTGTTTTATAAACTCTTGGGTACTCAAATTTTTACGAGTAGCCAAGGGATTCAGGTTTAGCTTTGACGAATATTCTGGAGGAGCAATGGAGCAGGAGGCTTCGGCGTTCGTAGATATAGTATTCCGCTGTGTTGAGATCTGTGTTAGAGTCTTGTATTGTATTGAGTTGTAATATCTAGACAGATGTTTATAACTGTCTAGTATGTGTTGTATAGTTGTGTAAACTCTGATAAGTATTGTATACTATGTAATAGTTTATGTTATTAATATAATTTATTCGTTCCGCTGTGAGATCGTTGTTGTTGTTTCTTTCTTCTCTTCTTTTCTATTTTCTATCCCTTTCTTTCTTCATAATGATGCGACTTTCTGGGCATAGAAAGTCGGGTCGTTACAGAATTTACAACAACGACCCGGGATATATAAAACCCGGGATATAAGAAGAAAGTATATGCGACTTTCTTCATAATGATTCGACTTTCTTTCTAGGATATATAAAACCCGGGACTGAAATCTAAATTTAAAGATGTGATATCCCGGGTTTTTAGCAATATAAATTTAATAATCTGTATTGATAATTTATTTGGATTGATAATTTTCTTTATAATTTTAATTTAATTTGGTAATTTAATCCTTTAAAGGCTAATAAATATATATATAATCTGGCAATATTAATTCATATCTTTTCCAATAATTTAAAATAGATAAAATTTATCTTTGAAAGCTAATAAAATTATATTCTGTATAGAATATATATATATTGGATATATAGGATATCTTTTGTTTTAACTAAAAGATGAATTTTTCAAATTGTAATTTATATGTAAGTATATGTTATAATTTGAAATTGTTTTGAAATTTAATTTAATGTATTGATAATATATATAGTAGGAATATATGTATGAATTGTAATTTTAAAAGCTTTGTTTTAAATTTAATATCTTTCAAAAGTTAAAGATTAATTCATTGTTTTCAAAAGGTTTTGAAGTTAAACAATTTTAACCCGTTTACTCACACCAGACCCATGTCTGACCCAAGTGTTTATTTCTGTTTTATAAACTCTTGGGTACTCAAATTTTTACGAGTAGCCAAGGGATTCAGGTTTAGCTTTGACGAATTGTGGAGGAGCAATGGAGCAGGAGGCTTCGGCGTTCGTAGATATAGTATTCCGCTGTGTTGATATCTGTGTTAGAGTCTTGTATTGTATTTGAGTTGTAATATCTAGACAGATGTTTTATAACTGTCTAGTATGTGTTGTATAGTTGTGTAAACTCTGATAAGTGTTGTATACTATGCAATAGTTTATGTTATTAATATAATTTATTCGTTCCGCTGTGAGATCGTTGTTGTTGTTTCTTTCTTTCTTCTCTTCTTTTCTATTTTCTACCCCTTTCTTTCTTATTAGCGATGCGTCTTTCTGGGCATAGAAAGCCGGGTCGTTAAGCATCATCGAAGTTATTTTCCAGTCTCCAAAGAAAAATTGCTACCCAACTGTTTTAAATTGGAATTGTTTGTGAACTAGGTTTGGTTTTAAAATTCCAAAGGGAAATGAAAATTGTCAAGGGTTTTGGATGAAGTTGATTTCAAAAGTGATTTTGAAATTTTGGAGAATTGTTTAAACTCTGGAATCATATTTAAAATGTTTATATGGAATAATAAATATGCCAAACTAAATAAAATATAAATCCTGTAGTAAAGTATTAAAATGTGAGATTCTGCTGTTGTTTTCTATTTTTCTTCTTCTACCTCTTCTTCTTAACTAAAATGGTCCGGTTTTTCGTGTTAGAAAAACTCGGGTTGTTACAGAGGCGCAGTCTCGGAATTCAACGAAACGAGTTCTATTGCTTTGTAGATTTAAAGCAATAGAAATGTAATATCTTAGGTATTGGCTCTGATACCAAAAGTAACGACCCGACTTTCTATGCCCAGAAAGTCGCATCGTTATGAAGAAAGAAAGGGGTAGAAAATAGAAAAGAAAAGAAGAAAGAAAGAAACAACAACAACGATCTCACAGCGGAACGAATAAATTATATTAATAACATAAACTATTACATAGTATACAACAATTTACAGAGTTACACAGCATATACATCACTTACTAGACAGTTATAAACATCTGTCTAGACATTACAACTCAAATACAAGACAAGACACTATCACAGATCTCAACACAGCGGAATACTATATCTACGAACGCCGAAGCCTCCTGCTCCATTGCTCCTCCAGAATATTCGTCAAAGCTAAACCTGAATCCCTTGGCTACTCGTAAAAATTTGAGTACCCAAGAGTTTATAAAACAGAAATAAACACTTGGGTCAGACATGGGTCTGGTGTGAGTAAACGGGTTAAAATTGTTTAACTTCAAAACCTTTTGAAAACAAAGGTATCACGTAAGACTTCCCACACATAAACATGGAAAAGTTTTTACCTTACGCTAACCAAAACATTTGATAGGAAATCCAGTTATATTATAATAGGGTCTAGGGTTTTCAAGTAAAATACAGAAATAGCTGAAATGCTTACATCTCACATTCCAACATAGTTGGGCACAACTAATACGTACGGCACTTATTGGAGTTTGGATTCCATACAATGGCAGGGCTACTGGGGTACCGCCCGTCACAGTACGTGGCCTAGATCACCGTACCGAGGAGTACGCCCGCTCCCCTGCAACACAAAGCCGGAACCATCCCTTACTGGATAATCCCGAACAGAAATAAACTCTTGGGTACTCAAATTTTTACGAGTAGCCAAGGGATTCAGGTTAGCTTTGACGAATCTATGGAGGAGATATGGAGCAGGAGGCTTCAGCATTCGTAGATAGATAGTATTCCGCTGTGTTGGTTGATCTTAGTCTTTTGTTTGAATTGTATCTTGAGTTGTATAATAGACAGAAATTATAACTGTCTATTTTGTTGTATAAGTTGTGTAACTCTGATTATGTAAAGACTATGTAATAGTTATGTGATATATTATATTTTGTTTCGTTCCGCTGTGAGATTCTGATATTGTTTAGTTCTTTCTTTCTCTTCTTTTCTCTTTTCTATCCCTTTCTTTCTTCATAACGATGCGTCTTTCTGGGCAAAGAAAGCCGGGTCGTTACATATGGTATCAGAAAGAAAAGTTTTGGAGTGTATCTCTGGATAGGAGAAGTAAGTTTGGAAATCTACTGAATTGTGGAGTTCGAGTTTCTCGAAGATCTTTGGAATAGGAAGTCCTTGGCATCAGTGTCAGCAGTGCAGCTCAGAGTATTCTGTGATGGCAGGAAGTTTTCTGGATGAGCAGTTTTTCTGAAGGTGAAGTTCAGAAGTAGTAAGAGTAAATCCATTTCTTCGATGGATTGGATAGTTAAGTATGAGCTGTTCGGATTGTGTAAAGAGGAACAGTTTTTCTTTGGAAATAGGTTGGGTTGATCACAAAATTGACTTGTGATTGCTGAGTGTTCTCTTGTGTTGTCAAAGTTTTTCTGGATGTCTTCAGGAAGTCGGAAGATTGTCCGCATCCGAAGATTGAGTTTTCTTATCGACTTGGATTCCAGGAGTGATACCGGTGGTTCAGTCTAGTGGAAGGATGTTTCCTAGAGATGGAGTTGGTGAAGCAGCTCAAGTTTTGCTGGAGTATCTGAGTTTTCTTTATGGATCAGTGAACCTTATTTCTGGAATAAGTTGTCCAGTCTGTGCTTGTGTTCTTCATCAGCATTTTCATTCTACTCCAGATCAGAATGGTGCAGCGGAAGTAGTTTGGCGAGTGCATCTGTTTGTCTTTTCCAGATAAGAGAAGTTAGTTCAGTCTACTAATGGTAGTAGAGTTTGTGTTTTGGATTGGGTAGATCTTGAGAGGATCATTGGTTGAGTTATTTTTGGTCCTGTTTGTTTCCAGAAGCATCAACGAAGGTTGAGTTGATCAGGAAGGATCTGTAGTCAGCCCAGGATCGTCTGAGGGATTTTGTGGATAAGAGGCGGAGGAATTTGGAATTCGAAGTTGGAGACTTCGTTGTTGTTGAAGTTTTCTCTGGTAAAAGGGAGCTATAAGATTGGGTAAGTCCGGGAAGTCAGCTCCGAGTTGTTTTGGATCTTTTCTGTGTTCTGATTTGGATAAGAGTTTGATCTACTGGATTGAATTGTCAGTTTGGATAACTGGAATTCAATGTATTTTACGTATCTCTGAGGGAGTACGTGTTTGATCTATCTCTGGTTTTGGAACCAGCAGTTCTAAAGGATTTGGTTGTTGAGTCAGACTCGTCTGTAGTCTGATATTCTGTTTAGTTCTGTAGATCTAGATGAGTAGGAGATCTATAGCTTAGTAGTTTAGATTGTTTGTAGAGCGAGTATCCCGGTATATATATATACTTGGGGAAACTCGAGGAATTTTATCTAGAATTTAGTCTAGATAGTTAGAATTGTTTGATTGGATGAATTGGTTGCTATGGTTGCTAGCATATGGATGATAGTAGATGCTTGTGTTTTGAATTTAAATCTTTAATAAGATTATTAAATTACCTTTGTTTAAATTTCGGGGACGAAATTATTTTAAGAGGGGAGGAATGTAATATCCCGGAAATTTTAACAATATCAATTTAATAATCTGTTAAATAATTAAATTGATATTGATGATCTTTGATGATAAAATTTGAATTTAATTTAATAATCTAATTAAATAAGTATAATGTAGTATTTTTATAAATATGAATGGATTTTTAAAGACTATAGAATTGTTATTTTTAAATTGAATGAGTAGTTGTATATATATATAACTTGAATTTTTAAATTGAATCTTGGGATTTAATTTAAATTGAATTAGAATTTAAAGTTTTGAAATTCAAAAGAATAAATATTTAAATTGATTTGGATTTAGAATATTTGTATAACTTTTATTTATAAATATAATTAGTTTGTTTCTTTAAAAAGTGATTTATATATATAGATAAGTATTTAAATAATAATAATAAAAGGCATTTTATTTACATTTAAAAATAAATATAAATATGTAAAAATTACTTAAAGGACAAGTGTCATTTTCCTAAAGCCTTGTCTTAACATGTGTAAATAAAAGATAAACTCAAAATGACAAGTGTCATTTAATTTTATTTTTCTTTTATTTTATTTTTAGATAATTTCAGTTTATATAAACATACATCTTGCATTTTCCTTTTCTTTTCTAATCTCCTTTCAAAACAAAGAAAACTGAATACAATTTCTCAAAGAAAAATCTATACGACTTCAAAACCAAAATCGGTAAACAACTCAGTAATCCTCCTCAAATCTGAAGTAAATCAAAAGCCAGTGCATTTTCTTCAATCTGAAATCAGCTCCTCAAAACCAGATCAAATTCTTCAACCTGTAAACTTATTTTCAAAAACAAAATTCAAATCAGAACCTGTAAATCATTTTCCAAGACCAAGATCAAAAGCCTGGAATCGAGTAGTTTCTGTTCAAGCATATCTGTAGCTTGCATCTTCAAATCAAGTATAAAGTTTAAACTAGAACAAAAGCATGCAAGTTTTAAAATCAAAACAAAGATGCAACTAAAATTTTCAAGGCTGTTTTCAAAGAAATCAACAAAGCTTTTAAACCAGAGGCTCTGTTCTTCCTCAAATCTGTGAGTAACTTCACTTTTAAACTTAAAAGTAAATTTTGGTTGCATGTTATTGCTGTGATCGATATTGATTTGTGAAGTATGTTTGTGAATTTATTATGTATAATGTATACATGCCTGTAACTCCTCTGTTCCTGTTTTCATGTGAGCAAACAAATTTAAAAGCGTAAATCTGGGTATATAATTTGATGCATGTGATGAATTTCTGTAGAAATATAGTGAATAATGGTTGCATGAGTGTATGGATGTGAATGCTTGTATATAAATATGATATGCCTGTGAATATATGTATATATATAAGCTTTGTTTGTATTACAGGCTCAACTCCCTTAAAGAAAAAATTCAATTGCTCTTCATCTTGTCGATTTTAGGCTAAGATCTTTAAATGAAAATGAGTATAACAATGTAATATTAATTTCAAAAATAGTTTCAAGAGTTTAAAGTTAGTAATTATTTCAAGATCAGGAAATTACAGAAACAAACAAATATATGTCAAAAATCAATGATCATAATTCTATGATTCGATTGCATAAACAGATTTATATTGTAAATTGATGAATTTTAGTAATCGAATCATGATTTTTAAGCCTATATTTGATGAGAATTCTTGATTTGAACGATATATGCTTTATTGTCGAATTTCGACGAACGAAGGAAGGATGGTCGTTGGATTTTGGTCTGGAGGTAGGGGATAGCTTGATGGTCAATGGAAAAATGTTCGGTGGTATTCTTGACCACCGTGGTGGCGTGTAGGCGGCAGATTAGGGTTTCAGAGGCCATTTTGGGAGTGGTCGGACTTGGGTAAACTGCGGCATCGTGAGAAGGAATGGGAGGTGCGGACCAGGGGGAATCGAAGTGTGGAAGTAAGGCGAAGGTCTGGGCGAAGGGGCGAGTTCTCCGGTGATCGGAGGTAGTGGCGCAGAGTGTTTTTGTCGATCAGGTGGGTTTTAGTGTCCACCGATATGCTCGATTTTGATTTCCAACGAGGTTGTGGGCGCTCGGTGATCGTGACGTTCGAACGTGTCATCAGCGACTGGTTGGCGATGGTGATGATGGTCGGAGCATCGTTGTTTGATCGTGTACGTGCACGCGTGTATGTACATCTGTTGTTTATTTCTGTTTTGTGTTAGGCGAAGTTCTGGGTTTGGGGAAGATAGAGTTTGCTCGAGTAAGGCTCGAGGTTAAAGGTGGAATTTCTCGAAGTCGAAATGATGGAGGAAGACACGGAGCTGGGTTCGGGAAAACGTTGTTTGGGCTCGGGTAATTTTGTTGTCAGGTTTAAAACTTGATAATGTTTTAAAATTTAAAATATAAGGAAAGAATCAAGTTTTAGATCTGGAATCAAATTTGTTTGAATTTTAGTTTGGAGATAAATAAAGTTTTATAAAATTTAAAGTGTTAAACAACTTGAAATGTTAAAGGATATTTTAAAAGTGATGTGTATTTAAATTGTTTTAAAATTTTGATAGGTTAAATCATTTTAAATCTTAATTTGAAATGGAATTTATAAAAATAAATTCAAAGTAAAATATTCAAGTGCAATTGTCAATAACAATTAAGTCTTTAATAAGAAGAATGTTTTATATTAAGGGTAAATTAAGATTTAATGATTTGGGATAAAATAAATTATTACGATAATTAAAAGTTGATTAATCAAATTATGATTTGGATTAATAAAATTAGTAATTAAGGGTTTAAAGTGATTAATGAAGGTTTAATTAGATTAATTAAAGGTTAATTAATTTGTATTAAGAATCATTAATTTGATAAGTTAAGATTATAAATTAATGGTTAGGAATAAAATTATTAAAGTAATTAAGGTTTAATTAAGTTATTGTTAAAGTACTTAATTAATTAAGTAATTAGAGATTAATTTATAGATAATTAGAATTAATTAAGTTGTGAATTAATAATGGTTAATTAATGTTAATTATTTAAGAAAGATAATTAAAGAATAGTTAATGTAGATCATTAACTTGGGATTATTAAATAATTAATTAATTAATTTTATTAAATAAATAAATTAATTAAGGTTAATCATTTTTGAATTGTTTTACTTAATGGAAAGTAATTAAGAAATTAATTACTCATTGTAATTAATTAAAGTAGTTAAGTTAATTAATTAAGTTTAATTAATTTAAGATAATCGCTTAATGATTTGTGAAGTGTAATTACTTAATGTAATTTATTAAAGAATAATTACTTAGGAAAGTAATTAATGGATAATTACTGATGTAATTAGTAGAGTAATTAAGGGAAGTTAATTACTTAATGGAATTAATCAAGGGATTAATTAAGAAATTAATTAAGGAATAATTAATTTATTTTAAGAAGTAATTAAAGGTAGTTAATTACTGAATGTGATAAATCAAAAGTGATTAATAATTATGATTTAATTGAAGATTAATTACTTAATGTAATTAATTTAAATAAAGTAATTAATGATAAAATGTAATTAAGGATCATTAATTAATTAATGATGTAATTAAGGATTGGTTAATTAAGATTAATTAATAACTAATTAGTGATTAAAGTAATTAATTAATTGTAATTAATTAAGGATTAATGTAATTAAATATAGTTAATTAATTAATGAAGTAATTAAAGATTAATTACTGAATGGTTTAAGATAATTAATTTGTGAAATTAATTAAGTATTAATTACTTAAAGTAATTAAAGGGTAATTAATCAGGAATGATTAATTTAGATGGATACTTAGAGTAATGATTAATTAATTGGTTTAATTAATAATTAATTAAGCAGGATTTATAGGATGAAGTAATTAATTTAATTCACTTTAAATTAATTAGATATGATAAATCATTACTTAAGAATGGATGAATGATATTGAATGCTTTGCATTGTTGATATCTCTGATAAGAGATGTGCTGATCTATGATATAGATGTTTGGTTGGATTGAAATGATAATATGAATTATCTGTTTGGATGATAATATGGATTATCTATTGTAAATTATCTATCTGTGTGTAGTATAGATAAGAATTGAATTGTTTTAACCTTTAAAACAACTTGGCCTTAAAAGATACGCTTTGGATTTCGATGAGACCGGGATCGGGTTTCCGTATACCGGATTTCCAGGTCTGGAGACCCGAATACCACATCGATCCAAATTAACGATAGGTCGTGAATCAAGTGAAGATGAAGATTCAGAGTGCAAGGGTTATTGTCGTTAACTCTGAGGGTGATTCCAAAACGAGTGTAACGAGATAATGCCTTCGGTTTCGTTCGAACCCGGAACGAACTTGTATGGATTGAATGCTTTCAGCACATCGTCAGGTGGACGATGAGCATTCTAAGATAGATATGTTCTATTTAAAGGTAATCGTGACCTCAAGCCTCACAAACCGGGAATGGCTAAAACAGGGGAGGTGCAGCAAGGTTAGTGGGTAGCACCCAAGTAGGACAAGATTACCTCTGTCTAGATGTCCCTTTCTATTTTCGACTTAGTGGTGCGGTTGCTGATCCCAACCGTGAGGTATCTTGTGCGGGAATTATCCAGTAAGGGATGTTCCGGCCTTGTGTTGCAGGGGATTGGGAGTGATCCTCGGTACGGTGATCTAGGCCACGTACTGTGACGGGCGGTACCCCAGTAGCCCTGCCATTGTATGGAATCCAAACTCCAATAAGTGCCGTACGTATTAGTTGTGCCCAATTATGTTGGAATGTGAGATGTAAGCATTTCAGCTATTTCTATATTTTACTTGAAAACCCTAGACCCTATTATAATAAAATCAGATTTCCTATCAAATGTTTTGGTTAGCGTAAGGTAAAAACTTACCCATGTTTATTTGTGGGGAGTCTTACGTGATACCTTTTCTTTCTAAAGGTTTTGAAGTTAAGCAAGTTTAACCTGTTACTCACACCAGACCCATGTCTGACCCAAGTGTTTATTTCTGTTTTATAAACTCTTGGGTACTCAAATTTTTACGAGTAGCCAAGGGATTCAGGTTAGCTTTGACGAATTCTGGAGGAGATTTGGAGCAGGAGGCTTCACCGTGTAGATATATGATGATTCCGCTGTGTATATGTTGTGTCTGTATCTGTGATACTTGAGTTGTATGAATTAGACAGATGTTTATAACTGTCTAATATATGTTGTATAAGTTGTGTAACTCTGATGTATATGATACTATGTAATATTTTATATGATATATTATATTTCATTCGTTCCGCTGTGAGTATTTGTGTTTGTTTCTTTTCTCTATTTCTCTTTTCTACTTCTCACCCCTTACTTTCTTACTGTCGATGCGATTTTCCGGGAGTGGAAAGCCGGGTCGTCACATATAAATACTAGGATTAGTATCTATTTTTATAATTCAAATCATCAGTCACATATAATTATAATTAAAGAAAAACTCCGGGATATTTGTCAGGACCTGAGGGGGGGGACTCCAGTATAAATACTATTATTTGTTATTATATTTAATCCGCTGCGAATGTGAGATGTTGTGTTTTCTGTTCTTCTTTCTTCTTTCTGTTTCTTTCTTCTATCTCTCTTCTTTTTCTCCTAACTATCTGGAATTTTCGGGTTCGAAATTTCCGGGTCGTTACAGTTGAGATTTCTGATGTGTTGTTGTTCTCTCTTCTTTTCTTTTCTTCTTCTATCCCTTTTCTTTCTTCATAATGATGCGACTTTCTGGGCATAGGAAGTCGGGTCGTTACATATGGTATCAGAGCATAGGTTGAGCGAATGCCTAAGCTTTTGGTTAAGTGAATATCAGAACACTAGGTTGAGTGAATACCTAGGTTCGGAAGGATTGTTCATTAGAGATAGGATCTGTAGCAACCTGTTTGAGTCTGAGTGTATATATATTCGAGAGCGCGTATTTGTTAGTTATATAAAATTATGTAACGACCCGACTTCCTATGCCCAGAAAGTCGCATCATTATGAAGAAAGAAAAGGGATAGAAGAAGAAAAGAAAAGAAGAGAGAACAACAACACATCAGAAATCTCACAGCGGAACGAGAAATATATTATCACATAAGATATTACATAGTATCATATACATCAGAGTACACGATTTATACATCACAATATAGACAGTTATAAACTTCTGTCTATTATACAACACAACTACATAAATACGATACATCATACACAGCGGAAACTCTATATATCTACACGCTGAAGCCTCCTGCTCCACAGCTCCTCCAGAATTCGTCAAGACTAACCTGAATCCCTTGGCTACTCGTAAAAATTGAGTACCCAAGGTTTAATAAAACAGAAAATAAACACTTGGGTCAGACATGGGTCTGGTGTGAGTAAACGGGTTAAAATTGGTTAACTTCAAAACCCTTTGAAAACAAAGTATCACGTAAGACTTCCCACACATAAACATGGAAAAGTTTTTACCTTACGCTAACCAAAACATTTGATAGGAAATCTGATTGTATTATAATAGGGTCTAGGGTTTTCAAGTAAAATACAGAAATAGCTGAAATGCTTACATCTCACATTCCAACATAGTTGGGCACAACTAATACGTACGGCACTTATTGGAGTTTGGATTCCATACAATGGCAGGGCTACTGGGGTACCGCCCGTCACAGTACGTGGCCTAGATCACCGTACCGAGGAGTACGCCCGCTCCCCTGCAACACAAAGCCGGAACCATCCCTTACTGGATAATTCCGAACAAGATAATCCCGTAGTTGGCGCGACCAACTACACACTAAGCCGAATAAAAGAAAAGGGACCTCTAGACAGGGATCTATCTTGCTCTCAGTGGGTGCTACCCACGAAGCCTTGCTGCACCTCCCCTGTTTTAGCCATTCCCGGTTGATGAGGCTTGAGGTTACGATTACCTTTAATCAGAACATATCACTTAGAATGCTCATCGTCCGCCTGACGATGTGCTGAAAGCATTCAATCCATACAAGTTCGTTCCGGGTTCGAACGAAACCGAAGGCATTATCTCGTTACACTCAATTTGGAATCACCCTCAGAGTTAACGACAATAACCCTTGCACTCTGAATCTTCATCTTCACTTGAGATTCACGACCTATCGTTAATTTGGATCGATGTGGTATTCGGGTCTCCAGACCTGGAAATCCGGTATACGGAAACCCGATCCCGGTCTCATCGAAATCCAAAACGTATCTTTTAAGGCCAAGTTGTTTAAAGGTTTAAACAATTTAACTTATCTATATTCATACAGATAGATAATTCACAAATCACAATTGATAATCACATTATCAAATAAACAAATGATCTATAACCAAATAGGTAATCCATATCAATATCACAATAGGTAATCTATATTACCATCATAATGCAACCAAGCATTCATACCACCAACATTACTTATCTCATTTCTGAGATTACATCCATTCATAGACAATCAATGTCATCCATTCATACATAAGCAATGATTTACTTAACCAAATAATTAATGAATTAAATTAACTATCTCTATATTAATTTAAAGTGAATTAAATTAATTACTTCATCTCTTAATTAATTTAATATTAATTAAATTAATTACTTCATTATAAATCTTACTTATATAATCATTAATTAATTACAACTAGATTAATTAATCATTCTCTAATTATCCACTTTAATTAATCACCTTGATTAATTATACTTAAATTACATTTGAGTAATTATCTTTAATTAATTTCACAAATTAATTATTCTTAACCAATACAGTAATTAACCTTTAATTACTTCATTAATTAATTAATTAAAATCAATTACTTTAATCCTTAATTAATTACAATTAATCACTTATCATTTGATTAATAAATCTTAATATCAACTCTTAATTACATCATTAATTAATTATAAACTAATGATTTCTAATTACATCTTTAATTATTTATTTATTTAAATTAATTACATTTAAGTAATTAATCTTAATTAAACCACAATTATTAATCACCTTTGATTAATCTTAATTAGTAATTAACTTCCCTTAATTACTTTCATTAATTAATTACTTTTTAATTAATTATCTTAACCAACAATTTATTTACCTTAACCAACAATTAATTACCTTAATCCATTAATTAACTTTATTAACTAAATTATTTAATTAATAACACTAGGTAATTAACTCTTAATCATTTCCATTTAATTACTTTCATAAAATAATTATCCTTTAATCACTTTATTAAATAATTTGCCTTACTTAATTACATCTAGTAATTATTCCTTAATTACTTCATCAAGTAATTATACTTAAATAATTCATAAGTGATTATCTCTAACTAATCACTAATTAATTACTTAGTTAATTATTTATCTAATTATTTAAATTTAATTAAATAATTTCTTAACTACTTATACTTAAATATCTTAATTAAGAAAATCATTATCTTAATTAAATTATTATCTATTCTTAAATCATTTTCAGTAAATGAATTATCCTTATTAATTTCACATATTAATTTCCTTTAATAAATCAAATCTTAAATACTTAAAATAAAATCTTTATTATAATTAAACCATTTCAACATTACTTTTAACCTTCAAAATCTTTGAAGTTTTTCAAAGTTATTAAATAAATTCTAATACAACGATCAATTTGAAAATCTATTTCTTATTCTTTAAAACTTATTTATTTAAATTATTTAAAACTTGTAAAAACAATTTTTCTATACAATTATTTAGTTTAATAGTAAAAACTTTGTTTTACTTTTATTTTTAAAACTTAGAACCATTTCAAAAACAAACTTCTTTTGATTTAAAAACTTTCTTTTAAAAAATTATAATGCCTGCTCCTTTCCACCCGAGTAAAACCCCTAATTACCCGAAGTAACACTCGTGTCCAAAGCCCACTTTCCTTGCTTCGAGTAAATCTCGAATTCCCCCGGATAAAACCCGAGCCTCCAACCTTCTCTTCCAAGACCATCTTCCAGATGCACTCAAACGTGCTCGTGCACGTGCACGCCTACGCTGATCGACGATGAACCCAACACCTGCCTCCGACAAGTCGATATCAACCTCGTCTTCACGTACGACCACCCAGATATTCTCGATTTGTACGAGAATCGAAATCGAGCAAAGAACCCATCAGCTCCAAAACGTACATCACCAGAAACTGTTCCCCTCTGATGATCTATGCCACGAGACTCCTCGCGCTTCTCACCATCGCTTCGTCACACCTACCCGCATCTCCAGAACTCCATGCGATCACCTCCGATTGCCTATCGTCAACGTGAAACCCAAATGAACGTCGACGAAACAAAACAGATACTAAACCCTAACTCGATCGATTTCGGCCAACTCAATCACCAATAAATTCACGAATGATTTTTCCCAAGCTCACTACCTCCCCCTCCACCTTCGCGTTCACCCACGGCACGTCGATCGTCGCCGTTCACCGTGAATTGGCCATAATGCCAAAAATAATCAAATCCCAAGTTCTCTCGAAATTCAAATCTAAAAATCACGATACTAGCTTCAAAAATCACGATTTGCCATTCGCAATTCAAATATGAGATCAAAATAAAAAATCAAAATTATAAAATTTTGACCAAATTCGATTCTTACTGTAAATTTAAATTTTCTGAGTTGATGATTCACTTAAAAATCTTATAAATATTTTTAGATGATGAATTACTTGTTTATCAACAACTTTCATTTATAAAGCCAAGTCTAATTCGACTTCAAGATCAAGTATTTGAATTTCATCAGAAGATCATGAACTGTTATAAGCACACTGTAAACAAATATATACTATAGGCAATTCAATCAAATTTTCCAGGCAAGTAATCCAATTGTATTTGAACATCATGATATTCAATTCAAAATAACAAGATGAAATTCAGGGTTTAAAACTGTTTTTAAAAATAAGTTTTCTCACTGTTATTTTAAACAGAGACATATGTAAACTACAGACATTCAAAAATGTATAATTCAAACATGCATCCAATTTTAATTCAAGTATTCAGATAACATGAAGATGTTTATTCACAAGAACAAGTAGAAATCCAAGATTTAAAACTGTTTTTAAAACTTAGGTTTACTCACCTGTCATTTTGAAACAGAGAACAGATAACATGATCTGTTTCCAGGTTTGCATGTTGATTTTTGAACTGGCTTTTCTTTTGCTTAGTTGAAGATAAACTTGCTGTTGATTTCCTTATTTGATTGCATGTCTTCAAATTGCAATTGAAGATTTGAAACTGCTGTTTTAATTTGCCTTTGATCTTCTTATTTCAGATCTTAGATTCCCAGCTTGCATTTGATTTACAGAGTTGTTTGCTTCAACAATCCCTCTATTTCAGATCTTTATATTTAATAGGGTGCCTCCTTTTTGAATATATATATATATAAGTATAACCTTAACATATTAATATAAAAAAAAAAAATAGGAATTTATATATATAAAACTAGTCTAAACACTTGTCAATTAAGGAAATTATGAGAAATACATGTGTAAGCTAAAGATGATTTGAATTAACAAGTGGCAACAATTTTTCTTATCAATTATAATTTATAAATAAGTGTTATTAGAACAAACCAGGCTAATGCTCCTCTTTCCAATTTCTTTTCTTCATCTCTAAACTAAAACCGAAAACCAAATTACTTGTCAATTAAATATATAATTATAAATTTTTCTTATCAATTATAATTTATAAATAAGTGTTATTAGAACAAACCAGGCTAATCCTAGTATTTATATAATAACAAATAATAGTATTTATACTGGAGTCCCCCCCCTCAGGTCCTGAGAAATAGAGCTTAAATTTCTTTACTTCTTGTAACGACCCGAGTTTTTCTAACAAGAAAAACCGGACCATTTTAGTTAAAAGAAGAAGAGGTAGAAGAAGAAGAAACAGAAAATCAACAACAGAATCTCACATCGCAGCGAAAAAATAATATATATACAAAACAGATCTTTACTCAAAAAGAAATCTATATCTGTTTACATATACATCATCCAAATACATCATCAGAGTACATCACATCAATATCATACAACTGGACAGTAATCATAACTTGTCCTTACAATCTGAATACACAGCGGAATATATAACTCAAATACGGAAGTACGTATCGCCATCCAGCTCCATAGCATCATTTCCTGTAATCTATAATACTCGGTCTGACCCGAGCATCATATAAAACAATACCCGAGTCAGTCTGGAAAACCAGCGTGAGAAAATCACACTCAAATTGATTATTTAAGTTTCAAAATCTTTTGAAAACAAAAGCATCTCGTAAGACCACGCCACAAATAAACATGTCGGGTTTTTACCTTACGATAGCTAAAACACTTTATATCAAAATCCTCTGATATTATAATAGTGTCTACAGAAAGTAAACTAGAATCTAGCTGAAATGCTTGCATCTCACGTTTCAGCAATAGTTGGGCACAATCAAAACCGTACAGGCACGTAGGGAGAATGGATTTCCAACGAATGACTAGGCACTGGGGTACCACCTGTCACAGTACGTGGCCTAGATCACAGTACCGAGGAGTACGCCCGCTCCCCTGCAACACAAGGCCGGAACCATCCCTTACTGGATGATCCCGAATAAAATCACCCCACGGTTGGGATCAGCAACCGCACCACTAAGCCGAAATAAAAAGGGACATCTAGACAGGGATGACCTTACCCTCCAGTGGGAGCTACCCACGAAGCCTTGCTGCATAACCCCTGATTTTCAGTCATTCCCGGTTGATGAGGTTCGAGGCTAAACGATACCTTTTTGAGAACATATCCCTTAGAATGCCCATCGTCCGCTGACGATGTTTCGCAAGCATTCGTCCATACAAGTCCGTCCCGGGTCCGAACGGAACCGAAGGCACTATTCCTACTACATCCATTTTGGAAATATCCTCAGGATTAGTAGCGACTAGCCCTTGCACTTCACTGCTCCATCTTCGACTCCGAAATCGTTACACGAAACGTACAAGCCGGATCGAAGTGGTATTCGAGTCTCCAGACCTAGAATCCCGGTATACGGAAACTCGATCCCGGTCTCTTCGAAACGATCAGCGCATTTGGCCAATATTGATAGTCGGTTATTTAACTATCAATTAACATCCACAAGCAACCATCACACAATAAATAATTTCCCACATTATTTATTTGCCCAAATATCTTTCCAAGATATATTTCCAAATTTTCAAACTCCTTTTGTAAACAATTTCAAACAATTTCCGCTTACGGAATACATTTCCAAATATTTATTTCTCTGAAACACCAAGTACAAAACACTTTTAGATTTTAAAATAATTTAAAAACACTTTATTTTAAATATATCTTATAACATTGAATTTAAACTACTTTAATACTTTAACAGAATATATACTTAAGAAATATTTAAAATGAAACCACTTTACAAATATAACTAAATTTCTCTTTTTAAAATATAATACCAAATTACTTTTATATAATTACTACAATAATAAATCTTTGAAAAATACTTACTTTAAAGTTTAAATATTTAAAAAGAATAGGTTTCCTAAAATATACTTACTTAGGAAATTAACATTTAGAAATAATAAATTTTCTAAAATATGCTTTTTAAAAATACAATTAGAACTTTTAACTTATATTAAAATTGCTTTGAAAACGTACTTGGCTATCCAGAAAAATACACTTCTCATTTCCATCTTTTTTTAAAAATAAATCAACATTTTTTTTTTTTAACCAAACCATATCTTTTTATAAATTCCCACCTTGAATTTATATTCAAATATCCACTGATATTTTATTTTACTTTATAAACCCAGTTTATATCTCCAAAATCTCACTTCTCTTTTAAAATTCCAATTTTAAACAACTAAATCAATTTCCAATTGATTTTCCAATTTACTTTACTTTACTTTGAAATAAATTTCCTTTACTACTTCATTTATTTAAAAATACATTAACTTTTAGATTTATTCCTTTATTTGAGTTAAAACCCTTTTTAACTGAAAATACCAATTTTAAACTTCCAAAATTCCTTCTTTAGCCTTTAATTAAATTTAATCCTTACATTCAAAATAAATCCTTTATTCTTTAAATTTAATATCACTTTAGTTTAAAGTTAATATTTCCCTTGTTATTTCGAAATTCCCTTATTCCAATTCACTTGAATTATTTACTTAAAATTTACTCTTTTATTTCTTTAAAAATCCAATTCAATATATTTTGATAACTCCTTTTATTGAAATATTCAATCCAACCATATCATCCAATATTTCAATCATCAATAAAATCATTACAGGATATCAATATTCATAGAACAGAATATTTAAACAAAAATTAAATATTTTGAGGAATCCAGTTGGATACCAAATGTAACGACCCGACTTTCTATGCCCAGAAAGTCGCATCATTATGAAGAAAGAAAGGGGTAGAAAATAGAAAAGAAAAGAAGAAAGAAAGAAACAACAACAACGATCTCACAGCGGAACGAATAAATTATATTAATAACATAAACTATTACATAGTATACAACAATTTACAGAGTTACACAGCATATACATCACTTACTAGACAGTTATAAACATCTGTCTAGACATTACAACTCAAATACAAGACAAGACACTATCACAGATATCAACACAGCGGAATACTATATCTACGAACGCCGAAGCCTCCTGCTCCATTGCTCCTCCAGAATATTCGTCAAAGCTAAACCTGAATCCCTTGGCTACTCGTAAAAATTTGAGTACCCAAGAGTTTATAAAACAGAAATAAACACTTGGGTCAGACATGGGTCTGGTGTGAGTAAACGGGTTAAAATTGTTTAACTTCAAAACCTTTTGAAACCAAAGGTATCACGTAAGACTTCCCACACATAAACATGGAAAAGTTTTTACCTTACGCTAACCAAAACATTTGATAGGAAATCTGATTGTATTATAATAGGGTCTAGGGTTTTCAAGTAAAATACAGAAATAGCTGAAATGCTTACATCTCACATTCCAACATAGTTGGGCACAACTAATACGTACGGCACTTATTGGAGTTTGGATTCCATACAATGGCAGGGCTACTGGGGTACCGCCCGTCACAGTACGTGGCCTAGATCACCGTACCGAGGAGTACGCCCGCTCCCCTGCAACACAAAGCCGGAACCATCCCTTACTGGATAATCCCGAACAAGATAACCCCGTAGTTCTCAAGTTTTTGAAAAGAGGAAATGGGAAAAAGAATGAAGGTAAGATAATATATGTATAAAGGCTGAAATAAATAAATAAAATAAAAGAAAAATTAAATTAAATGTGACACTTGTCATATACCTTAACTATTTACATTACACATGTTTTATTAAACCTTAATAT